>CM076983.1:30685493-30847993 GCA_039105355.1 Benthosema pterotum | reverse complement strand
ATCTGACGTACGTGTTGGTTTGGTGGTGAAGAACAAGGCTACATGTAGTTGGGCTTCATAGTCACAGTGGTAAAGTTCACTGGTAAAGTGCTTAATGTAAGTATCATGTTATGTAGGCTACTTCAGTATAGTGTAGTGTACTCAGTGTATAGTGTAGGCTACTTTATCCTTCCATTTCTAACTTTTACTTCATCTTGGGTGAAAAAATAAAATAAAATAAAATAAAATAAAATAAAATAAAATAAAATAAAATAAAATAAAATAAAATAAAATAAAATTAAATTAAATTAAATTAAATTAAATTAAATTAAATTAAATTAAATTAAATTAAATTAAATTAAATTAAATTAAATTAAATTAAATTAAAATAAAATAATTACAACCATTTGACAATATGACAAACTGATTGCATAAATAAAGACACTTCAGCCCAATATTTAATTGCAGACTAGCCTGGTCATTTGGTTCCATTTGTACACTCTCAGGAAAAAAAGGTCCTATAAGAAAAATCATTAACATGACAAAACACCCAAGCTGATCTAATTTGATCTCACCAATGTGTTGATCCACCAACGTGTAGGCCACCATGGCTAACAAATTAGTCCAGGGTTTCTGTTTTGGCAAAAAAAAAAACAGAAAACGCTGACGAAATGAAAGCCTGGGTCGTGCAGGCCTTTAGGCTGTTGTGTAAAGATGTCTACACATTGTGTACTTTTGAAAACTATGGGCTATACTGCACAATGAGTACTTTTTGGTTTTCGTACATGTTTCAAGTTGCCTATATTTTGATGCCAGATATTTACCATGTAGGCCCGTGGAAAAAGATAATGGTCTAGGGGTGTGGGGTGGCTGTCCTTCTCAGAGTAAATGCTGTTTGGATGGCAATAGACTTGCAGAGGTCCCTCTTTGCATGGGACAGTCAATCTAGATGCTAATCACATTTTGGCCCGTTTTAAATTGTTCCACACATGCAACAATTCTGTTCCTCAAATGAACAGTTTGGATCTGGTTACCCTAGACCTTATAGGCCTATGGCTTTCACCGTGACAGGACCACATGTAATCTCTTGCTATACGGGGGGGGGGGGGGGGGGGGGGGGGGGGGAAGGATGGCCCGCTGACCTATGACTGTCCATGTAGAGATTTTTTGACAAGTTCAAGGGGTCAAGAAATTCCCTCCCAAAAAGGGAGTTTGAATCTCAAGAGGAAGTACACCAGATTGTGGTTGAATCTGTTAGGAAATCATGGTGTTGAGAAACAGCGTAAGAGAGCGCTACAAAGGCACTATAATCTTAGGTCAGATCGATCTGTCTGTCTGTCTGTCTGTCTGTCTGTCTGTCTGTCTGTCTGTCTGTCTGTCTGTCTGTCTGTCTGTCTGTCTGTCTGTCTGTCTGTCTACAGGGCTCGTGCTCTTCTGTGACTCTGCAGACAGTCCATGCACCGGCTGTATGACAGTGTGGGCACACTACAGAGTGAACTGCGTCCTTTGGATGCACTTCATTGCGGCTCTTTGAAATACTTCCGAGGCTTTGGACGGCTCCGAGAGGAGGCGCACAGCAGAGCCAAAGTGAGACAGAGTGACAGAGTTACTCCCATTCACTTCCTAAAATCTTGCTATATGCGTATAGCAAGAGATCAGCTTTGTCACATTTATCTCATACATCTATTCTCAAATACATCTGTAGCAGCCAATGGAGAGACTTTGTTTATGGATCCCAGTAATTAAAGAGGCATAGGTGATATTTAGGTGATCTTAAAATGAGAAATAAACCTAGGTGTCTCAAGAGACGCTTCTGAGGTTAAACTGAGAAGCATTTTTTTCCTCTGGGTTTGTCCCTATTCTGGCTGCATGAACAGCAGCTTGTGCACTCAGTTTCCGATCCCTCAATGTTGCCATTGGCTGGTGTATCACTGCCGGATGACGCCCATTTGTAAGCAGCGTCTTTTTGACACAAGGCCGTGTGTCCTCTGGACGCAGGTCTTTGCGGCACTTTGGCACAACGGCCATTTTTATTTCCCATCCACAGCCATTCAAAAACTCCATTCAAACATGGCGTTTGCGGACATTTTGCGCACTAATGTGCTTATAGCCTGAAGGCTCAGACTCTCTCAACAGCCTTGTGATATGTGCATTGTATTCTGCAATCTGCAGCAGAGCCTACATTGGCCTAGTGTGTGAACAGAGATTGCACACAAGGTGAATTCAGTTTCACTTCTCCAAACCATTGGGTATGAAAAGGAATGCTGCTGGTCGGGTTTCATAATGCGACACGTCATTTGCTGGTGCTTAACTTCACCAACTGAAAACCAACAACCAAGGCACAAGGTGAGGCACACAATGAACACTTTGAGTTACTACACATGTATTTTAAAACAAAAATTGTTGGCTTTTATTTATGGCATTACTATTATGTTATAGTACTGTTGTAATATGATATAGTATAGTTGTATATAGTATGTATATCATATCCTAGTTCTGTGCAGTTTCTGTTTAGTTTTTCTCATACTTGCCACTATGTTATACTTTTAGTTTATAATAATAATAATAGATTTCATTTTATAGCTTTTGTGTATATATGTGTATACTCAAAGCGCTTACAATGGTCCATTCATTCATACATTGGGAAGTGAAGTAGGGAACAGTCACAGCCAGCGTTCTCACTTCCTGCATTCACACACCACAGTGGTTTAATAAGTGTCTATTCAATCGATGGATAGAGGTCGAAGCGGGTGGTGGTTTAAACCACTGGAGGCATGGTGAGGTTCAGTGTCTTTCCCAAGGACACTTCGACATATAAACAGGAGGAGCCGGGATTTGAACCACCAACCCTTGGATCATTTGTCAACCTGCTCTACCTCCTGAGCCACAGCCACCCTCATATACAGCTTAGCATCTTTATTATACGCCACCATTTAGGTTGTACAGTCAAATAGCACTTTAATGCCTTCATCTATCGCACTACCGTCACTTGGTGCTCTCTTTTTTGTCTTTTGTCTATTGTCTTGTGGCACTGTGGGAGAGTGGGGTATGCTATGCTTCATCCATGTCACACATCAGAGTGACAAATAAAAAAAACCTTGCAAGCTTGAACCTTTAACCTTTCAGTTAAAGCAGCAATCCTCACATCTAGTTTCCTTAAAAGATAAGGGGCTCCATTTTTGGTGCTAAACCCATTATCCATATAACTTCTTTGCCTTAAAAAAAACAACGTTTTGGAATAGTTTAACATGTCAGTCTATTGACACGTTGTGAGCTTGTAGACTGGCCATTTTAACTACTGAAAAATATACTGTATATATATTTTTAATAAAAGGCAAAGAAGTCAAGGGATAAGGGGTTTAGCGGTGATGAAAATCTAGGCCAACAAAATATAACAGTCGGTCAATAGGCTGACTGTCTGGTCACTAATAATGTATACTGTATGTCTTTGTTCAGTTTTCTTTATCGCTCTCTTCTTTAGATGTGGACATTTGCTGCACTGTTGCTGATGGCAGCTGGATTTTCTCAGGGTTACATCTGCCCAGATGGAAGTCGCTGCCTGAATAGCCAAACCTGCTGTGCGGCCCAGACTTTTGGGAAGTTTACCTGTTGCCCTTATCCCAATGTAAGTCAACAACAGCACCACTAGTGAATGTGCATCATAACAAGACAACGTAGCCTTCCAAAATGGCAAAAAAAAAAAAAACCCTAAAAAAAAATCAGAAAATGTCCCTGATGGCATTTTTGAGGAAGGTTACTTAAGTAAATATACAAGTATATAGTATATAAGCAATAAATGTCTTCTTTATCTTAGACTGTTCCATTATCAGATCACTTCCCCCGGCCTATCTATGATAACCATAGGAGCCGCAGTGGCCCTTTAAAAATCATAGTCCTCCACCACCTCCACATTTGACTCCACCAGTCCTCCCTTTTCCTTAATCAGAGGCAGCTCAGCGAGGCTCTTCCTTATTGGCTAACAAATAGTGCCACCGGGACTATTTGCTAATATGGATTTCTTTGGAGGCCTCCTTCAGCCCCTAGAGGCGTCAAAAAGACTAGATTTTTTGGAGATGATCTTATTAAAGGAAGACTTCATGAAAACATAAAATCAATAAAAGATGTAATTATTATTTTGACCATGAAATTACATACAGGATGTGTTGTTTCTATATGATTTTGATGTGCTAAAGCTATTTCGGCCGTATGCCGAGTGATACAACACACTGTTTAGTCAGAAATTGAGTAATTACCATAATTAATCACTATAAAAACTGCATTATTTATTATTATTATTTATTTATTTATTTATTTATTTATTTATTTATTTATTTATTTATTTATTTATTTATTTATTTATTTATTTATTTATTTATTTATTTATTTATTTTAAATAATTGTGCTTGAAGGAGAATTCCACCCCAGAAGCTGATATATTTCCCAAAAATGGTCCAGTAATTTTGTGGGAAAAAAAACTTATGGAGTCACAGACATGATCCTTGCAGGGCTGGGTACAGACATTTACATCAAGGAAGCTAAGCATCTGGCCGTCTACCTGTGTCCAACGTCATCACTGCCTGCCCCCTCAATTCACTTCCAAAGGGAGTCACAGCAGACATGATCCTTGCAGGGGAGCTGCTCCTTTTGCTGCCACGTGCGTACCCAGCCCAAGGGTGTGTAGCACCCAGCCATGAGCCAGCCGCAACAGCCCTGCCAATCGGGCTCAGCCCTATTGGCACGACTTGTTGTGCGTTGGACTGGCGAGTGGGAGTCCCGGGTTCGATCCCCGCTTCTGCGTAATACTACAGGTGCATACACACATTTACATCCATACAGCCAGACTCTTTGCTGTCAGCTGTCTCCAAAGTCAACTCTGCCTCAATTCATTTCCAATGGGAGTCACATGGTTGTAAGCAGCAGCAGACATGATCCTTGCAGGATTACAGTTTGTAATTTCTCTTATGTTTACTTTTCCCCAGGCTGTGTGCTGTGCTGACAAGGTCCACTGCTGCCCCACTGGCAAGATCTGCAATGCTGCCACGGTACAATGTGAGGGCTCAGGACAGGACAGCTTCCCCATGCTGGAGAAGGTGAAGCCACAGGAGCCAGGTTCTTCTCAGTCCCTCAAAATGGTTCACCTGCTGGAGAGAGACCACAAACAGGAGCAGGAGATAACCCTCAAGCGCGAGGAGAAAGTCCAACCATCCAAGGCTGGCGTTGTGTGGTGTGACTCCACCGCATCTTGTAACGATGGATATTCCTGCTGCTTCACACAGTTGGGCCAATGGTGGTGTTGCGCCTACTCCCCAGTGCGTTAAGCTACAATACTGTATAATGAGTACAGCATTAAACCACGGATGACGTTTTGTTGTAGCTAGGCTTAAAGGTAGTACAGACAACATTTAAAGGCATTTAAGGCAACTTTATTGTTATCAACAAATCATGCTGTCAAAACAGGACAAGGTGGTGGTAGTGTGTGGGGGGAAGGGGGGCTGTGTGGGGTGAGGCAGTGTTTTAGCCCATCACAATGCAGCAGTGAGGTGGAGTTAGATTCACATCTGTTTTCAAACAAAGAAAGTTGCCTATCCTTTAAGCGCACATTAAGTATATTTTGCCTTTTTCTCCTTCTATTGGTACAGTGGCTGATAGAAGGGAAAATACAAAATATATCAAAACATATCAAATCCTGTCTCAAATCAAGGTAGAAGCAACATAGAGTGGAAAAAGGCAAGAAAAAATATATAGCTATATCTAGCTATATCTATTTTTGGCTAAAAAGTTGGCTTTAATTATTGCCCATACTACTTTCAATAAACTACAGTCTAAGCAAATCATCACTGTATTTAGACATAACTAACAACATGAAGTACCCTATGTAAGCTGTATATACTGGTAGAACATCATTTGTAAATATCAAATGATTTAATTTCTGACTGCAAGAAAACAAGTCTTATGTGTTCAACTGATCTCTGTTGGGGCTTCTTGTTGGTATCTCTGTCCTTCTCAGAGTAAATGCTGCGTGGATGGGGTCCATTGCTGCCCGTATGGCTATGACTGTGACGTGACATCCACCACATGCAAGAAACAGGGCCTGCGTTACCCCTTTGCCCCAAGGCTGGCCATGCAGGCCTCCGTCCCAGCCAACTACATCTCCGAGAACGAGAAGCAAATGTATGGAGACGAGGTAAGCATAAAGACCGACCGTATATTTTCAGAGTGGTCATGGAGCCTTTTTTCATTAATTGAATACTTTGCAACTCCAAACACTTGATATATTATGTACAGTCGATGCGTCTATCTGAATTGCTGGCAAACAGAATGTTATGCATACAATTATTGTACCATCCTGTGTCATGATGAACGAGTAATGAATATTAATAAGCCCTGATCTGTATTAATTAATTCATACATTCATTCAGATGTAGTGCTCTTCTGTGGCTCTGAAGACAGTCCAGGTGCCAGCTGTGTGTCCCAATGCTGTCCCAAGGTGGTGACCTGCCAAAAGATAAGACAATCAAAACAGAAGAATATCACCTTCAGCCTCTACAACTAATAGTTAATAAATCACTGTTGTCTTTTGAAATTGAATGCTTCATCAAATGCTTCATCATCCAATAAATAGATTTCAAAATAACTTTACTCATCAAGTGTCTTTGTCACAAGACATTTCACAATTCTTTAAATGAGGAAGCCGTCATTGACAGCGTTAATTCCTACATGTTTTCACGTCAGTATCCTTATTTCAGCCCAAACTCTTCTCCCTTCTTGCCCCAAAACTGTGGAAAGCACTTCCTACAATCAGAACTGCAAATTCATTCACTATTTTGTGTGCATATAATGCATTGCCGTGTTTTTTCTCTTGTTTATGCTTAATATAGGCCTAAGTCGCTCTGGAATTAAAGTCTGCGTCTGCTAAATGCCCAAATCATAAATTATAACCACTGAATGTACATTGTAATATGAATATAAACATTAACTTACTAAATTCTTGAAGGGAGAGAAATCACACAGAAAATAAAAGAAACATATTCCGGCTGTTACGTTTTTACTTAGTAGCCAACTAAAATTATTGAGTCTATAGTCACCACGTTTGCCATTATCACAGGTATTCCTCTACTCAAATAAACATAAAGTTAAAGGTGTACTAGGTAACATGACATGGTGGTCACTGCCGGTACTGCAGGTACTGCAGTTTTCAGATCGAGACCTACATTACCCAGCATCCCTTGTGCGTTTAAGACGCAATCCTATCCTGATCTGATCCTGATCCTTGGTCCTTGTAATCAAGGACCAATCAGATGTGTGTGACCTAAATTTCCCAGGAAGCGGTACCCCCATCACTTTTTAATAGAAAACTTATTAAGAAAACTTTATTTTCTTTATAGAGTATAATAAAGTGATGCTTCAGCATACTTTAACATTTAGCACTATGAGCTGGAGGCGAACCCCGGCCTCTATATCAGTAGAGGCTAAAAACAAGCCTTAAGGTACGATAATAGTGTGTATAATGTTGGGACAATTGACTGAAAGATGGCAATGAAGCAATTGTAATAAATTATAATTTTGAATGAAAAAGCCGTTCTAATAGGCCATTCATTGTTAAAGTTTGGATATGTTTGACTTGTTCGAACCATTATCCGACTGTTATAAGTAGTTAACTTTATATTAAACAGTCCTCGGGAGAGGATCGACGATGTGCATCACGGCCATGAGTGGCTCTGCTGCAGACGGCCATCACCAAACATTATCATCATCATCATCATCATCATCATCATCATCATCATCATCATCATCATCATCATCATCATCATCATCATCATCATCATCATCATCATCATCATCATCATCATCATCATCATCATCATCAGGGAGGAGGAGGAAGAGGAGGCAGCGCCAGATTGCTGCGTCACCATCAGGAAGAAGAGGCTGCAAAAGACGCACGGTCAGAACCACCACCACGCTCAAAACACTACCCTGCTGCTCTGGGGGATCAGAGACCACCAGACACACAGGCACAAGGTGAGGCACTCAGGCACACTCTGAATGACACTTTGAGCTGTACTGTAGATATATAATGTAAAACAAAACAAAAAAGCTAATTATTTAAATGTATCTTTTACTACAGACAAAAGATACAGTTTTCCAGCTAAAAGCTAGAATTCTGAAGATCAGTTCAGTCTTTGTTGAGTAGCACAACAGTGGGCTCTGCCTCTTAGGGTGACCATATGTCCCCCTTGAGTGGGACAATCCATTCAAAATGGCGAAGTATGGTCGAGTATAACATCAAGGGATCTGCTTAAGCAATAAGGTGCTTCAAATGAACAGTTTAAATCCGGTCATCCCATCCCCATGTTTCTCAAGCTATTTATTGGATATGAAATAAATATGAAATATTATATTGAAATATAAGTGGGTCTGTTTGGTCATTAATAATCCATACACCCGACAGGTGTGCCTCGTCAACACACATCATGTTTACGGAACACACTGTCTTTAATGCAATGCATTGTTACAAAATAGGAAGAAATTCAATTTGACAGGAATTAACCTATAACATACATTAAAAGTGTGAGGTGTTTGTATGCCAATTGTTCAGCTTTATGGATCAGCCATATTTATTCCTTCCCCCAGATTTCCTTCATCGATGCCAAGAAGAACCTGAGCCTCAACATCTTCATCAAACAGTTTAAATGGTAAAATTCATGATTTGTTAAACTCAACTGCATGTCGGTATATACAGTATATCTCTGTCAGGCATACAAAAACTTCATTACACCCAAAGTTGTTACCTTTTCAAAAATAGCAAAAGTAGCAGATTTAGTTTAGTTTAGTTAAAACTGCTATACTTTTGTTGCTATTGTGTGACGCTGTACTATAGTATTGACCGCCATTGACAAATATATTTGTACTTTTGATTCAAGGCCACCAAGGACCTTCGTCATTTGCCGTTTTAGGTGTTTACGATAGAAGCCGCTCTTTTAAAAGAAGTGATTGATCTGAGACGTGTGTTTTGCCATTTAGAGAATGAATACCACAGATATTATTTTGAGGGCAGCAGGAGCTCAGCAGTGTCTGAATCAGAAGAGTTCCTGTTTGATTAACACCCCCTCGCCAAAGTCTCCTCGAGCAAGACGATGAAGCAAATACAGATTACCGTCTGGCTACGAAATCACTGCTTTGCATTACTTTGGGCTTCCCCGCAAAGCCACCACTTTACTGTATGTCATAGCTGGAGAGCAGTCAGATCCTGCCAAAAGAGCACACCCTGACGTCAGTCTGGCTGTTTGTCTGTCTGCATGCCTGCAGTTCCCACGAAGAGTTTGTGACTCTCATCCGGGTAGTGGATCGCTCTCGTTTTGACGTTGAGCTTCTGCAACAGTTGCTCAAACACGAGGTATACACGATCGTACACCTGACCTGCATTTTACACAAATAAGTGAACTGTAAAAAGGGACAAATTGATTTAGTGGTATAATAAAAGCAGGGGTAGTTGATATTGATTTCATTCAGAATTAATTATGTTGCAACCACACCTGGTGGTTACCTCTATAGACATACAAAACAGGAAAAAGTACAATCATGGCACTCCATCTAAAATGTACCTGTATGGATGTGTACCTACTGCTGTAGATTGAGAACCTCAACTCCTACCAGGGAGACAGAGACAAGCTGGCTGCAGTGGACCAGTTCTACCTGTTGCTGCTGTCTGTTCCCTGGTAAACACAATGCTTACATTTAGAATTCAGTGATTTAGCTGAAACACTATTTTTTATACTTTGGCTAAAAGAAAAAAGCCCACAGTGCCATGCCGCACGACAATCATCTATAGATTGTGACAACTATTTCTGTGTGTGTGTGTGTGTGTGTGTGTGTGTGTGTGTGTGTGTGTGTGTGTGTGTGTGTGTGTGTGTGTGTGTGTGTGTGTGTGTGTGTGTGTGTGTGTGTGTGTGTGCGCGCGTGCGTGTAGTTATAATTTAAGGATAGAGTGTATGTTAGTGTGTGAGGAGAGCAGCTGCTTGTTGGAGATGCTGCAACCTAAAGCCACACTACTGCAACACGCATGTCAGAGTATGTATATTATTATTATTATTAGTAAGTAGTAGTAGCAGTAGTAGTAGTAGCAGTAGTAGCAGTAGTAGTATAGTAAAAATAGGCGCAGTATTACACTGCCCTCTGCTGGATACAACCACAAATTGATAGATAATCTCTCCTCTCCTCTCCTCTCCTCTCCTCTCCTCTCCTCTCCTCTCCTCTCCTCTCCTCTCCTCTCCTCTCCTCTCCTCTCCTCTCCTCTCCTCTCCTCTCCTCTCCTCTCCTCTCCTCTCCTCTCCTCTCCTCTCCTCTCCTCTCCTCTCCTCTCCTCTCCTCCTCTCCTCTCCTCTCCTCTCCTCTCCTCTCCTCTCCTCTCCTCTCCTCTCCTCTCCAGGTTTGTTGGACAGTGTCCGGTTGCCAAGCTTCTGTAGGCTGATCTTAGATGTTGGGAATTTCCTCAACTACGTAAGATCCACACCACATGCGCCTGCACGCACACAAAGCTAGTTGCAACACCAGCCATGAAAAGCCCATATTCACCAATTCCAAACAGCAAACTCTACCTGATTATATAAAACGATGTTTAAACATTGCAGCATATAGAAAGCTTGCAATTATCCTCATTGTCTCTCTATACTTTTGCTTCATGAAAAAAAAAAAAAAAACACTGTCTGCCTCTCTGTCTGTCTGTCTGTCTGTCACAGGGCAGTCACACGGGCAATGCAGAAGCGTTTAAGATGAGCACTCTGCTGAAACTGACGGAGACGAAAGCGAACAAGTCCTGCGTCACCCTCCTCCACCACATCATAGAGGTAACAGCACCTGACACCACTATATACAGAGCCTTACTCTACATTTTAGCGGCGGGGTACGGTGGGCGATGGACAAGAAACGTCGCCCGATTCGGCCAAAAAGCTCAGCATTTTTTATCTTTCCGGCCGACGCCGGAACGTCGCCCGTTCTGCTGCTGTCGCCTGAAGCGGCGGCTCCCATAGAGAAATAATGGATGTCGGGCGACGTCGCTTTATCATCGTCTGAGGTCCCCCGCCGTCAAAACGTAGGGTTATAGATCCCGCCGTTTCCTGTCGTTTACAACAGCACGTTTTTAGTTCATGTTGTTGTGCTCTTCTTCGACTACCAGGAGGCGGAGCACAACTATCCAGACCTGCTGAAGCTACCGGATGATTTGGAGATCTGTGGAAAGGCGTCTGGGTGAGACCGAAACAAGACAGACAGACACAGACAGACAGACTGTTAGCTGTAAAGCATGAATACAGATTATAAGATTATAATTGCCTTACTTGCACCCGCCCCACTCACGCAAGTAACACGATAAAGGAGACATATACATTAGAACACCTTTGATTCAAAACACAGCTCATTCAAAGCCTAGGCAAGACCTAGCTGTTATTCATTAGTTTTTTTTATATGTATATATAAAATCAGTGACGAGTTTCCTAATGTAACCTGGAATATGAATCCAGGTTTGTGCATGCTGCATAATAGTGACATGCTGCTTCACCATGTTTTGTTCCAACTATGGCTTCAGCCATATCTGAGATGTAGCTGGGCCCAGATCCACAAACAATTTTCTTGGAGGCCAGTATAAAGACTGGTGGTATGGTTGGGTTGTGTGTGTGTCTTCTCAGGATCAAAGTGGAAGATGAAGAAGATGAAGACGGCTATGGGAGCTGAGGACATGGAAGAGCAGTATCTGCCTGTCATCCAGGTACTCCTTATACTCCTTATGTACTCCATGAGAAGATCTAATCGATGAGGAGAACGGATCCTCGTTTCCAATGATGAATGTGTTCAAATGAATATCACACAGCATAACTTGGAAAAAAAAATCTGTGATCACACGATAGAGCAGTGGTTATCAAGCTTTTTCATACCAGGGCCCACTATTTGTTCTGCATTTTAGCCGAGGGCCACTGTTTGATGTTGAGTTTAGTCTCTTGGAGCCAAAACTAAGGATTTTCAAGTTTGTGTCCACAACAAATAAGACCACAAGATAAACCACAAGAAATAAACTGGCAAAACGTTGGTCAAAATAACTATTCTTTACATTTTGTAAATAGATTCTTGAAAATGAAGTCACTCAGATGTTTAAATATAATGTAACAGATCTATAGTTACAGAGTTACAGATCTATAAGGGTCCATTTGGGTACCAACTTTCATTTTGCTGGGGACCACCTGGAATCCTCTCAGGGACCACTGGTTGAAAACCACTGCGATAGAACAATCACTGTACTGTACTGTGTCCAGGGCTGCGTGAGACGCTGCGTCTGCCTGGAGCAGCTGCTGTCCTCCATAGAGGACCAGCGGAGACGTCTGGCCGTCTATCTGTGTGAGGACGTCACCAGCCTGTCTCTGAGCGACCTGATCCACACCATCAACACCTTCAGAGGACTGTTCATCAAAGCTGTCCAAGTAGGAAACACACACACACACACACACACACACACACACACACACACACACACACACACACACACACACACACACACACACACACACACACACACACACACACACACACACACACACACACACACCTCACACCTTTAGTTACTGTCCCTAATTAGAGAGACATCAAGCCATTAAGAGGGTTTTACAGTCCCAGTGAAACATCGGCCCATCCAATGTTTCCCCTAAGACCTTTACAAAAACAATTATATCAATGATTTTAAAGTGAAATAACACAGAATTCAACATTTTTTGTGCTTTTGGTGCTCCCACATATGTTTTCTATCCTCACAAATAACCAAGTTTTAACAATCAGGCGTTCATATCAGGGACAGTTCATCTGATGTAGGCCTCTTGATGATGTCAACAATGCACCCTGCTTTGTATAATTCCTCCTCTTCTTCAGTCTTCAGGTCCAAATGTGCATTTCCACCTTGTTTACAATGTGCTGCATGGTTGACTTTCACACTCGGCATGGAATTTAAACAAGCCTGGTTTTATCTAGCATCAGTACTATAAGGACTCAAATATAACATAATGTTCATATCAGCACCCCCACCACCTCAGGACATTGTGGTACACACATGCACACTCATGCATGCAGGTATTCAGGTTTGATTTTTTTTGAGTGATGGAACCACTCCACAGCCCTATGTTTACCATACCAGGGGTTGACACTAAGGTCTCGGAGGCACTTGCCCATCGGGCAAGTGCAAGTCAGGTTCTACTTGCCCTCAGCTCATGGTCACTTGCCCCCAAGTAAATATACATTTCAGTAAATATACATTTCAGCTCCACGGACAGAGTCACTACCAGCTACCATAACAGAAAGCTCATTTCAGCACCACGGACAGAGTCACTACAGCTACCATAACAGAAAGTTCATTTCAGCACCACGGACAGAGTCACTACAGATACCATAACAGAAAGCTCATTTCAGCACCACAGACAGAGTCACTACCAGCTACCATAACAGAAAGCTCATTTCAGCACCACGGACAGAGTAACAGAAAGCTCATTTCAGCACGACGGACAGAGTCACTACCAGCTACCATAACAGAAAGCTCATTTCAGCACCACGGACAGAGTCACTACAGCTACCATAACAGAAAGCTCATTTCAGCACCAAGGACAGAGTCACTACCAGCTACCATAACAGAAAGCTCATTTCAGCACCACGGACAGAGTCACTACAGCTACCATAACAGAAAGCTCATTTCAGCACCAAGGACAGAGTCACTACCAGCTACCATAACAGAAACCTCATTTCAGCACCACGGACAGAGTCACTCCAGCTACCATAACAGAAAGCTCATTTCAGGACCACGGACAGAGTCTCTGCAGTCAGGTTCTACTTGCCCTCAGCTCATGGTCACTTGCCCCCTAAAATATATTGTAAATTTTGCAGATGTAACTCTTGAGAACGTAAAAATGAAACCAAATGGACCCTTGCGGGTCCATTTGGTTTCATTTTTAGGCTCTCAAGAGTTAAAATTCATCATCTTAATTAGCCCCAGGTCTACACAACTAGAGAATGTAGAAGATTAGGTCATTTTGATGTGAAAGTTAAATTGCCTGTTTTGTTTCCCAAATCCAGCCTGGAATTGTGGATAGCTAGAAAGCAGGGAAAGACACAGAGGCAGAGTGCAATGACTGCCTTCAAGACAAATTTATCTTGTGTTGTGTTATAGCGCACTAAGTTGCACACTTGCCCGATCGGGCAACCAGGTAGCAGTCTTCACTTGCCCCACCAGTTTTTTTTACTTGCCCCGGGCAAGCGGGCAAGTGTTAGTGTCAAGCTCTGCATACCAACAGGGACCACTGTTTCACCACTCATTCAGAATTCTGGTCTGATTTTTTGTTACTTGTACTGTTGTACAAGTACTGTTTGCCGTGAATATTATCTTTCAGGGGTGTACCCTCTGCCCGCTCACTCTGCTCACCCACAAGCATGCAATGTGTGAGTTGTCATTCAACAGAGTGCAACTCTAGTTTCAATAGACAGTAAATGGTGTTTTTTCAGGAGAACCAGAGTCGCAGGGAGCAGCAGGTGAAGGCAGAGAAGAGGAGACAGCAGGAACATCACACAGGACTGAAGAAGGAGACGGGTGAGGGGTTTGTACACCACACTGTGGTGTGGTGTGTGTG
The DNA here is from genome assembly GCA_039105355.1 of Benthosema pterotum. Taxonomy (NCBI): domain Eukaryota; kingdom Metazoa; phylum Chordata; class Actinopteri; order Myctophiformes; family Myctophidae; genus Benthosema; species Benthosema pterotum. Next base: position 30,833,363 of record CM076983.1, on the reverse strand, counting down.
TGTGTGGGTGTGTGTGTGTGTGTGGGTGTGGGTGTGGGTGGGTGTGGGTGCGTGCGTGCATGCGTGTGTGTGTGTGGTTTAATTGTGTGGGTGGGGATGTCTGGTAAACAATGGTCTCTCTGTGAGATGCTATTGTATCCCAGGGAATGTGACAGACAGACAGACAGACAGACAGACAGACAGACAGACAGACAGACAGACAGACAGACAGACAGACAGACAGACAGACAGACAGACAGACAGACAGACAGACAGACAGACAGACAGACAGACAGACAGACACACACACACTGAGGCAGTATTATGTTGTTGTTGTTTTCTTGCATATATTGCATGTCGAATGCATGAATGTATTAATTCTGCTGAATGTTTGCATCTGTCATCTATAGGTCTCTGCTACGACGGTCGCCATGGCAGCCAGGCGGCAGTGGGAGGCGGTGAAGGGTCATGTGACCAGCGGTCCAAAGCAGGAGGCCGACGCCCACCCGGAGGCCAACATGGAGAATGCCCAGCCGGAACTCTGCATCAGGCTACTGCAGGTGACCTTTAGGCCTATGACCTTTAACCCTGAACTCTTATAGTTCTTTTTTTAATATTGGCTATTTGGCTCTGAAAGATTAACCCTCACCGCGAACCACATGCTAAAGGGGAAGTCCACCCATTTTCAACATTCAGTCATTAGTATACCCTAGAGGTGCTGGGTGGACATGATAAAAAAAGTTCCCTCATTCTGTGTTCCCAAGAAATGGAGGTCTGAAGAAAACCACTAATAAGCGTCTAAAGAAATCCATTAACATGTTGAAAATACATCTTAATGATGTCATCAAGATGTTTCACCATGTTAATGGATTTCTTTAGACGCTTGTTTTTTTTCACCATATTGAGAGTGTACAAATGGAACCAAATTAACCTGTTAGGGTTCATTTGGCTGCATTTGTACACTCTCAGAAAAATGTTAAAAGTGGGTGGAGTTCCCCTTTAATTCATGTAAATGACCACCAACTAATTGCTAATTGTTATGGCTTATATTTTGCTATTTTCAGTCTTTTCCATTTGTAACAATGACTTAGTGTACATGCACAAAATCTATTTGGAATGAAGGCGTCAATTCCAGTCATCAGAATAGAAATGGCCATTTAAACACCAAACAAACATTCAGAATTATTATTTTTTTCCCCGATTTCTGAATAGGTTTTGTCTCTAGGTCATAGCCATGGTTACTGGGGTCTCTCATTCTAAGCAGTTTGGGTTGAGTATGCTCTAAAAATGTCCACCGGGTGGCAGAGTTGCCCTGCATGTCCTCATGGTATTCTTTGGTTCAGCAGAAGGTGTTGTGGGATAGGTGAGAGTTCATTCAAAAGGCAAGATGGCATCAGACAGTTCCTAACAAACTTTTGTCTTGCATAAATAAGTTTAATCCACGTTTTCACACTCTTTGGAAGGCAGAATGAGGTTTGTGAGGACAATATGTAAGAGTATCAAGAGTTTGTGTATATATTAAATGTAGTTAAAAAGGTCATTTTGGAAACACTTTGATGCCATAACGAAGGGAATGCAACAAATGTGTTTTGTCATGCTTGGATTCAAGGTTCATTTCCATGCCATTTTATAGTGCTAATGATGGCTCATGTGTACTGTTAAAGGGTATGATTTACTTATTGTCCAGTTTGAATATTTTATTCTTGTCAATACTGCCATAAGTTTGACCTTTTGTATTTTCAGCTTAATGCTAATTATATATTACGTTATGTTTATCTACAGTTTCACAGTGCTTCTTTGGTGCAAATAAAGAGCATCAGTTTGAAACTCTACTGTCTCATTAGCCGCAATACAACTCTAGATCTATAATTGGGCTGAATCTAGAATTGCAATTCGGGCCATCGACTCCCCAATAACAAGAATACTCTTCTGCGATTTGCTCGTATTAAACAATGTTAAACTCACCAACATTGCAGCTGTATGGAAATGTTGAATTATCTTCTTTCTATTTACAAAGCATTTGTTTGATAAAAATTCACAGTAGACATATGAGCTACTTTCTGACAGTAAATAAAAGTGCATACAAATGGAACGAAATGGACTCTAATGGGTCTATTTGGTTCCATTTGTACGCTCTCAAAAATAGGTCGTATAAAAATACATTTACATGGTGAGACACAACTTGATGATGATGATGTCATCAAGTCGTGTTTCACCATGATTTTCTTCAGACCTCCATTTCTAGGAAACCCAGACTGGGGGGACGTTTTTATTATCTCGGCTGTGGCTGTGGCTCAGGAGGTCGAGCAGGTCGGCCAATGATCCAGTGGTCGGCAGTTTGATTCCCGGCTCCTCCTGTCTACATGTCGAAGTGTCCTTGGGCAAGACACTGAACCCCACCTTGCCTCCAGTGGTTGCCACCACTGGTGTATGAATGTGGGAAGTGGGGACGCTGGCGTTGACTGTTCGCCGCTCTACTTCCCAATGTATGAATGAATGGACCATTGTAAGCGCTTTGAGTATACACGCTGTGCATAGAAAAGCGCTATAAAAATGCAATCCATTATTATTATTATTGGATTGCTGATATGGAGAATATTTAATAGTAGAGTCATTATAATGCCAGATAAAATCAGGCTTGTTTAAATTCCATGTCAACTTGGAAAATCAACAATGGTGGACATTATAAACAAAGTGGAAATGTGAGTTTGTAACTGAAGACTGAAGAAGAGGAGAGATTATACAAAGCAGGGTGCATTGATTACATCATCATGAGGCCAAACTCAAATGAAAGCACTATACATTACAGCTCTATGATATGAAAGCATGATTATTCAAACTAGATAATTTGTGGGGATAGAAAACACACATGGGAGCACCAAAAAAGTTAACAAAAATAAAAAGTCGAATTTCATGTTATTTAACGCCATAGTAAAATGTTGAAGATGGCTGGAAGACCCCTTTAACACCAACTACCATTATGCACCCCATCATCAGGTTCCCACCATGGTCAACTACTCCGGTCTGAAGAGACGGCTGGAGAGCTGCGACCACGGCTGGATGGTGGACTTCCTGGAGCTGAGCGGTCTGGACCTGCTGATGGAGGCACTGGACAGGATGTCGGGTCGCGGCTGCTCCCAGATCGCCGACGCGCTGCTGCAGCTGACCTGCGTGGCGTGCGTCCGAGCCGTCATAACTCGCCGGTGGGCCTCCGCTTCATGCTGGAGCACGACGGCTACGTCAGCTCCCTCACGCAAGGTAACAGTATGCAATTTACAATGTAGGCATAACAAAAGGAGTCATCAAGAAACCCAAGAACCCAGGGGAACAGTGGTAGTGCTGTCACCCTCACAACTAGAAGGTCCTGGGTTCGATTACCGTATAGGGAGGCCACTGTGGGTTCCTTTTGCCGAAAGGGCCTTTTTTGTGGAGTTTGTGTGTTCTCCTGGCCTGAATGATAAAGTGCTGATAATAAATAACAGATTTACTAGCTGCACCCCTAGTTGTATTCATGGCATTAACTGGTTGTGTGCACATGCAATTCTGAACACCTCTGGTGAAGATATATTAATCATATTGGTCCAGGGTGTGTTGGTCGTATTGACGCTCTCAACACCTCTAATGTGCTGGTGAAGATGTATTGATCATTAGGGGTGTGCTGAAATATCATTATCGCGATAATATCATACACTTCCTCCCGCAATATACTGTATATCACATATTCCTCAGCAGATATCGTGATATCAATATCATTTTGCAGAGCATCCAAAACAGGGGTAATTCCGGGACGAAGAAACGGGTCGCAGAACTAAAATGTCAAATGACTTCTATACTGTAGCTGCTTCATTCCCAAAAAACAAACACAAGATAAAAACAAAAAGCCTGAGGTATGAGAATCTTTTGATTCTGTTGAAAAGCTAAGATTATTAACTGAGGATATACATTAGTAAGTTCTAAGGATGGGACGGTTCACCGAAAAAAAACGAACCGTTCGGTACGGGGTCCACGGTTCAATACGCGCTAATGAACCGCAATACTTCGGTTCGCATTCATTCAGATGCGGAGAATGTATTTATTTATCAGTCACACACCGCCGTACGGCGCAGTGTAGTAGCACTCTGCCACACGCCGTCGTACTGCATAGTGTAGCACCACACGGCTGCAATCAATGAACAGCGAATGCTACTGCGCGCGCGCGCACACACACACACACACACACACACACACACACACACACACACACACACACACACACACGCCACGGCGTTTGGGGGAGTTAGGTGGTCTCCAGCACACATACTTTGGAAACACATGCGGCGACCTTGTGGATCAGCTATTTAAGCGAGGCGAGCTTGTGGATCGGTTATTTACAGAGAATCGAGACCACAAAATGTACGGACCCAGGGTCGGAACGCTTCCTCGGTACCTTTTAATGAGTATTATATCCACTGCGCGTCGCAATGAAGGGGAGGACGGCTCGATGGTCAGCCGGTGTCGAGTACCAGTCAGCTGGGCTGCTGCTGCTGCTCAACTCGCAGCAGCCCACCTCGCACGTGCGAGTGTAAAGCGACTCGGGAAAACAAACAACTGTCTTCCAGTTTGAACGCACGGTCATTTCCCAAGCCTATACCCTCGGTCTGGATTCTGGACATATTGTAAAGTGTCCGTCTCGCTTCCTTCCCCGCGTAGAGTACATACATTGTGCCGGCGTCATCCTCCTCCTTCAACAAGTGTATCTACTACCGTGTGAATCAACGTTGCAGCCCACAGCCAGCGTATGGCCAGAATGCCGTGCCATCCGTTAAATTAAAACTATAAATACATACACGGAGATGCAATGCTACTTATTGAACCAAAGTTTAGCGCAGCCCGATGGCAGGCTGCTGTAGTGTGTGCAGGATAATAACATGGAGAAAATTAATGTTCCCATGCACTTGCTGGCTGTATAAGGCTCAGGCGCAAAATTGTATAGGTCATCTGTCTGTCAGACAGACAGACGCATTTCCTTAATTCTAGTATGGATAATAATATCCTTATTAATAAAGCAGATATTGTAAACTAAACTAATTTAACTTTGTTGTCTGTCTACAATGCTTCTGCATGCTACCTGCCTGATACTTACCGGTAACTCAAACGTGCAGTCATTTTATTAACCTAGGTATTTTATATTTCCCTTGAAAATAGCCTAATAATGAGGCACAAATAGCAATATACATTTTTTCTTCTGTAAATAGGAAAAAGACAGGCCTACTGGAATATGTCTGAATAAGGATTATGTTTAGTCTAATACCTTAACATTGAAGTTTATAATACAAGGTTGTTTAATGTTTTGAAAATCTTGATTTATTTTTTATATTCACATTCAATGTGCTTATATGTGAAATAAAAGAACATTTTTTAAATGTTATTTTTAACTCATTGACCGCGATCGGATCTTCTTTGTTTCCTCTCCATTGCCGCGGCTCAAACCAGTTCGATCGGTAAAAAAGCCCTTATTTTGAAGCTCAGATCTCCTAAACAGGATGTGCTGTTTCTGTTATGCTGTGTCTGTTGTCTTGCCTAATCGATCATCTGGCGATGTACCCAAAAACATCCGGTTCACAAGTCAGGAAGAGCTGTGTAGCCCTGGCTGCTTAACCCATGCGCCAGCGACATTGAGGGGGCAAACCGGAGGAGAGCCGTTTGAATGCATTGGGTTGAATGCATGTCAATGGGACGGAAAAAAAAAAAGTTGTCCCCAATTCTGTCCCAAATGAAAGTCAGCAACGGGATGATCATCAGACGATGCGCACGGACTAATAGTTGGATTAAAGAATGAAATCTACATCTCGTCGTGATACGAGCCGTCGTCGTGACCGGCGGGGGTATTCTAACGGGATGTCCACGAGCAGCGCGTGGACGGCAGAAAAACTATTAAAAAGCGAAACGTACCGAAACCGAACCGAAACCGTGGCTCCCATACCGAGGTACAAACCGAACCGTGGGATAAGCGAACCGTCCCAGCCCTAGTAAGTTCTGATTTTTGCCTTGTATTTTTATTTATTCATTTATTGATTTTGTTTATCAGCTGCAGTTACAATATCATGATATATATTGTTGATGAATTCCATGTAATATATTGATATATCGCAAATACCGCAATATATGAAATATCGTGATATATTCATTATCGAAGGCCTAATATCGCCACCTATATCGTATTGTGAGGTACCAATATCGCCCCAGCCCTATTGATCATACTGATCCAGTTGTGTTGACGGCAGCTCTCAACACCTCTAATGTGATGGTGGAGACGTAGTGATCATATTGATCCAGGGTGTGTTGGTGGTATTGACAGCTCTCAACACCTCTAATGTGCTGGTGAAGATGTATTGATCATACTGATCCAGTTGTGTTGACGGCAGCTCTCAACACCTCTAATGTGATGGTGAAGATGCAGGTGTTTGACCTCCTGACTGCCCTGAGCATATTTGACCAACATGGACTGGTGCTGACTCTGCAGGCACTGGACAACTACAAGGTATGCACTCACGCATGCACATGCGCACACACACACACACACACACACACACACACACACACACACACACACACACACACACACACACACACACACACACACACACACACACACACAGATATCCACCCTACAGTCGGGTTCTGCCTGGCGCACCTAAGGGGGAGTTTTTTTGTTACCACTGTCACAATATTGCTTGCTCTGGTTGCATCTTTGTTGGTTCTCTTCTCCATAAAGTGTCTTGAGACAAATTGAAATCTGCAAATCTGAAATCTGGTCAGTGGGCTGCATAGAAGTAATGTCTTTATTCATTCATTCATTTTTAACCATTCTCTTCTTAAGATGTGGACGTTTGCTGCACTGTGGCTGATGGCAGTTGGATTTTCTCAGGGTTACATCTGCCCTGATGGAAGTCTCTGCCTGGACAGTGAAACCTGCTGTGCTGGGGAATTTGGGGAATTTGGATGTTGCCCTTTCCCAATGTAAGTCAGCAACAGCACCACTAGTGAATGTGCATCACAACAAGACAACAGTCACAATAGCCTACTTGGTTTAAACTCAGCCATCATGATGGAATACAGTATATCTGAAACAGTAGACTATATGGTAGAAATAAGCCACAAAGAAGTAAAGTGGCAGAGCTTGGCTTCCCATTCCCTGGAGGGATGCATGCTCTGATTGGTTCGGGAAACCTCTGTGCCAGCTAATCAGGTGTGATTAATAATGATAATAAAAAAAACACTGTTTCCGGTTCATTCCACCTTTAATGAATGGTCACTTCAAGGTCCCCAACAGGTAATTACGTTACTACAATGATTAATCTTGTATGCACAACATTGTAATTTTTCCTCTGCTTTCTTTTCCCCAGGCTGTGTGCTGTGCCGACAAGGTCCACTGCTGCCCTACTGGCAAGATCTGCAATGCTGCCAAGCTGCAATGTGAGGGCTCAGGACAGGACAGCTTCCCCACAGGAGCCAGGTTCTTCTCAACCAACAAACCACTAAATACTTCACCTGCTGGAGAGAGACCACAAACAGGAGCTAGAGACGGTACAACCATCCAAGGCTGGTGTCGTGTGGTGTGACTTCTTCATATACTGTAACAATGGATATTCCTGCTGCTCCACACAGTCGGGCACATGGTGGTGTTGCGGCTACTCCCCAGTGCGTTAAAGGGGAATTCCAACCATTTTCAACATTTTACTACGTCATTAATAGGCTATACCTTAGAGATGTGTGGACACGATAAAAAAGTTCCCCCATTCTCTGTTTCCCAGAAATGGAGGTCTGAAAAAAAAGCATGAACATGGTGAAACACAACTTGATGATGTCATCAAGTTGTGACATCAAAATGGGGGAATTCCCCTTTAAGTTACAATATCCTGAGTACAGCATTAAACCAAGAATGTTGTTTTGTTGTAGCTAGCCTTATGTATTTTGCCCTTTATCATTGTGTTGGGGTGTTTTTTCTGCAAAAAGACACACCCCTTTAGCTGTATTTTGGTTTCGTTCCAATGTTTATGTCTCCATCTAATGTTTATGTTGACGTTCATCTCTTGTCTCTGTCTGTGGGTGGAGGAGTGGGAAAAGGACACCAGCAGGTGCTCTTAATTGATCTCTTTGCCATACATTGTTTTGATTAGGCCATACATTGTTTTGATTGTGCCATACATTGTTTTGATTGGGCCATACATTGTTTTGATTGGGCCACAGTCAGAGGCGTCCCGGCCAAGGGAATGAACGTCAACATAAACATTGGAACAAAATCCAAACAGTTCCAGTGGCGTGTCCTTCTGTAAAAAAAAAACAAAAAAACAAAAAAACAAACAAAAAAAAAAAAACATCCCAGCACAATTTCATAGTGGCTGTGGTAAAATGTAAGATCTTTAGATTTTTTTTTTATTTAGACTTAAATGTTTTCTATATTACCTACTTAAACTACAGTCTATGCAAATCACTGTGTACTTAGACATGACTAACAATATGAAGTATCCTATGTAGTATATACTGGTAGAACAGAAACATAATTTGTTAAACATCAAATGATTTATTGAGTGTAATTTCTGACTTCATGGAAATAAGTCTTATGTGGTCTACTGATCTCTGTTGGTACTTCTTGTTGGTACTGTATCTCTGTCCCTCTCAGAGTAAATGCTGCGTGGATGGATTCCATTGCTGCCCGTATGGTTATGACTGTGACATGACATCCACAACATGTAAGAAACAGGGCCTGCCTTACCCCTTTGCCCCAAGGCTGGCCTTGCAGGCCTCCGCCCCAGCCAACTACATCTCTGAGTCGGAGAAGCCAGTGTATGGAGACGAGGTAAGCATAAACACCTATCGTATATTTTCAGTGTGGTTATGGAGCCTTTTTGACATAAATTAACGTTTGTGATTACTTTGCAACTCCAAACACTTGATATGTAGCTGCGTTTATCTAAATTGCTTGTAAGCAATGTGCTGTGCATGCAATTATCGTAACATCATGTGTTATGATGAACGAGTAATGAATATTGTACCTGTACAATTTGTATTCATTCATTCCTTCAGATCTAGTGCCCTTCAGTGCCTCTGAAGACAGATCTATGCACCAGCTGGGTGTCCCAATGCTGTCCCACAATGGTTGGGTTGACCTGCCAAAAGATAAGTAAGTAAGTAGCCTTGCCAGGCCATGATGTCAGGGGGGCCAGCTGAGCCATTGAGGCCTATATAGGTCAGGAGCAGCGCCGATTCTTCCTATACGCAGACTACGCACCCTGCGTTGGGCCCCCGATTCCCCAAAGGCCCCCCCCCGCCAGCTCTGAGTAAATAACTAATTGAAAGAACTGTTATTTACGCAAATAACGTAGAGTGGGCGCATGTACGTTTATTGAATCGCGGAGCATTACGTAAATAACGTACAGCGAACGTAACCACTCTAGTGCATGCTTGTTCTGTACGTAGAAGGGAAATCTTCTTCCGTAAACAGCGTTACTTGAATCATGCCCGCTGTCGCGGTTTTTTACACCACGCAGAAACCTTTTTGCTTAGCATGTTTGGTCAACAACATCATTACTTCAGGATATGAAAAAAGGAGCAGCAGCAGTCAGGTAGGCTGGCAGGCTAACGCTATGAATGACTGCAGTTTTCGGTTGTGCTGTTAAATGCTGGATTGTCGGTAGTGTGTTGTTGTGTTGTACAAAATGTTTTTTTTGGTGGCAGAGATACAAGCTTGTTGTATTTTGTCAATAATAATATCTCCTATCATGTGGCATGCCCAAAGCTTAGAGTATTATGGATATAGACAGTTATGTCAACTCCATTCACTTCATGAAGCCAGTCACTTCACAGAGTCTCTGTGACTGATGTTTATGTGGCACTATTATGCTACTACACAGAATGTGGTGGTTACTGTAGCCTACAATACTTTGACGGTGAACAAATATTTTCAACTCTTATTTGTCCCTATTCTAGACCTTCTACATCTCTACATAAGAGACAGTTTCATAGTTTTGTTGTTGGTCAGGATTGAAATAGCAATAAATACATTAATTTGAAAAGGAAACATTGGAGAGAGAGAGAGAGAGAGAGAGAGAGAGAGAGAGAGAGAGAGAGAGAGAGAGAGAGAGTGTCTGTGTGTGTGTGTGTGTGTGTGTGTGTGTGTGTGTGTGTGTGTGTGTGTGTGTGTGTGTGTGTGTGTGTGTGTGTGTGTGTGTGTGTGTGTCCATAGGTTTATAACAATTAAGTTATCTATAATTTATTTCTCTGCAAAAAATGGCCAAAATAACAAAAAAAAGCAGGGCCCCGAGTAAAAAACCTGCTTGGGGCCCCTTGGAGGCCAGAATCGGCACTGGCCAGGAGCCTCTCCTGTTTCTGTAGTGTGAGGCAGCTTGATGTACAAGTACACCCCCTGGACATGACGCTAGTATATCGCAGGGACTTACCCCCAATCCATCCCTTGATGCTGAGTGCCGAGCAGGGAGGCATTGGGTCTCTTAATATACAACTAATAGTTCATAAATCACTGTTGCCTTGTGAGATTGAATGCTTCATCAAACGGAATAAACATATTTCACAATTGGTCGTTGTAAGCAAGGACCAATCAGATGTGTGTGACATCATGTTTCCGGGAAACGTACCCCCTATCACCTTTCAATAGAAAACATATTTAGAACAGTCTTTGCGGGCTGAAATTCAGGGGATGGCTTAAGTGACAAATATAAGTTGAACAGAGTCGTTGCGCACATCCGTTGTTTAGCTGGAGGTCATAATGTCATCAAATTTAAGATGTGTTCTAACGAAAGAGTTAGTATACCTCTAATAGCAGTGTGACATATTTCTATATTGACTGAGAGGTATAAGCCCAGAGGGCTTGAGGGAAAAAATAGGAAAATGTGACCTCAGGTGTAATTCTGAGGTACTTTTTTTTTTTTTTTTTTTTTTTTTTTTTTTTTACTTTACTGGGGTAACTGAGTATAGGCAGTGTCCAATTTTCTGTATACATTCTCTTTCTATTTCACTACACCTCAGAGGAAAAATATTCTACTTTTACACCAGTATGCTACAATTATTTGAAAACATCAGATACTCTCCAAATAGGGCAATATAACACCTCAGCATCAGCCTACACCCTTTTGGTGTACGTGTCATATTTAAAGGGTAGCAGGAAGGCTTGGGCCCGGTCCTACTCGGACCCGGACCAACTCACTGCTGAATGGTTAACAAGAGAAATTAGAATTAGAAACAGTAAAAACAAGTTGTTCGTAGAGGAGCAGTAAACATGTGTTCATCCCATAGTACCACACACATGATTGTACTCTGCTACCATCAACTTGTTTTAAGCTATAATAGTTATTAGTTAACCATCTTCATCTTGTGTAATAATGGTCTCACTTATAGAATATGGATAATAAAGTGATGCTTCAGCATGCTGTGTGTCTTACAATATGATAATAGGTTGTATAATGTTCTAATGATTAATTGAAATATATTTAGCTCTGGCAAAGAATAAAACAATATTGTATCAAACTCTAAAGAGTGACAGATTTCATTATTCAACTTTGGTAGAGTCAAACATTTAGATGACAGGATCAGCCTATACAGCTTATACATCCATTCAATCAATCGCACGTTCCCACTTAAAGGTAACAACTATTGATAACATTTATTATGAATTTGCTGAGGACTGCTGTGCTGTGATTGGCTAAAACGCTGCCTCATCTCACACAACCACCCCCCCCCCCCCCTTCACAAATTAGCACCGCCTTTCCTGAGCCAGAAGAATTGTTGACAACAACAAAGTTCTGGACCGTCTGCAGGGAAAAAGCTGCGGCATCAAAGTAGAAGCAACGTAGAGGGGAAAAGGCAAAAATATAGCTATATACAGTATCTATTTTGATTTTTGGCTAAAAAGTTGCTTCTATTACCTTTACTCTCTGGTTTGGGTCCGAGCACACCGAGCGTTGCGTGCCACCTGGGCCGAGCTTTCTTTACAATCAGGTCTGAGAAGGATCTGGTCCGAGCACCTTCTCGTATTCGTTTAAAGGGCCATTTCACCCCTTTTGCAACCAGAGCTTATTATAATGACGTTTAGGACACATGGAACACTTTCTTGGGGTTTTTATGTGTGTAGTTATGAATGGATGTTCATGAGTTCATCCAGAAACTTCCTTTCTGGACTACAAAGTCAGAACCCCAGCAGACTTCCCTTCCTTCTTGTGGGTGGAGTGGAGGAGAGGCTGCATGGAGGTGTGACTTCCAGGAAGGAACTTCCTGGATATTCATGAGGTCATGAACATCCAGGAAGGTCCTTCCTGGATCCTGGATTAACAACTAAAATATCTAAAATAATAATAATAAAAATACACACATAAAAACCCCAAGAACGTGTCCTTAACATGATTGCAAAAGGGGTTAAAGCACTGGTTGTGAAGGACATTTTTCCCCCTTTTTTGGTCCTGCCATGTGAATGTCATGAAAGGTGGACCCATGCACCTTCTCATCTTCAGAGTGCATGCCGTCCCATATCTGTCACAACAATTTGGAGCCAATCTGCAGCCTATAGTCTCAACCTCAAGCACTTACGGTTGACCAAGTGCAGATCTATGCATGGGCATGGGGGGGCAATTCCCGCCTAAATGCAAAATGCAAAACAACCAAAGATATTTCAGTGCTTATATTTGAAACAATACTACTGCTATAGTAACTAACTACAATAGTCTCACCACTAAACCAACAGCATTTCATCAACCGAAAACTCTCTGAGTCAGACCTTTAGCTTTATGCATGCTGCGTTGTTTCATTGTGTCTGTTGGCAACTGCATTGTGTCTGTTGGCAACTTCAACAACTGATGTATGTTATTATTGATGCTTACTTGCCTAATAAAAGTCCTGTAACTGAAAATGATGGGTGCGACTTCATCACCCGTGGCATGAAGCGACACAGGCGATGAAGCCACCCCCATACCATTTTCTCCTGCCCCCCCAATTGGGGAATGTTACATCCGCCCCTGGTTCAGTGCTCGGGGAGGCAAGTGAAATTTGGCCTCTGACCGACTGACTGACACTGCACTGCATCCCATTCCTGTGACATGTCAGCAGCAGCATCCTGCATCCCTGCACCAAATGCTGCTGTACGGTAAGAACCAAATCATATAGAATGCTTTAGAGGGGGGGGGGGGGGGGGGGGGGGGGGGGGGGGGGGGGGAAAAATGTTTTTTGACTGTCAAGAACAAATGTGCCAAATTAAAAAAAGATTAAAAAAAAATAAAGTTGTCGGGCTGCATGTATACCCCTACATTATATCTTGAATTAATTGGATCAAACATGGTGTTTAACTAACTAATGTATGAGGCTAAAGCCTAATTTAATTCTCGTTTATCTTTGGATTGGATCAGTATGATTCTTAATAATGCCGAGATCGTTAGGTATTAAATACCCAAGTAAGCCGATGTAGTAGCATAGGCTCCGTAAACCAAATTCAGCCTTTTTCTTTTAGACATAAAAATCATGTACAAAGGTCATTTTTATACCACTGGACAAAAAACTAAAACTTTATTTTACAACATTGTAGAATAAGACCACTTTATGTGTTTTGGTTAATCTCATGAGTAGGTTTTGTCTCATTAGCATAATTCGTCTTGATGACGTAGTCACGCCGAATTATGCTAATGAGCCTACTGTACTACTGTATATAAATCATATTCCATATAGTCAGTTAGAAACCGAAGCCCCGCCCCCTCTTCTTCACAGCGGAGCGGAGCTGCTGGTGGTGGTGGTTGATAGCTAGCTACTAGCTACCATAGACATACAGCATAAGAAAGCTTAGTTACTACAGTGTGTTTTGCCTGTAGGCTGACAAGCACTGACATTTTGTTTGCTCTCCATGCGTGATTTTGTGCAGCTGAAAACTACTGAGTGTTTACTTAGTGTAACTGTCGGGAGAGCTTGGCGACGTTTTCATTCACGGACTATCTAACGGCTGCTGCTGCTGCCTGTCAGCAGTATTGCCAACTGCCATAATCCAAAATGCACTAGTGGCACTTCCAAAATGCACTAGAATGCGCTAGAGCAGTGGGGTTTCAACCATTTTCATACCTAAAAAGCACTTGGATTTTCCGCCAGGAGTTTTTCATTAATTTCGGCGCTAATGGGGGTCTGGAATAAAGCTACTAAATATAGTGACAAATGCGCGAAGTTGGCAACACTGCCTGCCAGCCCTGCTGCGTACTATCAGAGCTATCTAGTAGATGAGTTGCGACATCGAGGGGTCACAAACTGAGCGCTCCAGCGCTGTTCATGCAGCCCGAATAGGGACAAACTGGAGTTGGAAATGCATTGTTTTCAATGAGGGCAGCCGCCATTGGACTAACCCCATGAAGTGGACGGAGTTGTCGTAACTCTCCTGTAGGGACCGACCGTGGCCGTCCCTACAGGCTATGGGACCATGATGATGGGACCGCTGTAGTCAGTCAGTCTCTTTTCTCAGATCCGCATGTCGTACACACACACACACACACACACACACACACACACACACACACACACACACACACACACACACACACACACACACACACACACACACACACACACACACACACACACACACACACACACACACACACGCGACGCTAGTAAAATTAGCGCTGTAGTACTGGCTTGTTGTTGACAGTTAGGCTGTATGGTTTGGACGGCGAGATATGCTAATTTGCATAATGCTCATGAATATGCTAATGAGCTTACAGCACTGGCCACGCCCCTACAGTCCTGGAGAATCAGGCCAGATTTTTTTCCATTGTATTTCACACATGTTTAAACATCATTTCTGAAACATAGCGACTTTTTCAATCATAAATATTTGGTCTGTGGGGCTATAATACATAACTCTGTGGTGTGACAAATTGGGAATACATTTTGTATCATATATTTTTTTGCTTTACGGGATCTTTAAAATAGATTAGCGCATCTGTGAAGAAGTTTGAGCCAACAGCGACATCTACAGCGTAAAGTGGCTCGTTGCATTTGGATGGCTGACAAAAAAAAATGAAACAATATAATAAAAAGATAGATCGGACCACTTGCTTGACACTAGATCCAATATTCTGAATCGCCAGAGGAAATAATTTATGATATATATTTTTTAAAGGATCCCAACTAAGGTGGTAAGACAAATATGCCCTAAAACAATAGTTGCCCTCTGTAACTAAAACAAATAAAAACGTTATTATATTCATTTAATTAATAGATAATCTTTCACTCAATAGTGGCTGGTCCTGTAGAGGTTGATGATGCCACATGTCTGTGTTTGATCCAACTCTATGGAATAATAAAAAGCAATTTCTAAACTTAATGAGCATCAGAGCAAGATTTAATTTTAGTTGTTTTATTAGCATGGTCATATATTCCATACATAGGGCTGGACCACTCATGGACAGGTGAGGTGACATCATCATCATGCGACAGGAGCAGTTCTGAGTGAAAGATTCTCGATTTACAAAACAAACAAGATATGAAAGTGTTTATCTGTAGCCTATACGTTTTATTTATAGAAGGAAGGTTAAAGGCATAGTAGGCTATAGCCAGGGATCCTTTTCAGGGCTGGGGAGTCAGGCTAGTAGGCTATTGCATTAGGCTAGGCCTACTCTATCCTATTTTCGTGGGGCCGCTTTTTCTGTATTAAATCAATCGCCATACTTTATTTATTTTTTTTTTTTTTTTTTTAATACTCGACAGAGGCTGTAGCCACCTGCTACAGTGGCACCACTAAATCAACAGCATTTCATCATTGAAAACAGAAAATTCTCGGAGTCAGACCTTTAGCTTTATGCATGCTGTGTGTGAGTCTGTTGCAACTTCAACAACAACAACTTATGTTATTATTGATGCTTAATTGCCCCCCCATTGGCAAATGTTATATCCACCCCTGCATCATCATCATCATCATCATCATCATCATCAGGGAGGAGGAAGAGGAGGCAGCGTCGGTCTGTCTCGCCGGACAGACCCCTGCTGCTGCATCATCATCAGGAATAAGAGGCCGCAAAAGACGCACAGCCAGAACCACCACCAGGCCCAAAACACTACCCTGCTGCTCTGGGGGATCGGGGACCACCGGAGAGGAGGAGGAGGAAGAGGAGGAGGCGATCCCCTGCCAGGGCGCTACCGCTGACGTAGGAAGAGCCGAGGAGGAGGAGGAGGAGGCATCAGCAGCTGTTCTTCCCCCGGATGGTGCTGAAACTGAACCTCCTCCTGCCGTGGATGATCCGACCGTCAGGGCGGATGCTGCCGCCCCGGAGAGATCTACACGTCGTCGTCGTCGGATCGCCTCGTCTCTGCGCCTGATCTGCCTCAAGGGATCGAGACCACCACCGCAGCAGAACCATCCTCCCTCGCCGCCGATCGGGAGGCCGGAGGACGAGGAGGAGGAGGAGGCGAACGGCGGCAGCACAGGCCCGGGTCTGGGGAGGACGAGGAGCGGCTGCTCGCAGACGGAGCTCATCCACTTCCACCACTTCCTCCGCGACGAGAGGCTGAAGGGATCACCGGGCGGCGTGAGGATGCAGCAGCAGCAGCAGAGCAGCGACCAGGCGGTGGTAGCAGCGGCGACAGCGTGGCCGTACCGGTATCGCCGCCGCCGGCCACTGAGGCGGGGTCCGTGCCCGCGGAGGGGTCCGTGACACAGCAGCAGCAAGAGCAAGAGCAGGCCTTCCTCCTCGATCACGAAGAGATGGAGAGGCTGCTGGAGGAGAACGAGGATCTCAAGGTTTGGAACTTGCAAATTGATGCGATTATCTAATAGGAAGTGTACTGTATGTTATATGAGTTTGTGAATATGATCGTGCTGTGCCTGAGATAACTTCCAATCCTCCATTTCCACTTGTAACGCGTCTAGACGAGTAGCCTAGATCTGAGTTGGCTCACTTTAGCTAATTTATACCCGGCATGTTCTCCTTTCTATCTAACACCAACAATCTCATGTTTCTGGCTCAAAGTGCATGGTTAAGATATGCAGAAGCCTTTAGGCCTATTAATGGCATACATGTCGACTACAGGAGGGAAGATATATGGGTATATACGCCTACAAGTAGGCCTAAATGATGCATTGGCATGGAGCAAACATTGATTTGTTGTTGTTGACTACACTGCAAATGATTTCACTGTAAACTTACGGTAATTTACTGGCAACAAAGTTGCCAGTATTTTACTCTTATTTTACAGTACATCTACTGTAATTCATTTTACAGTAGATGTACCGTTATTTCAATTACAGTATATGCTTGTATTTTTATGGGGGTTTACTGTAATTTAACGGCATGCAGTTTTTTGTCAATACAGTACACTACTGTAATTTAAATGTGTTGTTATGGTAATTTAACAGCATATGGCGTTTTGATTTTTACCGTAATTTTACAATATATTCAAATATTCCTTTTTCACAATAAAAGCCATATCCTACAAATATAGAAATGTACATCAAAACACATAGGTATAGATATTCAACAGTTTATTTTTTATCAAAGTCAACAAGTCTCCATTACAACTTTGTCTTTTTCTTTTTTTTACGCAAATAATAGCAAAAGACTTGTGAGGTCGGCAAACTAATATTTCTAATATGAAAAATACATGTAAAAGTAAAATAATAAATTCAATAAATACAGTTCCTATGGACAAACTGTCATGTAAAATCCTGAATGACAGGAAAATGCATTATAATCCAACATCACTGAGCACAGCATCACTGCATGAAATATTAGCATTCAGCATTAACAAAATATTTTAAACAGCAGTACACAGTTGAATTGCAAATACTTAACGTGAATGTGAGAATTTGGGTAGCTATGCAGAAGCGAAGAGGCCTTGGCTTGGCTTGCATCACTTGGCTCCTCAATCGCCAGTGCCTGTAAAACAAACAACACACATATTTAGCAAAACAATGAATAATAACTTCACAATAATAAAATACAGGATTAAAGTGAGAAACTTTGAAAGGAGGTGGAGCTCGCACACCATTAGTGTAGAGAACATAAAATGTTCCAGTTACAGTAGGTGACAACCCACAGATCGAAAAGGGCAAAAAAAAAAGAAGGAAAAAAGAGAAAAAGAAAAATGATTTGTTACAGTGCTATTAGAGTAGTAGCTGTGACATACCAATGAATTCCCACTCAAACTGCACACTGTCATCTTCTGGACCAGCTTCCCCGTCATCTTGGAGATGGCCGTTCCAGTGGTGGTGGTGGTGGTCTTGGTACTTCTTTCAAGGGTTATACCGACGAACCCCCTATGGAAAAATAATAAAAAACAACAACAAAAATAATTTTGACACAAACTTTAAATTGTATTTTTGTCTCCACCAGTATGGTGGTGACTATGTTTTACCCCCTGTCCGTCCGTATGTCTGTCCGTGCAACTATTACGTCACCCATGAGGGTGATGTAACAGTTGACGTGACACCAGAGCTGGTGGAGACCTGTGACAGATCTAGTTTACCTATATTCTGGTGGGAGCATTCACAGAAAATAGCAGATCTACCAGCTTACTATCTGAGCTTGGATTACCTATGATGTTTTTAGGTAATACATACCTTTGAATGAACTCCAGGGTTCTGAAGGCCTTGCCTCTGTACTGAAGGTTGAAAATGTAGAAGGCCGCAAAGAGTGCAGCAAATCCTGACCTGGGTGTCCATCATCCACTGGCTCTTGTCATCAAGGGCTCATTCCCTGTTAAATACAGCATTTGAAATTAGATGGAGACACGTATAAGTATGTACTGTCTTGCCCACTTACACACTTGCACATTTGACTCCAAGATGAATAAAATAATTCTCAAAAAAAGACTTATTGAACAGAAGACTCTCCCTATTTTTCATTTTCATCACAATTAAAAAACACTTTTAACCTGCCTTCACGTGCCCAATTACCAAGCTATCAAGAAAGCTAACAGAAAATGCAGGCTTTAGGCTGGTTAGTGAACTGCCCAGAGCCCTCTTATGACACACAGACTGGTTTTTCAACTGTCCCTCCTATGAGGCACAGACCGAGTAGAAAAAGATTGTGGTATTTTATCATGAACATTACTGAGGACCACTTACGTATATGTGGTATATATTGTGGTCCTGTCAGCTGTTCAAAGGTTGCCTGATTCTGATGATAAAATGAACATACTATGAACAAATGTACACATAGAGTATGTATACATTTATATGTACACGAAAATACATACTGAGCAGAACGAGTCCAGGGCTGGGCCGGTAGGGTGAATGCACCAACATCAACACTGTCTTGTGTTAGACCACTGAAAGGTTAAAATAAAGCAGAACACGAATTATTAATTAAGCATGTGTATAAAATTGAATCATAATTGATCCATAGGGTACCCAAATTAGCAAAATCAGCAGTGCATCTTTACTTTCTCCGAGTTGGGCTGTAAGAAGCAGAACTACATGCAGTCAAATCCCCATCCAAGCCCTGGGAAACAATGTACACATCACTTGCTCTGTATGTTTGCAACTGTCTGACATCCAGAATGAAGACATTTAAAAGAAGAATTGGGTTTGCACATGTGGCTCCTTGTGTGCCTCATAATTATATTAACATTGTCAGAGCAAGAATTTGTACACATATCATGATATCATCTTGCTCACCTATTGATGTTTCAGAAAAGGGGAAAAAGTTGTGTAGCTTGAGCAATGTTTTTAGCAGCTAGCATGTATAAATATAGAAAACATACTGTAGACCGTAAGGGATTTCCTTACCTTAAATCAATCTTATTTTCTTCTTAACTTGTCAGACTTCTTTTTGCTTCTTCTTTTGTCCATTTGTGATGTTTGTTAGTTGACTATATTCTAATGGTTGGTTAAATAGAGTAAAGTAGAGAAGGCTCCTTTGCTGTCCACCAACTGACTAAATTTGAAGAGAAAACGTGGGTGTGGCCTATTTCCACATGACTTGGCAGAAAATATTGTATTATACTGTTAAAATACAGTCAAATACAGTAAAATAAAGGCACAAACGGTTAATTTACAGGAAAGGGATTATTTATTTAACGGTATTGTACTGTTAAATAACAGTTTCTACTGATATTTGTTAAATTACAGTATAAAGTGTGAATTTACAAGAAAGAGATGGCAATTTAACAGTATTTTACTGATTTTGTGAAAAACAGTAAGATACTGTTGAAAATCCACCGTAAATTTACAGCCATTGATTACAGTGTATATAGCTTGGCTGGGCTGGCCTACATTTGGCCCAAAACGGACTGCATCCTTTCAGTGTCCACTGATAGCTTCACAAACAGCCAGACCAATAGCTCTATAGCTCCAGCTCCATACTGTATAATCGAAGGGTTACTGACATACAGTGGCTCCAATGGCATTATTGTAGCCTGCATGTAGCAGGGAATCCACACATGTGACATGTAGCCTGGCAGTAGCATGGGCGTAATTCATTATTATGGCACAGACCAAATAACATTTTGAATGTTTTCCAGATAGCATGACTGAACATAAACCATAAACAGTAGGCCTATAGCACTGTGCTTTTCGCTGTGTAGTTGTCTCAAAGTGGGGTCCGGGGACCCACATGAGATTTCCAGGGAGTAAGACAGCCTAACAGCCTAATTATAAATCAATAAATCACTGTAACCTATTTAACCCCATATGTAGGCTACGTTGGCTATGTGAAAATAACAGACCTACTAACTGACGATGCATCATGATGCCACACAATGTGAGCCTGTAGATCTGTTAATTTTTTTTAAAAAAGAAAGAAAATCACACGTGTGAAGTGAGGGGCGCTCCTACAGCATGACTGAGGGGTGCGGCCTCTATACCGAACTTGAGTCACGAGAGATACACCCAAAAAGTTGTAGCCTTTGGTAAAGCTGACCAAGGCAGGGTCACCCCAAGGCAATGCTAACAAACCAGAAACCAGTAAAGGTCTTTCTTATTTCCCTCCCAATGTAAAAATACTGGGCAGCAATTTTAAACCTAACAATGCAGTGAAAGCTCTGATAAAACTGTACAATGATTATTCAATCATCACACAACGTCAGTACTAGGCTCTTTAGCCTGTACTGTGCAGCAGCTGCAGCTGATAGAGCACTGTCATATTTAAAAGTGCATCAACATTATTCACTTTATGTCATGTACAAAATACAATACAATACAATACCTACAATCACTTTCACTTGGAAAGCCTGGAAATGGCTGATCTACAGTACAGGTGTTTTGCTACTATCTTTCATCATATAAACACAAATATTGCTCTGGGCGTGGAGCACAAATTGTTTTCTTGTTTTCTTTGCACATACTAAAAACTCACAATAATATACACACAAGTGAATGGAAACAAGGAATTGACGGCTCACAGTTCTGCTTCTGGAAAATTAAAATCACAGATATCCCCGGGAAATTGGAGTGAGCTGCATCATACAGTAGTCTGGTGGTTGTGCTAGTGGATAAATAAGGCATGGTGTAGGGTAGAGCTCCGCCCCCGTCAAATAATGACCTAATTGCTTTTCTGTCATTGAACATTGGAACATTATGATTTTTGTTTAGCACTTAGTTTATAAAAAAAAGAGCCACAGGGTTGATATGACATATAAATAACTTGCTTGATAACTTTTACTCAAGCCTGTTTTCTCAACTCAAACTCTTTTAAGCCAAATCTACAAACCTGGTGGTGGGTCAAACTGAACATGATGTCAGAGTGCCTGCAACTCACGACAAATCATGACAACAAATGTTTTGCACCGAACAAACAATTAAAAGAAGAAAAAAAAATAACAACAGCAAGTGTTGTAATGTGCCATTTTCCCCCAAGCCTTCTAATACGGTAGTTTGTTAGGCTCAAAATATTGTGTTGCTCGTCATGTTTTGTCTTACATGAATACTTTTTGAAAGGTCTATGGGGAAAAATGAACGGGGAAATCTCTTCCGGAACATGCGCTATTTTTTGTCACTGCGGAGCCCTATGTGGTCTGGTCAATTGTATACTGTATTTTTGAAAATGTTAGAAAATATATCATATAGAGATGTTAGAAAATATAGTTTTCAAATTGAAATTTTATATTTGTATTTTTAAGCAAATACATCTTGAATAGCGGAGCTTCACACAAACTACTTACCAGTATACAGTATCGTCACTTTTTAACAAAGTAAAAAAATAAATAAAGCACTTTATCCCACCGCGGTGTGACCCTGCAGTGCGAGATCGAGGAGATGAGGACGGAGATGGACGAGATGCGCGACACCTTCTACGAGGAGGACACCTGCCAGCTGCAGGACATGCGGCGGGAGCTGGAGCGCGCCAACAAGAACTGCCGCATCCTGCAGTACCGCCTGCGCAAGGCCGAGAGGAAGAGGCTGCGCTACGCCCAGGCTGGGGAGATCGATGAGGAGCTGCTCCGCAGCCTGGAGCAGGACCTGAAGGTAGGGGGAGGAGGAGGAGAGAATAGACGGATTAAGAAATTATTATGGGCCCCTGGGCCACCGCCAGCCAAAGGGCCCCCCCTACACCGGAGCATTTTTTTTTCCGTGGCGTGATGACGTGGCGCACCGGCATTTCAGCAGGATTTGCAGCATGGGATTGCTTTAAAATAATACACTGCAATAACTAAGCCAAACAAATGTAACAGATCATGATGGTTTAGGACTTTTGGGGTTGTTTTAGTGACTTAAAATGAGTAAAACCATTGTTAATGAGGACTATATGCACCACTGTTATTCACTGTTACCCCTTTTTTTTTTTGGGGGGGGGGGGGGGGGGGGGGGGGGGGGGGGGGGCTCTTAGCGATCATGTGGACGCTCAAGCTCATGGGCCCCCTAGGTCAGGGGCCACTGGGCCTGGGCCCAACGTGCCCGTGGAGAGTTGGAGGAGAGGGGAGGAGAGGAGGGGGGGAGGAGGAGGGGAAGGGGAGGAGAGGGGAGGAGGGGGGAGAGGAGGAGGGGAAAGAGAGGAGAGGAGAGGGGTTGGAAGGGATGTTTCCTGTCTTTTCTTTGACAGTAGCTGCCCTTGCAGGTCTCAGATTACGACCAGTTTGTGTCCCCTCCCTGTGCGTTAATGAGAATATCAATACATGAAATGTGTGCAGGAGCAAGCACTGTGTGTGTGTGTGTGTGTGTGTGTGTGTGTGTGTGTGTGTGTGTGTGTGTGTGTGTGTGTGTGTGTGTGTGTGTGTGTGTGTGTGTGTGTGTGTGTGTGTGTGTGTGTGTGTGTGTGTGTGTGTGTGTGTGTGTGTGCGTGCGGCTAAAAGACGATCCCTGGAGGATAGTAAAGCATGTCAAAATCGACCACATTGTTCTGAAAAGCATGTGTCTGTGTGAGAAGCCTACTGTTAAGTCACTTTCTTGTTCAGCTACAAAGGACTAGAGACAACTCAAGATTTCCAACACAATCCAACATTTGCAAGGTGTTTAAGAGCATGTAGCCTACCGGTACAGATGCTCTTCTATCTTTAAAGGGAAACTACTGATAATGACGTTTGTTTTGTTCATGACATGCTTTTTCAAAACGGCTTAGTAAGTGTGTTACAATTTGATGATTAAAAACACAGCCATGTGCAAACCAACATCAGAGTACAAAACTAATAAAGATAAAAACACGAACCAATATGTACACATCCATATGTCCGTAAATGAAAGCCTTTTTTCCGTGGAAAATCATAGATGTTTCTACATGTCATTATAATGTTCTTATTTTGATCAAAATACTGAATTTCTTAATTATAAAGTCTCTAGATTTTCAGATCAGAGATGGGTGGAACAATAATAATAATGGCAATATTAATAATAATAATAAATATTATTACTTTTCTATTTTGGCAGAGAAAAAACTCCTTTAAAGAAACCATGTGATGGTGTTCATGTCCACCAAAACACCTCAGAGACTCAAACGATCATGGTGTTATCAACAACAGCGTTAATGACTAACAACCGCCCACGGGTAGCCAAAGACTGTATTAACAATGCTGTTGTTATTAACAACAATGTTAATAACTAACAACCATTCCGCAGGTAGCCAAAGACGGTATTAACAGTGACGTTATTAACAACAATGTTAATGACTAATAACCGCTCCACAGGTAGCCAAAGACGTGTCGGTGAGGCTTCACCACGAGCTGGAGAACGTGGAGGAGAAGCGCACCAAGACGGAGGAGGAGAACGAGAAGCTGAGGCAGAAGCTGATCGAGGTGGAGGTGACCAAGCAGGCCCTGCAGAACGAACTGGACAGAACCAAAGAGGTGCGGGGTGAGAAGGAGAAACGGGCAAGACCATTTTGTTGTGAGCTGTGTCGACAATGCAGACAGTAGTACAAATACAACAGAGGTTCCCAGACGGTTTCAGGTTGAGGCGCAAAAAGAGGAGGAAAGAATTGTGAAAATAGCACAACAAGCTTTCGACTTCGCTGAAGAGGTCAGCTCCATGTATGGATGCTTGGCATGGGTCCTGTCCAGAGCCGGGGCAGGTACCATTTTTGGGCAGTTCCGCATGTCCAATTTGGCGTTGGTGGGGTGATTGATTGATTGATGTCTTGAGTCGCAATAATTCAAATTAGTCAAACATAAAAGGTAGCAATTTTTAATCAATATCAACAAGGAACGTCAATTATCAACTTGTGACATTTCACTTTTCTATACAAAATGATCAACTCCTGGCTGTTTAGAAAAGTCAGATCATTAGTGCCCTCTACTAGACAACATTTCAGAATCCTCCAATCACAGGCCTCATTGGCGTCACGTGTTTCTTTCTCCCAGACTCCCACAGATAAACGTTTCTGAAAACATGACTGCTGCTTCACTCACTGTGGTGGACAGAAACAATTAAGGGCTTTCCAGACGACAACGATAAACGCCAGCGTTATCGACGGGCGATTTTCTTTATGCCGGCAGTGCCGAAATAAGAAAATTGCCCGTTGATAAATGCCAGGCGTTTTATGCCGGGGCCGGGGGCAGCAGACAGGCTACCAACTTCCCAGTAGCCTACATCCTTGCAGTCAAGCAGGCTATCTGATCATGATCACGCTGAATTTACAATTAATTAATGACTCACCAACAATGATGGCTACAGCCGTAGAGGTTGATATTTGAACGTAGACTATAATTATTCCAAGTTGTGTAGGTTAAAATAAAATGGGCAGCATCCAGCACGGTTTAAATATGTTGTATAATAAACTCTGCTGGCTAAAAGCATGTAACCAACATGCTTCACTTTGTCATAGCGTGACCGTGACACAAACTCACAACACGTCGCCCAAAAATGCGTTGTAAACATTTGAACGTTAGAGCAGAATTGCCACAATTCACGTCATGGCTCGGCTCAGGGCCGGATCTAGAGGGGGGCAGGGGTGGGCACAGCCCACCCAAACGTGCATCCTGCCCACCCAATGAAAGGTAATATCAGTGGTTTTCAACCAGTGGACCACTAGTGGTCCTTGGGAGGGGCCCTGGTATCAAAAATGTTCAAAAGCACTGCTTCTTATGAAAAACTTGGTGGAGTTGCCCACCCTGTCATTCTTCCAGCCCACCCTAGTAGGGCTGGCTAGATCTGGCCCTGGCTCTGCTGCGCCAGAGCCTTAAATGATTAGGGAATCCACTCCTGGAACAGAAACGGTGAAGTCACTGCAGGTCTACTGGTAAGGTGGGTCCTGACTCCTCATCGTCCTCATTATGTTGTTTGTTTGCTATAAATCGACCAGCGTTTTACAAAAAGCTCCCCATTGGGATTGAACTTTTTAAAACTCGCGCACGCGTGCACGAAACGAGCACACGCGCGCAACAAAAATCAGTGACGCGGGCGTTTATCGACCGGCGTTAAACACTCTCTTGAACGCGGGTCGTTTTTTGAACTCTTGTGCTCAAAAAACGCCGGCCCCATTGAGAATGAATCAGAATGGGCGATTTATTCCTCGCCGTCTGTAAGCCCCTTTAAGGATTTTATAACTTTTTTAAAATTTATATTTATTAGTGAACATTTTGAGAACAACTGTTGGGTGAAATTGATTCAATACAAAATAAAAAAAAAAACAAATTGTAAAAGCAAATTGAATTATAATTTTTCGAGGCTTAGTGTTATTTTTTAGTTTTTTTTTTAAGCAATGCATCTTAATGGGAGGTATAGCCTATTGCCCAAAATTGCCATAATGTCTCATCATGTTGCCTGGTGATGTTGACATTGCTAGTTGATCGCTAATCAGGGCCTTATACTGTAGTAATCATTGCTATACAGTGTTTGTTCAATAACAGTAGTCCCTTAAGCTCTTAATCGCAAAATACATTTTCAGGTGGCTGACAACATTTCAGATAATCAGGAGAGGGTAGCCAGGTATCATTGGAAATTGGCATAAGTGATAAATGTTTCTTTTATTTCTTTTCTTATGAAAATCATCCCAACAGACTCAAAAGAGAAGAGGAAGTAAGGACGTTCAGAAGACGGACAGGAAAACAGCACACACTCCCACTGAGGTGAGAAACAGTACTGCAGTGCACACATTATCTGTTTGAAAATCATTCCATTCAATGTTGCATTTACCCTCCTAACAATTCTCAATCCCCCAATCTATAATGATACGAGGTTTCCCATGGTTGGTGAATTTCAACATTTTAGTACATGGTATTAGACACCATTAGAAACACATTTCTCGCTAACGATTTAGTTCCCAGATTGGTCAGATGTGTGATAAAATGCCCTAAATAGATGGCGTTACGGTCAGGGGTGTAGTGGAGGGGGGACACGGGGGGACGGCGACGGCGTCCCCTAACTTCCCACATCTAGAATATTTTTTGGGACAAAAGTAGGCCTACCGTATGTTTTGGTCTTGTCATTTACTTTTATGGATACAATTAGGCATTGTAAACAATCTTTCTCAATATGCTATACTTGTTTTAATAGCGTGTCTTGTGTGTGTGTTGCGAAGGCGCATGCAAATGCGCATGCAAATGCAAGTGTGCATGCACGTGTCTTAAAGGGGAATTCCACTCATTTTCAATATTTTACTATGTCATTAAAATACCTTAGAGATGTTGTGTGGCCATGAGAAAAAAAAGTTCCCCCCATTCTGTGTTTTCTAGAAATGGAGGTCTGAAAAAAATCATTAGCATGGTGAAATACATTCTTGATGACATCATCAAGATGTTTTTCACTGTGTTAATGAGTTTCCTTTTTTCTGAGAGTGTACCATTTGTACACTCTCAGAAAAAAAAAGAGAATGGGTGGAATTCCCCTTTAAGAGGCGTCCCCCCACTTCTAAAAGTCCCACTACAACACTGGTTACGGTGCCTTGTCCTCTTCCTCCCCAGGAGGACAACGAGGACCTCAAGTGCCAGCTGGCCTTCATCAAAGAGGAGGCCGTCATCATGAGGAAGAAGACGGCCACCATCGACAAGGAGAAGGTGAGGAACGCCCATGCATGGGCAAAACAACACTCGGCAAAAACATGGCACCACAATCATAGTACCTGATGAAGGGGGTGGGGGGGTCACAGCACTTTATTTAAGCAATAAGGTTACTGTGGATTTTACCCTGGTGAGAGGTGTAGTCATTTTACACCAGTCACATGGCTGTGACCAGCCAATCAGAATCAAGTATTTGAATTACTTTTTTAACTTCTTTTTAAAACTTTTTTACTTTTACTGCTACTAGTATTGATGCTGTAATACCGTGCTGTCTTGAATCCTGATGATATGAATACATACAGTAGTACGACCACAATGAAAATGAGCCCTCGGGGCTTTTGTGTTATCCTGTTAGCAGTGTTGGGCAGTAACTAATTTTAGATTACATATTACTGTAATATTATTACTTTTGCTCCAAAAAGTAAAGTAACGAGTAAAGTAAAGTAATTACTCTGCAAAAATGGGTAATAAGTAACGCATTACTTTGCAAGTAACGCCAAGTTACTTGTTTGAAATGAGCTTGTTGTTACATGCAAAAATAGAACAGATTTACAAGCTATCGACAGGTACTGTAACTGAGATGTGCACTAGATTCTAGATCCAGTCCACACGCTGCATCCTGCGCACAGTTATGTACACTACAAATCGCTTGCTGCTTTATTTTGCATTTTATTTTTAAATACAAGACCTCAACTGTCTTTGAAAACAATTGTAAAAAAGTTTAAAAAGTCAAAGAGACAAATTTCGAAATCTGTTTTTGTTAGTTGCAGGTCTATTTTGTGATTCAAGGTTAAAATGTTCCCATTGCTTCTCTCTACTCCTTTTATTTTTATTTTTTCATCTAAGAAACTTAGACTTTGTTTTCAGGTGCAGTTTGTTGGATTGGAGACTATTATTATTCCAATAAATTGGATTCAGTGGGAAAAGTGGGAAAGTAATAATGTAATATGTAATATATTACTCTTCGATTCCAGTAGTAAGTAAAGTAATGATATTACTTTGTCTAAGGGGTAACGAGTAAAGTAACGAAGTTACTTTCCTAAGTAATATTGACCAACACTGCCTGTTAGCACTATGGACTCTCCAGACCTCTGCTATCTTGCCACTAAGATCACGACAGGCTGCAATCTGCCTTTTCCAATCATCAGATATGAATTTTCTATTTGGATGTACAGTATGGGCTGTCATTGGCAAACTATTTTCCACCCTGCTATTGCTATTAAAGGAGAATTTCACCCCAGAAGGCTTTCTTACCTTTATTTACTGTTCATTTGTTTCTAAAAAAAAAAAAAGTGATGCAGAAGAGAAAAAAATAATCCTTTATGGCTGTTTCCTCTCTACGCCAAATAAGCTTAGAATGGGGCTATCATGGGACGTGGTTCAAATTCACCTATTTACATCACTCCAAAATGCATTTTTTGCTATATATTCTCTCAACACCATGACAGTAGTGTGTTGACACTCACACTTTTGGTTCAGCCATAAACCCTGCGCCAGGCCCCCACCCTTTCAGACGGCTGAACCACTGCAAAAGCGAAAGTGTGAGTGTCAAAACACTACTGACATGGTGGAGAGAGCATATATATAGGGAACATTGCATTCTGGAGTGATGGAAACAGATATATTTGAACAACATCCCATAGCCCCATTCTAAGCTTATGTTGGGGTAGGAAAAACAGCCATTAAGGTTTTTTTCCCCCCATAAAATAACAACTGGGTATGGGTCACTTTTTTGGAAAATAAATAAACTGCAAGTTCTCCTTTAAGGTGTCTTGTATAACCTCTGCACTGTTTACACAAAAGGACCGCCTGGAGGCGGAGCTTCAGAAGTACCGCTCCTTCTACGGCGACCTGGACAGCCCCCACCCGAAGGGCGAGGCCGGCGGTCCGCCCACCACGCGGGAGTCAGAGCTGAAGCTCCGCCTGCGCCTGGTGGAGGAGGAGGCCAACATCCTGGGACGCAAGATCGTGGAGCTGGAGGTGAGGAGAGGACAAACGTCGTCCCTTATGGTTGTTTTGATCGTCCACTCAGTCTTGTGGGGCTGGTTTTTAACAGTAATCATGCTCGGACATGCATTTTTGCTTTTAACCCATTTTGTCCTGTCTAGATTCTAATTTCTGACACTAGATTCTAGTTTCTGAGACTAATAAACATACTAGTTTTGACGTTACATTCTAGTTTCTGCCGCTAGATTCAAGTTGCAGGTGCTAGATTCAAAGTTTCTAATGCTTGATTCTAGTTCCAGATGCTTGTTTGAGCAAAAGAAACGCTCTAATGCAAATTTTAAATATGCCTTGCGCTACATAAAAAATAATGAAAATGCAATGAGGGCTGATTCCCTTGCAAATAAGTTACAACAACATAATGTAAATGATTTCTGGAAAGAAATCAAAGTACTAAATAAATGTAAAACATCTCTGCCAACAAATATTGATAATGCTACTGGTGGTGATGAGATTGTTCAATTGTGGCAAAAACATTATTATGATTTGTTCAACTGTGTACAAAGCCACTCTTTTATTGTGGAGAAAATTGAACACAGTGAGGATATTACTATTTCCCCACAAGAAATATATGGTGCAATCAGCAGTTTAAAAGATAACAAAGCATGTGGTATGGACCAAATATCAGCTGAGCATTTGAAATCTGCAGGCAGAAAACTCTGCCCCCTATTGTCTATGTGCTTTACTGGTTTTTTAATACATGGTATTTTACCAAGCTCTATTTTATCAGTGTTACTAGTGCCTGTTGTCAAAGATAAGTCTGGCAAGCTGAATAGTTCTGATAATTATCGGCCAATAGCCCTGGCCAGTATCCTATCTAAAGTACTGGAGAGGACTATACTGAATAGAATAGAGAAGTTTGTCCTGACATCTGACAACCAGTTCGGTTTTAAACCCAAGCATGGTACAGATATGTGTATTTTTGCACTAAAAGAAATTTTAGACTTATATAATGGTCATAACTCTACTATTTTTACTTGTTTTATTGATTTATCTAAAGCCTTTGATCGTGTCAATCATGAAAAACTGTTCATTAAGTTACAGAACAGAGGTGTTCCTTCCTTTTTAATAAGAATATTAGCGTTTTGGTACGCACGTCAAACAATGTGCGTTAGATGGGGAAACTGTGTCTCGTCCCATTTCACAGTAAAAAATGGCGTGAGACAGGGGAGCATTTTATCCCCCCTGCTTTTTAATTTATACATGGATGACCTCTCTAAACAGTTGAACAGCTGTAATACAGGGTGTCGGGTTGGCAACACAGTCATCAACCACCTGATGTATGCGGATGACCTGGTCATCCTGTGCCCGTATAGCGCTGGCCTTCAGCAACTACTGAGGGTCTGCTCTCAATATGGCCCAGAAAATGATTTAATATATAATGCTAAAAAGAGCAATATCATGATTGTAAGATCAAAGGAAGATGGTAAACTATCTTTCCCAGTCTTTTTTCTGTCAGGTACGGCCCTTGAGGTCCGTGATGAGGTCAAGTACTTAGGCCATTATCTAACAAATGACCTATCAGACGATAAGGATATTTACCGGCAACGAAGAATGTTATATGCACAAGCAAACATGATTGTACGTAAGTTCAGTATGTGTTCAGCCCAGGTGAAGGCCACTCTATTCAAAACCTTCTGTACACCAATGTATACTGCCCATCTGTGGAGATGCTACAAAAAGAGCAGTATGCAGAAACTCAATGTGGCTTATAATGATGCTATGAGACTGCTGCTTAAAGTGCCACGCTGCAGCAGTGCAAGTGAAATGTTTGTCTGTATTGGTGTACCCACCTGCTCTGCTGTGCTGAGGAACCTCATGTACAGATGTATGTGTAGGTTGTCAGATTCTGACAACAGCATTGTTTTAATTCTGACAAACCCAGTTTTGAGCTCAGTCAGATTTGTTTCCAAACTGTGGAGCCATTGGCGTATTAGCCTGTACAGTTGGATTTTATGATTTTATGTAGACATTGTCTGCCTCTGTCTGTACTTGTGTTTGTATGTCTTTTTACTGTCTATGGACCATGCGTCTGTAATAAAAAAGTTTGATTGATTTGATAGTTCCAGATGCTACATTCTAGTTTTTCGCGCTAGATTCTATTCTAAGTTCAGGGCGTTAGGTTCTAGTTTCTGACACTACATTCTAATTTTTTGACACTAGATTCTAGTTTCTGACACTAGAATCATTTTTTTTTCTGTGTCAGGAACACAGATTTCATGCCAAGGACCACCAGAATTATCTATATTTCCTATATTTTCTACATGTCCTAGGGATCCCCCAGAAGAAAAGATTTGAGTTAAAATGTTTGCTTCTGAAATAATGTATTCAAAGATTTAAAAATATCAGATCTACAAGCAGATTGTAGATCTGACATTTTTCAATACTTAGAACACCAAAACACGTTTCACCACTTGCACACGATTGATTTGCATTAAACACAAATCAATCGACAAAATTAGCCATCACCTTTCTTGTGTATTGTTGACCTATTCTCTAAATTATGAGAGAAAAGTTTGTTCAACTTTGACCCCTTTCCCATGGAACTACATTTTGGGCGTACTGATATGGATGCAAACAGTTCCATGTGATAGAAGGGCTAATATGTTTGCAAATAGAAATAAAAAGAAAATAGGTGCAAGCAGCAATAAAACGGGATCAAGCAAGCAGCAATAAGGAGTAAGAACAATACGCACAAATAAGCCATAGAAACATGGGAGCCTGAACTTCAGAAATACATCAGGTAATTATGGGAGCAGGGCAGGGTTTTTGATTCCTGCCCTGACTGACTCACAATCTGGTGTGACTGAGTGAATGATTGGTGAGCTGTGAGTGAGTGGTGAACTGAGCTATGAACTGTCATTAGTGACAACATGGCCGAATAGTGACAGTCAAACAGCCTTGCCCAGCCATGAGGCCCATAGGGCAGGTGCCTATCTCCTGTTTCTGTAGCATGAGGCAGCTTGATGTACAAGTACACCCTCTGGACATGACGCTAGTATGACACAGGGTCTTCCAACCCTTGATGCTGAGTGCCAAGCAGGGAGGCATTGGATCCCGTTTTTTAGAGCCTTTGGTATGACCCGGCCGGGAATCGAACCCCGGCCTCCCAGTCTCAGGGCGGACACTCTAACCACAAGGCCACTGAGTTGCTGAATGAGTAAATGATTGGTGAGCTGTGAGTGAGTGGTGAACTGAGCTGTGAACTGTCATTAGTGACAACATGGCCGAATAGTGACAAAACACAACATGGCCGAAAGGTGACAACCACCATTACATTGAGTTTTACCCTGGGTTACACATAGAACCATGAACTTAGATGTAGAACACCACATGAGATTGTGCATGATTGACTCATATTACTAGGTGTCCGTGCCGGGATTTGAACCCAGGAACTCTCATTTCCAAGTCATGCGCTCTACCAATGAGGCTACCCAACAGACACAAGACGTACTGGAAACAACACACACATTCAATGGACTGCTTGGTAAATGGTAAATGGTGCATTTATATAGCGCCTTTATCCAAGGCACTTTACATAGATTGTGCATCACATTCACCCATTCACACACACATTCATACACTGATGGCAGTGGGACAGGGACACATCGACACTAACTCTGCAGGAGCCCGGGATCGAACCGGCAACCTTGTGGTTACCATCCGGTTACTCTACCTCTGAGCCACTACCGCTCCTTAAATATGCACAAATAAGCCATAGAAACATGGAAGAAATACATCATGTGATTGTGGAAACACAGCAGGGTTTTTGGAGACTCAGACTTTGTATTGTCAGCAGTGGGACTTGAACCCTCAATCTTGTGTTCCGAAGTCAGGCACCCTACCGACTGAGCTATCCAGGCACAATGATTTGCTTAGTTGTTGTCATCAATGAAACAACCCAACAACACGCCACCAAGCAGTAAGCAATATGAACAATATGCACAATTCAGCAGTCCGAGGGTGGAGCTTAGTGGTCAAAGTGACGAATGGAAACAAGTTCCACATGCTTATTCCTCTCACACAATCTGGCACAATGTACTTGCTCCAGTGTTGCCAGAGAGAAACAAGCAGAAGAAGACTCTTCACAAACGAGCAACTTTCATTGGCTTATAAAAACGTCATTTTTTGATGAAAACAAATTTGCTTCTGAAGTTTTGTCCGGATGGGGCCAAAGTTCTCATGTAGCAGGTGTCATGCAAATTGATCAAAAATCCAGGCATAAAATCAGGCATGAGCATTTTTCAAACTGCTTAAAATGGCAGACACTCTGGGGGTGGAGCTTACCAGTCGAAATTACAGATGTGTTCCACATGAATCAAGGAACGTGTAGAAACAAGTCCCATGATTTTAAGCCAAACGAAGCCTGAGTTATGCTTGTTCAAATGTTTCAGTTTCAAATAATTGCTATAGCGCCCCCATTTGAGCGATTGGAGCAAGACTGGTTTTAGTGTTATTTGGCATCCCCCTCTACCAAACTGTAAAATCTCATAAACAGATTACTTTGCATGTGTAGATTAGGGATAATAGAAGAATTTTCACAAACAAGCAATTTTCATTGGCTCGTAAAAACATCATTTTTTTCACTGAAAACAAAATTCACACTCATTTCATGTTTGTATGGCTTCAAAGTTCATATGTAGGTCATTGTTATGCATTTTGATCAAAGATTGTAGGAGAAGAGACATTTTAACTGTTTTACATATGATTAAAGATTGCGGCTCATCTAAAGGTCAGAGGTCAAAAGTCAGAATACAAAAGTTGTTTGACATAAGCAGACGCATAAGTGAATATAAGTTACATTTCTGAGAGTCGAGCAGTTCATGAGTTATGAGTGTTTAAAGTTTGCAATTTCAGTTGAGTGCTATAGCGCCACCATTTGACCAGTGGTCACAGGCTTCGCATCATCACCGTTTGGCATCACCCTCTACCAGATTACCAATTTTCGCGAAAACCGACTGCACGGTTCAGCCAGAACAGCTATTTCTGGCGGAAGAAGAAGAAGGAAAAAAGAGACAGAAACAAGAAGGGATCAAGTCCACTTCGTGGACTGCTTGATCCCTTAAAAATGTGAAGGTGAGGGGGGAGGAATGTGTGTGTTCGTAATTCTCCTTTACCTTTTGAACAGTCAGCAACGGTATTCTGCCTCCCCGCACCCGTTTTGTTTCCTGCACCAAGGTGGAGAACCGTGGGCTCAGGGCGGAGCTGGACGACCTCCGCGGGGAGGGGGAAGGCGGTCCAGGAAGCCCCGGAGACTCGGGCCGCGACCTGACGGAGCTGCGGCAGCAGCTGCAGCTGGTGGAGGACGAGGCGGAGCTGCTCCGCCGGAACCTGGCCGACTCGGAGGAGCACAGCCAGAGGGTGACCGCCGAGCTCAACAAGATGAGGTTCAAGGCCGGCACCATCGAGGGAGGAGGCCGCCACGGAGGGGGAGGGGGAGGAGGAGGGATGGACACGGCCAAAGCTGAGGCCCTGCAGGAGGAGCTGAAGGCGGCGAGGCTTCAGATTAACGACCTGAGTGGCAAGGTAGATAGTTGAATGATCAATCTCTGTTTAATGCTTAATGGTCTCTGTTAACATTAAAGGTCCTGAGACCAGATTCTAGTTTATGTTCCTAGATTCTGGTTTTTGACACTAGATTCTAGTTTCTGACACTAGATTCTAGTTCATGTCCCTAGATTCTAGTTTCTTTTCTTTTTTTTCTTTTTCAGCCAAGGTTCATGTTTTTTGGTTGTTTCAGGTTGAAAGTAAGATATGAATGTTATTTGTATTTATTTCATTTGCTGCATTCTTTCGTTTGAGGGTTTTTAGCTTCTTTATTATTATTATTTATTTATTTTATTTTTTTTATACAAATTTTTAAAGCATACATACATACATACATACATACATACATACATACATACATACATACATACATACATACATACATACATACATACATACATACATACATACATACATAAATGTACATATATATCCTTGCAAAATTCTTGGAAAATACATACAGTATATACATCAACAATATACAGTATAACTCAGATGTGGCTACTTGTGCAAAGGTATGTTTATCTCGTTCTCCCTTTCTCTGCGTTCAAGGAGTTAACACTGATTTCCATTGGAATACATTTTAAAAACATCTCTCCCTCTCTCTCTCTCTCCCTCCTCCCGCCGGTCAGGTGATGCAGCTGCAGTATGAGAACCGTGTGCTGCTGTCCAACATGCAGCGCTACGACCTGGCCTCTCACCTGTCCCCGCTGAGGCCCCCCGGGGCCGGTGGCGGCGCCGGCGGGGGCGGCAGCCCGCGGGACAGCGACGCCGACAGCGACGCCGGGGGAGGCGGGGCCGACACGGACTCGGTGGGCTCGGCCTCCGGGCTCCGGCTGCTGCCGCCGCACCGCAAGCGCGAGGGCCCCGTGGGCGGCGAGAGCGACTCGGACGAGGTCCGCAACGGCGCCGGGAGCAGTGGAGGGGGAGGCGGCAGTCGCTGCCTGACGCCCACGCGGGGCCTCTACACGCCCACTGGCGGGCCGG
The DNA here is from genome assembly GCA_039105355.1 of Benthosema pterotum. Lineage (NCBI taxonomy): Eukaryota > Metazoa > Chordata > Actinopteri > Myctophiformes > Myctophidae > Benthosema > Benthosema pterotum. The sequence continues at coordinate 30,797,462 of CM076983.1, read as the reverse complement.
AGGGGTCCGCCGCTGCCGGAGGAGGAGGACCCTCGTCGTCGTCCGCCTGCGCCGCCGTGGCCCGCTTCCTGCCCGGCGGACGCTACGGCCCACATGAAAGGTTAGGCATGTTAACACTTTTGCCACTAGTATTTTCTTCACAATAGTAGTTTGCTGCCGCCAGTATTTTTCAATGTGGAACTAATGTTTCAAAGAGCAAAGTTTCCGTCGTGAGGGGAACATTTTAGATCAGCGCACAGGATATGACCGATTCATCTGCTGCTTTCAATCGAGTAAGATGGCAGCCTCTATAGAGTTAATAGGTGACTGCGTTGAGCTGTACAAATTACTGTATGCGCTGTTTTGCCTTATCTGAGATAAGGAATAAGAGATACAGGCAATTGAAAGAAAGAAATTGATAGATGGATGAATGGATTGTGGATTTTGTGAGACATTTTCTACCACCGGGTTCTCCCACCACGTGACCAACACGGTGGCTCTAGAGTGTCAAATTCGATTGCACCATCTGCCGTTTGGATTGCGATATGTGTTTTCATTAAATGAGTTTATATTACTACTACTACTACTACCACCACGACCTCGACGATAACAACAATCCCCTCCTCCCATGGCAGGCAGCAGATGATTGACATCCGGACGGAGGCAGAACGCCTGGTGCGCACCATCGACCGCCTCATCGCCGACACGGCCGCCGTCATCGCCGAGGGTGCGCGCGTGGTCTACGTCTCCAACGGCGACCTGATGTTCGCCCGGGTGGGCGGTGGAGGAGGAGGAGGAGGAGGGCCCGAGGACGGAGGCGGCGGTGTGGGGGTGGGGGAGGAGGAAGGGTTGGGCGGCCGGATCCGGGAGCACGAGCTGCTGTACCGCATCAACGCCCAGATGAAGGCCTTCCGCAAGGAGCTGCAGGCCTTCATCGACCGCCTGGAAGGGCCCAAGCTGCGGCGGGAGGCTGAGGAGCCACTGTCGGTGAGCAGGGAGTGTGAATGAATGAATTGGATGAATGAAGCTCTAAGCCACAAGTGGGAGCAGGTTACCCTGGGTTTTACCACTTTAAGAAGCCTAGGCAGACCCGTCTATACCCTCTCACTGTGGTAAAAAAAAAATATATATATATAAAAAAAATATATATATATAATATATATATTGAATTATTTTATTATAATAAATAATGTAGTTCTCTCTGTCTGTGTGTTTTAACTGTTATGAAGATATTGCTGACCTGCATTTCACTTTTACTCTGTGGAAAGTTTCCAGATTCTGCCCAAAGCACAGTTTAGGGTTGGGCCTAAAATCTGTCCTATATAGTTGGGCCAGGCCGGGCCTTGGGCCTGATCAGTGTTGGGCCCAGTTGGGCCCGTTGAGAACTCTTAAGTTGACCCACGGCTGAACCAAAAGTGATGGTGACAACATACTATTGACATGGCGGAGAACATATAGCCAGAAAAATGCATTTTGTAAATGAATCAACTGCAAATAAAGGTAAGAAAGCATTGAAGGGGTGTAATTGAGGCCGATTTGACAAATGCCTTCAACCTTGACACGGAATTTGCGATTCTTTCCTCCTCCTCCTCCTCCTCCTCCTCCTCCTCCTCCTCTCCCAGATGTTCCAGCCCATCATTTTACTCATCCTCATCCTGGTGTTGTTCTCCTCGCTGTCTTACGCCACCATCTTTAAACTGGTCTTTCTGTTCACCCTGTTCTTCGTCCTGTGACCATAACACACCAGACATCACCTTTTTTGTTTGTTTGTTTTTTCCGTTGCTCCACCGTTTGTTTCTTTGTGGGTTTATTTTATTTTTTATTATTATTTTTTCGCTCCATCCCCCCCCGCCCTGTCCCCCTGCCCTGTCCCCACTTTTGTTGCTAAGGTTACCACCAAAAGCATAGGGGGGAAAAAGAGCCCACGCAAGCTGCCACGGCTGCGTTCGAGGAGGTGCGCCTGGGCTGTACACTGCCGAAGACTTCGTTGCCCATAATGCACCAATGCTGCTGCTGGTGTTGCTGCTGCTCGCGTCAAACCCTGGAGAAGGTCAGTTGTTAACACTTACGGATGTCTGTGTCAGCTTCCCCAAACATGTTATGTGTTATTATAATGGGTGAGTGCTTTTTTCACAGTTTTGTACATGTTTAAAGCAGATAAGTACATGTGAGAAATCTCAGAATTTAAAAGACATTTTTTGTGTCTTCTTCTTTTTCTTAGATCCCCCATTATTAGATCACTACCTGAAAATATCTAGTATCTATGACAACCATAGGGGCCACAGCAGTACTTACAAATTCATAGTCATTTTCAAATTCTGACTCAAAACTCATCCTTTCCCTGCATTATGACTCCCTCTAGTGTTCAGCCATAAAATAAACTGATACTGGTACTAAAAAAACTGGTACTCCACTATACAGTATAACATAGAGACTTCCTGGCTCTACCAAATAGATGCAAAACAAATTTTGGTTCAAGCTCACAATAAAGTATCGTATCACATGAAGATGCAGACACTGCAGAAAGAGAGGCCAAAAAATACATGTTGTTCTAAAGATGGCCGATGCATAATTTGTGTTAACGGTCAAGTTAAATTAGTAATCCTGACAGCCCCTGGTCACAAGGCCACATGGAGACTGACTGGTTGCCAGGAAGCTGAACGTCATTCATTCAGAAGCTACTTTAAGGACAGCCTCTTTTTACTCTGCATGCTAAATATATCTGATTCCCTCATGTGCTTATTCCGTTTTTTTTCTCCAGAGCAACTCATCATCAGATTGCTGCTGTGCCTGTGTCCTTTCATCATCAACAGTGCTACATGGTAAGACTGATGGTGGCTTTATTCAGTAGTTGTGAAGTAAATTAGTGATATTTGTATTTGGTTCCATTTTTTTACGTCTAAGAGGTGACTGTACTTCATTAGACCCCTTGGTGTGCTTTTTATGTGCAACAATTTCTTCCGTTTCGTGTCAAACGTGCCAATGGAAAAAAAAAAAAAAAACAGTAATACTACTGCAGTTTTTGGATTGAGTCCTACATTTCCCAGCATCCCTAGCGTGTTTAGGTCGCATTTTGATTGGTCCTTGTAATCAGCCCTGCTTAGAGTCGCTCTGAGCTAGCGTGTGATGTCATTTTCCCAGGAAGCAGTATACCCCCATCACTTTTCACTTGTTTCACAAGTGCATTTGCGCTTGCATGTGCCGTGGTGCTAGTAAAAACAAATAAGCCTGATTGTAATTATAGTTTGCAAATTGTAGCAATTGGACCCCAGTCGCGGACCCATAAGTATGAATAACTGTCAAATGAACACGCAACGTTGGTGGGAGAGAGCTGGCCTATCGTACGGTGTAAATTATGTTTTGTATTGTCTTTGACATAATGTCAATAATGTTGACGGACTGCACAGTTCTGACGTTGTGTGATGATTGAATAATCATTGTACCGTTTCCTCAGAGCTTTTCATTTTCAGCCCAAGGGGCCCAGGGTCAGATCTGCCCTCTCTGATCCGGCCCTGGGGCCTGTTCGTAGGCAGTTGGGAGATTAGTTCTCGAAATACCTCGAAGGATCACCCCATCCTACCCCACCACACACACACACACACACACACACACACACACACACACACACACACACACACACACACACACACACACACACACACACACACACACACACACACACACACACACACACACACACACAGGTTTGCATGCTTCAGATATTTCGAATTGGTTCAAATAATGTGATGTCCGGTAAACAATGTTCTGTATTGTATTGTTAACACAACATTCGTATGGTTGGCCAGAAAAATCCCCTCCAGGCCCCTAGGTCCTCGACTCCCCCCATGTGTCAGGCTTGATGGATGGTCCTGACAGTCAGGGAGGGACAGCTGTCTTCCGGGAGACTCTGTGGTGTCGCTATGACTCAAGAACACTCACCCAGGGCTGGGAAAAGTACTCATTTACAGTACTACTGTACTCATGTATATAGTCATTTTATTTCAACCAAGGTTCAGATTTTTATTGGAGAAAGTTACATTGTTATTGAGTGGGTTGCCATTTATTTATTTAGTTTAGTTTTAGGGATTGTAGCTGATTTTGACAAGGGGCGGAGGCATTATAGTGGTTACTTTTTTATTATCTACTATAGTATAGTACTATATAGTATATAGTACTATACTATATAGCTGATTTTAACAAGGGGCGGAGGCATTTGATTTTACACATTATTATAGCGGTTACTTTTTTATTATCTACTATAGTCATAATAAACACCAGGAAATTCCATCTGGCCACAAAAGATCACAGGATCTACTGAATGTGAAGGACGCCACCACCTCTACGCTAGGGAACCTACACTGTGTGTCAGGGATCCAGCGATGTTCTGTGGCCAGATGTAATTTCCTGAGGTTTATTAGGACTGTAGTAGAACAAATAAATTGCTACAATACATTGAAAGAAAAGAAAAGAAAATAGAAAAAAAGGGAAAAACACACTTCCCTAATAACAAACTCTAACTTTGGTTGAAAAACAAAAAGCAAAAAACAAACAACCTTGGTCCTTTAAAGTGCCCAATGCCAATGTATGTTTTGTAATAACAACCAAATTACTCAATTCATTTTTGCATTGCCAATTTTCAGGAATATAAAGCCTGCAGTTTGTATTATTGTATTGATGATGTCATTGGAAGAAGTTTCTGAACTGCCCACAGCCCTCCCATGAGACACAGACTGAGTAGAAAAAAAAAATAGTTGTATTTTATCATGTACATTAGTGAGGATCTATTATATGAAGACACGTTGAAAAGTGGTGAAGTTGTCCTTTAATACAGTACCTCAAAAGTGTACTTGAAGTTCGGTATACTTAAACTAAAGTGCACTAGGTTACATTCCACCACGGCTCTCACCTCCCTTCAACTTCAGCCTACAAGTTACATTCCAGTTCAGTGGTTTTCAACCCATGGCTCGGGGACCACCAGCGGTCCTCAACTCAGTTCCAGGGGTTCCCACAGCTAAATGATGGAGAATTAATAGCCAAATGGACCCTAATTGATCTTTAACTCACAAGACTGTAAAATGGGTTGCATGTTATGCTCTCAAGAGTAGAATTATTGTTAAACGTTCGCATGACTTTTTTTGTTTTTTCAAGAAGTTTGGACATTTAGAGAAACCATAGATATCTTTTTATTATGGTACCAACATACAGCATGCAATTGTGGACAAAATCTTATGCCAATGACTATTCGATGTTGGATCTGATGCTTGAAGGAGAATTCCACCCATTTTCAACATTTTATTGTCATTAATGCTGGTGATCTTGTGTGGTTATAATAACCACCCCCGAGAAATGGAGGTCTGATCTTTTTTTTCTTTTCTGAGAGCGTACAAATGGAACCAATTGGACCCCGTTAGGCTCCATATGCTTCTCAAAGAAAAAAATCTTAAATGGGTGGAATTCCTGGCCTGGGCTCAATGGCTGAATAAATAACCTCGACCTTCATTTGAAAATAGTTAAAGTTCATTATATGATATGCGTTACAATGGTCTCCCTCCAATTTATTACATGTTTATACCTGTCATGATGACAACAATGTTTACCACGGTGGGTCAACGTCATGCTGTTGTGCAACAGGTACAAGACCGAAGCTAGCCAAAGTGAACACGCTATACAAATGGCATTAAAAGTTTATGACACAAAACAACAACAACAAAAAAAACGCCCGCTATGTCAGGCCTCCATCCCGAAGCCTTTTTCCTTCTTGTGACTCCATCCTCCCTCCCACATGGAGACACTGTCACGACATATAGTTATTATTATTCACCGAGCGGCTCGCATTGAAGTACACAGTCGAATCCCCCAAGTGTTAACTGAGAGTGCACCCGGGGTAGTTAAATGAACACAGAGCATTTTTGTGTGTGTGCCTGTCTGCGTGTGTCTGTGTGTATGCGTGTGTGTACACGCGTGTCAACCTATTTGTCATCTCTCGGAAAAATAACATTGCTGTGGGGGGGGGGGCCCAGGGACCTGATGGTCACAAGACAAAGTCTGCCAGGCGGCCCAAAGCAGAGTAGCAACAGAGAAGCCCATTGGCTGGCGGCGGAACGCGGCAGCTGAAATAGCTTATGAAAACACTTTCCCTCTCTCTCTCTCTCTCTCTCTCTCTAGCCCCCCCACCCACTCACCCAGCGCGAAGCCTCATAATTATAGCCAAGTCGACGGACGACGGTGACGACAGTCGGTCCCGTTCCCTTGCTTTTTTTTTCCCCCCCAAAATGCTGGAATAAATTTGACATTATGACATTCGATCCTGGCTCCGGCGACAAGCCGCACGTAAACACCAGAGGGAGAAGTGTTGGGATGGGTAGGTGTTGGGGTGGGGGGGGGGTACTCCCGTTTGGAACAGAAGTTGTTTACTCCCGCCCTCCCCCTCCCCTCCTCCCCTCCCTCCCCTAACATCAGCGAGGGGGGGTGGGGGGGGGGGACTTTATGACGCCGACAGCCACAAGGCGCTATAACCAGAGGGGAGGGAACAACGAGGAAGGAGAGAGACCCTCTTTAAAATCCCACTGCCACCGGAGCCACCGGAGCCAAACGCTTTTATTTTATGTAACAGAGACAAGCGTCTGTGGAGACTAGAGGAGCTACAGTGCAGGGCGCCTGCCTTGGGCCGACCCGAGTGGACACTGCAGTCAGTGACACGTTGACCACACAGTCGGATCAAAAACTATAGAGGATTTACTATTGGGGAAGAACGAAAGCTGTTTTTTTTTTTTTTTTTTACCACGGTAAGACAGGTTTTTTTTATGGATTATTATAGTATTTATGAAAGCACTTTTATTGATTGATTATTGATTGATTGATTGATTGAATGAGTGCTTTTTACCTATTTCGACCTGAGAACTGCATTCGACACAGTAGATCGCGAAGGTTTTCAGTAGGGATGCGCGGTTATTCAGTAGCAATTTTTTTTTACAATTTTTCAAAAAATATCAGACCTACCAGCTCGGCACTGAGTACTGAACGTACAAGCTTGTAGATCTGATAGTTTTCCAACAGTTAAGAGTTTAAATGAACATTTAAAGGTCCAAAATGGGTTTGGTCTTTTTTTTTTTTTTTTTTTTTTTTTTGCAGTGATGCTATTAGAGTGATGACATAAGAACTCCCCCGAGGAGGGCTTGTTTTCCATTTACTTGTAAAACCAACTGAATGAAATAAAATCCAAAATAAAAGAGACAAGACCGGCTAGGCTGCGATTTTTCTCATGTGTATGATCTAAGAAACACTCAAAAATGCACATGAGAAATTGAGAGATATTGATAATTGAGATATTAGTTATTTTTTGAGTTAAGCTCTTTTCAAAGCTCCAGTAGGAATGATCAAGCACACCTGTTTTTTTTTTTTTTTTTTTCCTTGGCTTAATTGTTTCCATTGTGGTCATCACCCTCTGTTCATTTCAGTATACAGTACATGCGCCAACGGTTTGTGCGCTAGTATGCCGGCTATGTTTTATTCTGCCAAACCTCCTCCTCCGCTGTCACCGGCTTTGGCCGCCGCTGCTTTGCACGAGGAGACAAGGTAGTTTATGATGCATAGTTACAAGTTTATAAATATCCATCACTGTTGCCTCACTGACCAGGTGGGAGGGAACTTGGAACTCGGAGAGTTCCAGAGCTTTCAACGGAAGGCTGGTGTGGGTGCGGTGTATTTATCGATCATGTTCCATTCCAACAAAACAAACACATGCATAAGATACACTTTTCAAGGCGTGTTTCAAGAGTATTTCCAGTTTCCCCCAATCCATTTTAATTATCCTCCACTACATCTGAGATCACATTAATGTACTCTTCACTCACTTTGACAACTAAAAGGGGAATTACACCTATTTTCATCATTTAACTATGTCATTAATATACCTTAGAGATGCTGTGTGGACATAATAAAACGTCCCTTCATTATGTGTTTCCTAGAAATGGAGGTCTGAAAAAAATCATGGTGAAACTTGATGACATCAAGTGCCAAATCACGCTACTATCGCTAGTAATGCTAATGCTAAGTATTGTTAATAATGCAAATAATGCTACTAATGCTAATTATTGTTAATAATGCTACTAATGCTAAGCAATGCTAATGCTAAGTAATGCTAATGCAAAGTATTGTAAATAACGCTAATAATGCTACTAATACTAAGTCTTGTTAATAATGCTAAGCAATGCTAATGCTAAGTATTGTTAATAATGCTAAGTAATGCTAAGCAATGCTAATAACACTTAGAACACCAAAAGCCGTTCCTGACAAAATTGGATTAACCCCACATTTGAAAGACGCCAAATGCTGATTTCAATCAGCATTTGACGCACCGCAGTCAAATGCTGATTGAAATCAGGACGTGTTCAAAATGGAGCCAAACGGAGTGCCATTAGGTGGTGTCCGTACACCTGTTGAGCTGACCTGAGGCCAAATTCTGCAAATGTCTTCTGAGTCATGTCGCTTTTCCCGAAAACACACATATGTTCCTACATACTGGTTCTCAAGCCATTGAGAACCACCACCAGAAGCAGTTAAACACTTCCTTCCTCTCCGAAGGAATATTTTCAAAAATAGCAGTGCTTGTACAACTGCTGTTTTGCAATCGCTAAAGCATGTGCGGCGCTGAGGTTGACCACGCGGCTCCACGGCGATGTCACGCGTGGGGTGCACGTAGGTGCTAGGCATGACGCTATATGCTCCACATTTTTGGGGGGAGGTAGAAGAATGCAAGAAGGCAACGAGGACTCCATAAATATCTGACCTTTCTGTGAAGGACAGGAATGCGTCAATCCTCCTTCCTTTCCTGTTGCGTTCTCCTGTGTCACCCTAACCAGGGGGCGAATCTGCCCGTGAGCTGCGAAGACAAGCTCCTCGCACTTAGTTGTGTTTGTTTGAGTGGTGCCAAGGCCTGGCTTTGGCCCTATGTTACACCGGTACATCCTCGCACTATGTTGAAAGTACCAATAGGAGGCGCTGTTTCACCAATACAGAGTACACACACGGCACCACTCAGTTTGCAACAAATTATATAATTATTTATTTAATGATTTATTTTGTATTTCAATGACACCCAGTTTGGCGTGCATGTGATCAGACTGGGGACAACCATATTGCAGATGTGTAAATGGAACCCTGTTCTCAGGTTCCTCCGTAAGTGGGTCAATCACTGAGCACAGTCATTTGAGCCCCCACCCCCCCTCCAGCCACCTCCACCCCCGGAAACCCCGCCTGGAACACATGTGTGTTACCTATGGCTTATAAACAACATTTAACAATTAACACCACCACAACAAACATGGCTTGTCCAATGCTTCTTTAAAGAAGTGTCGGTGTTATAAACATCATTGTCCAACATATTTTACTGCTTTTGTTTGCTTGCTAAGTAACTCATCGGCTGTGTTTGTTTGGTTAGCAACCGGGCTAGCCCATTAGCCACATTTTGATGTGTTGGTATGAACCGAAGACTGCCGCTTTCAGACTGAACGAAACAAAATGATAATTCAGACTGAGTGCCAGGCAAACGTTGGCCTGCATTTTCTATGGGTTTCTTGTACTATTAACCCATTCTGAATTGAAAAAATATTCAAAGATTTGTGCCACAATTTCACTATTTTCAAAAATATCAGCTCATGGCACGCCACGGAGTTTCAATAACTAACGTAATGCCAATGATGCTAAGAAATGCTAACTAATGCTAATGATGCTATGTAATGCTAATGATAAGTACTGTTAATAATGCTAATTGACGCTAATAATGCTAAGTAAGTAATGCTGGTAATGCTAGTATTGCTAATGCGAAGTATTGTCAATAATGCAAATAACCACAAGGTCATGCTAGTCATGCTAAATAATGCTAAGTAATGCTAATTATACTAATAAAGCTTAGAACAAAAAAAAGCTGTTCTCACCAAAAATGAGTGGCTTGTATCAGACGGTGTGTCCTTTTTACCAGCCGTAACCGAGCGCCATCTTTCCCCTCATCTGTCTTTGCAGTGCGTCCAGCCCCTTCCCTCCGTTCCCTCCGTCAACCTCGTGGACAGTGAGCAGAGGAGGAAAGGATCCAAAACAAAACAAATATTGTCGTCATCGTCGTCAAGAGCATCATGGCGGCCATCGACCTGCAACGGAGCCTGGAGGCTCATCACGGGGGTCCCCACCATCGCCGTGTCTGGGGAGGGGGTCCCGACGTGCCCCTCCCCCACGACGCCGCCACGGCGGACACCTTCGACTCGGAGATGCAGGAGTGGGAGGACCAGCTGCACGACATGCAGAGGAAGATAGAGGAGGTGAGGAATGTTATTGGTTATTGTTATTAAAGCGTTGTCTCACCCCCCCCCCCCCCCCCCCCCCCCCATGAATTAGCACTGCCTTTTTTCTGAGCCAGGCGAATGTTCTGTTTTTATGATGTTGCCAACAACAATGTTCTGGACCGTCTGCAGGACAAAGCAAGTGACTGTCTGCAGAGAAACAGCTGCAGCATCAAAGTAGAAGCAACATAGAGGGGGAAAAGCAAAAAAATATATACTGTAGCTATTTATCTATTTGATGTTTGGCTAAAAAGTTGCCTATATTACCTTTAAAATCCATTCTTTGTTCATTTTCCTCATGGACTTTTCAAAAAACATTTATACATAAACATGCATGCGAAATTGTGACAGCAAAAACACTTTATTAGCCTAACAAGTCATTAGAAAGACGAAACTGATTTGTCATGACCTGAATTGGCCTTGTACAATGCTTAAGTCACTTCTGGAACAGGCGAGGGGGGTGGCAGGATGCGACTGCGGTGCTCTATGGCATCCAATGTTTGTGTTTGGACAATGTTTGTGTTTACACACACTCAGAGTTGGACATAGGCACCCTTCAAAAAAAAGAAGTCATTAAAATGTCGATATGTTATTATTGCTACTTTAAACCCCTACTGGAACGTACACAGTGTTCCTTTAACTCTCATTAAGGTTAAATGAGGATGTGTACTCTGAGGCCTGTCACCAACACATACTTAGTAGACGCTTGTGTTGACTCTACACTAAACGTCTTTGCCAAAAATAGCCACCCTCATGGACGTTATAGATTTTTTTTTTTTTTTTTTTTTTTTTTTTTTTTGTGGACACTTTCTAAAACCCACGATCCCCCCTCAATGGTGAAGACCATTATTATTATGAAGATGAGGTTGTAAAATGGGACTTGGTGTATTGTTGGCCTGCTGCAGTTAGGCCTGCCCCCACTGTAGAGTGCGTGCATGTGTGCAGCTTGTTACCGGGGCGCACCCTTTTATTTATTGTTGTTGTTTTTTGCCTTTAATGGGTCCAAACATCTTGACTTTAAGGTGGAACGAAACAGCGAAATAACCTGATGTCACCCCGTTGTTTTATAACACAGATGTCGTGCACGCACGTGTGTGTGTGTGCGCGCGCGCATTTGTGTGTCTGTGAGAGAGACTCACAGTTACTTTGGGATTTCGCTTTCATATTATCAAGGTCTTTCCCGGTCCCGAGAGGGGTGTGTTAATTGCTGTGTGTGTGTGTGTGTGTGTGTGTGTGTGTGTGTGTGTGTGTGTGTGTGTGTGTGTGTGTGTGTGTGTGCAGTTCCATAATAAACTCTTGGCAGCACAGTAGCTACCCCGCGACCTTGTGGCCCCTCCGGAGCAATGATACAGACAGATGTTAGTTAACAAGCTAATTAAACAAAGATGTGCTGACAGACAGCTACACACACACACACACACACACACACACACACACACACACACACACACACACACACACACACACACACACACACACACACACACACACACACACACACACACACACGCACGCACACAGCCTTTAAGTCTGTGTTGGCGGAAAGGAAAACGCATGTGAGAAGACATGTGAGGATGTTAAATATAGTTGGGGGTTGCGCAACAATTTGGCGTCAATATTAAGAGAACACTTTGAAGTGTAAACACAGTCAACGTCATAGCAGAGCCACTTCGGACACCGCAGGGTCCATTTGGTTTGAAACCTTCCTTTGTCTTGTCTCCTGTGGTTTGTTTATTATTATTATTATTATTATTATTATTATTAGTTCAAATGCTCAAAAGCACGAATCTTTCAGAGCGAACATTTGTATAATCTCTATTATCAGATCAAAATAAGTTAAGTAGTGAAAATATTTTTATTTATTTATTTATTCATTTACAGTATTTTACTTTCTTCGCCTCTCAGCTCTACAACGAAGTCCAAGCCCGCAGGGGAGGAAGCGACGTCGGCGCCGGCGATGACCTTAACAACAACAACAACCAGCGCCGGAAAAACGGCGTTGTGGGGCCGGAGTTCAGCCTGGTGGGCGGACACAGCGACGACAGCGGAGCATTCTGCGGCGGAAGCGAGGGCGGCGGCAGGCCCCACGTCGCCACGGCTGCCGCCGCACCAAATCACCACCGCGCCAACGGCCAACGCACCGCCATTCCCTCCAGTCGACTTCAGAACGGCGGCAGCCACGGTTTTCCCAGCAACAGCGATGACGCGGTGTCGCAGATATACGGAGACCTGCTGCAGGGCTACCTGGGTCAGGCCAAAGGAACGGAGCAGAGGAACAACAACAACGGCAGAGCCCGCCGCGTGGTGAGCACAGGAAACTACACGGATTGTTATTCAAAGATTTACACATTATTTGCAAAGACGTGTGCCAGATTTTCACCATTTTCAAAAATGTCAGGCCTACAAGCTCGAGCTTGTAGGCCTGACATTTTTGGCACACTCTTGTCCCAAAAGGAATCAAATCACCATAGTAGGTTTGCAATACTGACATTATACAGTCTGAAAAGGTGGTAAAAATAGTTAGAAAAACAACATTGTTTCAAACTTTCAGTTTAGGACTATTTTTTATCCCATTTCTAGAAAGCCAATTGATTGTCTAAAAGCCGAATATTGCTCAGTGGGATTTTTTCTTTCTTTCTTTTTTTTTTTTTTTTTTTTTTTACAATTTTTTACCCAGAAAAAGACAACAAATGCAATGTAGTTCTTTGTTATTATTTCTCTTGCTAGATACCTGTAAGTGATTTGTTTACTGGTACCACTATGATGTTGACTATAAAGTGGTGCAGAAATGCTGCACGTTATACAGCCTTGCTCGTATTGGCATTTGCACTTCCGAGGGAAAGGCGAAACTGGAGCCTATATAGGTTAGTCACTAAACATATTGATTACGCTCTGCTGGTTCCTACAAGTCTGTGAACACGGAATGAACGGTACCCCCGAAAGCAGATCCCTTTCAGACACACTTTCAGCTGCTGTCTTCCTTGACCTGTAAGCTGACGGATCATTCACTGTATCCCAAAAGCTCCACACTAAACCACTTATCCCTATACTTCTTTGCCTTTACTTACTTTGCTTACAATTTTGAAAGGCATTTTTGAATAGTACATGGCCTACTTGTGCGCAGCAGAGTGCTCAAGTACTTTTACTAGCAAATGTCTATTACAACTGCTGATTTAAGTCCTATTGACCCATACATACTAGGCATGTAACGTTGCACTCAAGTCATGATTTTATCACGATGATCCTCATGATGAGCCCGAGCGTCAAGCCTTCCTTGGCGTATTAACGTGCATCAACGACCATCAGCTGGTCACAGTCACAGATGCGCTTTTTTTTCTAGCACTCAAAGTGAATGCATGGAGACTCCATTTCTCCCACGTTTGATTTTCTTTTATCTTGTGGTCTTCAGCACTTTGACCAGACAGTCAAGGTGAGCCAAGATCTCCCTGCATACCAGGAGGACATGAACAGACGGCCTGAAATGGAAAGGTGAGGTTTCTTTTTTTATTTCATTTTTACCTAAACTAGTCAATGTCATCATAATCAGGGTGATACGATGAGATAGATTATGATGAGGCGTTATAAATTATGCAATGTTGAATAGGATAGATTTTATTTTTAAATCCACACAAATGGAATACATGTAATCAAATGCATACTGTAACAAACTGGCAGCCTGGGCAGCATTGCTTTTTTGGTTTACGTACTGTATGTTCCGATCAGTGAGTGACTGATATCGCCATGTTGTGGTCCCCTCAAACAGATTTTTCGCAATAAAACTGAAGCTTTTGTTGTTTATTCTTCTTATTTTTTCGGTTCGAAAAGAAAAGGAAGTTCTGGATGATTCTTCCAGCTTGACGACTACAGTACGATGATATTGTCCACTCCTAACCCGGTTCACTCACAAATTTTGTTAACCCAGCATCAGGCTTAAGTCCGAGCTAGTGACGTGGCATTACCAAGCTTCGGGGGTCCTTGTCAAACAAAAGTATTCCAGGGATTAAACTAGGTAAACCTCGTAATATGTATTTTTATTTCATTTTTTTGTCATGCCAGGACAAGTCAGGAGCACTTCAGACACGGCGGCAACAAGGAGAGCTCTCCCAACAAAGAGAACAACTCCAACTCCCACAAGCCCCCTCTCCGACAGAGGGACACCTTCGTCGCCACCTCTGCCGGCGCTCCGCCGACGCCCCTCCAGCGATCCAATGCGCTCCCTTCCTCCTCCTCCTCTTCAGACTCCCCCGTACCGGAGAGGAAGCAGCAGCAGGCCTTCACCGCCGCCGACAGGAAGTGTGTGGGCGGCAGCCCGTCCGTCCTGCGCAAGTTCGGCGCCATGCTGCAGGAGAACGAGGGCAAGACGCTGACCGACGGTGGCGTGGTGACCACCACCACCAGCACCACCTGCCAGCAACAGCAGCAGAGCCCTAGCTGTCAACGCAGGGCAGGTGGGGGTCTAGTGGCAGGCAGCCCCAAACTCAGACCCAGGGCTAACAGTGGGACGGCCCACCACCACCACCACCACCAGGACTACAGGGCCTTGAACGCGTCCTCCTCCCCCTCCTCTCAGAGGGTGCAGAGGTCGGCGGTCGCGGCTCCGTTGGGTCAGTCTCCTCCCCGAGGAGGGGGCAGCGACAATGACAGACTCATAGAGCTGCTGGACATGCTGGACATTAAGCACGACTACGGCTCGCCCTCCTCGTCGCCCTCGGTCGGTGCCCGTGGTGGACAGGCGGCGTCTCACCGACAGGACGCGCAGCAGGTGAGCAGTCGCGTCCCGTCAGTAGTAGGACTGGAAACATAATACACCTGGTGCCCAGCCTCACATATATATGCCAATATGTACAGAATTTTGCACCATGATAGCATGTTAACATGCTCACATGCTGACGTGCTTATATGTGATCATTCATGCTAGCATGCTAACATGAACATGATAACATGAACATACTAACATGTTATCATTTATGCTAGCATGCTAACATGAACATGATAACATGAACATGCTAGCGTGAACATGATAACATGATCATGCTAACATGAACATGATAACATGAACATGCTAGCATGAACATGATAACATGTTAACATGAACATGCTAACGTGAACATGATAACATGATCATGCTAACATGATAACATGATCATGCTAGCATGATAACATGATAATATGAACACGATAACTTGATAACATGATAAGTGCCTCACTCAATCTAATCCCATCTCTATCCGTCCGTCCACAGGGAATCCCAGACGAGTCGTCACCATCTCCGTCGGCCTCCAAGAAGAGCTTCTCCCGGCCGTCGAGACCCGCCAATCAGCGCCCTCCTTCCAGGTGGGCGGGCCGTGCCCCCTCCTCATCCTCGTCCACTCACGGCCCAATGTACCGGCCCCCCAGTCCCCTGGCACGGCCTCCTAGCCCCATGACGCCCAGCCCCATCTGTGCGCGGAAGCAGCCCACCACCTATCGCCTTCACGCCGAGACAGTCATCATGTGACCACCCTGTTCCTCCCAATTACTGTACATATCAACCCCACCCCTTCCGACAAGGTTCCTATTAACCCTTTTCCCGCCTAGGACGAGATGGGACAGAGTTTTTAAGAGTGCAAAAATGTTGCCTTTGGACGAGTCAGGCCCGGCCCCTATAGCTAGTTTGTACAAACCTTGTAGTTTGTATCAAGCGGATTCCACATCATTAGTTCTTTAACTTTTGTCGTGCCAAGGACCCCTCAAAATGAAGTGTGTTTGGCTGTGGACCCCGTCGTTGCTGTCTGTTTCATAGCAGAGAGCTTCTCCTTTCAGAAGAAGGGGGAAAGTGGGGGCAAAAAACCCCCAGAAAGACATGTCTCAGGTCTGGACGCTGTGAAACTGAAGCCTGATTCTGAATACTTGGATTCAATGTTGTTTTTTCCACTTCCACAGTCAACTCACGCAAGCAAACATAGGGTGTATCTCTCCATTTCTGAAGTTGCAATGTAATGACTTATAAGAGCCTTTGATGCCTACAGCAAAAGCCACAATTTCAAATGTTACTTGAAAAATGTGCAACCGTCGTGAAAGTAGCCGGTTCTACATTGTGAGCTAGTATCGGCTACTTTCACTGCATTTACCCGTGGGAAAGTGCTTTTAAATGAAATGGAATTCCTGAAAACTCCTACAATTTCAAGTGCTTGTCAGCATCGGGGGTACAGTATATCCCCACCTATATGTATATGTCCACCTGGTTCAGAGATGATTATTTGGCCCAAACACATTAGGGGGCCCTTTACAGTCGTTGATATTGAAATACACAAAGAAATAGACCTTTAGGTAAGCCACAAACTGCTAGGGTCCAATCACAGCTTAGCATAAGATGTGATAGACAAACCTCTTTACCAATAGCTTCCCTTTATGATAAAACATTGTTTTAAAAAATACATTTCACACACATTTTTCCACTGCATAGGGCATGCCTTGTTGATGGATTTGGAACCAGACTTTGAAGGTCTGGTTCCAAAAATGAACTATTATTTATTGTCCATGTTATTAATTTGGAATGAATGAGCCCAGCTGGAAAGTGTCCTAGGGTTGTCAAGAGGACGGGGCTTACCTGAAGGTCTATTGGACTTGCCTGTGGCCTGAACGGCGGCCTATTAAACAGAATGTCCAAGAAACTATTCACGTTCAGGAAACCAACAGCCGTCTGCAGTGTTGCTGTGGGTTTACTTGTGTTTCCTCTACTATGCTGAAAACCTTGTTGTCACACTAACACAACTCGACATGCTTGTCTCGACCTGCCTTATACTTGTACGTATTTTTCCCTTGTTTTCTTTTCTTTTATTTATTTATTTATTTTTTGGCTTGGATATGTGTAAGTATATATTTAGCATGCCCCCTCTTAATTAGCGGGTGCATGTTTCCGTGTTCTAATAATAAACCGGACGGACCCACATGCGGTTTGCCGTGTTGTCTCCAAACCCAGGTGGTCAGTTATGGCTGTGTCCGCCCGGCAGCCAAATGCTGCGTCCAGAGCCGTGGAGTTAAGACAGAAACGATGGACGTCTTCTACGTTTGTCCATATTTGAGGGCTTCAAAAAGGGACAGCCGGAAGTTACGGAATGCATTGGAGTTTTCTGCCCCCTCAATGTCGCAAAACTCTGTCTTACTCTATGGCCCTGGCTGTGTCCATAGTGTGTTTTACTGTACCATATTGTCAAAAAAGGTAACATACCCAAGATGTTCAAACAACAACCGTTAAGAAAAAGTAAATAATGCTGTCCATGATGCAGTTGTACTGTATATATATTTTTTGTTCTTGATAATAAACATAACAGTGCTTTGACATAACGAATGTGGTGGTCTATGTATCAGGCTCGCATTCTCGTTCTGTTGATAGATGCTCATTTTCTGTTGTGTGTTGGTTCCCACTCATTACAAAGCAACAGAATACATATAGGCCTGCAGTATGTTCCATGGGATTATAGAGCTGTTTTAATAATAACAAAGCACTTATTTTATATGCAATAATGCAAGGTATTGGGTAGCGTAATCCGCATGAAACAAGTGCAAGTAATTCTAAATTGATTATTTTAAGTAACCTCTTTGCGAAACTGCTAAAACAGATGATCAAGTTCACAAAACATCACACTGTGTGGCAGATCGGTGCATACCCAATGTCCACTATTGGAGGTCATGGTCCATTTATGCCCCTCATCTATTTTTATCTTATATCATCATCTTATATGTTATATTTTATCTTACATCATCATCTATTATTATTATTAGTAGTAGTAGTAGTATAACATTTGAAATTGATTATTTGATTATCTCTTGCACACCAAAGACACCGTTTCAGACGGCTTGATACTTGATTCCTGGCTTTTGCGGTCTATATGTTGAAGACACTGGACCCCAAATGAATGCTCTTGATGTCTTGGTTTATAGCTAGGCGGACAAATGGTGTTTTCAATGCATGATAGTTCAGTTGGTGATAGAAGCATGACATTTGGCACAGATGATCTTCATATGACCCTAAACAATAATCAACCTCGGGCCATGCAGAATTCCAAGATGGCAGCCCCCAAAATCCAAGATGTCTGCCCAGAAATGTGTTTTTTCTTCATAACTTGAAATGCATTGATTCTACTCCTCATAGATGTATTGAACGTTAATACAAAGTTGGCCATTACGAACGATTTGGTACCAAGTGTCTGCATCTCCTACGGTTCTTGAGATACAGCATATAGGTACTTTCAGAGCTTGAGGAGAGCCAAATGAGGAGAGACATTTGTAACATTGATTTTTAAGTCAATCAAATGGTGATACAGGCATGAAAATTGGTACACACACTCTGCAAACCCCACTATTTCTAAAAGTACTGCATGCCCTGCAAAATTCCAAGATGGCAGCCCCCAAAATCCAAGATGTCCGTCCAAAAATGTGCTTTTTCCTTCATAACTCGAAATACAAAGATCTTAAGCCCCATAAATGTATTGAACGTTAATATAAAGTTGGGCATTACGAACATTTTGATACCAAGTACATGTCTATGTACTACGGTTCTTGAGTTACAACATGTACGTAGTGATGAGGCACCATAAGTGTAACATTTTGCCACGTTTCACTCTTTAACTCAAAGATCACCATATCTTCTATTTTCAGGAAATGGACCTACATGTATCTGCTATCATAAACCACTTAAAGTTTTTCAATTGATGAAACGGTTCGGGAGTTATTAAACCGATCGTGAAGGGCTGTTTCAGTGCTAAATTTGCTGTGTATATTTTGCGAACATATGCCACCCAGAAATGTCTGTCTGTGCATCTGTCCTTCACAATAAGTGTATATGTGAAGCGGACGCACCAAGTGTAGTATGTGTCATAGTATAATGGTATAATATGCTAATAGGCGTAATAGTGTAATATATGTAATAGTGTAATAGGACCAATAGTGTAATATATGCAATAGCGGTATACTGTAATAGGGTAATATATGTAATAGTGTCATAGTGTAACATGTGTAATAGAGTAATAGGGTGATATGTGTAATAGTGTCATAGTGTAATAGTGTCATAGTGTAATAGGGTAATATGTGTAATAGTGTCATAGTGTAACATGTGTAATAGTGTTATAGTGTAACATGTGTAGTGTCATAGAGTGCATATATTACACAATTGCCCTAATGAGCATATATTACACTATTACGCCTATTAGCCTATTGCAATTATTACAAATATTACACTATTGCACAGATTACCATATTACACTATTACACATGTAAAACATATTTCACTTTACACATGTTACACTATGACACTATTACACATAATAACCTATTACCCTGTTACACATGTTACACTATGACACTATTACACATATTACCCTATTACTCTATTACACATGTTACACTATGGCACTGTTACAAATATTACCCTATTACGTTATTACACATGTTACACTATGACACTATTACACATAATCCCAATTACACTATTACACATGTTACACTATGACACTATTACACATGTTACACTATGACACTATGACACTATTACACATATTACACTATTACACAAATTACAATATTAGACTATTATACATGTTACACTATGACACTATTACATATATTAGCCTATTACAGTATACTGCTATTACATATATTACACTATTAGCCCTATTGCACTATTACATTATTGCATAATTTTGGGTGTCATAGTTTCGGAACAATGGGACGTCACAACAATGGGAGGTCGGAATAATGACATGGCACCGCGACAGACACGCAGCATACATAAAGCTAAAGGTCTGACTCAGAGAGTTTTCAATGATGAAATGCTGTTGGTTTAGTGGTGCCACAACTATAGTCAGTTTGTAGCAGTAGTAGTGTTTCAAATCATTTTAAATATAGGCACTTTAATTTGAAATATCTTGGGTTGTTTTGCATGCCATAGTGTTAGGTGGGGCAGACTGGGCATTTAGATCCGCCCCTGGTGTGTGTTGTGGGCATAGGCTTGGCTCCAGCTCCCAGCCTGGCACACCTGTTTCCAGTTGCCTCGTCTTCCCCCTCACCTGCCTGGCATCAGTTAATCATCCTCCAGTCTATAAATGTTTGGTCAAACCCAGTGTGTGATCTAATGTATTTCCTTGTGAAACCTTTGCTTTTATGCCTCTATCTTCTTTCGCAGTGCCATTCCAACCAGTGGCTCCTTCGTCTGGCCTGCCTGCCTGCCAACAACCTAACTTGACCACACTCCCTGGCCAGCCGGGGCGCCTGATCGAGGGGGCAGTAACTGGTTGGAATAATGTGTTACTTCCATGTGCTATGTCCAACCTGGGAAAAACTCAAATGAAAAGAAGGCAGCTTGGAGTCCTCATGCATTGGAGAAAGCACAAGGCCGGTCCGCTGCCTCCCCAGGTTGCCGGAGGGTTGTAGAGCCCAGGGTCACATTAGGAGTTGGCACAGGGTGGAAGAAATGGGTTACAAGATCATGGGCAGGGAAGGATTATTCAACGGGCACGTTGGGCCCAGGCCCAGGAGCCCCTGAGCTAGGGGGGCCCATGAGCTTGAATGTCCGCGTGATCGCTAATAGGTACAAGTTCAGGGCCCACCCAAAAAAGGGGTAAAAGTGATAATAATGGTGCACACGGTCCTTATTAACAATAGATTTACTAAATTTGTGTCACTAAAATAACCCAAATTGTCCTAAACCATCATGCCGCCGCGCCGGGCAGAAAGATCCTCCGGTGTAGGTTCATTTCATAATCCACCTATGATCATGGGATCAAAATAATAGTAATAATAAAAACAATGGTGGCAGCTATCCTCCAGAGCCGTTCATTGGCTCTGTAACACATTGATAAGATTCCACGTCTGGTTGGTGGGGAGGGTTTTGGCTCCGTCCGTGATTGGACGAGGCAGCCGGGTGACCAGCGTTCACATCTAGGGGTGCTGGGCTCTACAGCTGCAGGCGAGCGCTCTTCAAGTTTTCTTCCAAGTGGGCGCCCGCCCAGAAGAAGAGGGTGTTGTGTGCTGCTGTGAGTGACGTGTAGTTTAGCCCCCTAGCTGTTGCCAGGCCGTCCCGTCGCGGGCCTACTGTATACACGAGGTATATACAAGCGGAAGCGAGCGACGGGCGAGGACAAGGAGGGAAGTGTCAGTCCGATTAGATCACTTTTCATGAGGTGTGGTTCTCGCCTCATAAACCTGTTTGAACAACCCCCTGGGCCCTGTACCCACACCCGCCCCCTCACCCGCCGCGCCACGGAACCTTGTCTGTATGCTGGGCTGACAGGTGCCACTCACTCACTTGCACGCAAGCACACATGCACGCTCACACACACACACACACACACACATACACACACACACACAGTAGCCTACATACCAACACTTGTTTGAGCTATCCACCTTAAACATGCATAAACTGAAAAACGACAGTGGTCCATTGTCACAACTAGCTATTTCGCTAACCAACTGCCGCCGTTGGCACAGTGGAGACACATGCACGCACGCATGCACACACACACACACACACACACACACACACACACACACACACACACACACACACACACACACACACACACACACACACACACACACGAAGCACAAGTTTGTGTGGGAGAGGCAATACTGCGCACACCAAGACAAAGGCACACTTATCCGTGCAGAACTTGCTCTTCGGGCAGTGTGAAATGTCATGTACAGGCTGTGTGTGTGTGTGTGTGTGTGTGTGTGTGTGTGTGTGTGTGTGTGTGTGTGTGTGTGTGTGTGTGTGTGTGTGTGTGTGTGTGTGTGTGTGTGTGTGTGTGTGGACAGGAAGTCCCTTGGCCTCGGCGGTGCTGTCACCCTAGCTCTCAGCGCTATGTTGCGCCTCAGACACAAATAGCAAGCGTGACGTTGTTTTGGTGCCAGAAATCTTAGCCTGTCCACCACGCTGGTATAAATACAGGCGGTCAGGGGGAGGGGCTGTGTGTGTGTGAGTGTGTCCTCTCAATTCAATTCAATTCAATTCAATTCAATTCAATTCAATTCAATTCAATTCAATTCAATTCAACTCAATTCAATTCAACTCAATTGACTTGGCACAAGAGAACATATGTTTTCACTGGCAAAGCAAAAGTGGAAGAAAATATACACTTATATACAGTATACACTTATTCAGTTGAAAGTCAGAGGTCCAATCAGTTTTTGTGCCGAGATCATTCACTGGGCATGCCTTGTTGATGGATTTGGAAGAGGTCTGGTTCCAAAAACGAACCATACCATGTATGTATTGTGTAATGTCCATGATATTCACATGGGAATGAATGAGCCCGGCTGGAAAGTGTCCTAGGGTGGACAAGAGGGCATGGCTTACCTGAATGTCTATTGATTGGAGTGCCCCATATGTCGACCTTTCCAAAAAGCTTTCTATATTTTCAAAAAAATGTGTTGATATTTACATACGTTGTGCAACAGATGAAAGCACTATAGACACATTTGATTTTTAAAAATCAAATGTGGGGAATTCAAAATATATCTATATCAAATCGCAACATAATTCTGCCCATTTTCGAGATTTTTTCTGACAGCGTACGGGTCCATTTGGTTCCATTTGTACACCCTCAGAAAAAAAGTCCTAAAAGAAAAATCATTAACATGGTGAAACGCAATCTGATGACGTCATCAAGTTGACCTCCATTTCTAGAAAACACAGAATGGGGGGAACTTTTTAATCACGCCCCCACACAACATCTCTAAGGAATGTTAATGACATGGTAAAATGTTGAAAAAGGGGCGAAATTCCCCTCTAAGAATGGCTATATAAATCGATTTGACACACTAAATATTGCCCCATTTCTAGACTCTCACACACACGGATGCAACTCCTTGCAAACCGCTATCTCCCGATGTCACTCTGCAAAGGAGTTGCAGAGTGACCTTAAAGGCTGCAGTCACCTCCGCCCCCCCCCCCCCCCCCACTGTTATGAAAGGCAGAGACACGGACGTGTGGACGGCAGTGCTTGGCACGGCATGTTCCCTCGCTGGACATGCCATTCATACAGTACAAGAGAACACACACAGAGAGAGGGAGAGAGAGAGCAGGGGAGGACACGCATACTATGTAATGTCCAATGTAAACAAGGCAAAGAGTTCCATCCGTCCCTAAATCCATCTGTCTGTCCGTCCATCCGTCCGTCCCCCGGGCCGGTGGGACAGAGCTGAGCAGCCGGTCATGCCATGGTACCAGCTGGCGTCGCGGGGGAGAAGGCAATTTGGGCCTCCTCGCCTGAGTTATCACGTCCACCGGCATGGCTGCTGCATGGTGGTTCCTGGTTGTTATGTGATGTTTGCTCCTACCACCACTACCAGGGGCGGATCTAGGCATAGGCATGGGGGGGCAATGCCCCCCTAAATGCCCAGTCTGCCCCATCAAACATGATGGCATTCAAAACAAACCGAGATACTTCAGTGCTTATATTCAGTGCTTAAAGATGGAGTGCCATGATTTTTTTCTACCCTTTTCCCAAAAAGTGTACAGTATTTGTTAAACTGTAATTTTTATGATTGGTGATGGGTGGAGATCCACCTGAACTGAAGCCATGCCCACAGCTTTAGTTGCATGATAAAGGGGGAGGGGTTAGGGGAGGGGCTGAGCACATGATGTCACTATATTGCAGTTTTTTCATTGGCATGTTTGGCTGGAAAGGTTCAGCCCCCAGGAATAAACCCTAAATACAAAGGGAAGACATCATTGCACATAAAAACACACAAAAAGGGGTCTATTTATACTGTATACTGTCACCTCTTAAACATGTACAAAATTGGAAAAAAATCACGGCACTCCCTCTTTAAACCAACAGCATTTCATCATTGAAAACAGAAAACTCTCTGAGTCAGACCTTTAGCTTTATGCATGCTGTGTGTCTGTTGCAACTTCAACAACAACTGTCCAATGTTATTATTGATGCTTCACTTGCCCAATAAAAGTCCTGTAACTGAAAATGGTATGGGTGCGGCTTGAAGTGGGGATTAGAAGTGGATGAATCCACTTCTAATCCCGGTCGATGCTAACCGCAATTAGCATCTTCAGCTAACATTGGGATCGTTCTCTCGGAAATAATATCCAAAATACGGGGGTCAATGCGCATTTGTGCCCACGTATGGTATTTAGGTCCATATCTGAGCATATTGTGGCAATTGGCGGCGCATTGAAGCTGATTTCACTTCTTTATGAAGTGAAATCATATAAAGAAAATGAAGAAAATGGTAAGGGGGCAGCTTCATCGCCCGAAAATGGTAAGGGGGCGGCTTCATCGCCCGTGTTGCTTCAAGCCATTTTCAGTAGTGTTTCAAATTCTTTTAAATATAAGCACTGAAATATCTTGGGTTGTTTTTCATGCCATCATGTTTGGTGGGTCAGACAGGGGCATTTAGGGGCATTAGGGGCATTGCACCCCCATGCCTATGCCTAGATCCGCCCCTGCTACACTGTGTGTGGAAGGCAAATGGCGTGGATGTTGATGGCCAATCGGCAGGAAGTGACCCAAAGGATGATTTTTATTGTTTTGAGATCTATCAAACTATTAAAGGTAGGGGAAATTATTTCTTTTTTTTTTTCTGTTAAAATGCTCTATTACAAGGTGTGCAGACCATAATGGAGTTTCCCCCTCCCCCACGTTAGCAGAGGAGCTAATAAAAGTTCCCTAGGTGGAGGGTGAATTCTCCTCCAATCAGGATCGAGCAGCAGGTTCACATAGTGTAGCTACTCTTGGGCGCCCCTAGTGTTGGTACTACACGATGAATTTCAAATCACTTACCCTACCTTTAAATAATGCATATAAATGGCACTTCGGGACCAAATGGGGGCACTACCAGGTGGCAAAATGGCACCTAAGGAGTTAATGGTGGTGTTTAATTGTGCCGAGCAGGGAGAAAATTGCAGCAGAGCCGAACGCCAATGTAAAAACATTATATGCACATTGGTATTGTGATTCTATCGTACATATTAATTGGGTGAATTTAATCACAAGTTATCCGGCTGAAATATATACTTATATCCTCACAGCTTTCTTGGAACACAGATTGTATACATGCTATGCCACGTGCACGCACACAAGTGTGTGTGCAGGCACACATGCACCCCGCAGCCATCTGCTGCCTTGTCTTTCGCTCACTCATGCAGCATGCTTTGATACAAGCGTGCACGCACACACAAGTGTGCACGCACACACACACACACACACACACACACACACACACACACACACACACACACACACACACACACACACACACCTCTGACACTCCTGCAGCAGGTGGGAGACGCACACACATGCACGCACACACGTGTTGTCAGTATGGAAAATGGAGGGTGGTGTGCCAGGAATGAGAAGTGCTGGCCTGTTAATACTGGAGGCTTTGATCACTGAGTGGTGATGGTGATACTGTATGCCCTTTCCATGAATTTATAGGTGGGGGGTAAAACGTGTGTGTGTGTGTGTGTGTGTGTGTGTGTGTGTGTGTGTGTGTGTGTGTGTGTGTGTGTGTGTGTGTGTGTGTGTGTGTGTGTGTGTGTGTGTGTGTGTGTGTGTGTGTGAAGGTGCAGACTGACATGGGTGTCTGGGGATGTCTACACATAAGAATAACATACAGATGCGCCATAGGATCTGCAATAAGAGGCCAGCCTGAATAGACCTTATTTTGCATGGCGGCCATCTTGCTATTTAGTTAATTGGCAAGGAGGCAACAGCTGTGACTTCATTTCTATCTGCAAAGCATCTCTTTTATTTTAAAAAAAAGGCACCGTAGACATGTTATGACCGGTATGAACTAATTTCTGTCAAGAAATCCCTTGCTGGTGATGATAGACCTTGCAGTAAGCCCCGCCCTCGACCCAGTGTTGTCCAACCAGGAGATGGACACTTTCCAGCTGGAAAACAATGATAAAACAATGTTTTATGATCTAGAAAACACTATTGGTGGAGAGGTGTGCCTGTTACATGTTATGCTCAGCTGTGATTGGACCATATCAGTTTGGGGAGGGGCTTAACTGCAAGGTCTATTGTTTTGGTGTTTGGCAGCGCTCGCTTCCAGTGAAGTGACGTCCCGCCATGACTCCTGCAATAAGTGGAAGTTCAAACAGGTGGTTACTGAGGGGCGTGGAGTGATATCCAACGAGCGCTTCCAGACTTGAACATAAATCTATCCCAAGGGGGCATTTTGATCTTGCTAATGGAGACACATGCATTCTGGGTGGAGAGCGGTTGCTGGGCAAACTCATTATGTCCTTTAAACCCTACAGACCCCCAGGGGTTTGTCCTTGGCCCCTCCTTTTTCCTCCCTCACACCCCAACACACACACACACACACACACACACACACACACACACACACACACACACACACACACACACACACACGCACGCACACACACACACACACACACACACACACACACACACACACACACCTTGAGTAAGCATTGAAGTGCATGGGTTCGACTTGGTTCCAGATAAATGCTGAGGAAAGAGCAGATCATTATTAATGTATTCATTTATTTATTTTATGGGGTATACCCTCTGGTTTTGAATACACAAAACTAATGACATTTGTATTGTTGAATTACTGTTTTATTAGAACCTATTGTATTCTATTCTATTCTATTTTATTACAACCTTCGTTCATTTTTGACCCCCCTATTACCTCGAACAACTGTTCCACACAAAGTACAGACTTCCTGTGATAGAAGGGTTACAAATTTCAGAAATCGTTCAACAATACAAATGATGTTTGTGTGTGTGTGTGTGTGTGTGGGGGGGGGGGGGGGGGGGGGGGGTATTTACTTTTGAAGCGTGACCCCCAGTGACCCCTACAAAATGGCCCCCACAAAATGAAGTAAAATGAAGTACTTCAGATTTCACCAAAACCAGAGCAGAACTTCCACCACGGGACTCTGGCAATCAATTAATATGGTTGCAACGACTATAATAGTGGCAAGTATTTCATGCAGCTCAAAAAAAATCTGAACTATTCCTTTAAATTGCCATTGGGTGCAGTAAATAATATCAAATAAAATAAATCATGTGGGAACCAACCTCCGGTTTGATAAGCACCACTGGTGTAGGAAGGCACATGTGGCCCTCGTCCATCGGACACCCCCCCCTCCCCCACCACTCCCAACGCACCTGTCCTGTGCCCTCTGACCCCCCCCCCCCCCCCCCCTCACACACACACCTCCCACCACCACCGCCGGTGGGCTATCTGCAGGGGTGGACTGGGAGCTCAAAACGTACCGGGCAATTTTGTCTCAGAGCGGCCCTCAGAGCGGCCCTCTGAATCTTTGTGGGGGCTCCGGGGCCTGAGCCCCCATGAGAATTTAAGACATAAGGGGCTCTGGGGCTCGGGCTAACTAAAATTAGTTAGTTAGTTTTAGTTAACTATAAAAACCCTGCAATAGGCAGTCTCATTTCAAGAGGACAGAGGGCCGCCAGCACTGATTCGTGGGCCAGTTTTGTGCAGATTTTTTTTTTTATTAAAACACGACATTAACGGCCCCCGGGGGGGTCGGCCCACCGGGAAAATGCCCTGTATGCCAGACTGTCAGTCCACCCCTGGCTATCTGTCTTGTTCAGTCCCACTCCTTCCTCGCTCACCGATGATTCAGTACGGGGGTCCGCATGCATGCAGCAGCACCGCAACACTTGCAGCCAGCCCCTCACCCAGCCAGCCTGCATGTGTCAGTCTGTTGCTATACTGTGACAGAGTCCCCAAAATAGAACTGCCACCATAACTTTAACTGCCACTGTAATGTGCGCGTGCGTGTGCGCACACATACACACGCACACACACACACACACACACACACACACACACACACACACACACACACACACACACATACATGCGCTGGACTTGCGAGGGCCTAACTAACTTTCTCCAGAAGCCTGCAGCATGCTGTTTTGAAAGTTGCGTTAAAGGGGAATTCCACCAATTTTCAACATTTTACTGTCATGTCATTAATATATCTTAGAGATGTTGTGTGCACATGATAAAAAGTTCCCCCCATTCTGTGCTAGAAATGGAGGCCTGAATGTTAATGATTTTTCTTTTAGGACAGTTTACGAATGGAACCAAATGGACCGTAACGGGTCCATTTGGTCGCATTTGTACACTCAGGAAAAATGTTGAAAATGAGTGGAGTTCCCCCTTAAGTGCAATTTTGAGGTAGTTGCACTATACTGCATGGAGTATTTATTTATTTAATAATAAATAAAGGCAACTTTTTAGGCAAAAATCAAAATAAATACTGTATATAAGTATATGCGTTTGCCTTTTCCCCCTTTACATTGCTTCTTCTTCTACTTTGATGCTGCAGCTGTTTCCCTGCAGACACTCCTGCAGACGGTCTAGAACTTTGTTGCTGTCAACAAATCATGAAAACAAAACATTCGTCGGGCTCAGGACAGGCGTGGCTAATGTGTGAGGGGACGGGGGTTACCTTTAAAGCGAGTGCTTTTGTCCTCCATTGAAGATTAGGCGTTTAGAGAGGTTATAGAGCTCTGACCCGGTTGTGATGCTGATGTGTGGACTGTGTTGTCGTACACACACAAAAAAATAGCAGATCCACAAGCTCACAATGGGTTGTAGCACAGATCTAGTCCAATGCTACGATCTTCAGGGGCAAATCATGTCAAAAAGGATCCATGAACTGACAGCTTTAAAATATGGACGTCCTCGAGAGTATTGCATTTCATGCGCAAGTGTGTGTGTGTGTGTGTGTGTGTGTGTGTGTGTGTGTGTGTGTGTGTGTGTGTGTGTGTGTGTGTGTGTGTGTGTGTGTGCGTGTGCGTGTGTGTCTGAATGTGAGAGTGTGTCCACACACATGAATGAGTGACGGGACCACCCTGTCCCGGTAGTTAAACCTAATGGGTTTTGCTGTAATACAGTGGTTTTCAACCAGTGGTCCGGGGACCACCAGTGGTCCCTGAGAGGAGTCTAGGTGGTCCCCCAGCTAAATGGTGGGCCGTTTGGTTACCAAATGGAGCTTTACACATCCGTAACTCTTGAGATCTAACTCTTGACAAGAGTTAGATTATATACAAACACCTGAATGACTTAATTTTCAAGAATCTACACAATTAGAAAATATATAGAGAATCGTTATTTTGACCGTTATGTCTCCTGCCGGTTATCTCTCCTGGACAAAAAAAAAGAAACAAAAACTTGACAATCCTTGGTTCTGGGTACGAGAAACTAAACATCAACATCAAATGGCGGTCCGTGAATAAATAGTTGGCCCTGGTATGAAAATGGATGAAAAACACTGCTGTGATATTACCAAACCCGGAGAGGCCTCCTCAAAGCTCTCTGGCAACTAGAACTGACCCCTCGCGGGTCAGAGGCAGTGCACACACACACACACACACACACACACACACACACACACACACACACACACACACACACACACACACACACACACACACGCGCAAACACACTGGCCTCCGCACCTTTAGTCACACCGTACGGAACGCCTTTTTCTTGTTAAACCCCTTAACGGTCCGTAGACGTTTGCATGTTTGGAGCAGCCGGCATTTTAGGGGCCGCTTTTAAAAAAGACACGCACTGTTTGCATTTCTGCTCTTTTTACAAGAGCGTTTGTCCATCCGAACATGTCCGTGCCGGACATGTTCCAGGGTCCCGAGTGGGAGTTTCGTAAACAACTCAAGGACGCGGCTGTCCTCGACTTCAAAGGGGTATCCCACCCAAAACTTCCACCATTTTCTTATGTTATTCTTTCTATCCTCCATTGACTTTGAAATGTGCCTAAATTGCCTTCATGGAGCTCCAAAATGATTAATTAGACCCCAACATCTGAAATATGTAGTTCCAGGGACCTTCTAAGATGTCCATGGAACTACAACTTTCCCTGGAACCAAATATTTTGTCCCTTAAACTAAAAATGTATCTATGGAACTAAAACTTTGTCCCTGGCAGTCAAAAATAGTTTCTGTAACTACAATTTCGGCCCTGGAACTAACGTTTTGTCTCTGGAACTAAGGTTTTGTCTCTGGAACTAAGGTTTTGTCTCTGGAACTACAATATTGTTTCTGGAACTAAAGTTTTTTTCTCTGGAACTAAAGTTTTGTCTCATTGCTATTACATGCGCTCAAAAATGTATTTCCTCCCAGCAAGAAATGTTTATCAGAAAAAAAAAATAGAAAAACATAATATACATATACAAATTAGTATGTTGTTGTATGACAATTATGGGGATGGCATGAGGGATAATGTCCGATTGGCAGCGCAACGTGTAGCGGTGTAGTCAGGGGGAGCGAACACCGACCGGAGCGTCGCAAACGGATTGGCTGGAGAATCTATGGGGCCGCATAACTGTACGACGGGATCAAGCCGTAACTGTACTTTTGAAATGTGGCACTCCTCGCATCTATTCATCACCCATCCCATCCAGCTCGCTTTCTCCATCGGGGACACATCGATCGGACCAGTCCCATCAAAAGTCACGCTCCGGACCCCTCCGTCTCCGTCCGCCAGTCCAAACTGTCAGTGTGTCCGTAAGTCGCCCCCCGCACACACCTCCACCCCTCACCCCCCCTCAAACTGCCTCCCGTCTCAATTCGCACCGATGATGAGGACGCCGCTTGACCCTGACGGTTTGACAGGAGAGGACAGGATGGGGGGGGGGGTTTCAAGGGGCAGCAAAGCGCAGCAAGGGGCCGCCTGGAGGCCGCCTGAAGGGTCCTGGAGAAGTCTTCAGAGCCCCATTAAAATAGAACGGACGGAGTGGGAGGGGGCCCCGAATCCCTCGTTCAACCCACCCACCCATCCAGCCCGCGCCCCCCTTTGAAAGACAAGCCGCGCTGCTCGGCTTTCAAAACAAGAGCGCGGTGGCAGGGGGTGGGGGAGGTGGCAGCCGCTCTCGTGGGATCAGCAGCAGCCCCGGGTGTTGCGCGGCAGAGGTGTCTATAAGTCGACCCACTTAACGTGTGACGAATGGAGCGACGGCTGTGTGCGGAGGAGGAGGCCTGGGGCAGCATCTCCCCGTCATAGTACTGTAGCCTACAGAGCTTTGTTTAGGTGGGTATATATACGTTCTTGCATATGAACCCCACGAATAGACGGCGTTTTCCACCGACCTGGACGGATGCCTTGTTGACTAGCGACCGAAATGGCCATGTTGCTGTGACTGTGGCAGTATAGGGGGGGGGGGGGGGGCGATGTTTCCTAAGGTGAGGTGAGACACGGGGGATGGGATGACAGGCTGGGATGAGACCGCTGGGTGAGTGATGAGCCCAAAAGCTGAAGCGTAGTGAGACACTGCCACATAAAGGTGTGGAATAATGTATTTCCTGCACTAATTATGTGCCTTGAGGGAATTGGGGGAATAACTGGGGAATGTATTGTGAAATTAATGGTTGAATATTTCACCCAGCATTGTAGTGTGCGGAGACAGTATGTTTGTTTTGTGAAATTAAGGCCAGGGGTATTCTGTTTTCTATGGACAATAAAAGTGACCATAGGGGGGGCGCTGTGGGGAGAATGTGTGCCATCAGCACAGCCAGTTCCAGGAAGTAGACCACCTTGACACTATAAAAGAACCAGGAAGTGTGGCGCCGAGCTGGTTCCATGTGGCTGTGGAGGACTACATGTTTGGTGTTCTTTTTTTTTTAAACAAAGTAATTTCAAGCCTCTAAAAGTGAATTCAAACAGGATAATGTAAAGTGACTAAAGAGCCAAGTGTCTGAGTAAGTGATAACATTCGGTAGGCCATGTGTTTGAAGCTTTGAATAAACAATCAACAAACACCAGAAGAAGAACTAGAAGAAGAAAAAGACTCTGAACATTAAATGTTGGGTGAGGTGGATATCTTTTTATCCTTGTTTTGCCATGCATTGTCTTTTTGGACTCTATGCAGTATAGTAGAAGTTCAATTGGACATAATACTTGGATTACACTGACTATCCAGATACTTGGAGTATATATATATATATATATATATATATATATATATATATATATATATATATATATATATATATATATATATATGAAGCTTTGTTGTTGGAAATAAAATTTTGATTCTGGAACTAAAGTTTTATCTCTGCAACCAAAGTTTGTCTCTAAAACTGAGGTTTTGTGCCTGGAACAAAGGTTTTGTCCCTGGAAATAAAGTATTGTCTCTGTATTTCAGTAGATTTTAGATTTTTCAATATAATAGAATAGGTTAAAACAAGGCGGCCAACCGGCATGCTGATGGTGGATTTCCAGCGCATGTTCAGACTAATGGAGAAATGGCAACCTCCGGAGGAGGTTTACATGCCGGGAATCCCATCTTTTCATAGACTCTCTGGGGTATGTTGTCCCCAGGCATTCATTCCGCAGCGTAGATGTAAGCCTGGGAGCCGAGGCTAATGGTCAGTCTGCTTACACTCACACAATGCACATGCACTGTATTTCTCACCTGTAACCTCTCTGTTGCTCTGATCGGTTGTTTAAAACCTGGCCTGTGCGACTTCCTCTCCATCAAGATGAAGCAGGGGCGGATCTAGGCATGGGCATGGGGGGGCAATGCCCCCCTAAATGCCCAGTCTGCCTCACCAAACATGCAAAACAACTCAAGATATTTCAAATTAAACTGGTTATATTTAAAATAATAGGCAACTGTACTACTGCTACTAGCTGTGTCACCTGTCAGCTGTCAAACCAACAGCATTTCATCATTGAAAGCAAAAAACTCTCTGAGTCAGACCTTTAGCTTTATGCATGCTGCGTGTCTGTTGCAACTTCAACAACAACTGATGTTATTATTGATGCTTATACTTGCCTAATATAAGTCCTATAACCAAAAATGGTATGGGTGCGACTTCATCGATGAAGCAGCTCCCATACCATTTTATCCTGCCCCGCCAACTGGTAAATGTTACATCCGCCCCTGAGATGAAGTCAATTGAAAAGGCCTGATTCGCTAAGCTGACTACGTCCATGCGAGTTGAGCGTTGAGCACCCAGCTTATTTGGTAATATGTTGACATATTATTCTTGTCTCCTATAAGCCTATTGCTGGAGTTGGACCAGGAACAGACAGAACTCCGGCACCGCGTCCTCCATTACCGTAAACGTCCCGCCGTCAGCTGTCTGGTTGGCTGCCGATGGATTTATTGCGTGTGTCTGAGTCTGCGACCTTAATGTTTTACCCACTTACTGGCGACTGACATTTATCACTCGTAGCACTTGCCATGCAATAGCCTTGGTGACATATCAGGCTTATGCAATGGCTACGATGCAATTTAGATATAGCATGTTATACATATATGCAGGTTCATTTGTAAAACTAATGATTGGAAAGGAGCATGGAACCCCCCCCTAATAACGTCCAATAAAATACATTGCATGATTGGAACTGGTACGTTTTAGAGATCTCAAACTCTGCCCGAACCCGACCAGGATTGAACCCGAATAGGCCCGATCCGCCATTTAGGGCCAGGTCCGACCTAAAAGCTACGCTAATCAGTAGGGTCGGGTCGGCCCTCGGGCTCCATGAGAAAAATATTTTATTATAGTAAAAATAATAGTTATTTTCTGTATTTACCTATTATGAAGATGGTGCTGATTGGCATGCCAATGTGGGGAATTCTCTAACTCAGGCCCAAAGCCAACAGTTTATGGCCGGTTCGGGCCTAAAATCTATTCCATTTAGTCGGGCCGGACCAGGCCTCGGGCCTGATCAGTTAGGGCCCAGGCCTTAATTTTCAGGTCCGTTGAGACTCATACGCATTTCAGTGATGTATCCCAAGATCACTTGGATTTTGGGCTGAGTGAGGGACTCAGGCGACCCAGCCGGGGGTTGATCAAGTGCTGACTCGCGTCCCAGTAGCTATCCTTGATCCGTCCATCAGGGAAAGACGCAAGGCCAGACAATCATTTGATCCTGGAACTGCTCTGGGACTGGGAAGGAAAACCAGCTATAGATCTGGCACATGGAAGGACTGTGGGTCTCCTCCTGTCCAGGCCCCTCCTGGGGCGGATGAAGAAAATACGTTTTAGACCACGTTCGTGATCATTATATGGCCATACTCGACAATGCATGCCAAAAAAAAAGTATGTTTTTCACAGCACAAAAACGTGCTCCGTGATGACGAACAACTTCAATTAAAAAAACAAAACAACAACAACAAAAAAAATAGAAATTAAGCTGACCTGTTTTTCATCGCATTTCCGAATCATCCTCCACAAACACAGGAGCCTTGATTACATTCAGAAATAAATTCTGGCCTCCAGATCTGAACACATTATATGGTGGAAATAAGCCAAAACTGCCAGCTAAACCAGCCACTTTGTCATTTATTTTCATACTATCACCTAAATCAGTGGTTTACAACCATTTATTAGGGCCCACTATTTATTCAGCATTTGAGGACATTTGACCATTTGAGGACATTTTAGCCCCACTGACCCGAAAACTAAAAAAATATTTTGTTTTCCGAAATCCAACCTGGAATTGTGGACAAAAACAAAACAGTCAAACATACAGAATATTTTAACTCTTGAGAGTAAACATGAAACCAAATGAACCCGCAAAGGCTCCATTCGGTTTCATTCTTACGCTCTCAAAGCTCTGGTTAACCACCTTCCCATCATTTACTTGGGGACCACCTGGAACCCTCACAAGGAACACAAAGTGGTCCCCGGACCACTGGTTGAAAACCACTGACCTAAATGAAAAGGCTTGAATTGCCCACAAGCTGTGCTGGCGTCTTCAACCTTCTAAAATATGTGAAGAATTGGAGCGCTGCCGCTGCTGCTTCTGCCCGTTCGCTCCGGTTTGACCCAGCAACCCAAAAACGTGACAGCAACCAGACGACAGCTCGTGTCTGCGGCCGTGGGGTGGGTGGGGGGTGGTATTAGGTGAGAGAAGCCATGGTGATGCGCTAAACAGCTGGCTCCCATCCAAAGATATGGCAAGACGACACCGCCCGCTCTGCAGGGAGTCCTGGCACCACTCTCTAACTCTATAGCGCGTATGTGGGGGCTGGAGCACGAGGCCACCATGCAACACCACCTTCCACCCATTTAAAAAAAAATTCCCGAGGGAATACAAATGTGAAGGTGGGCCTTCAGTAGCTTCATGATGCTCAGTGACATCATGTTGCTGATGTCTGAGGTGGACGAGTCTTTCAGTAGCTTCATGATGCTCAGTGACATCATAATGTTGCCTGAGGTGGGTGGGTCTTTCAGTATAGCTTCATGATGCTCAGTGACATCATAATGTTGCTTGAGGTGGGTGGGTCTTTCAGTATAGCTTCATGATGCTCAGTGACATCATAATGTTGCTGATGTCTGAGGTGGGCGGGTCTTTCAGTAGATTCAAGATGCACAGTGGCATCATAATGTCCAACTCTATGGTTGCAAGGGGTTCTGGAAGACTCCCTCAAAGAGAGTGCTCTAGCAGTTCACCCTGCGCTGGTGGAAAGTAACATAGATTTACTGTAAGTTGACACTGTACCTAATATACTACTTCAAAGTAGTATTGGTATAGTTTACCTGTGGATCTCGGATCCAATGTATATGTTTGTTGTATACGTTTTAGTCCACTACATTTATTTGAAATACTTTAGATACTAGTAGAAATGTCCCGATGCTGTAATCGCTATTGGAAAAGTATCAGCCTGTATTTGTCATATCAGGGCAATATCTGTATTGAAGAATATATGCTGTAACCACCCATACGACACTGGGTTAACGGGTTGACACTATGGCGGGTAAATTGCTAGATGGCTAAGAGCATCACAAGATCACAACGCTGGTATCGGATTGGATCGGGAACAAAAAAAGGGTATTGGGGACGTTCCTAGATAGTAGTTACTGTGCAGATTTGGATTATTATTATTATTATTATTACCCTTATTATTACAAAAGATACATTAAGTACTTCAGCCCTGTTATACATTTGGCCATTTGAAAATATCCGATCAATAAGCTCACAATGCGGTAAGATGTCTCGATTGTAACCTTAACCCAAGTCAAACTAAGACTAGTCGGTTCTTGCCCCTAAATATCGCCTGATTTCTAGGTGTTTTCTCATCTTTCACGAATGAATGAATGAAAAAATGAAACGGCGTTGGCCTGCATGGCTGTCACGTCTTCTATTTAGGGAAAGAGAAAATAAAGTCTCCCTGAATAAAATGTATTTTATGAGTCACCATTGCAGTGTAGTGACACACAGACACGCACACGGGGTGTTATTAATGGAGTGTAGTTTAACGCGCTGATGTCACATGATAGGCATTAATGGTGTTAGGCCGATGATGGTTCCAGGGGGGGTGAGGTCATCCTCCCCACTGCCCATGGCTCCTGTCGGGGGGATGCATGTGAGCTACCCCGTCTATGCATCTCAGCGCTTTTTTAACGGTGGGAATTACAGTACGCACGACAGACAGGCGCGCTTCAAGGCGGCGGCCGGCGACTCACGAGAAGCATTGGCTTCGGTGATTCCTCCGCGTTGGTGGTGGTGCATGGTGGTGATCGCAGCGATGATGCAGTTGAGCCCTTCCCATCGCTACCGTTATGTTAGCGTCAGATTATGTTACAAACCCCATGTAGAAAGTTATAAATGTACAGTCTGCACACTGAGTCACGCTTCCATGGACATTAATAATAACCACTATGTTCATCATCCATTAAAGGTAATAGAGGCAACATTTTTAGCCAAAAATCAAAATAGATATACAGTATAGCTACCTTTTTTCCCTCTGAGTTGCTTCTACGTTGATGCTGCAGCTGTTTCCCTGCAGACAGACTTTTGCTTCATCCTGCAGACGGTATAGAACTTTGTTGTTTTCGTCAAGAAATCATGAAAACAAAACATTTTTCAGGCTCAGGAAAGGTGGTGCTAATTTGTGAGGGGGGGCGGGGTTGGGTGGGGTGAGGTGAGGCAGCATTTTAGCCAATCACAGCACAGCCAAACAATTCTGTTTACAAACACAGTGTTTGTACACACTAAAGTTGCCTCTATTACCTTTAAAAACAGGGAAATGGTGCCACCAGGAATCAAATCGCAGTCATCTGTGTGGAAAAGCCTTTCAACCAAAAAGGACTACAGTATATATACCTCGCTACCACATTTCATAGTACTGTATCAGGTAGACATAAATAGGTAGATACAGAAGAAGTAATTTATTTGATAACCGTGGTAGAAGTCTAGATAGCAAAAGATAGCAAAAGATTTCAGACACTTTAGAAACTGTTTTTATATATATATATATATATATATATATATATATATATATATATATATATATATATATATATATATATATATATATATATATATATATTTTTTTTTTACATTGGTTAAAGCTACTGTATACCTGTGTTTGAATTATTAGGTAACTAAAAGTGGGATACTAGAAATCCCCTCGTGGGGGCACAGTGGCACCCCTCGTGGGGGCACAGTGACACAGTGGTTAGTGCCGTTGCCTCAAAGCTAGAAGGTCCTGGGTTCGATTCCCGCTTGGGACGCCACAGTGGGTGCTGGACTAGCGGCGTGTCTCCTCCTCCACGTCAACCCCGTCTCCACGTCAGGCGGGGTTGGCAAAGGGTCTTTCTGTGTGGAGTTTGCATGTTCTCCCCATGTCCCCTAGGGTAGATACCCTCACAAAAACATGCCGTAATCCTGGGCTCTAAGCTGCCTCCCCCTGGCCAGCCGGGGCGCCTGATGGAACTGGTTAGAACTGATGTAACTGGTTGGAATAACATGTTCCTTCCACGAACTACATCCAACCAGGGAAAACTCCACCCCTGTCAGGTGAAAAGAAGTCAGCTTGGACTCCTCATTCATTGAAGGAAACATGAGGCAAGTGCGCTGCCTCCCCAGGGTGGCAGAGGATGTGTAGAGCCTAGGATCACATTAGGAATTCACACTGGGTGAAAAAATGGGTTACAAAAAATATTGTGGGATGAAAAAGAAACACGAATGCCATTGACACTGAATGACCAGCTTTGTTTGTGTTTGTACACTGAAGATGAAAGCGAGGACGCAGCTTGTGACTGAGACGATACGATTATGTATGGTTATAAGAGCGGCCCCTCACTACACACAAGTGTGATTTTTGGATAATATACGGTACGGCGTGTTTAGGTTCGGCCTCAGTCCTGAAAGGGTTCTTGAATAATTGACGTGATTCTGCGCGTAGGAGGGGCAGCGCTACTCAAAGAAATGGCTGTACAAACAAACAAAGTCTGTGAACCAAAAAGACGAGGTCAAGAGGAACGTTGGTGCTGTCCTGTGATCCGAGGGTGATGAGAGATGGGACTATTTGTGGAGGGATTGTAGACGCGGTCGGTCGGTCGGTCGGTCGGTCGGTCGGTCTGTGTGTCCTGCATGAGGGAGTGCATCCGTGTGCGGTGGTAGAAGAATTAAGTACTCGCATATTATTATTATCTTACTGTAAAAGTATAACCGTGGTCTGTGGGTCTGGGATGCACTTTGGCTCACTTTATTTCGTCCTCATTTTTGTGATAAAATGCCTTTTTTCCTACTCAGTCTGTGTCTCATAGAAGGGGTATGGAAACCTGTGACATCATCGAATGCACTGTGTGTAGGCTTATAGCTTTTAAAACAGAAACTATGGTAATGGCATCTATCTATGAGCTTATTCCTTTTACAACACATAGGGCCCTATTTTGATTGTCTTAAATATCAGCTCTTACGACTTAAGTGCGGCAAAGCTGTTGGCTGTTTTGAGTGGCCAAACAGCTTTGCCACACCTACAAATTTTGACTTAAGACATGATGATCACAATCAAAATCTCGATGTGTGTATAGGGTTATTCCATCAGGCACAATTTTGGACGGCGCCTATATTGCTGGAAGCAGGACCTACGGCAGTCTGTGGCCAGCTGGCGGCTCGAAGCTCGCAGCATATTACAGATTGTGTACGGTGCGATTTGATGCTTTTGGGTGACGCTGTGGTGAGTGTGATTGAATGTATTATTGTTGGTCTCCTGTCTGGCTGCTGGGGTAGGGTATGGGGATAATCATCAAGTTCAAAATTTTAACGCGCCCATTTGGGAATTGGTTAACACCATAAATATAAGACTTTTGACACAAAAAGTAACTTTGTATCTTGAAAATAACCCCCCACCCACTGAAAATCAAAAAAGTACCCAAAATGGCCATTTTTTGCAAATTCCGCCTGGCATGCAGAAGTTATTCTCACTGTTTGCCCATATATTCTATAGGCAAAATACTCAAAATACTCATGTTTGATGAATCCATGACCAAGCCAGCAACCCCCTAGGTCATCAGAGTTGCCAAATCCAATATGGCCACCAGTCCGCCACTTGAAAAAGATGTTTAGAGAACTTTTAAATCAAAAGAGCTATAAATGCAAACTTTATGTCTAAATCATGTTGTTTGACAAATGGAAATGTTTTGGAGTGGACTTTATGACTGGGTGTGTCTGAATGTCTATTTGGTTATTGCTTATTACAAATACTGCAGTACCTATATGTAAATTATAACATTATGTTTAAATTAGAAACACACTGCTATAGCGGCTGCTAGCTGCTATGGCACAGTATAGTCACTACAATATGAAGCAGTACAGTGCAGTACAGTATACAGTACAGTATGCTACAGTACAATACAGTACATTACATTACAGTACAGTACGCTACAGCATTGGTTCCCAACCAACCATTTTATACTGCACCTCAGAAAATATTGGTGAGGGTGTTTGGTGAGTAAAATACAGG
Organism: Benthosema pterotum; assembly: GCA_039105355.1. Lineage (NCBI taxonomy): Eukaryota > Metazoa > Chordata > Actinopteri > Myctophiformes > Myctophidae > Benthosema > Benthosema pterotum. The sequence goes on along the minus strand of CM076983.1, from coordinate 30,757,412 downwards.
AATGTAGACTTGCCCTTTTTGTTCCACTCCCAAGCCAATAATGCTGCTGCTAAGTCTAATCACTATTCAGAACCATTGATGTCTTTTCTAATGTGATTAATCCGTTCTGAACGGCTAGGTGTGCTGTCATGCTCATTTCAGCAAGGTTGGAGACCCTACTTCAAACAATTAGTTGGTCAGAAGCAGACCTACCTGTAGCAATATTTCATTCCACTTTTGTCACCACCACCAGAGAGGGGCTCAAGTACTAGCAGTGGTAATAGTACCGGTGGTTGGGAACCTCTGCGCTACAGTATGCTTCTGTATAGTACAATATGCTTTTGTACTGTACTGTAGAACACTGTACTATACTGTACTGCTTCATATTGTAGTAACTGCACTGTGGATAGCAACTAGCAGTATAGTGTTAAGATGTAGACTTTTGACTAGTGTATTATTGTTGTTCTTGTTTTAATAACATTACATCTCTATAGAGGTTGTTTCTTTGCTCCAGTTTGATATCAACTTATTCCAACAACTCTACACTCAAACCTGGCTCTACAGTAATTGCAATAAGCATTAACCCAAGTGGGATTCAGACACATCCAGTCATAAAGTCAATCATCCAAAATGTTTCTCTTGTTAAACATGATTGAACATGATTCTTATCTGAATCAAATGTTCTAGAAAGAAACCTTTTCAAGGGGCAGGCTGGTGGCCATATTGGACTTTGCCAGTATGATGACCTGTGCTGGGTGGTTGCTGGCTTGGTCACAGATTCAGCAAACATGATTATTCTGAAAATGTTGGACACCTCTGTAGCTCCCAATTAGAAGTTAAAGCTATGTTAAATTAGAAGTTTAAATTAAAGTCGTTTTTAAAAGGGTGAGGTCATTTTCTGGTATTTCACACTGGATAGAGATTTTTTTTCACAGTTCCCATGCTATTTGTGGTGGTCATATTAGCCAAGAACAGTTACAATATTCTCTCCTAAATGAAGCACACCCAAATCTTAGTCAGGTCCTCAACTATATGGTGCTGTAATGAACTGAATTATCTGATGGGCGATTTGTACTGTCTGCTTGCAGTCAAACAGGAGCCAAAAAGTATTATGTAAATATACCTTATTACATTAGAACTTTGCAATATCTGACATGTGAACCAATGTTCCCTAAAACACTTGATTTTATTTTTTAATGGAAAAAAAGAGTGGGAAAAGTGGAAAATTAGCATGTCCGATTTAGTTTTTTGGTCTGGGTGGGGGGTTTATTTCATGCTAGGTACCAACTTCCAATACAAAATATCTCTCAAATGACCCAATGCACCATCCCTGAAATGGGCGTAATCATTTTCCAAAGTTTTTATTTTTAGGCCATTTATCCCCATACCCTAGCTGGGGGGAACTATGTCAGGCCACCACACATGCACAAACACATACACATACACACACACACACGCACTCTCAGCGTGCAAATTCCGGAGTGTTGCACAGTCTGGGTCGAGGACATGCATCATGGCATCTATAGGATTGCATTCACCATTCCTCCCTTTCATCTGTCCATCTGTGGTACTAGATGTTTTCCTTCTGCTCTCTCTCTCTCTCTCTCTCTCTCTCTCTCTCTCTCTCTCTCTCTCTCTCTCTCTCTCTCTCTCTCTCTCTCTCTCTCTCTCTCTCTCTCTGTCAGACTTCTAATCTTCTGACTCTTTGGCACCTTAAAGTCTGGTGACATGATGTACATATAGTACACATCGCTATGTTTACTCGCATGATGTCTGACCTCATGTAGCTTATACTATTTTTCCAGCTGGATGTATATGCTATACAGTCACCTTACGTGTATGCAGTATGTAGATATATTTGATTTCATGTTTGCCTTTTTAATCTCTTCCATATGTTGATCTGACAACATCAAACCACCGCACACCCTCAAGACAAGCTTCATATTATGGCCAGACCCCACCAAATCCTGTGCACTCAGGTCATTGTCCCCTTCGCCACCCTCAGATCTCATATGGAGCTGACAATGTTCTGACATACTGTACCATATGTTGATCTGACCCTGACTCCCCCTTTACATGTCAAATCACCCAGGCACCATTTCTCCCATTATGCGACGTATCAACTTGAATAGTGCTGCACTTTCAACTAATACTATGGCAAAATATAATATATGAGCTTGTAGATTCGCTATTTTTTGCCAATTTTGACAAAAGGTGTCCTTTTAACCCCTAGGACACTGAACATGGGTCACTCGGACGATTATATGTTTTGCAGTTTTCATAATGTTGCTGCTGTCTGTGCTGGGCGTGCCTTCATGATAGAGACATCAGGTTTGTTTCCCTGCACACCCCTGCTCTTGATTTCTTTTCCCTTACATGTCTTAGGAATGTTTGGACCGAAGGAGAACCTTAAAGTGGTATTTCACTTTCAAAAAAGCTTTTGATGTACTCAGTCTCATGTGAATATCCCAGACAGTTTATAAGTTACTCCATTCAGTATTTTTAGATATTTGATGTTCATTTTAGCGTATCCGGCTCCTTCCTATACAAACCCATTATAACTTAAAACTCCATTTTACCCATGACCGATTATTCGAAAACAACCAATCTTTTTGTGGTGAATGATGTGAGTGCCATGGAATTTAATTTACCATTTTCATTGATTTTTAAAATATTAATTTGGAAAATGTAGCAGCCTCCATATTTTAGCATGCCCACCCCGGTTGCAGTCAAATGAATAAAATATAAAAAAATAATAATAATAAAACAGTAAATCCACGGCCCTCTCACGTATTGGGAAAGTGAAATACACATTTTATTAACTTTAAGAATATTAACAAAATAATAAAAATAAAAAGTAGCTAGTGTTCGAGGGTTGAAGAGTTTCACCCTTGCCAGTCCATGGTGCTCGTTCTCTCTCTGTAACCTTCACCCAGACACCTCCTGACCTCAGCCAGAATACTCCTCATGTAAACACGGCTCTCCTTGCCTGTGTCCTCTATAGCTAAAAGTGACAAGATGCCTCACAGGATGCCCACATTCTATTTTGTATGCTGGCACTGTTTTCATTATACAAGTACCAAGTGTGTAAACATCAGCCATTTCATGCCATCGAGATCCGCCAAAATGCTTTTTAGGAGACTCGTCTGTTGTTTCCGTCTGTTTTTTTTCTGTCATTCTTTCCTGTAGCCTAGTTTAGAAAGCGTGAACTGAATCACATCAAATTCATTTTATTTGTATATCCCCTCTAAAAACGACTTGCATCATACCAAAGTGCTTCACAGCTCAGAGAAAACAGCACAATAAGGTTATTTAATAAAATAAAGCACTAAAAACAGTGCATTGTTATGGTAATGCGGAAAACGTTTAAAAAGGAAAACATCAAATGGACTATGTGTTGTCTGAGTAAGACGAGCCCCCTATCCACAAGGAGGTGCATTGCACCAAAGCATCGTGGGAGTTGTAGTCCAGGAAGTAGTGTCGATGATGTCCATCTGACACTGGGCTCATTCCTAATATATCTAAAACCACAGTGTATCACAGTCATGAAGGAAAGTGTTCTCAATCTTCTAAACGTCATTAACATTTCCAAACAGGGTGATGTGTCCCTTTAAGGGCAGTTTAAAAGCAGCAAGGCAAACACCTCCTAGGTATAAAAGTACATGAGCATTAAAGAGGACTGAAAGGCTTTGCGAATGTGAAAATATTTTAGGTCTGGACTTAAGGCTCTCAACAGAGGGGGCATATCTGACAGCAAGTGGAATGCTGCTCTGTGATGTATAGGAGCTGCAGTCGCCCCCGAGACTCTGCTTTATCCCAGGAATGTCTAGGAGCTGTCCGTCTGAAGTCCTGAAGGTCCTATTGGGGGACGGATATGATAGGAGATGTATAGGAGGGAGCCATTCCGTATATGAATGATCTTGTGGCCTGTGATGACTTCCTTGTAGTCATCATCTTAACAAGGAAGTGTCATGGTCACGTGACTGAGCTGCACCATGAAACTTTGATGGGAGTGAGAATCTCACACCGGAGGTGAATGGAGCAGGTGGAATAGATCACGAACAAACATCATTTACGTACCACTGAGACCTGTGTCATACCGGTTCAGAACTATATCACCGTATTTTCCATAATCACTTGCTATTTGATTTGCACAGAGTGCACAGCACATTTTATTTCAGGATCTAGGGTTAGTGATAGGCTATTTGGCACATTCTAAAATGTACTTTTCTTATTTACGTTCCATGTGTGCACATCGAAATGCAACACCTCACACAATAACGTGTTATGCCTCCTGTTATTGCTAATTACTTTACAAAAGGTCTCACTTATTCAGAAACATTATTTGTCCAGGTGGTCACTGAGGTCTCTTTAGACTTCAATGCATCCCACTAAACGTCCTGGCATATTTTCGCTCACATGGTGCGACAAATCTGCTGTCTGGAATCGCATGACATTTTAGTCATGCACTTTCTTCGCTGAAAATGGAAGCCGCAAGAATGGTATCCTTGCCTTCATCATCTGACCACTCTACCCCTCATCCCCACTGCCAAAGTACGCCTAATATAGTGACTTAGGAGATACTGAAAATATGAAAAGGATCAGACAAGTTGCGCACATATTAGCACAAGCTGCGTGGACACTGTCAACAAAGGGGATATGCTGTGGCTGGTCTGTGATAGGATGAACCATGCCATTACATCAATCCACCAGTATTCTTTTTCAGTCAATGATTCTGAAATGAGGTTTTGGCTACCTCTATTGGTTTGCGGAGGAACTACAGAGGAGAGTATGTAAGAGAAAGTGAAAATCTAAGACTTAAAATTATTATGTTTAACCATAAAACATTGCCAAACTGTGAACCACCGTGAAGATGCACTCAATTATATGCAATACTAGACAGAGTGAAGAGAATACTTTATTGGTAGTTTAAAAGCAATATCATTCAATTTCAAAGGGAACCAAACCATGAGCCTTTCAGTTAAAAACAGAAATCATCTTCACTGATTTTTTTTTTAGGTTTTATGAAAAAAACAAAACAAAAAAAACCCAATAACTTTATTGCCTTTTTTCATTATGTTAATTTATTTTAGATTAAGTTAACTGACTAAGCCCTTCTGAGAAACTGAATGCACTGCAGGAGGGGCCTGCAGCATTATCTGGTGAGCCAATCAGATGCATGTTAGATCTGATACATATTCAGAATGTCTTTGCCATATATCTGCAGTCATATTAAAATGCGTACAAGTCCAAATAGGCAACTCAACCTCTGAACTGGGCAAGGATGGAATACTTTGTAGTACTTTTCATCCTAATTAACTCATGAGTAATACCTTTACCTTTTTTTCTACAAGTAGAAAACCCACTTGGCCATATAATTTATGTTGTATGTTGTCTCTCTCTCTCTCTCTAAGCTCAAAATGTTTGGAAATTAAACATGCCTACATGTTTTTAAATCATTGGATTGTATTTATGTTCCAGGTGTGGCCCAAGTGAACATCTCTCAGCCGGTTCCATTCCAAGCAGTGCAGCTGGGTCACCATGTCACACTTGAATGTTACCCATCTTCCTCTACACCAAACACTGTATGGTACAAATTGACAGCAGCAAAGGGTCTCCACTGTGTGATGAAGGAAGTTTATGGAAGCATGTACTATTGTGATACAATGATAGTCATGTTTCTGTTGAGGCAGACAGAGGTAGAACTAGAAGACACCTTTACATAAAAAATGCAAGACCAGAGGACACTGGAACATACTTTTGTGGAGTACAAATTTCTGCATGCTTTTCTGAGTTTGGACCAGGAACCTTCCTAATGGTACAAGGTAGGTATTCACCTCTTTTAAGATTATTTCCCGTTTTGGGATATACACATGTATGTTTGTAATACGTCTGTTGAAAATGTTAAGGCAATAATGAATTTTGGCGATTAATGGCATTCAAATATTTAAAGTAATTAACACATGTGCACACTGATTTAACCCACGGAGCATTTTCACGTTGAAAAAAAAAAAAATCCGTACGTGGCGATGCATTAAGAATGGGGACAAGCATGAACAGCCCCCGAGGGATCTACAAGCATTGGGGGCTTCACCTATTTTGAAAACCATTTAAAAATAAACATATATATTTTCCCCAGATTATTTCTCTATCTTTTAATTATTCAAATCCTGTACAAGAAAACATGGCATATTTTGGAGATAGTTTGAATACTGATTAATCATGATTAAATTGATTTTGAAGCTGTTTTAATCTGATTTTAATCATTCAACAGCCCTAATTTGTACATCTCTAAATGTTCTGATGAATTTTTGTTTTGAGTTGTTCAAAGTAGTTCTGCAAAATGTTCAGCCTACTTCAATGCATCAATAACCAATCAATCAACCAACCAAAAAGAAAAACTCTTGCATTAGAGGTTGAATTAGGCTAATTCAATAATGTTATTAATTTAATCACTTTAGATTACATTGGGATAATGATTATCTATACGATATGATATATGATATTTCAAAGGTGTGGAGCTGGGCAGCAACAACTCTGCCGTCGATGTTGAGGAGCCTGACTACTATCGTGACTACTGTCACAAGCAGGTGGAGATCCTGGTGCTTCTCTCCATCAGCAGAACGGGAGTTCTGCTTGTGTGTGCCCTCATCTTAACAGCCCTGTACGTGGCCAGAAAGCATGCATAACTATCAACAGCAGTGAGTAGTTGAGGCATTACATTGATTGACTCAGAACCACAGATACATAGGCCTGCTGGTATTTTAGAAATGGACATTCCCTCACAATGCCTCACAATGAGGCATTCTAAGCAAGTTTACTTTCAAAATGGTTGCCTCTTTGTTATTTGATCTTTTGGGTAGTATTTATTGTTTTTATTGTGTGGTGTTTAATCCATTTAATTTATTTTTATGTTTTAAAAAATGTCTTAAAAGTCACTTGACTGTCATCTGAGGACCCCCAAAACAAACTATGTATGTGCCTCCAGGAGGTCCTGGCTACATGTTGAGAACCACTGGTCTAAATAACCAAACATATAGGCACACACTAACAGTAACATCAGAACAGCCTCGATTCCACTATTTTATCATTCTTTATAATGCCACTATCATAACATGCATTTGCATGAAAAAGGATCAGCGTACTACTTTATTGTATGATGATGACATTTCTTATTGCAGGCCTTTATTTAAATATAGTATTGTCAACTTGCAATTAACTGCAATAATTCAACATTTTGAATCATTGTTTTTTTTATGTTTAATTTAAATATTGTTTGCATTGTGTGATGTTTCTTTTTCTTTAAGGTACGCTGTGTGCAGAATTGTGCTAGTAAAGAATGTGTAAAGTGTGATGGATCGGCTATATTTAAACCTGCCAGACCACCTTTCCTGTGCCTGTGCAAGACTGTGTGGAAAGTACCACGCACACACATCGCATGTCTATAGAAGTGTGCGCATATCACACAGGAAATGAGGCCCTGAGCTTAAAAAATGTATTTTGCTAAAATACCCCAATATTCATGTGTATGCATTATAATCAATTAAAAAGTGGCTGCTTCATGAGGTGCTCTATATTTTGTCATCCGTCAGTATTTTTGATGAAAGTGGTATGTACATGTGGTACTGTATGTATATGCACAGACAGACACACAGACATACATTACTGTGTGGTTCGTATTAACAAGAACATCAGTGCATGAACAATGAAATGTCCACGCAAATGTGCACACAGGTTGGTTAGTGCTTTCTTCTCATCAAGGGCTCTCTTTCTCCCCCTCCACCCATTGTGGTTTTCAGAACAATGCGTACGTGCTAGCATACACCTCTCAAGCTCAATATGAGGTGTCAGTTGTAACCTATAGTTCTGTCACTCCTGTGTGGTCGCAGTAGTTTAGTTTAAAAATAATCTGCAGTACAGGAAGACCAAAGCCACAAAGGGACATGTTTCTTACAGCAGCGCATATAGCTTGATAGTCCTGTATTTTTCCAATACACTCCGGCCATAACATTGACATTGTACTTTTGCCTCTGCTTTACATATATTGTCCCGCATAAGGAAACATTGGTTATACCACCATTTTTCAAAACTCATTTGTGCAAAAAGAACATTGAAGATCAAATAATAGTCCCCAAATGTAAGACTACTCCATTTTTAACAATATTTAATTGGAAAAAATATTGTTTCATATTCAGGCCAATAGGGTATGTAGTGTAGTATCAGATATTGAATGGAGTGGCTATTGTGCCCATAAGCAAAACAGTCCATGCGTTGCGTTGTTTGTTTGTACAGGCGCGCCATTTGTTTAGGGAGTGCTCCCTAAGTGCTCCCCTCCTATATGCCCAGCTTTGTGTGCATGGCATGTATGATTTCTGTTCATTGTCAATGAAGAGAAATTAGTGTTTGTTTTGTCGAACATGAATAATGTTGCAAGATGATTTTTTTTTTCAAACATGTGGTAGTATAGTGTTTACATAAACTTGTGTCTTCTTGAGTTTTCGGCTCAGAGGCAACGCCGCTTCCTGTTTCTTTGACGAAAATGGAAGCCAAGGATGGTGACCTTGCTGTCACCATCTGGCCACTCTCTACCCCTCAGCCACTGCCAGTAGCCACAGTAGTTAATACTTATGAGATGCTGAAAATATAAGAAGGTTCAGACAAGTTGCGAACATATTAGCGCATTGACACTGTCAATAGATCTAGAGATATCTGTAGCTGGTCTGTTATGGGATGAGACATGCCATTTCAATTCATTCTCAGTCAGTCACTCTTTCAGTCATGGACTCTGAAATGAGGTTTTTGCTACCTCTAGTGGTAGGAGATAGACAAACTGCAGAGGAGACTATATAACAGAAAGTGAAATCTAATAGCCTGACCTCAGTCTGAATTGTCATTTCGTTTCACTTCATTATTCAGACTGAAGTCCCTCTCTACCACAGCAGTTTCTAGAATTATCAAAGCAGCAGTCTTGGTGATTGGTGCATATGGACCCCTAAAGAATATTTGGAAAGCAGACAACGTTGTGAACGAAGTAACAGGGCTGTTGGTCAATCAGGTGCTGGGATTGGATTTCCAACCGGCACGAACAGCCCCAAAGGCAGGGAAGCCAGTCCTTGAATCACAGGGAAAAAATAAGCTAGTATTTTTAAGGTGCTGATTCAGTGCTGAGCCAGACTAGAAATCTAAGCGTTCTCTACAATATGTTTAACAATAAAACATTGCCAAGCTGTGAATCACCTTAAAGAGGCACTAAATTATATAGTACTAGACCGAATGGACAGAATAATGATATATACACTAATTAAAAATCTGTATGCATGTTTAATCAAAGCACTTTTTGATTATACAGTATATCAGGATTTGTTCTGAAGATATTACTCACATGAGTTAATTAGCAGGAAAAGTAGAAAGTATTCTATCCTTGACGCCTTGACTGGTCATTCAGAGTAATAGGCAGTTGGGATTTCAGAAAAAAGGCCTCCTATAAGGAGGTTAGAGGCATTTGGGGGTAAAAGTGGGTAACCAGTCCATTTTACACAATTCAAGGGTGCTGAATCCGAAAAAAATGGTTACCAAGCAAAATTTTGAGTCCTTACCCCCCAAATCCAAGATTTTGGGGGGTAACCAAAGGTTTTTCAGACATAACTTGAAATGCATTGATTTTACGCCCATAAGTGTATTGAACGTTAATATAAAGTTGGGCATTACGGACGATTTGGTACCAAGTACATGTCTGTACCTCCTACGGTTCTTCTTCTTCTGTCGTATGTCCTTAGACCTTCAGCTCTGTTGCAGCAAGCCAGTCCAGTGTATCAATGTCTAGGTCAATGAGGCCCTGGTCACCATTTGGTGGTCGATATACGGGGCAGGTGGTCAGCAAGTGTTCTACAGTCTGTGAGGTCTCCCCACATTCGCAGTGGGCACTGTCTGCGAGGCCCCATTTCTTCATTGCTGTGCCAAAGCGTCCGACACCTGTCCTGAGGCGGTTAAGGGTTGTCCACTCCTTGCGGGGCAGGTCCTGGCCAGGAACGTCTGTTGGATCCCTGATGTAGTGGTGGAGCCTGGATGGTGCCGCTGCCTTCCACTGGTCCCTCCACCTGGCCTTCACCCATGATGACTTGGGTGTGTCAGCTGGTGTGGTGCGGAGTAGTTCCTGGGCTTGTGTGGCAAAAGGACGGCGGGACTTGAGGCGCATGCGCGGTGGAGTCTCTGTGACGACATTGTGGAGGAGGTGGGAGTCGCTGAGCTGTGCCCTCCGAGCAAGTGCCAGTGTAGCTGCGTCTCTCCTGATCTCCGCAGGAGCGATTCCAGCAAGGACTGGCAGTTGGTTAGTTGGGGTGGCTCGTAGGCATCCGGAGACAGTTCGTAGGGCGTTAGCGCTGGAGTTGGGGTCGGTGGACGTTGTAAAGACATTAGTTTCGCTTAAAGGGCATGCAACCTTGCAACTACTCTTTAGCTACTTGCGGGGGAGGCCACGTGGAGGCTGTCTTCATCTCCCCCAGGTTCTTGAGATACAGCATTTAGGTACTTTCACAAATTGAGGAGAGCAGGACATCTGTAACACTGATTCTTAAGTCGACCAAATGGTGATACAGGCGTGAAAATTGGTACACACACTCCTCAAACCCAACTATTTCGAAAAGTACTGCGTGTCCTGCAAAATTCCAAGATGGCAGCCACCAAAATCCAAGATGTCCATCCAAAAATGTGGTTTTTCATTAATAACTCGAAATATGAAGATTTTAAGCCCCATACATGAATGTTAATATAAAGTTGGGCATTACGGACATTTTGATACCAAGTACATGTCTGTATGTACTACGGTTCTTGAGTTACAACATATCGGTAGTGATGAGGAACCATAATGGTAACATTTTGGCACGTTTGACTCTTTTACTCAAAGATCCCTTCATCATCATGTCAACCATTTTCAGGAAACGGACCTACATCTGTCCGCTATCATAAACCACTTCAAGTTTTTTAATTGATGAAACGGGTCGGGAGTTATTAAACCGAACATGAAGGCTGTTTTAGTGTTAAATTTGCTGCGTATATTTTGCAAAGATAAGCCACCCAGAAATGTCTGTCTGTGCATCACACTGAGTCGGTCCTTCACAATAAGAGTACATGTGAACCGGACGCACCAAGTGTCGCATGTGCCATATAGTAATGGTATGCTGTAAGTAAGTATGCTGTGTAATAGTGTAATAGGCTAATACGTGTAATAGCATAATATACTGTATGTACAATAGGCCAATAGTGTAATAGTGCAATAGTGTAATATATGTGCAATAGGCTAACAGTGTATTATATACAATAACGCCATAGTGTAATAAGTACAGCAGGCTAATATGTGTAATAGTGTAATACATGGAGTAGTGTCATAGGCTAATATGTGTAATAGTGCAATACATGTGCATTGGGGTGAAAGTGTAATATATGCAATAGTGTAATAGGGCTAATAGTGTAATAGTGTAATATATGTGCAATAGGCTAATAGTGTATTCATATTCAATAATGTCATAGTGTAATAAGTACAGTAGGCTAATGTGTAATAGTGTAATACATGGAATAGTGTCATAGGCTAATATGTGTAATAGTGCAATGCATGTGCATTAGGGTGATAGTGTAATATATGCAATAGTGTAATAGTGTAATATATGTGCAATAGGCTAATAGTGTATTATCTACAATGTCATATTGTAATAAGTACAGTAGGCTAATCATAGGGTAATATGTGTAATAGTGCAATATTTGTGCATTAGGGTAATGTTGTAATATATGCAATAGTGGTATAGTTTAATTACACTATTACACACATTGCTCTAGAACACAATTACATATATTACAACATTACCCTATTGCACATATATTACACTATGACACTATTAGCCCTATTACACTATTGCATAAATTACACTATCACCCTAATGCACATGTATTTCACTATTACACATATTAGCCTATGACATTATTCCATGTACTACACTATTACACATATTAGCCTACTGTACTTATTACACTATGACATTATTGCATATAATACACTTTTAGCCTATTGCACATATATTACACTATTACACTATTATCCCTATTACACTATTGCATATATTACACTATTATCCTAATGCACATATATTGCACTATTACACATATTATCCTTTGACACTATTGCATATTACACTATTACCATATTGTACATATATTATGCTATTGCACGCATTAGCCTATTACACTATTACACTTATTAGCATATTATACCATTACTGTATGACAAATGCTACACGTGCGTCCGGTTCACATTTACTCTTATTGTGAAGGACAGACTCAGTGTGATGATGCACAGACAGACATTTCTGGGTGGCTTATCTTTGCAAAAGATACGCAGCAAATTTAACACTGAAACAGCATTCACGTTCGGTTTAATAACTCCCGACCCGTTTCATCAATCAAAAAACTTGAAGTGGTTTATGATAGCGGACACATGTAGGTCCGTTTCCTGAAAATGGTTGACATGATGATAAAGGGATCTTTGAGTAAAAGAGACAAACGTGCCAAAATGTTACCCTTATGGTTCCTCATCACTACCTATATGCTGTAACTCAAGAACCGTAGTACATACAGACATGTACTTGGTATCAAAATGTATGTTATGCCCAAAATCTTCATATTTCGAGTTATTAATGAAAAACCACATTTTTGGACGGACATCTTGGATTTTGGTGGCTGCCATCTTGGAATTTTGCAGGACACACAGTACTTTTGGAAATAGTTGGGTTTGAGGAGTGTGTGTACCAATTTTCACGCCTGTATCACCATTTGGTGGACTTAAGAATCAGTGTTACAGATGTCCTGCTCTCCTCAATCTGTGAAAGTACCTATATGCTGTATCTCAAGAACCGTAGGAGGTACAGACATGTACTTGGTACCAAATCGTCCGTAATGCCCAACTTTATATTAACGTTCAATACACTTATGGGGCGTAAAATCAATGCATTTCAAGTTATGTCTGAAAAACCTTTGGTTACCCCCCAAAATCTTGGATTTGGGGGGTAAGGACTCAAAATTTTGCTTGGTAACCATTTTTTTCGGATTCAGCACCCTTGAATTGTGTAAAATGGACTGGTTACCCACTTTTACCCCCAAATGCCTCTAACAATCACTTTTATCACAAATCCCACTGGTCTATAATGGTGCTTGTGTGCAAAGGCATTTGGAATTCCTTTCAGCTCTAGCAAGCATCTCATTGGCTCAGCATTTGAGCCAATCAAATGTGGTGCATTGATTGGCTGCTCAGAACAGTGGGGCAGTCGTAGAACAAACCCACCATGATGTTGTATAATACTGTATAGACCAGGGGTGGCCAACCGGTCACAGACTAAGAGCCACGTTTTTCACTATGTTACTGCAAAGAGCCACATCAAACGGTCACAACTGTTATAAAACCGCCGGACGGCCGTCACGGTCGCAAATAGATTTCCCCTCTCCTGCCATAAGACATGTGCGTTTGTGTGCAGGTGCACAATGCAAAGACACACTATTAAAACATATAGACATATATTTAGAAACAGGGTTTACAATCCAAAAAAGTATTTGACAAGTCAAAAAACATACACCTACGTACACCTCCACGGTGGACTAGGAATCAGTCCTTGGTCGAGTGGCTGGGCACCACTGTATAGGGCAGGGGTTTTCAACAGGTGGTTCGGGGACCACCAGTGGTCCCTGAGAGGATTCCAGGTGGTCCCCAGGCTAAATGATGTAAAGTTGGTTAGACAGAAGTCTACACAACTAGAGAATGTAGAAGATTAATGGTAATTTTGATCTGTATGTTTGACTGTTTTGTTTTCTTTGAAATCCAGCCTGGATTTGTTGACAAAAGTAAACAAAATCTTTAGCTTTGGGGTCTTTGGAGCTAAAATGTCATCAAATGGTGGTCCTCCGTGGCTCAAATTCTGAATAAATGGTGGGCCCTGGTATAAAAAAGGTTGAAAACCACTGGTATAGGGAATGCATGAGTGCGCCAGGCCGAGCGTTTTTGACGGTTCCATGTGGAAGCCCCTTAAGAGCCGCATGTAACCAGCTGAAGAGCCGCATGTGGCTCACGAGCCACAGGTTGGCCACCCCTGGTATAGACCATGGCCTACTTGTGTGTATAAGTAGGCCATACTTATATTACTTGTGCGCAGGTTTGCACTCTACCGAGTGCTGATCTAGTTCTTATATTGTTTGACAATTTGTACAGTTTTTTGTTGTAGATGCAACTGATTAGGCTGTTGATGCAGTAAGCTAGTGGTCTTTATTAACATTACAGTGCAGTCAAAACACAACAAGCATACAGGCTATGAGGCTTAGGCCTACACCAAATGAAATTTAGACTGTTACTCATAACAGTCTTTAATTAAGTAACATTAAAAAAAACTGATGTTGATGTGTCTTGCTTCCTTCCTGTATCGTAAATCCACATTCTGCCAGCGTCCTCCTCCAACACCAGGAAATCTCAAGTGTATCAACATATATTCTGTGTCGATAAGACTGTTGAATTAATATTCTAGCCCGTGACAGTGTATGGCCAGTATGCCATGCCATCTGTTAAAGTAAAACTATGAATATGTACACAGAGATGCAACAATACTTGGATCAAAGTTTGACGAAAGCTCTGTGGTCCAGCTCCGTGCCTCATGCACTTTTATTCAATAGCAGGTGCAAAATTGTACAGGCCACTATCTAGAATCTAGATAAATATCTAGATAGATATTTCGAAAGTAAACTGATTTTTTAAAATAAATCCTGCACAGAAAAACATGCATTTTTTGGTCATAGTTCGAATGGCGATTAATCACGATTAAATTAATTTTGAAGCTGTGACTAATATGATTACACATTTTCTAATCATTCAATACCCCTAAGAAAATTATGCCAATAAAAAAGACTATAATTTCCCTATAATTTCCCACTTTAAACAAAAGACTGTCTTCTTCTTCTTCTTCTTCTTTTGCTTCCTGGCAGTCTCTCAGCTGCCGGACTATAAACAGTAATACTTGCTCCCTTGTTCTATACTGGCACAGTGTGTTTGGCCCCTGCATGCAATGCAGACTCACACAACACTCTCATAGCAAATGCATTGTATGTTTCGAGAGCCTACACCTAGCCCTCCCCAACCACTGCATATTCCTTCATGCGTCCGCCCTCCTCCCACGGGTGATGTTTAATATGAATTTTTCCCATCAAATATATTTCCACTGATGTCATTCACACAATTCCTTTACCAGTCATCGGTATTAACACAAGTAGTCGTCACATGAAAATAAATTCCAACATTCAAATCCATGAACAATGGAGCGCCTGCAGGTGCTCCTTGCAAGATTTCTGACCAGGGACTGAGGAAGAGGAGTGCTCAAAGAGCCACGGACAGGAAAGGTCGGCTAGGAAAGTTCTCCAGGAAGATTTGGAGGGTTACAGAGAAAACACCAGACAATGCACGGCACCGGCATGGCCTCTGTGGATGCACAGCACGCAAGACTCCCATTCCTCAGGAAAAGGCACGTCAAAGCTTGTTTGAAGTTTGCTAAAAAAAAAAAAAAAAAACATTTAGACACGCCTACTGAATACTGAGAGAATGTTGTCTGGTCAGGAGGGAGCAAAATTGAACTTTTTGGCTGTCACACTACAGGAGGCAGACATCATAGGGACGATGGTTAGGTTGAGGCGTCAAGCCCATGAGAGGTTGGGATTAGGGTTAGCAATCGGTCCGACGGTTAGTTTTAGGTGTATGGGACCAGTGATACGCCGGACAGAGTGCATGCACCCACACAAACACTGTTAGGAGGTGAAATGACCGTGCGTCGCCCAAACAGCACTATGCCAACAGCGAAGTCTGGAGGTGGAAACAAGGTGGTACTGGCAGACCTTGTGCAAGTATGGGATGCATTGAATGCATTTAGACATTCATCCGCCAGGAAGAGGAGATGTGACTGGACTTTCCAGCAGTACAATGATCCAGAGCACAAAGCAAAGGAGACTTGCAAATGGTTTCAGGCTTCAAGAAAATCAAGGTGTTGGCATGATCCAGTCAAACACCTGACCTAAATCCCCATTGAAGGTTTGTGGAACGAAGTAAAGAAAAGGGGTTCAACAGAGGACGCCAACACATTTTCAAGATGTAAAGACCAAGTAATGGACCAAGAATCACACCTGATCAGTGTGGGCACATTGTGACTTCATACAAGCGTCTTGAAGCTGTCATTACAACAAACAAAGGCTCCTCCTATGTTATTGCAAGTACTTCCACATACAGTATATGGACTTGAATGTTGTGATTTCTTCTCATGTGTGGATTACTTGAGTTAATGTCTGTTAAAGAAATCATGTGAAGGGCATCATTGTAAATATATTCTCTGTGAAATAAGTTGATGTGTTGAAGAGTTATTCCCCCCAGTGTATATTGATACACATTTTAGGTTATAGAATGTCTCCCTAAATTGGTAAATCGGTGCCCACAAAGTACTGTTATAGTACACAAAAAGATAGCATTACCCGTTGGGGAGCCATGCACTTCCAGGTATGCTACACACATTATTCCTGTTGTCAGAATAGTTAGTGTGGAACTTCTTATCATAGTGCTCAGAGCCCGGACTAGGACATTAATCATATCGATGAGAGTAGAGACATGGCCATGAAAGGGAGAGTTACACACGTGGAAACAGAGATTTTCACACATGGGCATCATGGGCATATAAACATACAGATAGAAAACACAGGGATATAGGATTGGTGGATAGGTATTTCTGTTAAAACGCTGATCCCAACGACTTCCAACTTGGCACATCACTCCTTCAGGTCTTCGGAGACCCACACACGCCAATGTTTTGTTAAATCGATCAGGAGGCTCTTCAGATATACAGGAGACACGGTCAAGAGAATTAATACAAATTTACTTCAATAATAATAATATTAATGTAGCTGTAACAAAAAGGCATATTATAGCTAATAGTCGGGTAGTTGTGGTGGACGGGTGGGAATTTGGTATGAAGTATTTTTCATTGGCCTAAACTTTGTCTATATATTCATGATGCACTTGCTGACCGGCTGCGGGCATTGGGCAGTTTTTAATGGTTACTTGTGACCCTCCCATTGACATCCCATGGCAGGCAAATCTGTCAAAAATGACAATCTTTCCTTATGCTTTAAGAAGCATGTGACATGTCAAACCAGAGGGTTGCCATGATGCTGAATCCATTCTAAGCATTGGTTTCGCCCAAAAATCACCCCTTGGGCTAAATACCCAATGGGTGAATTTTGTGCAAAACTAATGCATGGAATGGATTCAGAATCATGACAAAACCATAGTTTGACATGTCACATGCTACTTAACGCATAAGAAAAGTTTGACATTGTTGCCTTTTTTGCTGCCATAGGATGTTAATTGGGCCACAAGAAACCACCTATAAAAAAGCCGGAAACCCACAGCTGGTCAGCAAGTGGATTCATGTATTCATACACAGCAGTTTAGGTCAGTAAAAAGGACTATACATACCAAATTCCCCACTTTAAACAAAAGAAGTCTGCCGGTTGCCCGTCTATGCAGCCAAAATCATTCTTACTCCGGCGTTTGGTTGTACACAAACATACTCACTTCACTTAACTTAATTTGCCTCTCGAGACAGGGTGTATACCGCTGGTCCGACACTGCCGTACACAGGGCCATGGTCGAGTCTGCAATGGCCATGTATGTCGGACTAACGTAAACTCCCCAACAAGTTTGCCTGAAATTTCCACGGGTATAGCTAAACAGCTAACTGTAGAATCATTCCCACTGTGGCATCTGCATGGTTGTACGGAAACGTACTCAAATGAACTCATCCCAAGACCCTGGATATAGCCGAGACGGTTCTCTGGACATTGCAAACTGGTTCAGCTCCGGTTCCGGACCCCTTCATGCATAGGCGGATGCAAGCTCCTTCGTCCCGGATGTCAAGGTGCGACCAATGAATCATTACTCACGATATACTGTAGATCAACATACAGGCTACCCTTTTCTGAAGATTTTCTTTTTCTCTAAGGATGTCTTAATTTGTAAGTTTATTTTTTGTCTTGGGTACCTGTATATCCATCACACATTTTCCCAATGATAACCTAAAACCTAGTATTTACATCATCTATCTTCACTTAATCCTAATCCTAAATTATCTTAACATTAATCCTAATCTTAAAATTATATTAAATGACTTCTTTATGCAACAACGCGCCGACTCTATGAGTCCGAAGAACGATGTACTCACATCATGGTCACATCCTGCCCCCCAGGTGTCGTTGAGGGGGCTCCAGATGGTTCCACAGCTAAATTATTAATAGTTAATGTAGGAACCAAACGGATCCTAAAGGTCTGTAGCTCCGAGGAGTGTACAAATGGTTAGAGGTGAACAGAGGTTCGAGAACCGCAACGTCTACGCTCCCGGTCCTGTCAGATGACTCTACAAGCCTATGGCTCGAACCTCGATGTCACATAACACCTCCCTAAAATCCCTGTCTAGATCAACACAGCTAGTCCTCTATCCGCGATGGAATGGTCCCTGGAACCAAAACCGACATAAAGCCGCACAGATGAAAAAGTGCACTCTGCCTCACCAACCTCAAGAGTCCTTTATGTGAGCCTTGGTTTTCCCGCACCCTCCCAGACGCTGATCGTCATTTATCTTTTACATGATTGAGATTTTATTAGACTATAACAATGCCAGGATTTGGCAAAAAGCCTTACCACGTCGCCATAAATCTTAGGTATAATCAAGTCGCAGTAACAGCACATCTCCGTCGCTAATGTATATTACCGTTATATAACATCCCAATTTACAAATGTATTTGTCTAAACTATTATCATTCTCTCTACATATTTGCTCATGAAGACACTTTATCTAGTTAGACAAACCAGTCTAGGAAAGCGGGTATCCCCACCGCCTCCCATCTCCTCATCAGAACCTTTTTGTTCCAGCCACGAAACGCATCACTACGTACCATGAAATCCAGTATACAATTATATTTTCGTTTTCAGAATTAATTTTAAGCGGGACATGCAAGATGGCCCTCGGACGCTGGTTGCTGAGTGACTGACCGGTCACTTCACTCCTACTCTTGGCCTGAAGCACACAACGCATCACTTTTACTGACATGAACTGCAACGGCATGCGCGTGAGATGGAACACAGTCGCTGTCTGAAACAATGGCGTCAGCCTGTGGAGCTTCCTGCATGCGTCTGCAAACTCAGTTGTTGTAATTTGCCTCTGCATTCTAAGCAACAAGCCTCCACCATTGTCTCAGGGCACTACCGATGTCAAACTCGTAAAAGTGTTTTAATACAGTCATGGGCAGAATCAATCCTCCCCGGTAATATCTTCATAGGAAAGGTATGACCGGTGTAAATGTATGGAAAGAGTGTTTCAGTGAAAGGGTGTTTGAACGTGTGTATCTCCGTGTTAGTGTCCAGATCCGTGAATGACAGCTTTCCTTCATTCCAGTCCAGCTGGACTCGGATCCTCTGTGGATTATGCTCGAGTGAGAGGTTGTTCATTAACCATGGTGAGAAGCCGGCTTTGTACACCCCTTCGAACAGCCCGATTCTCCAGGACCTACCGCCTCCCTTTCCCTTCCGCTGAACAGACACAGCCAAAACACCCACTTCCCAGCACGTGTTGTCTCCGACCTCGATGTCCCAGCTGTGGGTCCCTGAGGTGAAGCCCTCAGAGCCCAGTGTGATGCCGTAGAAGTCGAACCTCTCTGCGTTTTCGGGGAGCTGTTGTTCCTCCCCGAATCTCACACTGGTCAGATCGTCGGACAGCTTGAGGCCTGGGTGGGATGTGTTGGGGTCCAGGATGACAGGTGTATAGGAGACAATGTCCTTCATCCTGCCCCACACTTTGAAGGCCAGGTTGCCCAGGTGTTTCGCCTCGTTCAGCAGAGCTCCCGAGACCATCTGCGGGTCCTGCTGCGTGCACTGGAGCCTTTCCATTGTGGCCTTGTAGTTGTGCAGGAACGGCATGGGTTCGGCTTTCAGTTCCTCCTCCAGGGCTCTGAAGGTGTCCGAGATGATTGCTATCTCTCTGTTCAGAGCCTCAATCTTCTCCTCAATCAGCTGACCCTTCTTCTCCTCCTCCTCCCTCAGTGCAGCAACGCAAGAACGCTCTTCCTCCTGCAGAAACCGATGAAGCCTCTTAAACTGTTCCTTAATCTTCCTCTCGGTGTGCCGGGCCTGGACCTTAATGTGTTTTCCAGTTTGGTCACAGTCCGTTTTAACTTTATTAAACCCCTCCAGTTTCTCTTGCAAGAGCTTCATAGCATTCTGGACCTCCTCCTTGTGATCCAGCGCAGCTTCATCAATGGGCCTGAATCTGTGGTTGATGTGTTTTTTAGAATCTCGACACACAACACACACCAGATGTTGATCTTCCAGACAAAACAGTTTTAGTTTCTCTGCGTGCAGACTACAGAGAACCTCAGACCCCGAAGTTCTCTGATGTCTCTCCCTTATGAAGGCCTCGCACAGGTTCTTTAGAACCAGATTGCAGGGTGGATGATCCATTGAATTTATTTCCTTACAAATCGGACACTGGTTAATGTTCTTCTCTCTCCACCATGTCTGTAGACAGCCTTTGCAGAAGCTGTGGCTACATGACAGCACAACAGGATCTTTAAAGACGTCGTGACAGACGGGACAGGAGAAATCCTCTTCCGAAAGAGATGTCTTGGAAGCCATTTTTTCTAGTTATTGTAATTATTATAGAGTTCAGTTCAGCTGACAGTCAGCAGCAGGCTCAAGCCTCTCTTCTAAAGCTACTAATAGACAAACTACCTTATATCTCTAATTGATATTGTGTGCCTGCTCTTATATCTAGTTATACTGAACAACTAGTGGGTGTTGAAGTAACAGTTACGTCAGTGTGCACAAGTAGGCCACGTTCTACGCGTGCGCGAGCGGAGCGACTTTAGTTATAAAGGTCTCTTTTCCACCCCCAAATTACATCACCCCTCAACCGGCCAATCAGTGCCCCGAGGGACGACAACCACGGAACGTGCACCGCGCAACGATCACTTAACCTCCGCCTGCTCCGCTCATACAAGTAATAATAACAGCAAAATAAATGAGGTACAAATCTGTCAGTGCTCTAAAACGGTGTTAGGTAAAAAATGAATAATGACACACTCTCATCATGCCAACATGCCAATCCGCATTATGGTGCAAAATTCTCCTTTTATTTTCAATGGGAATCTAATGTTTGTTTACAAAAAAATACATGTATGGATGCGAGTGCCCAAAATCCGGATGAGGGGAGGGGCTAGTGCACCTCAAAATCAAAAAGACATCCATAGGCAGCGAGCCGATGACATCACAGTCGGCCAATTAACTGGTTTTGTGAGTGTGTGTATATTTATGTGTGTCTGCCTGCGTGCATGGCGCGCCTGTGTCTGAAATAGGCTCCCTCCAGTATCAGCTTCCTGATTGGCTACCAAATTCCCACCTGCACCTTCCCTCCACCAATGACAAAGGTTTTAGGGACATCTTTGGAGAACCACCACTCACTGGGGTGGGGGGGGCACCATTAATTGTGGGAGGATGGAGGATTTTGTGGGGTCCGCTGATTTTATGTTGATTTGAGCAGTTGAGACGAATAAAACCTTAAAAATCCATAATGTATAAACACTGGATATGGGAGGGGTCAGAATATCTTTTCAAGTTCAATCATACGCTTACATGAACACATTAACCCATTGTAGACTATCCCGATTCTAAAAATGTCTCTGAAATACTAACCTAAGTGTACTGGAAAACTTCAAATTATTGTGTAACATCACCAAATTTTGACATTTTTTGATACTGTACATACTGTACAGAACGCATATTGGTGTTCCCGTCAACTAGGGTAAAACTACCACTAGGGGTTCCCGCCTACTATGGTTAATAATGCATAACTATCAAACATCGATTTTGAATCTGGCGATACGATATTGATATCATGGCATTAAGAATCACAATGAATTGGCATAAATCGATTTTTTTGCCCCTAATGAACAGGCGCAGCTGATTGGCCAGCAGCTTTCAAAGAACAAACATGGTGGCCCCCCCACTGCGGTGAAACATGATCAATCTTAATTAATTAAATCAACCTATAATAATGAATTTCTTTAAAGGTAGCATCGGCTTTTATAAATGCCATCATCAGACAAATTTTTCTGCTTCTGTTTACATGATAGTATCACTCGCTGACTGCTTGTTTGGTTGACTTCTTTTTGGCTTGATGTGAACCAAACCCCTCCCCCTTGAAATCGCCCAGACAGGGGACAATGTCAGGCTCAAGTCAATCTTCAGGAAGCTGAGCTTGATATTCAGGCTAAGAGTCTGATAATCAGGCTACTTCAGTTCAATCATGTTAGGAACAGAGTTTTGCATTGAAAACCCACGATGGTGAATGATGGTTTCTGCGTCATGGAGAACTAAGCAGCATACTAGTCATTCATGTCTCTCACGCACACACGCGCACGCGCACACACACACACACGCACGCACGCGCGCGCGCGCGCACACACACACACACACACACACACTCACAAACACACAGCTCTCATTTTATTGCAGAATGACAAACAACAAGCCGATGACATTTTATTTGTATAACTTATTTCAACAACAGGGCCACTCAAAGTGCTTTACATGCAACATTGCATGTTAGCAAATCAAGACCATAATAAATGCACAAATAGGCTATACGTTAACACAAAATATATAAAACATTTTCTATCTAGTTATATCTCTTATTTTTCCCTTTTATCTGCGAGATATTGGTACGTAACTTGAGCACCGTGCGCCCCGCCGACTGATTTGATACTCCCGCTCCACACCCCCGCAGGGAGTGCAAGGTCTGGCCTCAAGTCTGTGGGACACACCATTGCCCAGAAACACCACAAAAGGCTCTGCTCAGGCTCTGCCGGTGGGCCTAATCAGCCAAAGTCCCTTCACCTGTCCAATTTTCCAGCCTTTTCTTCGGCCAATTGATTTGCAGGGAAATCCCACACCTGCCAATTGATTACTTAACCAGTTCACTGCACACAGTCAGTTTGCTTGGGTGTGGCTTCAGTTCAGTTGGATCTCCACCCATCACCACCAACCAGGCAGATCAGGCATACTTGATGAACTTTTGGGCGTGTCCACATAAAAACGTCATTTTGACAAATACTGTACATCTTGAATAAAAAAGGATGTGGAAAAAATCATGGCACTCCATCTTTAAAAGTCATAGGCAGACCTATGAACTCCCAATGTGGCGCATCATGACACATTGTGAGCACGTAGATCTGCTATTTTCAAATGGCTAAACATTACATGGCTAAAGTGCTATGTAAATGTACAGTATGTTTAATAAAATGAACAAAAGGCAAATAAAGGCTTGACTTGTTGTTGCCCCTGGGTACCTCCGGAAACAACAACTTGCATGCACAAAAATGTTTGCAAAACGACTGTATGGTTGATTAAATTTGAATTTACATAGAACAACCATCAATCGGAATACAATACATACAGTATGTGTTTGCACAGCAAGCAGTACAGTGGAAGGAGAAGCAGGGAAGGGAATGGTTATAGGAGGTAAAGTGGAGAGTACATCATCAAGGATGTGCTGATCGGGAAGACAGTGACCGTCTGAAGAAGAGACTTCACTTCACCACAACACCCGACTCAGAGACCTGAGACACTCTGCTGGCATCCAAAAACGTGAGATTACTATCCTTTAACAAAAGTCTTGTCTTTAAAATGTTCAGTTGTGTGTCATAGTTGAATTCAAGCAAATGAACTCAAGTCATTCATTATCTTTTTCTCTTCTGAACCAGCTGCAAGACACACACAGAGCCATAACATGATCGACACCCTGGAAAATGACACCGACTCCTCCATCCCAGTCAGCTACAATGGCACCGACCTCTCCATCAACGTCATATTCCTAGCCTTCATCACCACTGATCTGGCTATCACCTTCATTCTGTTTCTCCCCAGCAACATCTATGTTCTGTGGCTGATACTGAGTGGAGCTGGTGGGACGATAGCCTCCGAGTTCTTCTATCTCAACCTTAGTGCATCTGTGATGATCTCTTCCTTGTTCTCAGTCTTTAACTTGGTAGAATTCTTAACATCCAATATTACTTTGCAAATGGTTTCAGAATTTACTTATGTTGTGTTCTTCTGGTTTGCCGTCCCATCGTTCCAGTGTTGTATCTGTGTGGAGCGTTACATGGCGGTGGTTCACCCTGTGCTGTTTCTCAGGTACAAAGCTCTCCGCTACAGGGTGGCCTGTTGCTGTGTTGTCTGGATGATGGTGATTGCACTCAGCTTGTTTTATTTTTGGTTATTTTTTGTGGTGTGTTATACATTTCTGTGCTTTTGCATTGTGTGCATTTCTGTGGTGTCGTTCTGCTGCCTCTCTGTCCTCAGAGCTCTGAAACAGCCTGGACCAGGAGAAGGAAAGAGGGACAGTGGCAATGACATGAAGAGAAGGGCTTTTAGGATCATTCTCATCAGCTTGACAGTAATGGTGTGCAGTATATTGAGTTACATCCCCTTTATTCTGCATTTCCTGAACCTGTTTCCTGAACTGTCCGGCCCACTTGTTTGGTTAATCACATATATATTATCCAGGCTGTCAGGGTTTGTTCATCCTTTGCTCTACATCTACAAAGTTGGGAAACTGCCGTGCGTCAATTAAGGAACCCTGAAAGCAACAAATATCTCTCACCAAACCTGTGTGATTACACCCATGACCAATTGTTGGTAATGTAACTGGAAATGTAATCGTTGGCAATGTAACTTATATTCACCCATGCGTCTTCTTATGCCAAACAACTTTTGTATTCTGACTTTTGACCTCTGACCTTTAGATGATCCGCCATCTTGAATTATATGACAATTAAAACAATTAAAATGCCTGAACTACAATCTTTGATCAAAATACATGAAAATAACGTACACCTGAACTTTGGACCCATACGAACAAAAAATAGAGGTAATTTCTTTTAAGTGAAAGAAATACGTTTTCACAAGCCAATGAAATGCTTGTTTGTGGAAATTCTTCTATTGCCCCTAATCTACTCATGCATAGCAATCTGCTTATGAGATTTTACAGTTTGGTAGAGGGGGATGCCAAATAACAGTAAAACCAGTCTTCCTACATTTGCTCAAATGGGGGTGCTATAGCGATTTTTTTTTTAAAAAAAACATTTGAACAAGCATAACTCATGCCTCGTTTGGCCAAAAATCATGGTACTTGTTTCCAAAATCATGGTACTTCCCCTACCTTTAAGACCTGATACTTAAGACAATCAAAATAGGGCCCAAATAGGGCCCATTGTATGAAAACATGTATTATTTGTCAGTAGTTGTCAAAACCGCTCAAAGGACACCTGGGGGTCCTCAGACCCACTCAGTGGCGTTTCTGGGCTTTATGACGCCCCGGGCGAATTAGTAACAGTGCGCCCCTCCATGCACGCGCGCGTAGCGCGCGTGCACACCACCAAAAAAATCGGTTATTTTCGGTTAGTTTTCCATTATATATCGGTAAAAATCGGTTATTTCTTTTCATTTTCCCACAACATATTTAAACAAATAATAGCCTGAGATGAGCCAAACACTTAGAATGTTTCCTTCAATGGACAACACTTTTCCTGCACAATAGCATGCACAGACAACATTCTGACCTGTCCTGACATAACGTCAGCCTGTCTGACTCCCTGTCCTCTGTTAGCTGAGAGGATGGCTAGTGGCTGGCTAACATAGCATTACATGCCTTTATATCTAAAGTTATTTACCTTGATCCTTTTCTCGCCTTTTCTCCTCCTTCTTCTTTTTCCTAAACTGATAGCCTGATGGCTTCTTTCTTTTGTTCATTTTTTGTTCAATTGTGAAGTAGTGTACTGTGTTACTAATGCACCGCACCGGCTGCAGCAGGCATGGTTATTGTTGATTCAGTCGGACTCGTCACTCACAGGCTGTGAGTGTCAGATATCACCCATTTCTTTCTGATAAAATGCTCTATTATAAGGTGTGCAGACCATATATGGAGTTCCCCCCTCTCCCACGTTAGCAGAGGCGCTAATAAAAGTTCCCCAGGTGGAGGGTGAATTCTCCTCCAATCAGGATCGAGCAGCAGGTTCACATAATGTAGCTACTCTTCGGCGCCCCTAGTGCACCATGCTGGTACTACACGATGAATTTCAAATCACTTACCCTACCTTTAATTGGTCTCTCAGTAGAAATGCATGAGGGAAAATGAGCACAGAAGACATTGTTCCTGTCTCTGGTAATCTAGCAAACCACTAATCAATCATTGTCAATGTCTTTTGCATGCTGCTTATGGAAACTGAATATTGTCGGCCAGCCATTACCACCACCATCCATGAGCTGTTTGCTGTTGTATGAGATGTTTAAAATGGTTTTATCGAATAATATCGTTTTGGCTTGGTGTGTGGGTTCTAACTCCTTTAACGTTGGCGATGGTGGTGTCTACAATAACATAAAGGAGTTGCTTCAGTTCAATCAATTGTTGTCAGGAACAAGGTTTTGCATTGAAGAAAATTGGTGAATGTCCTGTCTGCATTACAAAGCAGGAAGGTTTATTTGTACACATTTCAACACATTAATTCATTGCTTTAAATGCAAAATTAAAGATTAGCAAATCATCATGTATTCAGTTTATTTTTTTTTCTATCGTGACACATTGCTTCTAAGATTAGTTAACTCCATGGCAAAAAACAAATACATAAACAAAAGTAAAAGGCAGGCTTATTTGAATAGCAGCGCATTTCAATAACAAGGCAATTTAAAGTGATTTGCATGAAAACAACACGTGTCAGAAGGGGCGAATGTTGTCATATGACACTCTGTCCGATCCTCACAAAACCTGCATGGCACGAACACGGTCTTACATCAATTAATGTGATAATACCTTGTACATATTCTTGATTTTTTCCCCCATTGTTATTATTACTATTTTTTATACCCCCCCCCCCCCCCCCCCCCCCCCCCAGAGAAAAAGTCACCATCCGCCACTGCTCACAACCCTCGCCTCACTCCACCTCAGTTCCACTCTACAGGGCAGGGCAAAGCGAGTGTTTGTCTGCAGGGAAACAGCATCAAAGTACAGTAGAATAGATGGGGAAAGGGCAAAAATTATATACTGTAGCTACTGTATGTACATTTTGATTTTTGTCTAAAAACTTGCCTATAATACCTTTAAATGTGAAAACACTACTACTGTGGTACCGTTATCATATATGATTTTGTTACATTCTTCCACAATTAATTTAGGTATTAATTAATGTTCCGATTTTGGAGGTCCGTCTCAAGGACTAAAGAGCGCTTCCCAACCGGTGGAAAAGGAGTCAATGTGAGCTGGTAGATCTGCTTTTAAAAATAAATAAAATGTTCTAATGTTCTAAATCTATAGTTTTCTGAAAAACGTTGCTATATGGGTTGAAATAAAAACTGACACAGCCGCTTTCCCGGTTAAAAGAAACAATGACGTCCTGGGACCACATCTGTGCCCGACTACACAGGAATGTAGTGCAGGTTACGGTAGTCTATGTGACATTGACTGAATGGTGTGTTGTACATGTTTCCCAGTCAGTGGCGAGTGGGTGTATGCTATACATGAGTAAAGTGCAGCTGTACAACAAGCAGCAGTGGAAGGAGAATCAGGGAAGCGAATGGTTCGAGGAGGTAAAGTGGAGAGTACATCATGTTAAATGATGTGCTGATCGGGAATACAGTGACCGTCTGAAGAAGAGACTTCACTGCACAACACCTGGCTCAGAGACCTGAGATACTCTGCTGGCATCCAAAACGTGAGATCACTTTGACCTTGTGTCCATTGTTTATTAGAATAGTTGTTTGCACTTTGCAGAGGAACCCTGAGAAGTGTTATTTAAAATGTTTAGTTGTGCCGTTGTTATATATTCAATCAACTGTACTCAAATCCATCCATTATGTTTTTTCTCTTCTGAACCAGCTTCAAGACATAAGATGAACGACACCCTGGGAAATGCCACCGACTCACAGACTCAGTGGCACATCATCACCGAACTGGCTGTCAACCTCATCCTGGTTCTCCCCAGCAACATCTACGCTCTGTGGCTGATACTGAGTGGAGCTGGTGGGACGATGGCCTCCGAGTTCTTCTATCTCAACCTGAGTGTATCTGTGATCATTTCTACACTGGCCTCTGTCCTTTACTTTGCATGGTCCTTCATACGCAACACTACTTTGGCATCAGTTGTAAACATTATTTATTATGGGTTTTTCTGGTTCTCCGTCCCTTCGTTCCATTGTTGTATCTGTGTGGAGCATTACATAGCGGTGGTTCACCCTGTGGTGTTTCTCAGGTACAAAGCTCTCCGGTACAGGGCGGCTTGTTGCTGTGTTGTCTGGCTGATGGTGATTGTACTCAGCTCGTTTTATTTTTGGACACTGACAGCGCTGTATTACATCTTTCTGGGCGTTTGCATTGTGTCCATTTCTGTGGTGTCTTTCTGCTGCCTCTCTGTCCTCAGAGCTCTGAAACAGCCTGGACCAGGAGAAGGACAGAGGGACAGTGGCAATGACATGAAGAGAAGGGCTTTTAGGATTATTCTCATCAGCTTGGTAGTAATGGTACTGACTATAATGAGCTATATTCCCTATATTATGTCTGTCCTGATCGTGAGGAGTGAACGTTCCAGCGTTGTGTTAATCACATATACATTATCCAGGGTGTCAGGGTTTGTTCATCCTTTGCTGTACATCCACAAAGTTGGAAAACTGCCATGCTTCAATTAAGGGACCCTGAAAGCAACAAGGATCTCTCACCAAACTTGTGTGTAATATTACACTCATGACTAAGCTCTGCACCATGGTCGACGAAGCGTCCTTCTTCTTCTTCCTCTTCTCCTTTGTGTAATGAATATAGTGATGGGTAAAGTAAATCAACTAATCTAAATCAACTAGTGATTCCCAAGCACGGTGCACGCTGCAGCTCACCGCTCCAAGAGATAGGTCAAAAGCAGAGATTTTTACTGCGGTAACGTGAGTGACTAATCTGATGACTTTGACTTTAATAGTAAAAACTGTTTTTGTTTTTCATCATGCATGGTTTATTTTCATGTATGAAAAAAAAGTTTCTCAAGGTGAGTCTCATAGCACGTCATCTGAAACGCTCAGAGTCTGATCACATATGGTTATATGTAGCTCGCAGGTGGTTAAGCTTAGACATGGGTTGGATCAGTGAGGGTTGGATGTGTGATTTAATTGTTTAAGTGTATTGAAGCAACATGCCAGTGCTGTGCGACAGATTCATAATGTACTGTCTAAATAATTAGCTGTTCAAAATTAACAGATGTACTGTATGCAAAATGCATACAGAGCTTGTGATGGAACTTATACAATCAGTGGAAATAAAATTAAATTAACTGGATACATCATGTTGCTGTCTATTGTCTGACACGGCAGAGAAAACACACACACACACACACACACACACACACACACACACACACACACACACACACACACACACACACACACACACACACACACACACACACACACACACACACACACACACACACAATAGATCCGTTTGCTGCATATGTAACATAGTGTAAGTTGTTTTATTGAACTGTGATGTGGCGCCTACAAACCCTGTAGGAAGCCTGGGGGACAAGAAGCAACCAGTGGCATTTTGGAGCCATCTCCAGTTTACTGTGTGAAATGTTGTGGTGATTTGACCTTTGGCCACACTTCAGTTCAATCATGTTATGTCAGGAACATGGTTTTGCATTGCTGGTGTTCAATTATGCTCCATGGGGAGTGCCGTGCCAGTCACTCATTTGAATGTCACATGGAGGCCTCATTTTAATGGATGATGGCAGAAAAAACAACGTAAGTAGGCGTGGGCGGTCGGTCGTCCCTCAGGGTAGGTACAGTAAAAGACCTTTTAGCTGAGGTCATGAGTATTAGCTTACTCCACTCAGGCACAAGTTTAATAAACCCCAAATGATCTACTGAATGTGACAAACTGCCATGTTGAGCCGCTGGGTCAGAAATGCCCAAATATTTAGTGTGTAAAGTGCACTGCGGTGTGCTGCCTCCTTCACATTCAGTACATCCTGTGAACTTCTGTGGCAAGTTATAATTTCCTGGGCAATGATGGGCAGTACTTGTTACAAGTAACTAAGTCACATATTTTTTAGTTACATTTTTAATTACATTTTCCTGTAGTGTTGCAGTAGCGACACTCCTGTTTTGGACCGGATCAAGGTTGTAGTGGATGTTGCGCTACTTTAGTGTGGGGTACATTTTCCCAGTAACTTGCCCATCACTGTTCCTGGGGTTTAAATCACTTCTAAATTTTGTAAACAAATGTATTCATAATCATGTTCGAATGCCCCCTCCCATAGCTAAAATCCCTAAAACTAAACAAAGCAAGGAATGTAAACAATTAACACCCTTATTTTACTCTTCCTAATAACAACCTAAAACCTAAAAAAAAAAAAAAAAGAAGACGGGTATGGGTTTAGGGAACCACCAACACTGTATGTGTGTAGATGGGACAGTACCAATTATGTTTATCATATGTGGATATGTTTGATCAGTAATGTGTGGCACTATAAAAGTTTACCTGAAATCTGAACTGTGATGTCTCTGGACATTGTTTTACTGCATGGGAGTAAATGTGGAATCAATTCAGGGATTGGTATGGTCCATGGGAGGGGCTTAGCCTTTATAAGCGGGGAGGCCTCCCACTGTAATCAGTCAATGCTGAACTGGTGTGAGGACCCAGGGGGGTATTTCACGAAAGGTAGATTAGAAAATCGGGGATTTAAGCCAAAACCACGCTTTTTAAATCCTGGTCTTTAGAGCCTGGTTCAGGAGCAGCAGCAGCTAATCCACTTATATGAGAATGTGAAGTAGATTATTAAAAAAAAAGGCAATACCGCTGCAATTAATAAAGCCAGAGATAAAGCCTGGCAAATCATTGACGATAGGTTAAATGAATAAATTGTAAAAAAAAAAAATAATAATTAAGCGACCCTTAGATCTCCGAGATGTGGAAGGGAAAACATGCCTATCGGTCTATGAGCTTAAACTTTAAGGGTGCTTTCTGAAACATCGCACTTATTGCCTTGTGTAATGCAAACGCCAAATGAATCAGACGAGTGTCCTCCAGACCCGAATAAAGTAAATGACTGAATTGTCTCACTAATCTACATTCTATAGGCTATTGCGCGCCATCAATTGCTGACATTATGTGTGATTCATCTGTCTCTGTCGGTCTGTCTTATTTAATGAAAAGACACATACTCTTAAGTCTACATATTTGTAATGGATTGTATTAGTCGTTCACTATTTAATTAATATTAACATTTAATATACAGAACAAACGCGAGGGGGGTCAAAAGAACCAAGGAGCAGTGTAAAATAAAGCACAAAAACATTACATAATGGTAGTGCTTGCAGGCTCAATATGAAATGTAGGTGCAAGTGTCGGTGGATAGATCGCTTCTGTGCAGCTAACTTTTATTAATTTTTAGCCATCAAGAAAAAGAATTATGTGTGGGCACGGGTGGGGGTCCCTCCACACAGGAGTATACTCCTGCCGAGGACCTTGCCTTGGCCTTAAATAAAGGCAGGCCAGTGGTGGAAGGTATCCAGGGGGGGACTTCCACCAATTCTGTCCCCGCCGAGTAGTCAGCTCCTTTTATAGCAGGTTGGTAGGCTACTGCAATACACTACTGCAAGTAGGACATAGTCAATCATTCAGTGCTATTTTGTATAACGGACTGATTCATTATAAAATGTGATATTGTCTTGGCAGTGTCTGGAAGGACAATGACTTTAATTGAGCCACAACGGAGCTCCAGTGAGTATTCTAATATAATGACACCTGTAAAGAAATAGTCCTCAGTACCCTCTAATTTCTAAACTCCACTGTTCTATTGAATGTGCAGCTTGAGGACCTAAATGAGGAGGAGGGCAATGGGATGACTCCAGATGAGGAGACTGTCTGTGGTGGAGGTATCATAAGAAGTCAGTGACGTGGCTCTTATCTCAAATATAATATCCTAACAGGAGGAACTATACATGGTGCAGCTAGACAGAGCCAGCCAGAAGGCCAGCATGCTAATGCAGTGAGTAGAACTACTAAGGACAATTACCCATTCCTACTGTTGTGCTAATTAATATGTATTTAACAGACTTCAGAATTAACCATCCGCAATTTGTATGCCAAACATCTGCGCACCCAGATAGAGCTGGGTGAGGTGGAGATCCAATTAAAAAGAAAAAAAATTTGGAAGTTGGACCTCGAAATTGAAGCACTGGAGATAGCAAGTATGGTCATCATTTCAAGCACTATATAGAAGCATGAATGCAAGACAATGTATTAATCATCATTTTCCCCTCTCTCCTAAGGATACAACAACTAAATAATATGAATAAATACATGTGTCTGTCATTCTGTGTATACTATAGGTCTTTCTCCAATGACAGTCAGGATCAATTATAGTTTTACGATTTTTAGTGATTAATGTAGCCAATATTTTCAAAGTGTCTTAAAGCTCAATGAGTATGCCCAACCTGTATATACACTGTATACAGTAAACACATGACCTGGCCTGTTCAAAATTCTTCAAAAATGCATAAATTGATTGTGATGGCACATGTAGCATGAATTTACTGTGATGGAACATGTACTATGAGTGGAGATAAAATGAAAGTAATTGAATTACTTTTGCTGCATGTTGCTGCAGCTTGTCTAACCAGTAAAGACGTGAGAATATTTAAAATAATTCTAAATGATTCAAACATTTCTAATAAATAAATAAATAACTTATTTTTTAATATCCAGCGCACAAATGGATAAAGTCATAGTGATGCTACTTTTGCTGGGTGATCCCCTCAATGACACCTGGGGGTCCTCATAGACGACTTGATTTTGAGAACTGATGATTTAAGACAGGGGTCGGCAACCCTATGCGTGCCAACGATGGCACGTGGTATCGGCTGGCACGTGGCCAGATTCTGGGAGAAGTTTTTTTTCCCGTCAATATCAAAATTACTGCATTCCTCTCGAATGTGAACGTTGTAAAATAAAGATTGTACTCCAGTATTCGCGGTATAATTCACCTAGTTTTAGAACTTGTGCTGCAGCTCACTTGTACTGTAGATTGTATATTCATCGCGCAGCGCGCAGCTGTATCATTGCATCATACAGTAGCCTATGCGCATGGACGCAGAGTGTCCATGGACCCACGTTGCTGTGCAGGCTTAGCTCCGTGTGAGAGAACACGGCTAAAAAGGCACAAATATTCATGTCCAGATGGGAGAGATGGCTATAGGCCTATGGATTTGTTCCGCAGCAAGACAGTCCCGTCTGAGTTTATGTTTGGAGAACGTCGTGTGTCGGATGAAAACTTATTCGGTGAGAGACTGCGAGGTGTAGCCTACGCACACATGTGTGCGTCTTGCACTGAGACTGACCGTTCTAATGTGAAGGTAGCGTGCAGTGTGCTGAGTTGTTCTGATGGCGAAATATTACCGGTAATATTGCAATGAATGTAGGACTGTTCTATTGATGTGTTTTTCCCCACATCAATAGAACAGTCCTAGATCAGGGGTTTTCAACAAGTGGTCCAGGGACCACCAGTGGTCCCTGGGAGGATTCCAGGTGGTCCCCAGGCTAAATGATGGAAAGTTGGTTAACCAGGTGTAACTCGTTGAGAGCGTAAACATGAAACCAAATGGACCCATAAGGGCCCATTTGGTTTCATGTTTACGCTCCCAAGAGTTAAAATATTCATCATCTGAATTAGCCCAGCATATTTTGCTTACAAAATCCAAAATCCAGCCTGGCATTGCGGACAAAAGCAAAAGACATCTTTAATTTTTGAGTCTGTGGGGCTGAATGTCGTCAAATGGTCCGTGGTTCAAATTCTGAATAATAGTGGGCCCTGGTATCAAAAAGGTTGAAAAACACTGTCCTAGATTCATTGTTGCTGAGTCTGATTGATCAGTCTAATGTGAAAGAACAATATCTACCAGTCTGACAGTTCTGATAAGAAATAAAATATGGTCTAAGCATGACACTGTCAAGCATGACACTGTTTATGCACGCGCTTGCGTGCATAAACATTTTGAGGTTTTAAAGTGAAAAAGGGCACCTTGCCTTAATAGTGTATAATAAATACTGATTGATTTGGTTGTTTTGATTTGTCTCACTGTAATTTGAGCTTTATTAGATTTGCTGATATTAGTTGAGGTTTGTCTATGTGGTTGTTCATATGTTGCATGTGAATTTTAGTGGTAGACAACCTGGAAAGTAATGCATTAATGAATTACCACACAATAATAATAATAACAATGATTAAGATTATAAGGAGGAGACCATCATTTAGCTGCAGTGCATGGGGACCACCTTGAATCCTCTCAGGGACCACTGGTGCGCCCCGGACATCTGCTGAAAACGGCTCTATATGGACATTTTTAATTCTAGTTTAAAAACACATTTTCTCCCTGGCTTTTTAAATACCATATGCCCTTGTGGAAAAAAAAAGTTTATTTTCTTGTGCATTTTTTTCTCTACCGTATTTGTTTACTGTTTTATACACTACTTCTGGTCAACTGGTCAACCTTAATTGGTTGTTTTAAATATGCCTTGACTTGAAGTAAAATTGAGCACGACCACAAGGTGTCACTGTCTTAAAACATTGCCAGAATATGCAAGGCTTATTATGGCCATGCCAGAATTATTATTTATGATATTTCCATTGTTGTTAAGGATATCTAAGCCTTTTCATAACATCACTGCATCGCGTGTCAACAAGCTCTACTTTAAATTTAACAAAACTGGCCAAACGTGCCATATTGTCAAATACCGGTAATCAAGCAGCAGAATTTGAGAAAATGCATCATGTACAAGTAATTCTGCTGTACAGTATATAGAGATGCGCAGTGACGTCACTGCCCCGGTTCCGGAAGTCTTTTCCCAATTCATTTTTCTCATAGACTTTTCGAAAATAATTTATATCAAGACGATTACGCCGCGGACAACGCCAACTCGAGTCGTGACGAATCATGATGACACACACAAACTTTTGGGACAATAAAATAATTTCTAAGATGAAAAACGAAACAAAAAGTCTTGTATCATGCCGTTTTCTACTTCTTCCTAATTATATATTATATGACGATATTGTGTTTGTTGTCATGATTTGTCACGACCTGAGTTGGCTTTGGCCGCGGCGTAATCGTCTTGATATAAATTATTTTCGAAAAGTCTATGAGAAAAATGAATGGGGAAAAGACTTCCGGAACCGGGGAGGTGACGTCACTGCGCATCTCTATTGGCCTATCAGTGGAACAACTATAGTGCCTCTATTACAATTCCTGCTTGTGCTTGTCCTGCCTCTATTAGAAATCCTGCATGTGCTTCTCCCCGGTTCAAATGTGATAATTTTGACGAGTCCTCTTGGCCTGAAAAGGTTAGGAACACGTGGCCTGCGGGCCATTTGGGGCCCTGGGATGATATTGTGTGGCCCCCACCTTAATATGAAAGTTTAATGTTATTGCGGCCCACGAATTTGATATGAAGGACACTTTTACAGTGTTGTGTGTGGAGCCGATGAACCTACCAATCACGGTGGGGTGTATGGCTCTCGGGGGCGTGACAGACCGGGCTTGAAGCAAGCAGAGAAACATTTCTCAGTAAGTGAAGGTTACTGTAGCAGTGTTGTAGGGAGATTTTTTCTTTGCCTGTCTAGGCAAATGCAGACATATGTCCCAGCATGCTGTGTTTACGACACCCCTTTTTACATGCAATTATACAATGTATATATCTAAATAAATCAAAATGATACAGAGATAAAAGAAGAATAAGCACAGTAAGTCATTAATGTGGTCTGCTACTGCAGTCTGAATCAGATCAGATCTATGTGAGGGTAAGTTACAATCATACTGAACGTGTCGTACCACCCTTCCCTTCCATGTTAAACCCCATCCACCCCCCGAACATGGCAGCTAGTGAGCTTCCATCCACTGCCGTGTTATCCTTTTTGTTTCCTTTTATGTGTGTGCACGATGGAACACGTTGAGTGTCATTACCCCCCCTCCACTCCCATGTTATCAAGGCGCCGTTTCGTTTGTGTGGGGTATATTTTAGGCTACGATCCAACTGAATGGGAGGCACGTCGTACCCCCCATCCACTTCCTTGTTGTCCCTGCATGGCACTGGCCCAGTGGCATGTTATTCAAACAGTGTTTCCTTTTGATAGCAACACAATGATAGGCCTACCCATGGTTAGATGCAACAAAATTGGATAGTGCAGAAAGAGTGCACCAAGACACCGCAGTAGTGTATTGGGGGGAAACGTTTGATCCTATTTTGTTTACATGAGAACAAAAGGTTTTATGACTTTTTTGTTTACATAAGTACAAAAGGTTTATGACTTTTTTTGTCTACTACGCATGCAATAAAAAGAGGTCATGAAAGGTCTCGGTTTAGGATGACTGTAATGTGACCCTGCCATGGACCTGCAGGTGTGTGTTTGTATCAAAAAGGGTTGTACTATTTGTACATCTTTTGCCACTGAGCAAAGAAGGCCATGAGCCCCCCAGACTGGGAGTGGTGTAGCTCTCTCAGGACCCATCCATACTGATACAGGCAAAAGAGAGGGAACAGGTGGGGCAGGTCTTTGTGCTGCTAGGCTGCATGCAATGGCTATAGGCTGAAAATGAGGGAGTTGGCAACTTCATGGACCTTACAGATCTTTAACTCTTATGAGAGTGTAATGAGATCAAAACTTTCAATAGTTACATTATTGTCACATATCTGTAATACTTCTTTATTTAAGAAGTCAATTCTTCATTCATCAATTTGATAAATGTTGCAAAGCATGGAATTGTGGACAAAACTGTATCCAACAACAACAAAATATTCTTTAGTTTTGGCTCTGAAAGGCTAAATGTCATCAAAATGATGGTTAAAAAATGATTGTTAAAATGCAGGCATAATACAATGAATTGGGGATCTATTCCATTTCAGTTGCAATGGAAGTAAAAGTATTGGGTAGCAATGGAGCTAAGATACATTTCCCCTCAAAACAATAATGCATGTTAGTTTTCTTACATACGTCATAGTAAATCTATTGTGTACTATTGCCCTCAGCGTGTTCGATGAGGAGACCAATCGGCTCGGCCTGAAAATAAGCTGGTCCAAGACCGAACTTATGCACGTCGGCGATGGACCAGACCCACCACCCTTACTGTTTGATGGGACCCCTGTCCACTTTGTCTCGACCTTTAAATATCTGGGCTCGACAGTCTCCAACACAGGCGACCTCAAGACAGAGGTCAACAGACGTCGTGCCCTGGCAGCCTCTGTAATGCAGACACTGTGGAGACCGTTGTGGCGGCACCGGCACATCTCCAGGGCTACCAAGCTCAGGGTCTATAATGCCTCCGTCATTTCGGTTCTCCTCTACGGCTCGGAAACCTGGCCGCTGAACAACACACTGGCGGCCAGACTCGATGGATTCGATTCCAGAGCCCTGAGGAGAATGGAAGGCATCTCTTGGACCCAGCATGTCCCTAACCAGGCGTTAAGAGAACTCACGCAGCAGCCTCCAGCGTCTCGCCTCGCAGCAATGCGACGAGTGCGCTGGTACGGACACGTCATCCGCCTGCCTGAGAACCATCCAACCCGAACCATCCTGGAGTTCAACCCCCAACTAGCTGGATGGAGACGACCCAGAGGTGCCCCCCGCACCCGCTGGCTGGATGTTGTAGCCCAGGACCTTAAGGCCTGCGGCGTGACCCTGGCCAAAGCACAACACCTTGCCCACGACAGACCCAAATGGAGAGACCTGGTCGCTATGGTTGGCTCTACGCGCCTTGAAGTGCAAGAGGATTAAGTAAGTAAGTAAGTAAGTAAGTATATCTGTTTTAGCTCAACCCTAGAAAACCATTACAACCAATTTTGATAGGGTATTCCACAGATTGATTGAATTGGAGACTTAACTTTACCATCTTGTAGATTGTATTTTGCCATTTAAAACACATACGATGCCTGCCCCTAGCACACAGACTACACAGCAAAATCCTGGAATACATAAGATTACATACCAAAATGTAAATTGACTTTGTTGTGTACACTGTTGCTATATGCACTATGTCAAAATGCATTAGAGGTTGTTGCATGAGCTGACACCAATAACAACCAATTTGAGTTATTATTAATAATAACATGAATTTGTAAAACGCATTTCACAAACCCAAGGACACAAAATCTTCTTCACATTGTTAACTTTTACATTATTTTAGGTATTGAAGTTGAACATTTGCCCCTAAAGTAGCCATGGCATGTTTTTTTTTTTTCCAATCCCTACATTAAGTTGAGTCTGTGCCATTTAAAAACACATACCATGCCTGCCCCTAGCACACAGACCACACAGCAAAATACTGGAATACATAAAGATTACATACCAAAATGTAAATTGACATTGTTGTGTACACTATTGCTATGCACTATGTCAAATTGCCTTAGATGTTGTTATTCTGTTATTCTGCGAAAACCTTATGCGACAACAGCGTTACATCTAGGGCGTTTAGGGGGGCATTCCCCCCCTGCGCACAGCCTTTTGATCCGGCTCTGCAAATGCGACGTAAAAAAGAAAAAAGGAAAGCAAGAACGAAGGCGACCTCGGACATTCTTTCCCCTCCGCGTTATGGATTATATCTTTGATAAAATACTGCAAAAGGTACACAGTGACAGTAGCCTAAGTTGACATTGATTCTCTCAGAACACATGCACACATGGGAACATTTTGCGTTGGGTCCCGTGGGCGCCGCGGGCTAAAAAAAAAAAAAAAAATCGCCGCGGGCTAAAAAATAAAATAAAAAAATCGACATTTTGACACTGGGCCGCGATTCGTCGACATTCCAAATATGTGTCGATTAACATCCATTTGCCCCCCTCACAGCATAAACATTTAAGACAGGAGTTATATGTGCAGTTACACTGCTGTCTATATTAACCCAGACAGGTGCGGCGAATAATCTTATGCCGCGCTATTTCGTTTCCAAAATGCCATACGGGATAATAGGTTATTGATGATGTTACACTGTGGGGGAATTGGACATCATTGGGGGGGTCGCTGCGCTCAAATACGTTGCCGTTATGATGTGCAGTGCTTCAAAATAAATAGCGAGGTGACGCATCTTACTTTTTCTTTTTTCCAATTTCCATCATGATCATCATCTCCTTCCTCCCGCTGCATCGGAGAGGATTTTAAATGTCTTGATCGTGTTGCTGGCACTGTAGGCCTATAGTCGCCATCTGAACCACAACCACACGTTTATGCTGTGCTACTGAACACGTGTGCCGTTGTCTGGACTGAACGGCTTGGAGCGGCCTGGAGCGGAGGATAATTCTCGCTCCAGAGCGCGCTCCGACCCATTTGAAAACGCGCTCAGCGCTCACTTAAAAATCCACGCGCTCCGCTCCCCGCTCCGCTCGCGCTCCGCTCCGCTCACGATCTCTGTACTGAACACATTTGAAGTTGGTTTGTTAAACAGTTCGGTAACACTTTCTATGATCCCTACATTTATAATGCATTATGAGAGCATTTATAGTGCATTATAAATGCATTCATAATGCCTCATAACTACACTCATAAACAGACATAATGCTTTGTGATGCACTATATCAGTAGTCATGAAACATTATAATGTCACTGTCATAATGAATTATAACAGCTTAAATTCCAAGGATTCTATGGATGTTCTTGAATACTTATGAAGACCACATCTATAATGCATGATGAGGGTTTATAATGCACTCTTGACTGACTGCTTATAATAGATTAAGAAAACCTACACATGCAGTTCATGTGAACTGTAGTAATGACTTATGGCATGCTATAATGGCCCATTCATTATCATGAGTTATCATTGCATGGGTTAAGTAAAGTGACACACATGTATGCATTTATAATCATGCATAATTGATCATAAAGCGTCATTGTTGGGGCTAAGTAAAGTGTGATTCATTTGCTTGCATTTAAAAGAATCTATGCTGCATCTTGAGTGATTATTATGCAAGACAAATACAGTAAAATGTGTATGGTGGGAATTTATGGATAAGAGACCAAATACATTTGTCACATTTATTTTGACAATTTCAATTTGAAAATAGCTGGAAACACCAAGGCCAATTCAAAAATGGGTGGCAATCCCAAGTAGAAAAACAAAAAAAACAAAAACAAACAAACAACAAAGTTGTCATGAGGGGATAGCAGGTGGAAGAATACGTTATCCGTCCCAGTTCTGCTCTTTGTAGAATTAACGTTTGTTCCTTAACTAGAATTTAGTTTAGGTATTCTTGACTTCATTCACTCAACTTTATTTCTGTGTGGCTGTGGGAGGTCCTGTGGTTTTTGAGTGCTGTAAACACATACAGGAGCAGGCAAGGCCATGTAGTCATGGAAACCCACACCCACCTAGGTGAAACATAGGTAGGAAAGGGAGTTCCCAGTGCCTTATATGGGGATTGGTGCCTTACCATTGAGGC
This sequence comes from Benthosema pterotum, assembly GCA_039105355.1. Classification (NCBI taxonomy): domain Eukaryota; kingdom Metazoa; phylum Chordata; class Actinopteri; order Myctophiformes; family Myctophidae; genus Benthosema; species Benthosema pterotum. Next base: position 30,716,805 of record CM076983.1, on the reverse strand, counting down.
CTTCTATTGTTTCAAGGCTCTAAAGCTTGGCAAAGTGTAGGCAAGGCAACAACAACACTTACTGACTCGGCCCTGAACTTTGTTATTCACACAATACATTACAATACCTTTCTACTTCGCTTCCTCTTTGGTCGGTGCGTCTCTCTTCTGAAAGAGAAGCTTGATTTCATGGGGCTTCCTGAAAAAATTTAAATATTCAGATTCATATTCAAATGATCAAATCAGATCAAATCTGAAGTGGTTGGGCAGGTTAGTTTGGGCAGGGTTTGCCATGCCAGAGAGACACAAAAGAACTAGCTTGATACCAATGTTTTTTTTTATTTTATTTAAGCCATATTCATTTATTGTATAATGTCATGGATTATACTTTAACCTTTACTTAAGGACTTAAGGACTAATCCTACGGAACAAAGGAAAAAGGTACATGTCTATACTTTCTACTGGAATAATCTTTTTTTTTTTAACATGATTTACATTTAATTTAATTTATTATAGGATATCCAACCAAATTAAATGTAATTGACTTGATTTTAGTTAAATAGTTTTTCATTTAGTGTGCTATGATTGACTGATTTTTGATATATTTTTATATTTATGATATATTGATATATTTATTTATATTTATTTTTTATATTTTTATATTTTCTTTATTTAGCCAAGAGTCATGCTTCCAAAGAAGCCCAACCCATATGAACTTGGCAATGGTCTTTTCTACATAAATAATGACAATAAATGGCAAATAAATTGGCATGATAGATCACAAACTTGCATCTGTCAGCATATAGGGAATTCATACTTTCCGAGTTGTGCGTTGCGTAACTTATAGTTTGATCACACGATCGCCAGCATATTATGAATCAAATCTTTAGCTCATCTGTGGCACCCTCTGGCGCCTCTGGGGTCGCAACACATCCACCGAGTGATGCCCACATCACCTCACGCGAGAGTTGAACGTCATGCGAGAGTTTCTTTATTCGCTCTCTCTCTTTATTCGTTTTGGCAAGCCCTCCATCGTGGAATGGTAATTTAGTCAAAACAATTGAATATTGGTCATTGGCTTGACTTTTGCCCTGCGCTTTCTGTCACTGTTGCTGTAGCCTCGGAAACCCAGGTGTTTTGATTCTCAGGGATTAAAAAGTTGCTGCTGTTGTGTATACGTGTGCGTCGGAGAGCTGGCAAAACGCACTCGGTTGCATGTGCTATGCTAGCTATTCCAATGTTGGCTCTACCCTACCCCTACTCTTACCTACTTACTCTATTTTACACAACCCTATATATAACATGGAATTGTAATAACAAGGGTAATATATAACATGTGTAATGTTTCTATTCTACTGGTGTCAGGGTATGTGTCATTTAGCTAATCCCAGGTGAGTGACCTATCAATTAATTAGCAAGTTACACTATGAGTTTGTAACCTATACTGTCCCATACATTATGTATGTTCCTTATTTGGCTTAATAATAATTAAGCCTAATAATAATTATGACAGAATAGCCAGAGGAGGATTATCCAACTGGCATGTTGGGCCCAGGCAGGGGCCCCTGAGCTACAGTGAGGACCCTGAGCTTGAGTGTCTGCATGAGCATTAGAGGTTCAAGCTCAGCCCCCCCCACCCCCCCCCCCCCCACCCCCCCACCCCCACAAATTAATTTTAATTATTTTTTTTGGCAATAAAAACCCCAAAGGCCCTAAACCATCATGATACAGTACATTGATGCAAGTGTTTAAACATTTTGCATTTATTTGGCTTAGTTATTTGTGGTGTTTATTGTATCAAGCAATCCATGATGTAAATCCTGCTGAAATGCCAGTGTGCCGCACTGGGAGCAAAAATTCTGGTGTGTGTGTGTGTGTGTGTGGGGGGGGGGCAGTGGGCAGTTCAGAAACCTGTGGGCAGTTCAGAAACCTGTCCACCTATAGGCAGTATTTTTCATCTTTGAATTTTGGAACTTTTAACTTTTCTTCACTAGAAAGCCTGCAGTTTTTATTATCTTAGATTCCCCATCAATGATGTCACTGATGTACTGATGTTTCTGAGCTGCCCCCAGCCCTGCCATGAGGAAAAATAGTGCCATTTTATCATTATTATTTTTAGTGAGGAGTGAGGACATAATTTACCTGTATATTTGTAATTTGACATGGATTTTTTTGTGTTCACTATAGGATTTCAACAGAGGTCTCTTCCGGTGAGTGTATTTATTTGTATTACTTCTGTTCTGATAAAACAAAAAAATTACAAATGCAACTATAGTAGTTGTCATGTAATGGGTTTTCTGCTGTGTGTGTGTGTGTGTGTGTGTGTGTGTGTGTGTGTGTGTGTGTGTGTGTGTGTGTGTGTGTGTGTGCGTGCGTGCGTGCGTGCGTGCGTGCGTGCGTGTGTGTGTGTGTTGGATCACTGTGCAATATACTTCTGTTTTTGTAATGTGTGGTATTTCTTTAGTTAAACATACGAGAGAAACTATAGTTGTATGTTCATGTAGACTATGCAAGTACAGGTCAATTATACTGTATTCAAGAGCAATATTTAAAATATGAAGCAGCTATGATAGAAATACGTGGAAATGTGGCTTCTATAAGTATCAACAATGTCCAAAATCACAAGTTTGTTAGTATAGTATGTGCATTAGTAAAAAGGCATCACATCACAGGTTTCATACAAAGCAATAGACTCTGTATGCCAAGGAGAGCAGGGCCAGTAAATAGATGATGTGGAGAGCTGATAGACTGCACTAAAACATGCAAAGGGAATGTGATCCCTGTAGTTTTAAAGGTGTTTTCATAGGTCACCATGCAACTCCTTGGGTTCAAACGATTGGTGCTAAAACCTTCTTGACCCTTCGGTGTGATATGGTCCATTGACCTTGTGGTACCGTACAGCATTCTCCATTCCCCTTTGGTTCTTTTAGTAGTTTATCTATGGAATGTCAATTCCATTGATTTAGACTATATTGCGTGAGATCAGGTTGAAATACAAGGAGCAAACAATAAAACACTTAAAAGCAAAGCACCAAGGAAAGTAAAGCACCAAAGGCGAGACCATTAAAACTTATCACAAATGAAAGGGTATAATGCATGATGACGGAAATTCCAACAGCATTTGGGGACCAGTTCATTTAAATACTGCAGGGAATTGGGGAATTCACCAAATTATTATGCTCTTGTTCTGGGTGGTCAATGATGCACACTACCTGTATAGTATGTGAGTATTATGGACCAGAAAAAATGCATTGTAGGGTTCATTCCCCACATAGTTATTTTATGGTTAAAGCAGATTTGCAGAAATGCGTGACCCTAATGATTTGGTGTGCATAAGACTTACTGATTAGCTTTTAATCAATGGTTCTGTATTATCATTTTCAAATCCCTCTATGAGTTGAATTAGATAGATAGATCTTTATTGTCATTGTAACATGTACAACAAAATAAAATAAAAAATTAATAGAAAATAACAGTGAGTATTTTACCTCTCCAACTCTCCAGGTTCCAGGCAACAGATGCATTGATTGCCGTCGAGGCCTTCATTGCTGTTGGCATTGTCAGTGTCTGCAGTCTGCATGTCCGCATTGCCATCTGTGTCGGCATTGCCATCTGCGCCGGCATTAATGCCCGCATTGCTGTCATCGTCGGCATTGCTGTCGGCTTTGTCGTCAGCGGCAGAATTTATGTCGGCAGTGCCATCGGCATCGGCATTGTCTTGGGCGTCTCGCGCTGCCGTCGGCGTCAGCATCACCAACTTGATTACTAGTGATGGTAAGTTAATTTGAAATACACTTGTCATTGCTGGATCACATCCATTCAGTACTGGATCACAAATGCCCAGCACAACAGAAACGTTGTAGACAGCAGGCGACAGACTTCTTTTGTTTATTCTGTTACTAAGGCTGTCGAAAATAACAAGTTATTGGCATTATTTAATTTTGTTGCTTGATTGCATGAAAAAAACATTTAACACAGTTCAAAGCATGTGCACACTGACTTAAACCACTGAGCATTCTCTCATTGAAATTACTTCTAATGCTGGTAATAATAATAATGAAGCATGTCTCCCTGTAACCAGCCCGTATAGACAGAGTTAAGGGCTTTACAGACAGGGTGCGATAAACGCCTCCAATATCACAGCGATTCCACCATACCACTAAGTAAGACGAGAATTGCGTCTTACTTGCGTCTTGCTCACAGAATTGAAGTCTAAAATCAAACGCGAGTGTGTCGCAAAACAAGCACATCGCACAACAAACAACACTGGACTCCGTGTGATACCGCCCGGCATCAAACATCTGCTTTATTGCACAGCATTTTCTAAGCACAAAATACCCTGTTGTAAATGAAACAGAATGTGCAATTTGTTACTCCCCTTCATGGGGTGGATCAAATCCATCTAGTCTTCTATACATAGACTGGAGAATGGGGTCAACCATGTACTCAAGGGATCTATAAGTATTGGGGGCGTGTAGATCCCCTGTTTTGATAACCAATTATGTAAACAGATCTTTTTTTTTTATTATTATTATTTTTCTTTTTTAAATGTTCAAATCCTGTATAGGAAAACATGGCATATTTTGGACATAGTTCAAATGGTGATTAAGTTGTGTTGGACCAACAGATGTTCAGGAGGTGCGAGAAACACACATTGACCCTGCCCTTCACGCCACTCTCCGCACCCACACCAATTTACCTGACTATATTTATACCTGCCCAATAGAGCTGTGCAGCCCCGCACCTTTCATGACATCACCATGGTTCCAGAAATAGAATCCTCATTCATTTTGCTCATATACTTTTTGAAAATGGTTAAGAAAAACATAAGACAAGACTAAGACAAAGCCAACTTGGGTTGTGACAAATCATGATCATGAACAAAAACAATATTATCATGCAATATCTAATTAGCAAGAAGTAGAAAACGGCAGGATACAACACTTTTTTTTTTTTTTTTTTTCGTTTTTCATCTCAGAAATTATTTGATTGTCCCAAAACATTGAGTGTGTTATCATGATTTGTCACGACCTGAGTTGTTTCATCATGAATCATCATCAGCATCCCACCTCCACCCCGTTCACCTCCATGGTGTATTTCTCTCCCTGCTTCCCCTGGCTCTATATCAAACATCCTCTTCATGAGACAAATGATTAAAACAACCTGTCTTCTCTTCCATATCTCAGGTTCCTGCTGGGGAGTCACCGTCCATGCGCACCGTAAGATGCAGCAGGGGCGAAATCCAAAAGCGCCCTCGCCCGCGGGCGCGCCCGGTTTCAAAAGCGGGCGCCCGGTTTCACAAAAACGGGCGCCGTTTTCAAAAGGTTATGGTTAGGGTTAGGTTAGGTTTAGGCATAGGTTTACTGAGGTTAAGTTTAGGGTTAGAGTTAGGTTTAGGCATAGGTTTACTGAGGTTAAGTTTAGGGTTAGAGTTAGGTTTAGGCATAGCCTAGTTTTACTGGGGTTATGTTTAGGGTTAGAGGGCCCGTTTGTGAAAACGGGCGCCTGCTTTTGAAAACGGGCGCCCGCTTTTGAAAACGGGCGCCCGCTTTTGAAAACGGGCGCCCGTTTTTGTGAAACCGGGCGCCCGTTTTTGTAAAACCGGGCGCCCGCTTTTGAAACCAGGCGCGCCCGAGGGCGAGGGCGCTTTTGGATTTCGCTGGCTCTCGTAAGATGTGGTGCGCATGCCCTCTGGATCCTCTACAGCCTGGTCCACGCCCCTCCACAATCCCTTTCATTCATTCATTTATTTCTGATTAGAATCTATTGTTTTAAGACGCTCCATCCTGGAGCCAGGACGTAGACCGGACTACATTTGTGAGACAATAAGGTGTTGACACAACAAAGGACTTTAAATTTGAATGTGTGATTGTATTTTGCATCAGTTCAAAGAGCATATGGTGCCATTTGGCGTCTGGGTAAATGCGTATTCCTGTTGTAAAATGTATGAAAGCCATGTCAAATGTACCCTGGGTTAGTCAGTCTGTGTGGTCACTACGGTGGTCCAGCCAACTGTCCTGATGAAAGTCTATTGACCGAAACGTTGACAAATAAAGAGCTTTATGGCAAGTATTTGACGGTGTGCGGGACCTTTTTTCCTTTTTGCATTTGACTTCCACTGCCCTACGCACCCGTCACCAACAATTTGAGGTGTGCATTGGCCTTTTTCTTTTTTTTTTTTTTTTTTCCAGCCAACTGTCCTGACTTTAGCCCAACAGAGAATCTGGGTTGTATTGCCAAGAAGAAGGTGTGAGACATATGACTGAACGATACAAATTAATTTACAGCCGTTATCAAAGCAAATCTTTTCTTCCACAACTCCTCAACAGAGCCAAAGGTTGATCACCTCCATGCCACGCCCCCATTGATGAAATAATTTGTTAAAAAGTAGTCCAGACAAAGTATTAACTGCATACTTTTCAGATATTCAACAATTCTTGTTTAAAACATATTTTTAGTAGTTTTGTAAAAAATATATGCTAATTCCTTGAGATAGGATTTTGGGGTTTTCATGAGCTGTACACCATAATCATCAGGATTAAAACAAAAAAATGTTTTAAATACTTTACTTAATGCACAATTCATTGAGAATATATGAAAGTTTCACTTTTTATATTATAAAGAAAATGAACTTTTACACAATATGCTAGTTTTTTGTGAAGGACATGTACACACAATTGATGGAAATATTGGAAATATTTAATATTTCAGAATTTTATTGTGAATGATTTACATATGTCATCAATGGATTGTAACTGGGCTGCGCTAGCATCTTGTAGATCTGCTGTTTCCAACTGTTAACATCAAGTTCCTTATTCATTCATTTTAGCAAGGAAAATTCAGGGTCGCTAGTCTTTGACACAGTTGAAATGTTGATACTTCGTCTGGTACACGCTGACATTGTTATGTTTTAACCACCCTGTCTTATCAGCCATCTACTAGCCTGTGAGAAAGATTCGTTTCTCTCTGTCGTTGGGCAGAATTAATTAGTTGCATCATCCCAAACTACATCTTCATTGTATTAAAACTTCATTTCCCGTAAGCCTTTGCAGTAAACGTTGTCCACTTGTAATGCCACGTTGAGAATTTTCTGATAAGGATTTTCATATATTGCTGTGATCCGCCATGTTAAACCAGAGAGGAAATTTATGCAGACTGGTGTGGATGTATTCCAACTTCTCTCCATATAGAAAGGAATATAATTAAATCATTTTTAAATATAATTGCTGCTGACGTGTGGACATCTTTTCTTCACTTGGTTTTGAGGGAAAATGTTTAATGTGGTGTGCAGTAAGTACTAATTGTGTTTTATCACAGGTTGATTCCATTTGGGTACACTAAAGGGTTTTTTCTCAATGCTCTTAAAGTTCTAAGTACATATTTGGCTGAAGTACTATTTACTCTGATTACCTTTTGCTATCGAAGTAATTACATTTTGCCCTTTCTGAGATCTTTTCTAATGGTCCTCCTAAAGGTAAGATTAGAACCCCAAAATGGTCTCCTAACATTGTTGGACAAATCAGATTTTACAGTCCTTTTCCTATTATCACCCATTGATGGATAATATTATTAATAAAATATCTATCAACAATTATTAATTGCTCACTCTTGCCGGGCACTCATCAAGGATCTTTCCATCTAATCTTCCTGAAGAAGCCATCACCCTTCACTCATCACCCTGGACCCTTGAATTTGAAGTTGTCTATCTTTCTTTTTTGTATGAAGGACTAAATAAAGTTTATTTGTTGGTTCCATACTTTTCAGTGATGTAGCCTTCTGAAACATGTCTTGTTATTTAAAACCAGTCACATGCAGGGGGGCAATAAAGGCTTATGTGGGGGGCAACAAGTCCCACCGGACCTTCAAGAGGAACATTTCCTATAATTCCACAATCATATTCTGTATTTTAACCCATGTGAATGGTTTAGGTGGAGCTGCATCCCATTTCCACCAGAGGGCACACTATATCCTGTCACCTTTTTAAGGTAAAATGGCTGATGAGAGACTATGACAACAACACTGGGTGAATAGTTAAAAGTAAAAAAAATATATATATATATATATATATATATATATATATATATATATATATATATATATATATATATATATATATATATATATATATTAGGGGTGGGACTCGATTAAAATTTTTGATCTAATTAATTTGAAGCTTTGTAATTAATTAATCTCAATTAATCACATACCAATATTTGACCCAAGAAGCATTTTTTTGACAATTAAAACAGGCTCATGTAGCATGTGAGAGTTTTTCTAAATCACTGTGTCGACACTGCAAGTTGGTTAACCAGATCAAAATTTGGTTAACTAGATCAAAAGTTGTTTAACCAGATCAAAATTTGGTTAACTAGATCAAAAGTTGGTTAACCAGATCAAAATTTGGTTAACTAGATCAAAAGTTGGTTAACCAGATCAAAATTTGGTTAACTAGATCAAAAGTTGGTTAACCAGATGTAACTCTTTGAGAGCGTAAACATGAAACCAAATGGACCCTTGCGGGTCCCTTTGGTTTAGTCCAATTCTACGCAACTAGAGAATGTAGAAGATTAATGGTCATTTTTGATCTGTATGTTTGACTGTGACTTTGTTTCTGAAATCCAGCCTGGAATTGTGGACAAAATCTTTAGTTTTGGGGTCTGTGTGGCGATTAAAATGAGTTAATTTTGTTAATCGCGTTATTGTTTCTGTGATTAATTAATCTCAATTAATCAGTTAAAGTCCCAGCCCTAATATATATATACACACACACCACACAATAATAACTCACTGTTGATACTTAGTAGCAATAATATATCAGTCCTAATAATGACTTTCCTTATTAGAGTCACAACTGGGTCCTGAAGGATAAAGAGTTCAGAGTAGGATTGAAGAATAATTCAATTAAATATCATTATGTTTATTTGTAATGATTTGAAAGCCAACATTGGTTCTGAACAGTGGTTCACAATAATCACGTTAAAAAAAAAGTGCTTTGCAGATGGGTACTTTTAATATGGTGCCTGACATCAGTCAGTTTTACTTTCAGACTAATGAGATTGTATTGTTCCGTTATTTTCTTAGCCCCTGCTCTTTCAGTGCTCTCATACACGGCCCTGTAAAGCTTTTAGCAGATTTTGTTTAAAACTGGTGTAAAGGTATAGTAGGCCTGACTGTAAAACTATGTTAGTTTCAAGAATTGAACTATATCGAGATGTAAACAACAACATTGCATCATGACTTAGTAGATGTAATGTTATGCTGAAGCATTCCAGGCCACTAGGTGGCACTGATGGTGTGATAATATACACTGCATATGTTTTGGAGGGAGAACGTGAATTAACTAATGCTTATGTTGACAAGCTTTGCTGGTGGACCTAAAGTCATTACACTATCATTTTGCAATGCAAATAATAAAAGATGTTTCATGCAATTACACATGGTTTACTGAAATGCCATTTAGTAACTGTACAATTGATTTTAATTTTAAGAATGTATCAAAATGTAAACATCAACATTGTATCACATGACTTTGTATCATTCTGCAATGCAATCATCAAATATTTCATCAAAAATAGGCATGGTTTACCTGAATCTCTAATTATACTGGAGGTTACATCTGATAAGATATAAGAGAAGAGTGTAATTTCCAGATCAATGTCATTCTCATACCTAAAACTAGTGAATGAATGAATGAATGAATGAATGAATGAATGAATGAATGAATGAATGAATGAATGAATGAATGAATGAATTACTTGAAACCTTACGCACTAGTACTTTAATAAGATACTTCGATGCACTTTAGATCTTAGTAACCTGTCTCTTAGATGCTCTCTGTTCTGTCTTGTTTTAACTTGTCTCTTGTTTAATGTTTTGCGGACTACGGAATGACATTAGCAACCTTGCTAAATCCGGTATATTTACATTTCATTGTTTTTGTAATGTACATCAATATACTCTGTCCCATCCAAATAAACAAATAAAGTAAAGTTAACTGAGGATGCTGATATTTTGAGGTGTCCATTGTTCAGCTCCCTGTCTCCCCCTAGTGTCTAATACAAAAGAGTGCAGTTCTTGTTTTCACATTAACTCTCTCGACAATGGAGCAAAAACTCGTGTGTACATGCAGCAGTAATGTTGTGAGAGGTAGAATGACATCCAAATTCCACACACTGCCAGAGCATTCAGAGTCTGTGCAACTGCTTTTTGCCCATGTGTGCCATGACCCTTATTACCCTTAGTAATATGGGTCACCCAACCTTATTAATAAACCATTGGACAAAATGGGACAAAAATCCCATCCTGCATGCATAGTACTGCAAAACTATTATTCAGGTATAAAGACAAGTCCCAAAGTCAAGACAAGTCCCTGCATTCAAATACCATTTACTTCTTCTAAATATAAAGTACATGAATGAGATTAAATTATGGAGTCATGTTAACAAGTGGCCCTGCCTGTGACACAGACTAAAAATATATTGTCACTCAACAGACACTTTAGCAGACTACCTAATCACAGCAACTTGAACTTCCATGCAAAAAAGAAGCCGTACACCAGTGGTGCCCAATCAGTCGACCGCGGGCTACTGGTCGACCGCGGCCTGATCACGAGTTAACCACGGGAGATGTGAGGGGAAAGAAAAAAATGGGGAGAGGAAAAAAGAGCAATTTTCACAACCGCACCAGCTGTGTGTGTGTGTGTGTGTGTGTGTGTGTGTGTGTGTGTGTGTGTGTGTGTGTGTGTGTGTGTGTGTGTGCGCGCACGCGTGTGCGCGATCACCTGTGACATGTGCATGATGGGAAATTGTCAGCTCACCCCGACAGTAGCAATGGTAGCAAGAGCAAAAACTTAACATGGCGGAGGGCCCGGTAAGACCAAAACCTATCATTTTCACTCTGAATGGGATTATTTTTTGTTCATTTTAATAAAGCGCATTTGTTTGATCTGCAATGCAAAGGTGGGTTTGGCAAAGAACGTGAACGTCGAGCATCATAACAAGACGATGCATGCCGGAAAGTATGAGAAGGAATACCCCGCAAAAAAACTTTATGTGCCACAAGTTAAGGAACTCAAATGGAGCATGTTCAGAACGTCTCGTCAGAATTTGAGAGGCGTTTTACTGACTTTGCGACCCTGTAGCAACCTACTTGTGTAATCCGTTTGGTGCAAATGTTGCTGTTGGTGACAGTGTGTGTGTGTGTGTGTGTGTGTGTGTGTGTGTGTGTGTGTGTGTGTGTGTGTGTGTGTGTGTGTGTGTGTGTGTGTGTGTGTGTGTGTGTGTCTAATTACTTTTTCTCGCCTATTTGTTTATTACTATTTCTCTATTATAAGTTGAAAAGAAAAGAAAAGAAATACAACTTTTGGCACTAACAACCTTGCCTTATTTAACATCCATACTATAATCCAGGAAATGTCTGTCTGTCTGTCTGTCTGAATGAATGAATGAATGAATGAATGAATGAATGAATGAATGAATGAATGAATGAATGAATGTCTGAAACGCGTAACTCCGCGATGGCACCACCAATCGCTGTAAGTCTTCACACAGCCGTTCACCATAAGATCATGAAGAGAATGACGAAGCCCTTTTGCCAAATTAACACATCGTTGATTAATAATGAATTTATTTGTGCATGACAATTTCCCCATTAGCTTTATATGCGGGAAGCGACCCGCCCCCTATCACACACGTCACACCGACCCAACATGGAATATCATTGCGGGGAATATAAGCACATGGACACGAGTGAGACGCGAGCGCAACGACTACAACGAATCGCCGACCCTCGCTCAACACCTTGCATTGCCTGCTCTGCTGCTCAATCAAGAAAAAAAAACACATAGCCTTGATTATCTGCCTCGCGGCGTGTCGGCTGCGCGGCGTGTCGGCTGTGCGAGTGCTGTTACACAATAGGGAGTAGGGACTGCGTAATGGCTTAAGACAGTGGTTTGGCACTGCATCCATATGCTGCTGGCTCAGTCTGCGGGCTGGAAGTTAATTCACCCGCTTTATCCACACTGAATATACTTCTGATAGACTTTACTCGCCACGGTGTTGAAGGAGCAGCAGGACGCGGCCATGGGATTTATGCTACGCAAAGGGAGCGACAGACACCCACTTTATGTACAGATCCAGACTATAGCCTTCTCTTCACGCAGACACGCAGACAAGCTGCTGCGAAAAGCCGACCACTTTCATGCTTCTTTTACCTTAATTTCTCTTGTCCAATTTTATTTTAGCCTTTTTAGCCAACATACTCCTAGCCTCTTTTATTCTAGATTTTTAATCGACCTACGCAGTCTGATGCAAGACCAAGCTTTACTTTGGTTTGGAAGGCTACCGGCTTCTTGCCCCGCTGGGCTAGTTTGACAGCTAGCCCACGGGTGCTAGCTGTCAGCTGTTAGCTGTCATCCAGCTCCGGACTCCCAGTACAGACGCCGTCAGCAAGGAGACCACTAATCTACTCACTCAGGCGGATTCAATGCAACAGGCCCACTCCCTGGGCCTTTGCCGGTGAGTCTCGTCCCGGTCCGGACTGCCTCCGACTGTTGTGGGTTTTTATAGTGTGCCTACTCATCGCTGGGGGCTACCGTTGTGTAGCCCTCGCGGGTACGTTTCTGTTGCTGTCTCGCTGGCTGAGTGACTGCCTACGCCTGTTATCAACACCTGTACATTACCATTACTCTTTTACTGGCCATAGCTTCTCTCTCTCCTCAGCACCACCACCACCACCACCACCACAATGCCTCCACTCACCGGATCATCAAACTGCGTTGACTGCCATCGCCTCTCCGAAAGGATAGTCGAACTCGAGGGCAGGATCTCCATGTTATACCAGATTAAAGATGACGAACTGCTCCTCGACTCCCTGTGTCCCGATGCTGTTTCCCCGGCCTTGGAAATGGACTCGTCGGATCCAGAGATCATTGTGGGAGCCGCCGCCCCACCTCCAGGAACTGCCCATTTGGACACTACCGTTGCCGAAACCTCAGCCGACTGGGTCCGCATGGGTACTAAGCCCAAAGCACGGCATCAGTCCTGCTCGACTCCCGCCCCGTGGTCACTTGTTGCCAACAATAAAAGGAAAAAATCACACTCCATCTGTGCCGCCGCAGCCACCACGGCTCCTCCGGTCACCACCAGCAACAGTTATGCTGCGCTAGGCGAGCAGGATTTCCCCCCGCTCTCTGGGCGAGCCATCCACCCCGTCCTAGAAGAAACGGCCGCCTCACTCGATCCGGTCACCGATCGCTGCAAAGAGGGTCCTCCTCCATCCCAGCATTCCGGTCCTGCGCTGGCTCCCGCACCTGCACGGACCTCCAGTGGGTCAGGGGCGAATTCCTCCTCCTCTGCGCGGCGAAGGATGCTGAGGGCGGCCGTAAACAGACACTCCGGGTCCCTTAAATCAGTCCATCCATCAGAAAACTCTTCTCTTCCAGCCCCTACAATCCATTCGCTCATTAAGTCGTCTCCTCCCCAGCCCTCACAGCCACTTTTCATGCCATCCACAACTACCTGTCTTATTGGGGACAGCATTATTAAACGGGTCCGATGCTTTAATGCGTCTACGATTTCTGTCCCCGGCGCCACGGTACATTCCATCTCTAAAGTTCTCCAAGATGTGTTACCGACCCTTCCTCCTTCCATTAACCGCATCATAGTTCACGTGGGAACAAATGACACTGATCGCCGGCAATCGGAGATTCTGAAAGAACACTTTTTAAATCTTATCGATCTGTTACGCAGCTGTGGCATTCCATTCCTCCTCTCCGGCCCAATCCCCACTTTTGGCCGCGGTTATGGGAAATTCAGTCGTCTTTTCAGTCTGAATGTGTGGCTCCAATGCACGTGTCGCTCACTCAATATTGGCTACATAGATAACTTTAATTTATTTTACGACCGCCCTGCTTTCTTTTACAAAGACGGATTACATCCTAGTACTCGAGGAAGCCTCGCGCTAGCGAACAATATTGCCGCTGGCCGCTATGTTTACGCACAATCTCTCTCCACAACAACGTCCCCCTGTCCAACTAGGTCCCCCACTGAATGACGTCCCCTTGGTCCCAGCTCCCACCACACACTAGTTCCGCATCCTCACATAATGTACTTCCCAATGGGCTCGGACCAACATCCTCACCCACACCCACAGCAGCATCCAATTCCTGCCAGACTAACTATATCCCCACAATTATTAGTTTCAGACAACCCAAAACTACAATTAATCGTGGTATTGAGCTTGCCTCTCTCAGACCTTTGAAAAAGTTTATAGCCCCACCCAGCCCAGTTACCTCCACTTTAAAGCTGGCTCTTTTCAATGTTAGATCAATTAATCTAAAAACCCACTGGTTAAAAGATCTTTTTACTGACCGCAAACTGGACTTCATGTTTCTCACTGAAACCTGGGTACAGCCTGGAGACCTAACACATTTCCCTGATCTTCTCCCACCAGACTGCTCATTTTTTAACTCACCCCGGTCTTCTGGTGTAGGTGGTGGTCTTATTACTATTTATAGGTCGCATTTCCCTTGCCGACAAATCCCAGCCCCTTGTTTTTCCAGTTTCGAACTCCAATTATTCGAGCTTAACTCAACCTCCCCTGTACTTTTTGCCCTGGTCTACCGCCCCCCTAAATCAAAGGATTTTATAACTGATTTTGGAGATTTTCTCTCTGGAATAATGACAAAGTATGATCACGTCCAGATATGTGGGGACGTAAATGTTCACGTTTGTTGTGAATCGTTCCCCATGGTCAAAGACTTTTTTAATCTTCTCGAGTCATTTAACCTTTCTAGAGCTATTACAGGCCCCACACATAATAAGGGCCACACACTAGACCTTGTCCTATCTTTTAGCCTCACCACTACAGTTCTCGACGTCTTCCCTATTCCGTGTATCTCAGATCATTTTCCTATTGTATTTACCACCTCTGTCCCCTGCCCCGTGGCTAACGCTCTTCCCCCAGCACGTCTCACTCGCACCATAAACCCCTTGACTGCTCCCCAGTTTTGCAGCTTATTCAGTCTCTCCCCTCTCAACACCCTGGACTCCTCCTGTATGGTTAGCACAGATGCCCTCCTCAGCTTTTTCAACTCCACCTGCACAGACATCCTGGACTCAGTCGCTCCTCTGGGACGCAAAAAACACACCAAAGCATTACACGAGCCTTGGTTAAATGACTCCACCCGCAGCCTCAGACGCCTTAGTAGGCGCGCTGAACGCAAATGGCGTAAAGACAAGCTCCACATTTCACTAGAAATTTTACGTGGCTGCCTCTCAGATTACCAATTAGCGGTAAAAGCAGCAAAAACTTCTTATTACTCCAACCTTGTCTCCACTAATAGCCACAAACCCCAAGTTCTTTTTAACATATTCAATTCCCTCACAAAACCCTGCAATGCCCCTCAGATTGTCCCATCAGTTGCCCTCTGTATCGAATTCCAAAATTATTTCATATCAAAAATTTCCGACCTTAGGGCAGCTCACTCAGCGTCACCCCCCAACCTCGACACTGTCACCCCCTGCCCCGCTACCTTTTCTCACTTCTGCCCAATAACCCTCTCTGCTCTCACGGACATAGTCACACACTTACGCCCAGCAAGCTGTCCCTCGGATTGCATTACTCCCAGGCTTCTGAAAGAGGTTTTTCCTACAGTTGGCCCCAGTATTCTCCTGTTAATCAACTCTTCCATCTCATCCGGCTCCGTCCCTCGCTCTTTTAAACATGCGTGCGTTCGCCCCCTACTAAAAAAGCCTAACCTGGACGTATCTGTCCTCTCAAACTTCAGACCAATCTCCCAGCTCCCCTTCTTGTCCAAAGTTTTGGAAAAAGTTGTCTATGCTCAACTACAGAAATTTTTATTGTCCCAGGGCCTGCACGAGAAGTTTCAGTCCGGTTTCAAACCGGGCCATAGTACGGAGACTGCTCTGCTAAGAGTTTTCAACGACCTTATTTTAACAGCCGATTCCGGGACCCCCGCTGCGTTAGTCCTCCTAGATCTCTCGGCCGCCTTCGACACCGTCGATCACAGTATTTTATTATCTCGCCTAGAAAATCAGGTTGGCATCACTGGAACCGCCCTTTCATGGTTTCACTCTTACCTATCGGAAAGAACCTTCTCTGTCCATCTCGGGGAATTTGCATCACCCCCGGCCCCCCTCTCCTCCGGAGTGCCCCAGGGCTCTATCCTAGGCCCCATTCTCTTTCTACTTCATATGTTACCACTGGGACCCATACTCGCTAAACATAATATGGCTTTCCATTGCTATGCTGACGATGTTCAAATCTATATACCACTCAAACCCAATTCCGCCATGTCACCCTTCCAGCCTCTCCTCAACTGTCTAAACAATATCAAGTCTTGGATGGATACCAACTTCCTCACACTCAATGAAAATAAAACCGAAATTATTATCTTTGACCACCATCCCAACATATCCTCCTCCTCCTTAGGTGCTCTAGAAAACAACATCCATCCCTCTGTTAAAAATCTCGGTGTTATCTTCGACAAAGATTTCAAATTCAATAAACAAATTAGTTCCGTTGTGAAAACAAGCTTTTTTCAACTCCGAACCATCGCCAAAGTCAAATCTTTTCTCCCCCATAAACAACTAGAATTAGTCATCCACGCATTCATCTCAACACGCATCGATTACTGTAATTCCCTTTATATAGGCATCGACCAGGCATCAATCAGGCGCTTGCAGTTAGTGCAGAACGCAGCCGCCCGTCTCCTCAAAACAAACAAGGTAGTAAAACAACAACAACAACAAAAAAATATATATATAAAAACAAAACAAAAAGATACAAAAAACAAAAGCAGAACATGCATGGAAGCAAACAGAGAAACAAGTGAACACAATACATACAGTACAAAGGATTCAACAAATATAGATGTACGTACAGTGCATAGATAACTTGCTCACCCAATTCCACCCACCCCGCCAACCACCAAATCAGCTGATTCACAGTTGAAGAGAAGGCCAATGTGAGAGAGAGTGAGAGAGAGCGAGACTATTGCACAGACGGTCTAATTTGGGTGAAATTCAGAAAATAAGATATTATATAATAATATAACGGCACATTAGAGAATCCCTAACCCTAAAGATAGGAATTTTTGGTGTGCATAAAGAAAGAACACTTATTGATCAGCTATAGCCTACAAATTAGCTTCTGAAAAATAAATGTACGGGTCCATCAATTAATTAGAATATTGCATAAAAGTTCATTTTCTACCATTCTTTGCTACTACATTTGACTCTTTCTCTTTTCCCCAGGAACAAAGAGCTTTGCATGGAGTGGGCTCCATACTAATGATTGACACGCATCGGTAAGTGTGTGAAATACTCTTACCATTGATCAAGCCATCAGCCAAGGAGTGTTTTCACAAAAATAACAACTGGACCACTTTCTTGGGGAAATAAATCTACTGCAAATAAGTTAAGAAAGCCTTCTGGCGTGGAATTCTCCTTTAGGTTTAGGAGTTTTCCCCAATGTGTCGTTTTTAATAACCTTTTGTTTGTAAACAGATTTGTTTAAAAACGGAATCTAACTCCAGAATCTAACTCCAACAGCTTTTTAGTTTTTTCACTAAAAAGCTGCCTCTATTACCATAAAAAAAAAACTATACCCGCAGTGAAAACTCTTCACCGAAACCCCCCTTCACACTGGAGTATGTTTGGGCCTATAGTACAATCTCTGTTTCTCTGCCATTCAGGGCCAGACAGCAGCTCAGTTGCCACTTGGATGGAATTTCCCTTGGACATACATCTTTGAATCGTCCAACCTTCATTCCATCGTCAATCCATTATCTTCAATTATATAGCATCCAAAAACATTTCTATTTACAATCTTGTGCTATAATTGTTTGTGTGTGTGTGCACATGTAGGTGCGCACAATGGGAGAATCCATTTTTGTTAGTTCTGTTTGAGGTGTAACAAAATTATTAGTATAGCTGTAATAGTATTGTAGCTGCAGAATCAATTTTGTTAATTGAAATGTAAACAACAACATTCAAAGTCATTGAAATTTGTAGCAAAACTTTTTGAAATGCAAATTTTCCGTAGCAATTATGGCACGGTGTGCTTTATATTAGAGATGATAAAATTCTCTAATTCCCAAAGCAAGTCCATTCCCGTATCTTCCCGTAACATCATTTATAATGTTTGGAGTCTAATCTGTATCTTTGTTGCAAATGCACCATTTCTGCATTTCTTAAATAAATTCAATTTCTTTTCAAATGAGAACCTCCCCTATTATTTTTAGCTGATGGGAAGAAAGTGAAAGAACACTTCGGCAGAGCCCAGTTCTAAAAACCTCTGGGTTTTCAAGGTTCCATGTTGCTCAAGTTTATTTTCTGAATTATCTATATACTTTCTCATTATTTTTTTATTTATAGATAGGGTCTATATATCCTTATCTTTTTATTAGATTGAGAGAGAGACAGAGAGAGAGAGAGAGAGAGAGAGAGAGAGAGAGAGAGAGAGAGAGAGAGAGAGAGAGAGAGAGAGAGAGAGAGAGAGATGGATTCCAATTTCTGGAGCATTTTCTCAGCAGTGATTTGGAATTAGCCTAGTCGCTACAGAAAGGGATAAAGTTACTAAAATTATCAATCAATCACAAACATCGCAATATCAAACTATGGAACATTTTGTGGGAAACAGGCGTGCTCAGAGTTGCCAGGCCCACAGACACAGGACCAAAAAAAAAAAAAACGGTTTGCAAAACAAAGCTGACTATATTGGCAAAAGGCTTCAGAGTTTGTACACTTTGCGAAAGCCAAAGCGATAAACAAAACAAAACACCAGAGGCCTTTTCTTCGTTTTGTTCTTCTTCTTTGTCCAGGGCATTTGAACCAGGACAAACCGCACCATGTTTTGATATAAAAAATGAGGTCCGCTTCCCGTAAATTGTCGTAACAGTTTTCCCAGGCCAGGCACACCAAAGCCTGCTGTCGGTATAGCAGTAAACACCACAGTATCATAGCAAAAACATAGAAAATGTTGATTGATTGATGGAATACACGTCACATGTGCAAAGACCAGCACGGGGGAGTGCAGTTCAATACAAGGTCTTTAAAGGGGAATTGCACCCGTTTTCAAGATCTTGTCTGAGTGTACCAAATGAACCCATAACGGGTCCATATGGTTCCATTTGTACACTAATGACATAGTAAAATGTTGAAAATTGATGGAATTTAAAGTTAAACCCATGAAATCACTACAGCTTGTTTTGAATACCGGACATCTCACCCTTTTTTCAACTTGCCGCATGCAGTGAAAAGTCGAGAGAAATAATATAATTATTTGTAATGTACAGTATAGGCCTAATATATTATTATGTCCCATGTTATAGTTCATTTTGAAACTGATCAAATTATTTTGAGTGATTAAATACTATGGCTATTGAATGATACAAAAGTGAGTAATGATTTGTCCATTTGGAACAGTGTTATCTTTTGTATAGCATACTAGCATTGCTACTCCGAGTCCATCTAGTGTAAACTCTAAACACGCTCTTGACCACTCAATTCAAAGCAATTTAAAAAAATGTTTAAAGGGGAATTCCACCCATTTTCAACATTTTACTACGTCATTAATATACCTAGAGATGTTCTGTGGGCATGATAAAAAAAGAAGTTCCCCCCCGTTTGGTGTTTCCTAGAAATAGAGGTCTGAAAGAAATCATTAACATGGTGAAACACAACTTGATGACATCAAGCTTCACCATGTTAATGATTTCTCTTTCAGGACATTTTTTATGAGTGTACAAATGGCACGAAATTAACACGCTAGGGTCCATTTGGTTCTGTTTTTACGTGCTGCACAAAAACATGCAGTAATCCTGCATGGGCTCTAGACTGCCCCTGGCCAGCTGGGGCGCCTGATGGACGGGACAGGATTGTTTGGAATAATGTGTTCATTCCACGCACTACGTCCAACCAGGGAAACTCCCCCCTGTCAGGTGAAAAGAAGGCAGCTTGGACTCCTCATGCATTGAAGGAAGCATGAGGCCAGTCCGCTGCTTTCCCAAGTTGGTGGACGGTGTGTAGGATCACGTTAGTGTGTAGCCCAGGATCACATTAGGAATCGGGTTACAAAATTGCGGAATAAAAAAAAAAGATGTGGAAAACGTGTGGACTTCCCCTTTAATGTGTTTTAGAAGTAAAACTAAAATGGCCAACCGCTTTAACCGGTCACAATGAATTCATTATGGTCGCGGCACCTGTCACGACCATTGGCGACCCGTCGTGACCGTTCGGCCACGCGTTGCGACGTATACCGTGGCCGCAGATTGATTTCGCTGTCTCTCTAATAACCCATTACTGCTGACTACATTACTACTGTCTCTAGGCTTATGACGCTGATGTAATTCCCCACATTAGGAGTCCCCTGGGACAGTGATTCACAAATGTTTTGTTAGCATGGACCGGCCCCTTGCCTGTGAGAGTAAGTAGAACCAAATGGACCTGCATTAGCTGTCCACTTTGTGCCGTTTGTACACACGCAGGCACGCACATGCACAGTGAAGGAATGTAGGAGATGAGGCCATTACATTTATAGTTTGACTCGGTTTCCAAGAAAAATACGATTCTGAGTCATTGTGAGCTTGTAGACGCAGCTAATTTTCATTCATGTTTTGCTTATTTTAGCTAATATTGCTTATATGTTTTGTCAACCTGGGCAATGTTTAACCAATCCATGGCAGTTTGTTGATTACTTTTGATGCATAAAAGGTTGTTTTGTATTTTTTTTTTTTTTAAGAAAAGGGCATCCAATTTGACTCCCAGGGGCCTATAATCCAACCAGAGCTGTACACAGCAAGAGATGCATTAGTAACGATAATAACAAAAGCTCAGATATATCCCCAAAGTTTGAAAACAAAAGAATCAACCAGAAGAAGAAAAAAATACATAAAAAAGACTGCTACTGAAAAGAGGGGTTTGAGCATAGGCTGAGACAGACCTATTAACTGGAGCTCAGCTGGGGAAAAGCAGTTTCAATTTGTGTTTTTTTTTTTTCTGGGTACAGCTTTGAAGGAAGGAGATGAAGGAGGGCCAATGAGATTTATACCCCCAGAACCATAAACTCACGAACCCATCACTCTACGATGAGTCGTAAGGCAGTGCCTGGGTCAAGAAAGCACCTGTAGACATTCATCACACAACATTTACAGCCTATAAGCTAGAATATATTATATTTCTTTGCATGTAATAAAAAAGAAAAACGTACACATCAGAGTCGTTGTCTGAAAGTGTGTTAGCCAGGCGTTAGTCAGATGGTTGTATAGTAGGGTCGTTGTGCGGTATAGATTGAGGGTCCACAAATTCAGCGTTGCACGACTGTATATTTGAGTAAATTGTTGGCCGGCCTGGTAGCCGCGGAACGCAGGGCAGGAATTTCATTTTTACACATAAGGCCAAACTTCATGTAAAATAATATCAGCCCTTTAAAATGTTTATAATATTGTAAGCTTCTGTTGAAAATATAGTGGAAAATAATACTTAAAAACAGTGCAAAGATGTTGGAGAAGGAAGCAACGGAGGAGCAGCATTCTATTTCGAATGTTCCATGTTTATTGTCATCTTGGTCACAGAAGCCACCACCAGCCTCACGGCTGATGGGGCACACACACAACACAACCCTGGCAGTACATACAGTAAAGACTTATAAAGACTAGGCTATAGTTCGGGTTGCACCCCAACCCCCAAGTTAGAGGTGTCAAGAATCCCAAATTAGGCATTGTCCTGTCATTGATGTTCTCACAAGTCCTGACCATAGTGGCCAGGTGGCCCTATTTCTGTAGAATGACAGCTGCAGGACTCCTTACTGTCCCAAGTAAGCTGTCAGCATTTTAGTGAAACAGCCAATTGTAAT
Organism: Benthosema pterotum; assembly: GCA_039105355.1. Classification (NCBI taxonomy): domain Eukaryota; kingdom Metazoa; phylum Chordata; class Actinopteri; order Myctophiformes; family Myctophidae; genus Benthosema; species Benthosema pterotum. The sequence continues at coordinate 30,694,950 of CM076983.1, read as the reverse complement.
TATAACCAATATTGTAATGTGCAATGTATAATGTATAATGTATAATGTGGTTCATAATACACAACATTTCCTCCCTCTTTGAGGTATCCATAATACCTCAAACAAAGACGAAATGAACCACATTATCACCAGTCCTCCCTCTGTCCCTTATGACTAGTTGAACATCAAATAAAACATTTACAGTAGAATGCAAAATAAATAGCTTACAACTAGGTTTTCAAATCACATAAATTGGTAATCAGTGTTCTTCAATACATTACATTTAAATCATCAAAATGTTTCTCAAAGCCCTTCATGTGTTACTTTAATTTCAAGCTGTAACGTTTAACCATAACATAACATAAACTTCAGGATCACTGACACTCCTGGGAACCATCGTGCGCCAGCCACGTGCTGCCACGGAAACAAACACAGAAAAAAAATACGTTCTAGCTGAAAACCACAATAAAAACTCCTTTTACATATCAATAACTCCTTTGTGACGTAATTAATCTCACTTGTATCACCCATTACATAACTCGAATATCTCGAATATCTCATGACGTATGATTTCTTTTACCCTTTTACACATATAGCTGACACTTAAGGACAAAACTTTGTCATTTTTCTTTACACCCACTGTTCTCTCAAGAACCCCCAATTGTTGAATCAAAGTGTGATACAGCGTTTCAATCGTAACAATCAAAACTCCCAGTTTCAATTGTTATGACCAAATTATGCTATATTCATTCAAAAAATGATTCATTTTGTTTAGTTCACGTCTCATTTTTGGACAGTTAAAGAATTTCCATTAAATATCAAAAATACTCGCTGCATTTGATAAATTCGCCCATTACAAACTAAACATTGAGATTTCTCTTTCCAGTCGCTCTCTCTAGCCGTTAAAGTATAATCTTCTGCATGCTATTTAGTCCAGCTCTCTCTTTCAAACACCCAGTATAATCAATAAAAACAAATTTCCTTCGCATGTCTTAGCACAAATGCTTTCGTTGACTTTTCCCCATTAAATTTCAACCGAATATAATAAATACTTTTGGTGAAATTAGGACGATTTACATTAATGCCTGCGGCAGGATCACTACCTTTGGACTGACGAAAAGACATCTACCAATTTTACTTCCAGTAAATATTAAAATTCATTTTTCAAATTTAGGCATCTCATTATCCCTTTAAGTCAACTTCTCTAATTAAATAACGACACATAAAACATCAACATATATGCCTACATATGTTGAATTATACTGACATTTAGACATACAATTGAACTCAAATGAATCTGATATTCATCTGATGAAATTCTTCTGCAAAGTTTCTCTTTTCTCATCTCACCTTTGACTGTTCAGTAGCCATCACAGGCCATATGAAGAAGCTTGTATGCACACGCAGTTCCTGTGCGCACCACTGGATGCGCAGAGGCCAAAGCACGGCCTTCGTTGTAGAGTTGAATTGCATTGTTCTCATGTTGTTTTCTTTGTCCCACTTCGATTTTTTTTTCTTCTTCTTTTTTCTCAACGTGTACACACTTCATCACATTCCTCTCCCCAGTCATATTGGCCAGATATGACTGAAAAACAGGAATGCAACTCTTGTGTCATCACAGCAGCTCACAGCCACTGCAAGGCAGATTTCTTCTTCAAAAATAAAACTCACATCTCCTCCCTCACATCCATGAGCAAATCATGGATGTAAAAGAACGTCTTCACAGGAGCCGTACGCCCGTGAGGCAAAACTCATGGTGTGCATGTAGTGAAGTTGTAGATCAGCCGTGCGCCGAGGACTCTCATAGCAGCCTCTTGCCGCCTGCATGCCGCCGCACCGGGCCGTCCGGGAACACCTCCCTCAGGTCGTCGAAGGCACTTTACCTCCCTCGGACCGCAGACAAGCCGGGATGATGCTGCTGACGTGACAATTACTGTAGTAGTGTAGACTGGTATTGTGCGCTGCTCCACTCCTCTTCCTTGTTGTTTCAACATCTCCGCGCCGGTGTGGTGATGATGCGTCGGGGTGCTGCGTAATAAACACGCCGCTCGGAACGTAGACACGGGGCCTGCTGGTGGTGTCGACTGCCACCGCTTGCCGCATCTCCGTCGCGCTGGTGATGAACGCCGCCGACAATCCACTCCTCTCCACAGGCGAATAAGGCTGCTGCCGGCGCAGGCCGCTCCGCCGCATCTTGGAGTAGGACATCACCTTAGGGTAGATGGATCATCGAGTGCCGCCGCATAGCGCCGACTTGCGCATTGCCGTTGTTGATGAATAAACATACCGCCGAAAAAAAAAATTGTCGCCGAAAAAGAAACAGTTCGCCACCGAAAAATCAGACTGAAATACTGAGTCCATGATTCCTTTCAATGGCTGGAATCCCCAACCAACTGAACCGGAATGTTTCGGCACCAAAAATGTTGCAAATATAGTGGAATCTTATAATAAGACTAAAACGGAGCCGTGCAAAGAGGTTCGGAGAAGGAAGCAACGGAGGAGCAGCATTCTATTTCGAATGTTCCATGTTTATTGTCATCTTGGTCACAGAAGCCACCACCAGCCTCACGGCTGATGGGGCACACACAACACAACACTGGCAGTACATACAGTAAAGACTTATAAAGACTAGGCTATAGTTCGGGTTGCACCCCAACCCCCAAGTTAGAGGTGTCAAGATTCCCAAATTAGGCATTGTCCTGTCATTGATGTTCTCACAAGTCCTGACCATAGTGGCCAGGTGGCCCTATTTCTGTAGAATGACAGCTGCAGGACTCCTTACTGTCCCAAGTAAGCTGTCAGCATTTTAGTGAAACAGCCAATTGTAATTATAACCAATATTGTAATGTGCAATGTATAATGTATAATGTATAATGTGGTTCATAATACACTAAGCTTCCACATGCAGCTGTGCTACCAATGAACTATTACGTCATGCCAGTCTGTTTGCACGGATCTGCCCAGATCCGTCCAAGTCTCGGAATTAGGCAGCGCGTTTTTGCCATTAGGCAGACTAGGCAGTTGCCTGGGGCGCCATGAGGGGGAGGGGGCGGAGGGGTGACCACCAGAGATGCTTTAGAAGAATCCCAGGCTAATGAGCCTCATATGGATAAATGCATTATAGTTGTCCTCTATAACTAGAATTGAACATTAAAACACATATGTTCTTTAGTTTAAAAATCCGTTGACATCACGCCTTACCAAATGGACCCGAATTAGGAATTAGTGTTAAAATTGCGTATTTAGTCGTCTCTTCTTTGTTTTCCGACGAGGTTCTGCGTGAGCTTCCAACCAACTCCAGTTGAGTCGGCATGCACATGCACAACCTCCTCGGAAAACAAACAAGAAGAATGAACACACGATTCAAACGCTCGTTTTACGCCAAGACTTGGATTTTCTCAATCAGGGTCCATGTTAAACTAGTTTACAGTGTTCCTGGCCCCTTCGCCTTTTGGACTAAATCTATAGAAAAGTGGTAAGAATCGTGCATTGTGAGAAATCACCCACCCTGTCTGAACGGCGATGCAAATAGCCTTTGACGTGACCTCATCTCGGAGCTACAGAACAAGCGTAGAGAATTGAGAAAACGTATCGTGGCGGTTAGGCCCTGTCCAGAGGCTGGGGCAGGGCGCGTCAAGGTCATGTGCACTGGCTGCCCTCATTCCCTGTGGCGATGTGTAACACGCGTGACGAATTTGAAGCCACTGGGGCCAACGGTTCTCCAGTTAGCCTGGACTAACTCCAGCCAGGGTCGGATTTAGCCAGCCCTACTAGGGTGGGCTGGAAGAATGGTAGGGTGGGCAACTCAAAAGTTTTTATTTGAAGCAGTACAGAGACATGCATAGGCATTTATAGTTATAGACATTATTGACATTTTCCCCCGCCAAGGTACTGGGGCTTCTTGTGTGTGCTTGCCTTCCATTCAGACAGTGTCGCCATGTGTGCTTATAAAAAGCAACATTTGACTCGCTTTTTTCTGTAAAGTCACTTGAAAATAGGCACTGGTTGAACTATTTGGGGGCTTGTTTCTAAAGAGTATAGAGCTTATTTAGGCTTGCTTCCTATTAATTGGTTTAATCCAGTGGTTCCCACATTTGTTCACATCAAGGAACCTGCAGATTGACATGTAATTGTCCACGCTCATCCATCTGAAAATACATGTTGTGCCTTCTTTATTCAAAATGTTTAAAAAGGAGATGCACAATGTGTCACAACGTGTCCCTGTGAGCTTCTAGATCGGCTATTTAGTATTTACATGTGTGCTTGATTTCACAGGCCTGACTGTTGGTCTCTCTTGCAAATCTGGCAACAAACCAAGCAATAACGGGAACTGCACACACACGACGCAAAGACTTAGGGGTTGTAGGAAAGCTGTGAAAAGAGTCATTATTGTAGCACGACCTCACGCAACTGCATTTGTACACACACACACAAACACACACACACACACACACACACACACACACACACACACACACACACACGTGTGTGTGTGATTTAATGGCAACGAAAGATGTGTCGCCCAACGTCTTGCCGTTCCACTGCAGCAGCACCTGTTGGTGATTTAGGCCGGCCGAGACGAGCCTCTGTCCAGCTATATGGCTCCCTGTTTCTTTCTCACAGATAAATCAAGCGCCCTGTGAAGTGCCGTGCAAAAAGCCCCCGCTGAGTCCTCCTTTGACACGTATCCAGGCCGGCAGAGAAGCAACAGAGACGCAGCTTAGATGTGCTGTAAAGATGACCATGTTCTGGCCAAGAGGCCCATGGGAGACACATGCCTCAGAGAGCAGGCTCCCTCCCGTCCCCTCCTACCACTGGGGTGACCAGACCCAGAAACTGTTTGAGGGACAGAAGGGTTGCAAGTGGGGAGATGTTAGGGAAAGAACTGGGTTAGCAAATTATTATTAATATATTGATGTTATATTCAAATAATAATAATAATAACAATTAGGAATAAGCCCAAAAACGCATCGCAATGTGTAGATCGTCTATTTCCGATACATGACGGTAAATTTAGTGTGGCCCCTCGGTAGTGAATGTGGAAATACTTTGAGGAAGTATGTGGAAAAAAATCTGGTTATTTTAACATAATTAAAAAAAAGACACATATAGCAGCAAAGGAGACAACAGCAAGCCACCTACTGTATTTGGTCATTTGAACAGGGTCTCAATTTGCAGGACAACTATAAAAAAAGTCTTGGAAATGAGGGACCGTCCCACGCAAAGAGGGACATCTGGTCACCCTAAGACCTACCACTCTGGAAGAAGTTCCCACTAGTCGGTTGGGTCATTTCTGATGCTTCCGTGAGTGTGGAGAGAGAGGGAGCGAGAGAGAGGGAGTGGGAGAGAGATCTATGAAGGTTAAACAACAAATTGAGCTCCCATGCCCGTCAGAAAAATGCGAGCAAAATTTGCGAGGCGCCCCAGCTCCCACAAAAGATCTGGCCAACTTGAACAAGTTATATAATGGAAGATTTTCTACATTTCATTATGCTTTAAGTAGAATCTGATGTGTCAGACTGAAGGCTTTTCATAATTCCAAATGCATTCCAAGCATTAGTTTTGCATTAAAAAAAAAACACTCTTTGGGCTGTTGTTATGAATGTGACGAGGTCATCACCTTTGGGCAATGAGTGTTTCTTGTGCAAAAGTGTCTCAGAAGGTAGAGCAGGTCATCCAATGATCTTGGGTCGGCGGTTTGAATCCCGGCCCCTCTAAATCTACTGAGAAACAGACCTTTGCATCCTGTTATTGCATCACATCATTACCAGAAATGACCCAACTAAAAGTTGTAAGGATACATACAGTATTAACAGCGATGCGATATGTATCACAATACATGGACAATATTGTTCCATTCACATTCAAACACACATAAAAGTATCTATATTACGCTATAGAAATGCTCAGTTATGCACTGTCCGGTACTCCAAATTGTGATGGGTAAAAGTGCAAAAATATTGGCATCAAATTTTGGCCTAATTTGTGCTTTTTTTTTAGACGACGATTTACGAAATGTGGCCCACCGCGACATATAACTTGTAGATGAGATATTATTAGATATACCCGTATAGGGTATATGATTTCTAAGAACAATCAAACTCTACAACGTAACTATTGGCTAATGTTTTCAAGTAATTGTAGTGAAGTAAAAAAGAAAACAGTATTATTTCCCTCTTAGGTGTAAAGTGATCGTAGAAGTCAGAAGTATATAAAACTAGAAAATGTCCAGTAAAGCAGTACTCGATTAGCCTGGAGTACATACTGACATCACCTCTGCCCAAGAGCCACCAGCTTATCTGATGTTCTGGCACGGGCGGATGTAACATTTCCCAATTGGGGATGGGGGTATCGGGAGCGCACCCCCCCCCCCCCCCCCCCCCACCCCATCCTACCTCTCTGCTTGAGCATGACCTTGTTTGTAATGCCATGCTTTCATTTTTTCCCTTTTTCAATATCAACACGCAGAGAGATTGACGTGAACTGCCCAAGCCCCTCAAACACCATGCAGCTGGCTGCAAATCACCCAAGAGAGCCGCGGATGAAGCAGGATTATGCTGCTGCTGCTGCGGAGGGGCAGGCAGAAAGCCTGTATCTCCTTTTTTTGGTTTTCACGCAAAAACAAAAGGCTGGAAGGAAAGAAGTTGAACATTTATGTGTGTGGGTTCTACTCATTTAACTAAGGAAGAACAGGAGCTTAAAGGGGTATTCCACTTAAAAACAAAAAAAACAAAAACAAAAAAACTTTTGGTCATCTTATGGTCTACTCAGTCTCATGTGAACACACCAGACAGTTTATAAGTTGCTCCTTTCATTATTTAGATATTTGCTTTTTAGCGTCTCCAGCTCCTTCCTATACAAACCCTTTATAACTTAAAACTCCATTTTAACCATGGAAGATTATTTGAAAACAACCCATCTTTTTTCTGGTGACTGATATTGTCCTCCTAATACGTGAGAGGGCTGTGGAATTTCATTTACAGTTTTTATTTATTTTTATAAACATAAAAGCAGCAGCATTTATTATAATTGAGGGAAGTAGGAAGTAGAGAGAAAAGCAGAGGGGAAAATAAACAACAATGGACGCGAGGAGAACAGGGAGGGAGGGGTGGTGCTGCTAGTGGTCTATGAAATAGCGGTGGTCGCGGTGCTCTGAGCGGTGCTCGCGGTGGCCACCGAAATTCCAGACTCTGAAAGAGCCTTTAGGAGGACAATATCAGTCACCAGAAAAAAAGATGGGTTGTTTTCAAATAATCTGTCATGGTTAAAATTGAGTTTTAAGTTATAATGGGTTTGTAGGAAGGAGCTAGAGGCGCAAAAATGAACTTCAAATATCTAAATACTGAAAGGTGCAACTTATTAACTGTCTGGTGTGTTCACATGAGACTCAGTAGACCATAAAATGACAAAGTTTTTTTGAAAGTGGAATACCCCTTTAATTGTGACAAAATGATAATGAAAGAAAAGAGGTTGTTTTTGGCAGCTGCCTAAGCAGGAGATGGGGATATGGAATTATCCCACCCTAAGAGGTTGAAGCCGACCTCTGAGCCATGGGCTTTGTACCGGCTGATTGGCTATCTGGTCTCTTGGCAAAGCCACAACCTCTGATTGGCTATCTCGTCTCTGGTCAGAGCTACATTTCATTGCATTACTATAGTAGTAATGTTTCACTTCCTCGTTTTTTTTTATTTACATTTCATAGATTCAGGCGAGGAGAAAGGAGAGGATTTCACAGTAGAGGAAAAAAAAACACTTTTCTTTTACAATTTTGCCAATGACTGGTACTGTATGCCAATAACAAATCTGTCTGATGTTGAGCTACTTGGAGAACAGTAGTCGTGCCAACACCTAAGACCTATATTGATGATCTTTTGAGACTGCGATGCTGAACAAAAAATAAGGGGCTGAGATCAGAGCTATGGACTGGACAACCAGAAGGGGTTTACACAAAGTTCAATGCTCATCTTTGTGGATTGAAGAGTGAAAAACAGCAAACACGCACACAAAAAAGAAATAAAACACGGTAAAATCATGTCCATTCCACGAAGGGCGATATTCATTGACAACCACGCCATCTGTTTTGGAGAAAGTGGCGTCATGAGCCTTTGTGGAACAAACACGAATTTCCCAAAACATGCAATAGCGCCGCACACCACAATCCCAAAAACAAATGTTCCCCCTGGATGTCCAAAAACCATTACGACCTGTCAGCGACCCTCTGACGCAAGAGCCCGGGGATCTCCTCACACCTCTGGCCTGGAGTTTAGTTTTTTGCGCCGCAGCAGGGATGTGGTGAAATCACTCGCGTTTTATTTTGAACTGAGAGACGTTAGCGTGCCCACGATGACAGAAGTTTGGGTCCGACTCCGATGGCGATTGTTGGAGAGCCTCGGACACACATACACACCCACAGCCTGGAGTTCAGACGGATCTGATTATTTCGTAATCTCGGGGGCCTGTCCTATCTATTTTTTTGTACACCGTAAAATAATGTTTTAAAGGTTTAGAACACTTTGGCAGAGGTGTGGATTGTGTGAGTTACCTGGCCGCGATGCCACTACAAAGCTGCACATTAAATCCGCAAGGATTGCTCCATATGGTCGCTGTTGATCTTTATATTGAAGGAGGAGCCATGAATTGGTTTATTGGTCAATGAAGTTGATAGGCTGTCATTTGTGCGTGGATGATTGATTGATTGATTGATTGATTGATTGATTGATTGATTGATTGATTGATTGATTGATTGATTGATTGATTGATTGATTGATTGATTGATTGATGGGCATAGGGACATAGGTTGTTTGTACCTTAGTACCTCACTTAGATTGCCTTTTGAGACGCAGTGAGAGAGAGGGGGGTATGGGACCATACCTTTTGTTGACTGCTTTATTTCGCTTTATTTTGCACACATGGAATACAGTATTAGAGTTGACTGGAACTTAAACGGATATTTCACTTAAAAAAAAAACAGTTGGTCATGTAATTGTCTATTCAGCCTCATGTGGACAGTAACCTCTCTTGGATCTTTTTGCCAGCTACACCTTCAATAAGGGGTAATGGTGTCTGTTCATTTACGTTGTGTAAAAGTGGTGGTATTGTTTGTTTTGTATGTGCCGGTCGGTCCCGGTTCAGCCCTGCTCAACGTCGTAGCGTTCTGAAAATAGAAGCTGTAGTTCTGGTGTGAATTAATAAATCCAATAAAAGTCTGAAAGCGAGTGAGTAGACCCGCTCCGACGAGGCATTACGGTAAATGCCGCGTACGAAGACGAGGTCGATAATGGGTTATGCGGTGGAGCCTCTTAAGCCCTAATAAAACAAATCCCGAATATCCAGGCTCGTCCGAAAGCTTTCGGCACCATTCATCGTTTCCCCCGACAGAACCGCCCGGATATCTTCTCGCACCTCCGGCTGTGAGTTAAATGTTTTCTCACTGGGATATGATCACATAACTGGTTTTCATTTAATATGAATACATTTC
>CM076983.1:30602993-30680493 GCA_039105355.1 Benthosema pterotum | reverse complement strand
GATAAATGCATTTGATTTAGTTATATAATTGATCATCTATCAATTATAGTTGTAAAGTGTGTGAGGTGTTTTCTGGGTTTTGTAGCCCAATCACCACTTAAAGGACTTCATGAGGTCGTGTGGAGGGAGTTAACAAGTTAGCAAGTTAGCTTGTAAACAAAACAAAGCCGAAAACGACTTTGGGAGTCACTCCAAAGGTCATGGTAAAATTTGTCAAGGAGTTTATACATACAGTCAGTAAGACATTTTTAGGTGGGTGCCCAAGCAGCTCAGAGTAGCCATGCATTTATTGGAGGGAATTTGAAATGTGTTTGTTCCAATTTAGTCTGCTTGTTTATTCTGCTTCATTAGGCTACTTTGTTATTATACTGTATGTGTTCTTCTCTTTATCTGTTTTACTAAAGAGCTAAAGAGATGGGGGAGACTCCTGTTACAGAACAAATTGTATCATTATATACCAGTGGTTTTCAACCAGTGGTCCGGGTACCTCCACTGGTCCCTGAGAGGAGGTGGTCCCCAGCTAAATGATGGACAGTTGGTCACCAAATGGTCCCTTATAGATTTGCAACTCTTGAGATCGTAAAATGAGGGTCCATTTGATTGATTTCATGATTTGATTTCATGTTACGCTCTCAAGAGTTACACTTAAACATCTGAATTATTTAATTTTTCAAGAATCACTATTAGAAAATGTTGAAGAATTGTTATTTGCAACGTTTGGACAGTTATCTCTCTTGTGGACAAAAACTTGAAAATCCTTAGTTTTGCGTCCAAGAAACTATAAACTCAACATCATATGGTGGTCTGTGACAAAAATGCAGAATAAATAGTGGACCCTAGTATGAAAATGGTTGAAAACCCAAGTTATATACCATTACATATCATCAATATATAGGCTACGGCCAGCACAGTCAGGTTCTGCAGGTGTTTTGCTGTAGGTGTCACGCTGAAGAAAAATAAAATAAAATGTAGCTTCCGTAATGCAGTCCCAGTAGTCTGAACATTTGGCCATGGCCCCAAATACCACAAAGTCACTAAGATCTGCTATTATTTTAACACAGCAATGCAACAAACTCTCACATTCCGCACCCGTGCCTCTCCCAGGAGCCTCAGCACTGGCCAGGCTCTGTCAGCCTGGCTGCGTCGCATGCTCCGCCCTCAACGGCTGTCTGTCCTGCAAGCCCCGCCTCTTCTTCCATCTGGTGGCAGACGGTGTGAGGCAGAGAGGGGCGTGTCTGTCGTCCTGCCCTCGCGGATACTACGGCGTCCGCTCCCCCCACGTCAGCACCTGCACCAGTAAGTAGAGCCTATATCTACTGTATGCCAACTGTTGTTTGTTTCCCTACATGTCGCCCGCCAGTTCAAATAGCAGATCTACAAATTCACAATGTGTCCTTGTGTGAACTGTATATAGTAAAAATACATTGCTTTAAAAAATTGTTAACAAAATTATTTAGGGCCATGCCCGTGCCATGTTAAAAACAGCTAAAATCCCTAAAACTAACGAAAGCCACAAATGAAAAACAATTAACATCCATCTTATACTTTCAGTAATAACAATCCAAGACATCAACCTGAGTCCCGTGGTGGGAGTTCTGCTCTGGTTTTTGGTGAAATATTAAATTTTGTGGAGGTCACTGGGGCTATGCAGTGAAAGTAAATGAATCCACAAAACTAATCTATATTGTTGAATTATTTCTAAAATATTATCACATCCATTTTGGGATGTGATGATATGGACACGACTTTTTGGGCATAGTGATACATGGACACAAAAAACATATTTCCTGTGATAGAGGGGTCAAAGATGAACAAAGGGTGTGCAAATATTTTAGAAATGGGTCAACAACAGAGAACAATATTGATTTACTTTTAATGCGTGGCCCCAGTGACTCACACCAAAATGACCTGTAGACTGCGTTGTCGCGCCCGGGGACATAGGAGTGAATGAGAATATCCGAACTCTCCCACTATAAGGCACTGGTAGGAGCAACCCTATGATTTGGAAAACATCCAGTCAGTGTGTGTTATGATGAAAGAACATTAAGATCACAGACACACATCGTGCACGGCCGGGGCATCTAATACAGATGCCTACTTGGGGGGGCGCCACGGGCCAGACCTAGGACCAGATGTGGGGAAGGGGCTCTCTGTGCATAATTTTCCCATAGCATTATGTGAATTTGGCTTGGCTTGCAAACTGAGCTGGAAAAAGAAGGGCGGAAGGTGTCATCATGTATTTCCATGTGGTTCCAAGTCGTCAAACGTATAGCCTACTGCTGACTGACTCAGCACTACAACAAAACTGGAAACAAGTAGGGCACCTTCTGAGAACACACTTAAAGGACAACTTTATTTTTTTCAACCAAGGTTCATGTTTTAGGTTCTTATTAGAGAATGTAAAAGATGGGTGTTCATTGTTGTACAATTCTTACTTTATTTAGTTTTATTTCCTTTTAGAATTTTCCTTTCAGACCATACTTGTGTATAGCTGTACCTTTTTTGTACGGCATATATGTTTGTTCATTGTCTCATAAAATTATCAATCAATCAATCAATCAATCAATCAATCAATCAATCAATCAATCAATCAATCAATCAATCAATCAATCAATCAATCAATCAATCAATCAATCAATCAATCAATCAATCAATCAATCCATGTTCTTTGATCAGTAACCTCTGATGTTTCTACATACCAGCTCAGTGGTCTTCGGGTTATAGAGTGTTTGTCCTGAAACTGAGAGGTGTGGGTGAGAGACAGCGGAATTATTTCCCGACCACGACCACTTTGGCCAACAGTTATTTAGTGTTAGGGATTTTTCAATATGAGGGGGCATTCGAACAATGGTCCTCAATACATATTTGTATTTATGACCCTGTGTAAATGTCAATACAGTCTATGTGATTTTATGAACAAACATGCATCAATGATCATGTTGCCAATTAGGAATAAAAACAACATGACTGTGAATGATTTACATTTCCATTGAACCTTATTTTGAATGAAATATAAAATAGATACATAAAACTATTCAATTGCGGTTTCTATCCAATAATTAATAGGCTACTCATTGTGCATAGCCGTATCGACCATTCCTACTACTCATTGAGACCATTAATCCTGGATTACCTTGGACCCCCTCAATGAGCCCCTAAAAACTAAGGAATTCCACAAACCCCTACTTAATGACCCACACTGGTATATTAAAGCATTTTAGAAGTCTTGAATGTGCAGTGTACAAACCAAAGCTGGGAATCAACAAATTGCCTGTGTCACTTCGCACCATGGGCGATGAAGCTGCACCAATACCATTTTCTACTGCCCCCACAATTGGGAAATGTTACATCCGCCCCTGTCCACGAGTGTCCTAACATAACTCCGCGACCCTTTCTTGTGTCTTGCTATAGGGTGCCGGGAGGACTGCATTTCCTGTTTTAACAAGAACTTCTGCACGCGTTGCCACGCCGGCCACTTCCTGTTCCGGGGCAGGTGTCGAGACAGCTGTCTGGAGGGCACGGCTCCAAACAACGCACTACGAGAGTGCACTGGTACAACATGATACTCTGCTTCACACAGCATCCGTGTCCAATCATGAATCACTATCAGCAGAGTTAAACCTCTACGGTATTCAGGGCATGAAGGCCAATATGTAATATATACACAAATTCAGAAGACGGACATATTTTAGCAGGTCATCAATATCGGTGCTGCATCCCCAATGCTAGAGTGAGCGAGTGGCCGAGATTCGGCGTATCGGGCTGTGGCCATACATATGGTACAGAAGTGGTGGAAAGTAGGCCATGTTTACTTCAAGGTATTATAGGGAATTTTTTAGCCAAAAATCAAAATACGGGGGGGGGGGGGGGGGGGGGGGGGGGGGTGTTAGCCAATGCAGCGCAGCAGTTAACAGCAGTTTCATATTAAGCAAATACAGTGGAGGTGAGGTGGAGTTAGATTCAAATCTGTTTACAAACACAGAGTTTGCACACACTAAAGTTGCCTATATTACCTTTCTGTATAATTTTGAGGTGCATGGATTTGCTTCACCATTTTCAATTGTCAATATTTGTACTCCAGTCAAATACTCTGTCAAATGTTCTATTTATTTTCTACACATTTGTTGAAGATGATGTAAAAACAGTAACCACATCAGCGCTACGTTTTGTCCCCCCCCCCCTCTCTCTCTCTGTCAGAGTGTCCACCAGGCTGTGAGCTGTGCGAGGAAGAGAGGGACACTTGTGCCAGGTGTAGACCACACCTGTACCTCTTCCAGGGCCAGTGTCATCACGCCTGCCCACAGGGCTGGGAGGCTGACGGACAGCTGATGCAGTGCAGCCCTGCAGGTACGGTGTGAGATGTGTGGTTGCACCCAGTGTCAGCCTGAGATCCTTTTAAAGCATGTCTGGTGGTCGCCCTGGTGCCCCCCCCCCTCTCCCTCATGGCACCCCAGGAAAATGCCTAGTCTGCCTAATGGCAAAAACACAAAAAACGGGAGACTGTGGGGACTGTGTCTTTCTACATTATCCGTGTCCCTTGTCTATCTCTCTGCAGTGCACTGTGTGTTAGGGGAGTGGGGCCCCTGGGGGCCGTGCCTTCGCAAAAGAGGCAGTGCCCACCACCCCGCCTACCGGAGGGGAGAGGAGACGCGGGCGCGGCATGTCCTTCAGCCGCCCGGCGGCCCTTGCCCGCACGCCACAGAGTGGAGGAAGTGTGTCGCCAAAAAGGGCCCAAGTGAGTGCAACGTTTATGTCGCCCCAATTCGCTGTGGCATGATAATAAGGACCATGTGTGATATGTAGGAGTCAGTCGAGGCATTACATTTTTAACGAGTGGGACTCCGTTCCACAGACCACAAAAATAAATTGTCCTAAAATTGTCTATTTTCAACATTTTTACCTTTATGACAATTTATTCAATGACACACGTTGATTAGTATTCTTTATTATATGGCTTGTTTGAATGCTTGATTCTGATTGGTCAATCGAGGTCTAATATTTTTGGATAATGACCGCTCCGCTCCATAGCAGACCTCTACCTAATCAAGCCCCCCTAAAGAGCACCAGATGCGAGGCTGCAGTGCTCCCCACTTGATTTACTGCAATTTCCAACATGACAGACATGTAAACACACAAACGCACACACACACACACACACACACACACACACACACACACACACACACACACACACACACACACACACACACACACACACACACACACACACACACACACACACACACAACACAAAATGTCATTTGCAGCTATTGATCTCAAAACGGTTTTAAAAACATTTGAGTGAAAAATCGACAAAGCAAGTACACCCAAAAATGGATACTATTTGATCAACTCACTTGCTTGTTTTCCGACAGTGCTGCAGCCCTACAGTTGGGCATAGTGGGCAGACGCGGCCATCTCTGCAGCCTGTCAGTGATTTATTTATTAACAATGACCATTCAGACACAAAACGCCCATACAATAGCACTTACCTGACATGTGGGGGCCCCCACATGCCAGGGTGACCCCACCAGTGGCGTTTCTAAGCAATTTGGAGCCCCAGGCAAAATTTTCCCTAGCTGCCAGGGAAAATCTTCTGTGTATCATACCTATGACAGGCACAGTAAAATGGCATCCCCCATGGGCTAAAAAACACATTATATGTGTTTTAAATGTTCAATTCTAGTTATAGAGGACAAGTATAATGTATTCATACATATGAGTCTTATTAGCCTGGGATCCTTTTAAAGCATGTCTGGTGGTCATCCTACAGTAACTTGCAATATTAACGTCTTCTTTTCCTTCCCTATAGGCTGACATTTTACAGTATGAGAGGAGATGGCGATGGGAGGCCTGGATAGAAGCGAACCGTGACTGCAATAATATCCATTAGCTATACATTCTCAATTCACATGCAGAGATAGCCTGGACCCAGCCTCCGTTGCTACGTTGAAGTTCAAATTCAACTTCGCAAGTTCGTCTGGCCCCACTCCATGTACTTATGAAGGTCGAGATACTGAAAAAAAAAGCTTTTTTTTATCAACATCCAATCAGACACAACGGCACTACGCAACAGGTGACGTCGGGGAAAATTGAGTCAAGCAGTCAGGCTGGCCAGACTCATTTGCCGGTGACATTCAGAAGTTGAATGTTGCGACAGCAAGGGTGGCTGGATTCCAGGCTAGTGCAGAGACTAATGTGAATCTTAGTCGACAAATCAACAGTCAACCAAAGTAGCCTATTGTGCATGCCGGTACTGTAGCTTAATGGCTTTCTCTGTGAATACTGAACCATGTATCCACATGATTGTATATTCTTCTCTATTGGAGAATGTGAAATGCCTAATGGATGGACTACTGATGAAAGATATGCTCTCTTTTTCTGTGTCTATAGTGAAAATAATTTGTCAGCCAACTCACCCAGCAAAACATTTTTACTTTACTCGGTGTTGCCATGTCTACTTATTATAGTAGACATTTGACTCGTTTCATTCTGTCATTTACAAATAGTTGCTGGTTGTTTTTTTTATTTGGGGCTTGTTTCTAAAGTGTACATGTAGATTGTAGAACTTATTAATGTTAAATTGCTTCTTAATGCTGTTTAAACCAGTTTATGCCACATTTTTTACATCAAGAACCCCAGATTGACATGTAGGCTACTGTAATTGTCCACACTCATCCATCTGAAAATGCCTTCTTTAATCAAAAGTGTAAAAACTAAAAAGTATTCCAAATATTTAAATTTATTCAACATGGTCACTGATGCACAAGCTCACAATGTGTCACTGTGAGCTTGAAGATGGTCACCTGTTTCTCTTGCAAATCTGCCACTAAGTCACAAGATAACAGGAACTTTTGCACACACAAACGCAAAGACTTATCGGTTGTAGGAAAGTTGTGAAGTTATAGAAATATACAGTATGTTCTGTTGTTTTCTTTTCATTGAAAACGTACAGGATCCTCAGTAAATGTAGATTTGTAGTTGTAAACTGGTGAGTGCTTAAAAAAAACAATTCAATTGGGCTGTATTATTGGGACATTTACGTTACCAATGCCAAAGCAAAAGACTGTCCCTAGGCTATATGTCACTTCACATGCTTAGTGTATAACAACATAATATTTGATTGTATTGCAGCTCACTACATTTTTGTAACACAAGTCCTTATAGCCTACTGAAAGTGACATGGTTTAAAATAAAATGATAAAGCTCTCTATTTTGTTAAACATTGATTTGTTTGTTTCAGTAACAGGGGTGCCCCCTCTCATCATAAGCATTTGTTGTTGTTTGTGTGTGTGTGTGTGTGTGTGTGTGTGTGTGTGTGTGTGTGTGTGTGTGTGTGTGTGTGTGTGTGTGTGTGTGTGTGTGTGTGTGTGTGTGTGTGTGTGTGTGTGTGTGTGTGTGTGTGTTAGTGTTATGGGTCCATTTTGGTAAGGGGGGGCTCCAGGGAAAATCTCATATTAGCCTAGAGACCAGATTATATGTGTTTTAAATGTTCAATTCTAGTTATAGAGGACAGGTATTGTCCTCTCTGATGTAAGGCTAATGTAAATTGTTATCCATATTAGTCTTATTAGCCTGGTATCCTTTTAAAGCATGTCTGGTGGTCACCCCCTCCCCTCACCCGCCTCCCTTCGTTTCGCCCCCTCCCCTCATAGCGCCCCTAGACAACTGCCTCGTTTGCCTAATGGCAAAAACACCCCTGGTTATAGGGTTATATTTAGTGGACATAGCGGATCTTCAAGTGTGCAAGAGGAAACATAGCATAGCATCATATAGAGATGCGCAGTTACGTCACCCCATTCATTTTTCTCATAGACTTTTCGAAAATAATTTATATCAAGACGATTACGCCGCGGACAAAGCCAACTTGAGTCGTGACGAATCATGATGACACACACAAACTTTTGGGACAATAAAATAATTTCGAAGATGAAAAACGAAACAAAAAGTCCTGTATCATGCCGTTTTCTACTTCTTCCCAATTATATATTATATGACGATATTGTGTTTGTTGTCATGATTTGTCACGACCTGAGTTGGCTTTGGCCGCAGCGTAATCGTCTTGATATAAATTATTTTCGAAAAGTCTATGAGAAAAATGAATTGGGAAAAGACTTCCGAAACAGGGGCGGTGACGTCACTGCACATCTCTATAGGCCTATAATGCCCTGGGTGACCCTGGTCAAGCACTGACTCAGTGTCAGGGTGCTGCATTTGCTGGAAAGACTCCATAGGCCTACTATAACAAAACTGATGACTGCATGTACAGTAGGCCAATTCGTGCACAACAGAAACCTGTGAATGGACACTAGTTAAGTTTTGCACTTGTTTACAATAATTTGACCACCTTGTTCATTTCATGAAGACATTTAGACATACAAAGTATTTACTTCTGCAAAAGCCAGAAGCAGCAAATCATAATGGATTTAAGAGGAAAAAGAGAAATGTAGGCTAGGCTACAGAGAGGAAAAGCGGTTGGATGGGATGGAATTATATTTTTGTTTCTATTTTATTTTTTATGTTTGATTGGCCCTTCGAGAATGGTTTTTGAAGGAGTCAAGGGATTCTCATGCCTTAGTGACTTTCAGGAGAGCGTTCCACCTTTTGATAGTCTACACGGAAAAGAGCCTTAACTGTTTGTTTGTGCAGACACAATTTGATTGATCATATTGACAGCTTGGAGAATGACGACGTCCAACCATCTCTGTACTGTGGAGTTGTGTTTATTTGTTTATTACATACAGTACCTGTATGTAATAAAGTAAGAGTCCACACGGGGGCGACATCGTAGTGCCCATAAAGACGGGGGTATTTTGCCCCATCTAGACTTCCGTAAATGTAGGCCTGTGTGTGTGTGTGTGTTTGTGTGTGTGTGTGTGTGTGTGTGTGTGTGTGTGTGTGTGTGTGTGTGTGTGTGTGTGTGTGTGTGTGTGTGTGTGTGTGTGTGTGTGTGTGTGTGTGTGTGTGTGTGTGTGTGTGTGTGTGTGTGTGTGTACGTGCATGCATGCATACGTGGTGACGTGTGCATGTGTACGTAATGAGCGTCTACTCCTCACGTGCGTCATGACGTTTTAATGGCGGCCTCCTGTGGCAACAAGAAGCACATCCACACAGGTTGTTTTGGGACAAACTCGAACTAAGTAAGTATTAACGCTTCATCATTACGTGTGAAAACAACCACATTATGCAGAATGCAGTCTTGTACATAAACCAGATGCATTAACACAGAGCCCACACAGCTCATTATAGACGAGAGCTCAGCTAACTCTTGTTATTTACTTCCTTATCGTCATGATGCTAAATGAAGGCACAGCAGTGGGGCGTTTTGGGACACAATTGCTTGTTGCTACTTGCTACCAAGCCATTTTTGCTGAATCTGGGAAATGCATGTTATAGTAGGCAAGTAACATTTTTGAGTGGTGCAATCACTCCAAGCCAAGGCTTGGCTTTTTTTTTTTAGTTATACAGTATAGGAACGTGTATGTTCTTCCGATGGTCAGACTGGATTCCCGTCAGACTGACATGACGTGAGTTTGCACCATTTGCGTGTGCTTATTGAAGATATGAGATGATTAAACTGAAAGTAAAAAAGAGTGCATAAATGAAACTAATGTGAATATTTTGAAATATTTAGTTTGGCCTCACCAGTGGGACGCTGAGGCTGCTAGATTTTAAACATATCGGCATGCTTTATTTAAAAAATGCAAATGAAATTCCACATCCCCCCCATGTGTTAGGAGAACAATATCAGTCACCAGAAAAAAAGATTGTGCTTTTGATTCATCTATTATGGTTAAAATTGAGTTTTAAGTTATAACGGGTTTCATGGGAGGCTAAAATGAATATCAAACATCTAATTAGTATAAAGTGTCTGGGGGTTTTCACATAAGGCTGAGTACACAATAAAATTGACCGTTGCTGGTGTAGGTTGTCTAGTATTGACATAACCCTAGTGATCCCATCATCAAACTTTATTTTCTGTGATATTAGACACATCATGAAGTCTTTAAGCCACAGCAATGCTTTAGGGGCCAGTGTTGCCTTCCACTCCAATAATAATCTTCTTCTCATACAGTATGTAATCTACAAAATCTATAATTCTGTCCACTTTGTGTTTCCTTTGCCCTAGGTCTGTACTCTGTATTGAGTCAGAACTACTGCAGGAGGGAACTGTGACCCATACCACTGGGACCTGCTGCTGACCCTGTCAGCTAAATTCACTCCAACAACAACCACCATTCACAGTTGAAAGGGAATGTTCTAAAGGAGGAAGAGGTACTACCACTCGCTGAGCACCTGTATTGAGCAGTGTTTGCATACTCACTCAAAGGCAGAATGACTTCGAGGTTGTCTCGTCCAGAAGAAGATTATTCCTGCCCTGTGTGTCAAGACATCTTTAAAGACCCTGTTATCCTGTCATGTAGCCACAGCTTCTGTAAAGAATGCCTGCAGAATTGGTGGAGAGAGAAGCGGATACATGATTGTCCACTTTGTAAGGAAGTGCATTCGACAGGTAATCCTCCCCGCAACCTGGCTCTGAAGAACTTGTGTGAGGCTTTCATACAGGAGAGACACATGAGAGCTTCAAAACGGCAGAGAACTTCATCAGGATCTGAGCTCTGCAGCCTGCATGCTGAGAAACTCAAACTGTTCTGTCAGGAATGTCGAGAGCCAGTGTGTGTTGTGTGTCTTCATTCAGAAAGACACACCGACCACAGTTTCAGACCCATCGACGAAACTGCCATGGAGCGCAAGGAGGAAGTCCAGAAATTACTGACGCCTTTACGGGAGAAACTGGAGTTCTTCAATCATATCAAAAGGAAAAGTAACCATACTGCAAACCACTTTAAGGCCCAGGTCCAGCACACAGAGACACAGATTAAGGAACAGTTTATGAAGCTTCATCAGTTTCTGCAAGAGGAAGAGGAGGCCAGCATCACTGCACTGAGAGAGGAAGAGCAGCAGAAGAGTCTGATGATAAAGGAGAAGATCAAGGTTCTGAAAAGAGACATATTAACCATTTTAAGCTCAATCAGAGCCGTAGAGGAGGAGCTGAGAGCCGAACATGTGTCATTCCTGCAGAACTACAAGACCACAATGGAAAGAGTCCAGCTCACAGTGCCGGACCCACAGCCAGTCTTAGGACCGCAGTTGGACGTGGCCAAACACCTGGGTAACCTGACCTTCAGAGTCTGGAACAAGATGAAGGGCATGGTCTCCTACACTCCCGTCATTCTGGATCCCAACACTGCCCATCCACGTCTCAAGCTGTCTGATGATCTGACCAGTGTGAGTCGTGAAGGAATTCAGAAACTTCCTAAAAACCCTGAGAGATTTCAGTCGTGGAACTTCGTTGCAGGATCTGAGGGCTTTAACTCTGGGACTCACAGCTGGGATGTTGATGTTGGAGCCAATAATACACAGTGGTCTTTAGGTGTGGTGACAGATACTTTGCATAGGAGAGCATATAATTGTGTGGGTCAATTATGGAAATTAATATTAGTGGACGGTAACTACAAGGCGACCTGGAGAGACAACAAATGCATGCCAGTCTCCACTGTTCTCTCTGTGGAGCAGAAACCTTCACGGATCAGAGTCCAATTGGACTGGAATGAAGGGAGGCTGTCCTTCTCTGATGCCGACACCAACATGCACCTGCACACCTTCACGCACAACTTCACTGGCACACTCATTCCATGGGTTAGCATTTGCACTGCACATAGAGCTCTGAAGATTTTGCCAGTGAAGCTCAGTGTAAGCATGGAACAACACAGTTTTGAGAGACTTTGAGAGACAATTTATGATTGTATTACAGAAATGACATGGACTGACCATCGCTCCTGCTGATCTGCACAATATGGCCGAGCACACTTCCAACAATATGCACCTCCAATTCATGGTCTAGGTCGGACAATCAAGTAACAAATGATACATTCCTATATTGTATCTAAGGTATACTATACATAACTGATTATTACAGTATATAATGTTAAGGATTGTTGGAGATCGTGATTAAAGGTTGTTGCTCTGGATTTGGGTTTCAACAGTTAATCGCACTACTAACATTTGTTTTCTAAATAACGGTTCTATTTTCCTATTTTCACAATTTGAGTGACACTACAGTGGGACAAAGTATAAAATAGGGCTTAAGTGTTTATCAGAATAAATGCCATTAAAAAGGCAGGATGTATGTTACCAGTGAATGTCTGGAAGGGTGGAACAACAGTTACTCAATTAGCACGATCTTACAGATGATTATTGGTCTCATGGCAACTTTATTCTCCAGGCAAACCTCTTGCTTCTCAGGAAATCCTGAATCCTGTTCACTACACACAGACTGCTGGAACTTCACTATGGGCAGCAGGTTTAGCAGTCTGGGTGGATGATTTTTATGACCGCTTCTTCCAGTGACACATTTTAGATGTGGAAGGCGGTGCAGTTCCAGGGCGGCCTACGGTTGCCTTAGATTTTGGATTGAGAACAACAAAGATGGAGAACACGTCGGTGCCCTTGGCTCTTGCCGCAAATTTATTCGGGCATGTATATTAATGATGGTTAGTGATGTTATTGGTGATAATGTGAGGTGTTATCCAAAGAAAGCTATGCCATAGCAATTCTAATCTTCAGTGTGTTTGAGTGGACACTCAAGTTAGAGGCCTGCCACAAGGTTCCACTTCCAAGTGCACAACTGGTGGTCCTCAGATGATGATGTTGACAAACAGTGGTTTCTGTTGAACACACAGGTCCCTGCACAATGCTGCGTTTGTTGCCTTTTATTTTTAAAATGCATCTGCAAGACCTTTCACTGCTGCCTTTGTTGCCTTATCCTTAAAATGCCTTTTTGCAAGACCTTGAGTTGTATTCTGTCCTGTTCAAGTTCAAGGTTACATTTAACACTTGTATGCAACTGTGTATTCAAACCTCACATGACCACTTGGATTTAGTTTTTAAGACTGTACTACACCTGTGCAATAAAATCTGTTATAATGTGACAGGCTGGTTTTTATTTTAACTGTTTTTAATTATCTATTTACTATATAACCATTTAATTTAGATGGTGTATTGTTACTGATTGGAACTGCATTCCATGTCAAAATTTTACTATGTTGTGGATTTCTTTTTACTGTATTCATTCATTTGAATCTGAGGGGCGATCTGAATGAATCCTTGCATAGATGTGCAGTCATAATAGTCGACGAGGCTATTGATGACAGGTTTCCACC
This sequence comes from Benthosema pterotum, assembly GCA_039105355.1. NCBI lineage: Eukaryota > Metazoa > Chordata > Actinopteri > Myctophiformes > Myctophidae > Benthosema > Benthosema pterotum. The sequence goes on along the minus strand of CM076983.1, from coordinate 30,667,270 downwards.
CTTATGTGTCTAATCCCCTTTTCCCCAGATGTTTCCACGGCCCACTGCATAAAAATGTGGGGTCCTTATAGCACACAAAGTTTGAGAATTTCTGAGCTAGAAGACATCTCAGGCATCGGGCATTAACAAATTAATACTTGATTGGTTTGTTCGGTAAGAGGCTCTCCTCCTTTCCAGTTCTTTAGGACAGCTTTTTATTTTTTAGTTTTCAAGAAAAACAAAGGATGGGATCAATTTACATAGCCCTAAGGGACCCCGGTCTAGGAAGTTGAAGGAACTAGACCAGGGCCTAGTTCCTAGACCGGGCCTAGTCATAATGGTCTAATTCATTTTGTCTGCTTGTGGAAACTCTCTTTCTGCATAGCCTACTGTGGAAAGAAACAGCTGGTGTTCAAGGCCTGCCATGCATTCTAGCATTAGATTGAGCATAGGTGATTTTCCACTGGACCATTCCCACATTTCCTCAGACTCATTTGCATGTCCCCAGAGTGGATGGACCAGAGCTCCGTTATTTTGTCATGTATATATTATTTTCCAGTTGCAAACTGTGGAAACAGATGTGAAGCTTCAAAGCCTTTTTCTGTTTTTTCCCCCATCCAGTACCTTACAGGTCCACACGGGGGCGGCATCGTATAAACATAGCGAGTGTACATAAAAACAGTCCGTCTGTGTGTTATTTATTTCACTGCCAATTCAAAAAGTGGCTTTTTATCCTTTTGTTAAACTCTCCGTAAGGGTCCATTGGGTTACCATAATTTACCAACCAACTTTACCAACTAATCTCTCCCTTATCCATTTTTTCTGTGAGTGTACAAATGGACCCTAACAGGTTGTTACTACTTGATGTCATCAAGTTGTGATATTATTTTTTTATTTTGTTTTTTCAGACCTCAATTTCTAGGAAACACAAAAGGGGACTCTTTAAAATTATATCCACACAACTTCTCTAATGATATAGTAAAGTGTTGAAAATTGGGACCACCCCCCGCGCCCGCGGACCAACGGTTGAGAGCCACTGGTGAAGCATATCTATGACGTCACGGTTTAATGGCGTCGTCCACAGAAGCATCCACGGTTTATTTTTGGACAAACCTCAAAGTAAGTCACACTTAACGCTTCACACAAGTGGGGAAACAACCACGCTGCGTAGAAATAACACGGAAAACTCGTCTGTCAGTAGAATGGCTGGCACATACATGCATCTGTATGTATAGAACCAAAGCCTTGAGTAGAGTTATACGTGAACTCCGTTCATTTCATGGGGTCAGTCCAACGGCGGCTCTTCTACGTGGACTTTATATTGAGAATGGGGACAACAAAAAGGGACAAGCAGAAGTTGCAGAATGCATTGGCGTCTGTGGGTTCGCGCGATACATGAACCGCGTACGTGACCCAGGCTGCTTCTTGCCCCCAATGTCGCAACTCCCTACTGCCTAGATGCCTCTGAAGAGGCGAACTATGTGCCTTTCCTGCGTACATACACACGATTTATTAATCACACTTCATTTGTCGCTATATTTAGCGCTTTTTCAGACCCCCCTAGCGCCAAAATTAGTGGAAAAACTCCTGGCGGAAAATCTAGTACTTTTTGGCTGGTGAGTTGGGGTGAAATTGATTGACAGGCGCCAGAGATAAAACCCTCATTTTTCACCATTTTTCCTCCTATGATAGTGGTTTTCAACCAGTGGTCCCCAGGCTAAATGATGGATAGTTGGTTAACCAGATGTAACTCTTTGAGAGCGTAAAAATAAAACCAAATGGACCCTTACGGGTCCATTTGGTTTCATTTTTACACTCTCAAGAGTTAAAATATTCATGTGGATTAGCCCAAGTCTACACAACTAGAGAATGTAGAAGATTAATGGTCATTTAATGGTCCTATTCCCTTCCAGGCAAGCATCTAGCGCAGGGGAGCCCAACCAGTAGATCGGGATCTACCAGTAGATCTCGGGAGATGTGGGGGGGAAAGAAAAAAATGGGGTGGAAAAGAAAAAAAGATTTGTGTGTGTGTGTGTATGTGTGTATGTGTGTGTGTGTGTGTGTGTGTGTGTGTGTGTGTGTGTGTGTGTGTGTGTGTGTGTGTGTGTGTGTGTGTGTGTGTGTGTGTGTGTGTGTACTGTAACTGGACTGTTCTTATTATGATTGCATTTGCAATGGCAGTGTTTGTACAAGTCTGTTGTACTTATGTTGTACTGTTGCAGGCCTATTTATGACAAGTCTGTTGTACTTTATGCTTATATGGACATGAAGTGGTAAAACTAAGTAGTGTTGTGTTGTTGTGAAGTTACTGCAGGCTGGCAATGATGCGTGTGGTTTGAAATGTTGATATTGGACTGGTAGATCCCGGAGGGGTTGGCTGCTGAAAAGTAGATCTTGGGTCGAAAAAGGTTGGGCACCCCTGATCTAGCGCACTAGTGCATTTTGGAAGTGCCACTAGTGCATTTTGGCAGTTGGCAACACTGTTCATCATAGACCTGGCCGGGCCGGGAATTTCTAGGACTCACCAGCTGTTTGGAACCAAAATTACCCATATGGCTATATAACGTATGGGTCTGTAATCTGAGAGAGTACACATGGAACCAAGTGGTTACAGTAATTGATTTTTACAATATGAATTGGGGCTCCCACTGAGAGATAGAAATGCCATGTCTGGGGCCCTTGAAATAAAAATGTGTGACCATCACTGCTAGAGGCGTAAACAGGTTGTTTTATGTTGGTCCTCCTTGGCATACTTTCAAATGGGGGTTGGTGTTAAAATAATTTTATATATTATTTGTTGTGGCGTAAAGTACATACGCCATGCTCTCCATGGCTTTGATAAAACGACAACCTTCTGTCACCATTTGTCACTTAGCCAATCATCACCTTTGGAATATATAGTACAGTATATTGTATATGTGCTGAGAAGTCCTGCCCCTTTCATGACGTCGCCCATGGTCCAGAAATGATTTCCCCATTCATTTTCCTCATAAACTTTTAAAAAGTGGTTTATATAAAGACGATTATGCTGCGGGCAAAGCCAACTCGGGTTGTGACAAAGCATGACAGCACACACATTATCATAGATTATTACATGGCTTGAATGAATGCTCCATACAGAAGCCAGCGTTCTGGTCATGTGAGCGGTGACATATTACACTATAATTCACCGCTCCGCTCTATATTGGACCGCTGCATAATCAGGGTCCCCAAAGTGCAAACAGCTGTGTTCATATCAATCCGCGGTGCGCTTCCGCATTTAGCTCCAGCACGCCGTTAGCGGGTCCATTCGGTTAGCTACGTATCTGGTTGTTTACATGCCGTTGCCGTCGCCCTCTCAAGGACCACTGGTGGTCCTCGGACCACTGGTTGAAAACCACTGACGTAAGCCATGTAATAAGCGGGATAACACCCTTCGAACCGGTTCGATAACACCGGCTCATCGGGTGTTATCCCCTACATATCTAACTAGCAAGAAGAAAAAATGGCAGGATATGATACAATATATGTAACTGGCAAGAAGAAAAGAACGGCAGGATACAACACTTTTAGTTAATTTATCTTCTTAGTTATTTGATTGTCCCAAAACATTGTGTTTGTTGTCATAATTTGTCATGACCTGAGTTGGCTTTGTCCACGGCATAATCATCTTTATATAAACCATTGTCAAAGTCTATGAGGAATATGAATGGGGAATTCATTTCTGGACTACAGGCGACGTCATGAATAAGGCGGGACTGCTCAGCTCTATGGAGAGTTGAGTTGTGACCGCGTGAGGTAGATGATTTTACGTCATTTTTAATCCAGGGCACTAAGTTTTAAACTGGTGGTCCATCAAGGTATTGCATGTGGACCCTGGCCATGGCTTTAGTAATGTAGGAACGGGAAGATTAATTGAAGTTGAGAAACGATGGCGTAGATTACCTGGTGTTGACGTGTGAATGTCGTCAGTTCTTTGGAGATCGGATGTCAAGAATTTCCAGTTATATAATTCCAAGGGAACGTGTAGGATTGCATGGTTGAGTCACCATTACTGTATAAGGAAACTTGCCCATAGTCAATTACATGTGTCTGCTCATGCATGCTTATGTTTACATCGCTACTGTTGTGGTTACGAATAACAGCATCATTATTATTGTCTCCACCGTAAGGTGGTGACTATGTTTCGCCCCCTGTCTGTCCGTCCGTTTATATGGGCATAAAAGGGACACACATCTACCTAGATGAGTGCCCCTTCGTGGCACAGGTCTCTACCAGGCCATATCAGGTTGTGGCTCTGATGACATCAGAGTGAGTGTACGTGAGCGGAGTGAACAACTAGGCCATGTACTACTCGTACATGAGTGGAGCGAGCTAGTATGATGACATCACCTAAACCGGCCAATCGGGTGCGACCTGGACTGTGCACGGACGGACCGACACACGGACGGACAGGGGGTAGAACATTCTCTCCACCAGTGCTGGGCAGTAACGAATTTTAGATTCCATATTACTGTAATATTACTTTCGCTCTAAAAAGTAAACGAGATTGCTCTGCAAAAAATGGGTACTTTGCAAGTAACACAAGTTACTTGTTTAAAATGAGCTTGTTGTTGCATGCAAAAATAGAACAGATTCACAAGCTACCTATCAGGTACTGTAACAACAGAGATGGGCACTAGATTGTAGATCCAGTCCACACTCTGCATCCGGCGCACAGTTATACACTAAAAATCGCTTGCTGCTTTATTTTGTATTTTATTTTTAAATACAAGATCTCAACTGTGTTTGAAAACAAATTGTGAAAAAGTTTAAAAAGTCAAACAGACAAATTTCGAAATCTGGTTTTGTTAGTTACAGGTTCAGTTCAGTTTTGTGATTCAAGGTTAAAATGTTCCCATTGCTTCTCTCTGCTCCTTTTATTTATTTATTTTTTTTATCTAAGAAAGACATTTACAATGTCGGATTTTGTTGGCTTTGTTTTCAGGTGCAGTTTGTGGGATTGGAGACTATTATTATTCCAATAAATTGGATTCAGTTCTAAAAAGAACTCGCTAAGCAGATTATGTTGTACATCTCTATTTTTTCAAAGGTGGGAGTTGAGAACTTGGGAAAGTAATAACGTAATATGTAATATATTACTCTTCGGTTCCAGTAAAGTAATGATATTACTTTGTCTAAGGGGTAACGAGTAAAGAAGTTACTTTCCTAAGTAATATTAATAATAATAATAATAATGGATTGCATTTTTATAGCGCTTTTCCAAGTGCTCAAAGCGCTTTACAATGGTCCATTCATTCATACATTGGGAAGTAGAGCGGCGAACAGTCGACGCCAGCGTCCCCACTTCCCACATTCACACACCAATGGTGGCCAGCTCACACCAACCAACTCATTGGAGGCAATTTGGGGTTCAGTGTCTTGCCCAAGGACACTTCGACACATAGACAGGAGGAGCCGGGATTCGAACCGCCGACCCACGGGTCATTGGACGACCTGCTCTACCTCCTGAGCCACAGCCGCCCCATATTGACCAACACTCTCTCCACTGTACTGGTGGAGACAATAATAGCTGGGTAGGGCATGTAGCCTGGCTAAAGCCAGACCGAATCAGCTGTTGGCAAAAAATTGCCTATCAGCAGATTAGTCTGGAGTAGCTCAATTGCACACTGATTTCTTTCTCCAGAAAAATTGGGGTGGCCAATCAGGACACAGTACTGTATTAAATATGTTTGCATACTGGGCCACTGACAGGCAATTTTTTGCCAACAGCTGATTCGGTCTGTCTTTAGCCAGGCTATGGGGCATGCATTTCCAACTTGCATCGTTCCAAGTAGGCCAGTGCCCAACAGCCACCGCCGTAGAGGCTCCAGCGGATACTATCTGGGTGGGGCGTGCATTTCCAACTTGCATCGCTGTGCCCAACGGGCGCCGCCACCTTAGAGGCCCGCGGGCACCGTTCTAGTGAATGTGATGAACAGTCTATGTAAAAGGTGATATATACTGTAAATGGTCAGATAAATGCACTGACTTCAGATGATCTGAACTTTTCTCAGACTGCCACGGAGAGAGAGAGATGTCTTCCAAAAGGCATTCAACGTTGTCGGAGAAACGGCGAGAGATAATGGACAAGGTCCGTGGATCGTTCGATGCAAGGATGCAACCCGTAGTGAAGTTGTACAGGATCGGTACGTACCGTTCTTATTCACTGATGGTTACTGGATAAACTTTGAAAATTGAATACTGTAGGTCAGAGTGAGCCACTGGATCTGCTGCTTCACCACATCAGAATTCTGAACCGTCTTTATCGTCATATCACAGTTTTACAAGTAAAAATGTGAGTAAAAAATATTTTTTGTGCTTCCAACACCGTGGTGGTGTTGGAAGATGGGTGTGGGGTAGGAGACAAAGACGAGCCTACACTGTGTCAGTGATCTAGATCCACAACTTCCAAATACGCAATTTATAGATGATGGATGAATTTGGACAATAAGCTCTGTCCACTGATGTACAGTAATATTAATCCACCATGAAAAAAAAAAAAAAAAAACAATCACGGAAAAAAAATGCAGTAAAGATTTTAAAGATTTATTAACAGTTAAAACTGGGACTGTTGTTTGGAACTGTATTCATTTCTTTCAGATAAGCCTACATTTCTACCCGAATATAAACGCATTATAACCATATACAGTAAGATGAAATGGGAGTTAAAAATATGACTCCTAACATTGCTGAAGTGGCACTCATCAGCAGTCACTGGGACTCATATAGAGTCCCAGTGACTCTATATGATGTCAATAGATTGAAATCCTATTGACATCACGGCCGCGTTGCATCAGCGTCGCGTTGTGGCTTGCAGATTACATTTCTTTGGCCGAGTTATTTCTCCGCAAGGGGCAGTGAGTTGTCCCCGACAACTCAACCCAAGGAATGGCATTTCAGAACATTGCGCGCCCCACAGTGTTGACATGAGTGTTGACAAAGGGGTTGTCAGAACACTCATGTGTTGTCAACGGGAGAAAGACCAGCGACACTGTGTTGACACTGGGAGACAGGCAGTGAAAGCGTTGATGTCAGGTGACAGTTCTGAGCGCCGTCTGTTAGTGTCTGGCGTGTGTGTCACCGTTGTAAGTCTATTGGGCCATGGCCGTTTTCTGCCAATACACTATTCAATCAATCAATCAATCAATCAATCAATCAATCAATCAATCAATCAATCAATCAATCACTGTCATTGACATTGAGCCATTTTGTTAAATAAACATTTGACATATTTATTTATTTATTTATTATGCCACTTTGGAACCGAAAGAGGGAACCGTTAAAACTCGGAATCGACGAGCAAAACTAGAATCGGTACCGGACTCAAAAATACCCATCCCTATCCCAGATAGCCATGATGAATTGCACACCGATTTCTTTCTCCAGAAAAATTGGGGTGGCCAATCAAGACACAGTACTGTATTAAATATGTTTGCATACTGGGCCACTGACAGGCAATTTTTTGCCAACAGCTGATTCGGTCTGTCTTTAGCCAGGCTATGGGGCATGCATTTCCAACTTGCATCGTTCCAAGTAGGCCAGTGCCCAACAGCCACCGCCGTAGAGGCTCCAGCGGATACTATCTGGGTGGGGCGTGCATTTCCAACTTGCATCGCTGTGCCCAACGGGCGCCGCCACCTTAGAGGCCCCGCGGGCACCGTTCTAGTGAATGTGATGAACAGTCTATGTAAAAGGTGATATATACTGTAAATGGTCAGTTAAATGCACTGACTTCAGATGATCTGAACTTTTCTCAGACTGCCACGGAGAGAGAGAGATGTCTTCCAAAAGGCATTCAATGTTGTCGGAGAAACGGCGAGAGATAATGGACAAGGGCCGTGGATCGTTCGATGCAAGGATGCAACCCGTAGTGAAGTTGTACAGGATCGGTACGTACCATTCTTATTCACTGATGGTTACTGGATAAACTTTGAAAATTGAATACTGTAGGTCAGAGTGAGCCACTGGATCTGCTGCTTCACCACATCAGAATTCTGAACCGTCTTTATCGTCATATCACAGTTTTACAAGTAAAAATGTGAGTAAAAAATATTTTTTGTGCTTCCAACACCGTGGTGGTGTTGGAAGATGGGTGTGGGGTAGGAGACAAAGACGAGCCTACACTGTGTCAGTGATCTAAATCCACAACTTCCAAATACGCAATTCATAGATGATGGATGAATTTGGACAATAAGCTCTGTCCACTGATGTACAGTAATATTAATCCACCATGAAAAGAAAAAAAAAAACAATCACGGAAAAAAAATGCAGTAAAGATTTTAAAGATTTATTAACAGTTAAAACTGGGACTGTTGTTTGGAACTGTATTCATTTCTTTCAGATAAGCCTACATTTCTACCCGAATATAAACGCATTATAACCATATACAGTAAGATGAAATGGGAGTTAAAAATATGACTCCTAACATTGCTGAAGTGGGACTCATCAGCAGTCACTGGGACTCATCTAAAAGTCCCTCCCTGCATCACCTGAGGATTCATTAGATTGAAATCCTATTGACATCACGGCCGTGTTGCATCAGCGTCGCGTTGTGGCTTGCAGATTACATTTCTTTGGCCGAGTTATTTCTCCGCAAGGGGCAGTGAGTTGTCCCCAACAACTCAACCCAAGGAATGGCATTTCAGAACATTGCGCGCCCCACAGTGTTGACATGAGTGTTGACAAAGGGGTTGTCAGAACACTCATGTGTTGTCAACGGGAGAACGACCAGCGACACTGTGTTGACACTGGGAGACAGGCAGTGAAAGCGTTGATGTCGGGTGACAGTTCTGAGCGCCGTCTGTTAGTGTCTGGCGTGTGTGTCACCGTTGTAAGTCTATTGGGCCATGGCCGTTTTCTGCCAATACACTATTCAATCAATCAATCAATCACTGTCATTGACATTCAGCCATTTTGTTAAATAAACATTTGACCTATTTATTTATTTATTATGCCACTTTGGAACCGAAAGAGGTAACCGTTAAAGCTCGGAATCGACGAGCAAAACTAGAATCGGTACCGGACTCAAAAATACCCATCCCTATCCCAGACAGCCATGATATTTCCTTCTTTTTTTCTCTTTTTTCTAATTTTTATCCCACAATTTTGTAACCCATTTTTCACCCAGTGCCATTCCTAATGTCCTAATCCCAATCCTCATGCTTCCTTCAATGCATGAGGAGTCCAAGCTGCCTTCTTTTCACCAGGGGGTTTCCCTGGTTGGACTTAGCGTGTGGAAGGAACACATTATTCCAGTCAGTTCCTGTCCCCTCCATCAGGCGCCCCGGCTGGCCAGGGGGAGGCAGTTTAGAGCCCAGGACTACTGCATGGTTTTGTGAGGGTATCTACCCTAGGGGACTCGGGAAGGCGGACACTATATTTCCACACTAACTCCAGAGGGACTATAAGGGCTTCATTTCCGTCACTGCTAAAACCATAATCACTTTACATAATCACTCAACATAGTTCAACTAGCCAATCTACATTCCCACGTTGTGAGCTTGTAGACTTGCCATTTTAACTATTAAAAAACAACTATGGTTTAACTATTCAAACAATTATGGTTTAGCTATTCAAACCAAAGAAGAGTAGTTATATACAGAAAAGGGTTTAGCAGTGAGAAATGGTGCCCTATATTTCAACTCACTCTAGAGGGCCAACATTATGCTGTTGCATTTATATCTCCAAGTTTTATCTTTTCGTAATTAAGGCCATACTATAAACCTAGTTGATCAGACAACCTCCATCTGTGGGCCTGAGAGTCTTTATTGTATATGTGAAACATAGACATTATTTTTGAATAAATTTACAATTGAACCCCATTTGGGATTCCTGAAAATAAAACTTCCAAGTGGATCCGGTGGAGGTGATGGTACTGCAGACTGAAAAATTTCTGGCAAGCAAGTGTATTTGTTGTAAATGCCCAACATATTGTATCTTTCCATCGCTCAACTATCTTCCATTTCGCTTTGTGCAGAGTTGCATCATCAGCCTGGCATCCCGTCTGTCCTACCGGCAGTAAATGAAAAAAGAGGGTTGGCTACACCAAAACGCCACAACTGTGACAAGTGTGGAAAACACTTCACTCGCCCGTCCTCTCTTCAAGCACATCAGAAAACGCACACAGGAGAGAAACCCTATGGATGTGACACATGTGGAAAACACTTTGGTACAGTTTACCAACTCAACACACACACCACGCGAGTTCACCTGGGAGAAAGACCGCATCGCTGCGACCACTGTGGCAAATACTTTCAAACAAGCACTCACCTCCGCGTACACTGGAGAGTTCACACAGGAGAGAAACCCTATGGTTGTCATCAGTGTGGAAAACACTTCAGTAACATCTCCGGTCTTTACAAACACCAAAGGGCCGTTCACGTCGGAGAAAGACCGTTCCACTGCGAGCAGTGTGGCGTCAACTTCAAATCAAAAGCTCAATTAAAGTCACACCAGTTGATTCACACGGATGAGAGACCCTACAAATGTGTTCAGTGTCCGAAAAGCTATAATCACAGATCCACTTTGAATAGTCACATTAAGTACAAGCACACTGGAGACAAGCGCTTCCGTTGCGAACAATGCGGGAAAGGCTTCGTTTCAAGAACAATTCTCAAGGAACACGTGCGTGTACATACAGGAGAGAAGCCATTCCACTGTGTCGAATGTGGATACCAATTCAACAGCATTGCCAATCTGCGCGTTCACCAGAGACTTCACCGAGGGCATAAGCCTTTCCATTGCGACCAATGCGGGAAAAGCTTCAATTCGACAACTGGCTTAAAAAGACACGAGAAAACTCACACCGAGGAGAAGCCCTTTCACTGCGACCAGTGCGGAAAGGCTTTTAAACATTCGGCGGCTTTAGAACGTCACAGGATGAAGCCCTTCCACTGTGTCCAATGTGGATTAGCCTTTACTGAATTGGAAAGTTTTAAAGCTCACAAGATTAAACACACGGTGAAGAAACCCTTTCGGTGCCATGAGTGTGGAATGACTTTTACTTTCTTATGCAGGTTACAAGAACACCGTTCTATGAATACAGGAGATGTGAAACCTTGCAAATGTAGTGCATGTGGAAGTGTTTTTACTCGGATACAGTGCCTTCATCATCATGAGCTGATACACATGAAAGAGAAAAGACATCAGGCTTCCCTTTTAAAATGAAATGCGAACTGCATTTTCTTTCCCCGTGGAATAATGATGATGGAGGCCATAATCAAAATTGTACCAGCTCCAAATGTGAACCCAAAACTCAGTCATGGGCTAACGCGCGCACACACACACACACACACGCATGCACGCACGCACGCACGCACGCACACAAACAAACAGAACAGTTGTGGGCACTGGGCATAGCTTAAGTTTAGCAATTGTATTATTTGAATATTAAAACTACACCTCCTGAGGATCTATTAGTCATGTTAAGTCCATATACAAAAAACACATCCAGTGAGCCTGTTTGTATTTTTTTTCCTTTATTGCAACTGCAAGTCGCAATTCCAAGTACACCAGTTAGTTCACACTGGTGAGAGACCCTACAAATGTGGTCAGTGTGCGAAACGCTATAATCACAGCTCTGCTTTAAATAGTCACGGAAAAAGCTTCAATTTGACAACTGGCTTAAAAGGATCCCTGACTAATAAGATAAACATCGCTTAAAACATTATACTTTCCCTATATAACTAAAATAAACAAATAAAAACACCATTGGCATCTTATTTCTTTCATAAATAGAGAATATTTCACTCAACGGGAACTGCTCCTGGTGCAGTATGATGATGTCACATGTGATCTAGCTCTATGGAATATATGGATGAACATGCTCATGTGACATCATCATCCTGCGAGGCACAAGAAAACTCACACCAAGGAGAAGCCCTTTCACTGCTACCAATGCGGAAAGGCTTTTAGGCACTCAGGGGCTTTAGAACGTCACAGAATGAAGCCCTTCCACTGTGTCCAGTGTGGATTGACCTTTACCGAATTGGAAAGTTTTAAAGCTCACAGGATTAAACACACGGTGAAGAAAAACTTTCAGTGTGACGAGTGTGGAAAGACGTTTACTTACTTAAGCAGGTTAAATGTTCACTGTCTTATGAGTGCAGGAGAGGTGAAACCCTTTAGATGCAGTACATGTGGAAGTGTTTTTACTCGGAAACAGTGCCTTCATCATCACAAGCTGAGACATATGAAAGAGAAAAGACATCGGCACAACCACATGTCAGGTGCAACATGTGTCGCATGATGCACCTACTAGTTTATTTTGTAATAATTCATTGTTTATTAAGGAGAGTTCTGAACTGTTTGCGTTCATTAGGTTTCAGATCCGATTTCAGAGCCGGATTACAAGACTGATCTTGTGTTAAAGTGATTTAATTAAATGTCTTAATTAGTTAATTGTCTTCTCGAACAATGATTATAGAAGAGTTAATAGTTAAAATTATACAACAGGTTGAGAGAAAGCAATCTGATTGGTTAAAGTAGGCATGATTGAATACCTAATCACAATAATAATAATATAATCATCACTGTTTAGCTATGCTTATCTTCCAATGTGATGCTAGCAATTATCTTTGATCATTCAATAAAAAAAAACATTGTTTCGTGAATATCTTAGTTTGTTTTCCTTTTTTATGATAAGGGTAATGGTATATGCCCAAGATTACACTTGATGCTCTTGGTTTACAGTCATTAATGATGGTAAGCACACTTGCTTAACTAAACTAATTATTATTGGCTTCATGGAAATGTGACATCATTTATACAGTACAAAGAAATGTATGAACCTTTTTTTTTTTTCAATAAGCAAAATACAGACACCATTTCCCAGAACCAAACGTGACCACAAAAAGTATGTACTGTACACAGCTTAAGTTTAGCATTTTAGTATTTGCACATTATAACCGCAGCTGGTGGTCTATTGCAGTGGTTTTCAAACAGTGGTCTGTGGGAGAGTTCCAGGTGGTCCCCAGCTAAATAATGGAAAGTTGGTTAGCCAGATGTAACTCTTTGAGGGCATAAAAATGAAACCTAATGGACCCTTGCGGATCCATCTGGTTTCATTTTTGCACTCGAGTTAAAATATTCATCATCTGAATTAGCCCTGAATTAAGTCTACACAACTAGAGAATGTAGATTAATGGTCATTTTGGTCTGTATGTTTGATTGTTTTGTTTCCCAAACCAGGCCTGGAATTGTGGACAAAGGTTTTGGGGTCTGCGGGGCTAAAATGTCATCAAATGGTGGTCCGTGGCTCAAATGCTGAATAAACAGTGGGACCCTGGTCAAAAAGGTTGAAAACCACTGGTCTATTGGAGTGCATAGACTGCACCGAAAAAAGTACTCCATCTCAACTACTGTTGAGCTGCTCAGAGCTAGCCAGACAGACCACCACAGACCAGACATAGACATAGATAGATATATTTTTTGCCTTTTCCCCTCTATGTTGCTTCTACTTTGATGCTGCATCTTTTTCTCTGCAGACAGACACTTGCTTCATCCTGCAGATGGTCCAGAACTTTGTTGTCAACAAATCATAAAAACAAAACAATTGTCGGGCTCAGGAAAGTTGGTGCTAATTTGTGAGGGGGAGGCGGGTTGCGTGGAGATTTTGTTTCCGTCAATGAAAAAAGGTAGTAATTTCCCCTCACTGTATGCTTCTCTGGGTTTGTTTGTTCCACTTGAGTGTGTGTTTGTGGGTGTGTGTGGGTGTACGTGTGTGTGCCATGCAACTGTATATTGCAATATTACATCAATGCATTTCTGTCCCTTCAGCACCCGCAGGCATGCATTGTTGACATTAAACCACCGCCTCTGATGTAATATTGCACTTTGTCAAATAATAACAATGATACTGAATGAACGTTATTGGTATTTCAGTTCAGTCTCAGTCTGCATGTATTCTTGAAGGGTGCTAGCCCTGTTTTCTGCATTGTTGTGCGGTACACACTGGAACTCATTCTACATACTAATCCACTTTAGTACACCAACATTTTAAATGTTGGGTATGTGTTTCCAGCATACAGAAACTTGCCAGCATGTAAAAACCATAGATTCTGCATCACGAAAAAACCCTGACATGTCACATGCTACATAAAGCATGATGGCACTTTGACTATATAGACCACATGCCAATGAGGAAAATTGATATACAGATATACAGTTTCTACAAATTACACTAGATGTAGCTGTTTTTATTAAGAATAGAAGGTTTAACATACGTGAAATGAAGGTTCAAGTTATTCTTTATTGTTACATCTCGTGTACAGGTACAATAAGAGTCATTATTGTTCTTGTTCAGACACTGTAGACGCATTAATAATATTAAGAGTCAAATGATTATATTCTTCTTCAGACATTGCAGCAGCATTAATAATAGTAATAGTGTAGGAAAGCCCTGGTCTGCCCGGCAACACAGGTTGATTGACACTAGTACAGAGACAATTGATACAGCAAGCTGATTGGCTGCCTCTCTGCTGCCCCCCCAATAATTATGATTAGGTGCAGCTTGCATGCTCTACTCAGTCAGTTCTCAGTTGTTTGACCTGAGGAGCAGCAGTGTTTTTTCTTTCTCTCTGACTGTGCGAGTTATTGACCTACAAAGTAAGTGTCGAATTGTTTGATACATTGTATGGTGCTTTCTTTTGTTATATTGCCGTCATGTTGTGAATATTTATGCATGTTTTGAATATGCTAATGTTTATATAATTTATGTTGAATTGTATATTTGATGGCTATGCTGTACCGAATGTATATTTGTTTGGACTGTATTTTGCTTTACATGAGAAATGCTCTGTGATTGTTTTGATGATTATGATGATTCTAAAAGACTGTTTTATTTTGTATTTTTGTAGACCGCACTACGCACGCACCGTGCGCACGCACGTATCCAACCATAGTAAAGACACTGAAACCAAGCTCCTCATCTCCTGTGATTCTCTGATCGGAATCCATCCATAAGTGTTCCAGCTCTACTCTAGCACCTTTTCTGAGGCTCCTAGTCCTCTAGTTCATGGTCCTTCGAGCCGGATAGAGCTACAACAACGCTATGGATCCTGCAACCCAAGATGTCGCCGAGGCAGCTACGCGTCCCCGCAGAGAGCTACACCCTCCTCAACACCTGAGTGACTTCGAAGTGGGCTACACACCTCAGACCCGAGATCAACCTCCAAAGGCTCCATCCCACACATCAGAACGTCGGGTTGGCGAGACGGGGTCCCCATCTCAGATGAGTGAGCGCTCACATCGGTCACACACTCCAGACATTCAGGTCGGTGAGTCAAAGCCTCCTTCTGTGAGGAGTGCACACTCTCAACGCGAGTCCCTTGAGCAAGCTAAGGCCTTATCCGAGAAGAGCTCACACCGCAAGTCCTCACACCATTCGGAGGCTAAAGCTAACTCTGACCAGGGCTCATATCACAAGTCCTCACACCATTCGGAGGCTAAGCCCAGCTCCGACCAGGGCTCATATCACAAGTCCTCACACCATTCTGAGCCCAAAGCCAGTTCCGCCCAGGTCTCATATCGTGAGTCCTCACACATTTCAAAGGCCAAGTCAGCCACGAGCGCAGGCTCTCGTCGGTCCTCTGCTAGCGCAGATGCTCGACGTGCTCTGACACCAGTACAGGAAGCAATTCTCGAAGAGAATATTCAGCGTTTGGAGCTGGAGCAATTACAGCAACAGCTGGTGGAAGACACCAGAGCTGATATGGAGTGTAAGCACCTCCAACGCATGCAGCAGGAAGCACAAGATGCACGAGAGGCTATAGCCAAACGTATTGACAGACAAAGGCGACTGAAGAAGAAGGAGAACGAACTACAGGTGGCCCAGCTAGTTACCTCCCTCCTTCAAGAGTCAGCGAGGGATGAACGTGGTAGCCGTGCATCGACCACAAGTAGCTTCAGGCCTTTACCAAGCACAAGTGCTCTACCTTCTGACTCGGCAGCACTGCAGCATACAGTAGCTCCACGAAGCAGTCAGCGTCTCTCTGCTGCACACCCAGTTTCTGAACTTTCAGCTACAGCTACATCCTTCATACCTGCTCTCACCCAGCAACTGCCTCCTCGATTTCCTGTTAATACAACTGTGTTGCATCCCGCATCACAAACAATACACTACTCCCATCCAACTGCTGCAGCATTCCAAGCCCCGGTTGTGTCTTCCCGCACCCAGCAGCTGTCGCCTGCTCAAACTGCTGTGAGCAATGCAGCAGTGTACCCGCCAACACAACCACTATCTTTCCCTGCAGCACCCGCTGTGACGTCGCATGCAAGCAAAGCCTTCTCAGCGCACTCTAGGCTTCCCCCTGAGTTACACCAGGGCTCAGCGTTGGGGCACGATATCCCGACCCAGCAGTATCACACCACTGTACCAGCAGTACAGAATCCGTCCTTTGGTGTGCGTACGCCCATCGCAGATCCAGGTTCAATGATGCCAGTCATCCCACCTTATGGTATTCCCCAAACCATGCTTCCAGTCTTTGAGCGCGACCGTGAAAGTGACTTCGCTCTCCTCAAGATGGCCTTGGATAACCTGACAAGCGGTCACGGGTACTTGACCGAACAGTACAAGTACCAACTACTCCTTGGTCACTTGAAGCTTCCCAGCGCTCTCCGCCTGGCAAAGGCCTACATGTACGACCCTACACCGTACACTGCCGCTTTGCAAGCACTGCAAGACAAATATGGTCAACCCCGGCAACTTGTCCAATCAGAGCTAGGTGCGATCCTCAATGCACCTTCCATCCAATTCAATGACTCTGAAGCATTCGACTCCTTTGCACTGTCCATCCAGTCATTGGTGGGCATGCTTGGGACGCTGGAAGGACCTAATGGCTATGAGTTGCGATGTGGGTCACACGTTGACAGGCTCCTGACCAAGATGCCCCCATCTTACAGAGATGGATTCATCGAATTCTGTCTGAGTCGTGGTATTCTCAGGACAGGCTATGACCAGACGTACACTCTGTCTGACCTGGCAACTTGGCTCCAGATGAAGTCACAGGCTAAGCGTCTATCCAGCCGAGCTGCAGCGCTCTATCGGTGCGATGCCCCAACTTCAACTCCAAACCAGCCAACTCCAAGGCAGCCAAGAAGGATAATCGCACCACGCCCAAGGAGAAGATTACGACCATACTCCTCAATGCTGAGGACGTTGTCAGCCCTTCAGAGCCTGCTCAGCCTGGTTCGTCAGAGTCTACGCGCAAGACCACCTTCAAGTCCAAACCGTATTGTCCTTATTGCGACAACAAAGAACACTTCATGAATAATTGCACTGACTTCAAGAAGTTGTCTACCAACCAGGTGGTGAAGTGGATCCAAGATGGTAACCGGTGCTGGAAGTGTGGCCGCAACCACACAGCAGACGCATGTACTTTGAAGCGCCCTTGCAAGACGTGTAAGGAACAGCACCTCACCATCTTACACGACTCCGTCCAGCAGACCCAAACCAGCGTCCGCTTTGTGACTACACCACCCACAAGAATCTACCTCGACCGGCCAAACCGCCCACATCAGGTCATGCTGAAGGTCATCAAGGTAATCTTGCGGCACGGAGACCAAAGCATGGAGACGTATGCTGTGCTAGATGACGGCTCAGAGCGGAGCATCATACTATCTCAAGCTGTGCAGAACCTGAACCTTCCCCGAGAGCCAGAGACTCTTCACCTGCAGACGGTCCAGCAGACGGTCGAACAACTCCAGGGCAGCTCTGTATCCTTCGACGTTTCTCCACTGTGCATGCCTTCTGAGAGGTACCGGATCCACCAGGCCTTCACTGCCAACAGTCTGAGCCTAGCACAACACTCCTACCCCATAGCTGCACTACAGAAGCGTTACAAGCACCTCCGTGGCCTGCCCTTACCGCCGATCGACCAAGCTAAGCCTCTGCTTCTGATAGGTTCAGACATGCCACATCTCCTAGCCCCTATACAGCCAGTACGTGCAGGTCCACTGGGAGGTCCTATCGCCATTTGTACCCGACTAGGTTGGTCACTCCAGGGCCCTACCAGTATCGTCCAAGACACGTCTAACACACAGTGCCTTCACATCTCCACGGTATCTTCAGCTACCGAGCTCTTCAAGAACGTGGAGCGCCTTTGGCAAGTAGACGCTCTCCCTTATGTGAACCCGAAGGCAGCCACCCGCTCGAAGCAGGACCAGCAAGCCATCGCCATGCTGCAAGCATCCACCACTAGAGTCGAGGTCGATGGAATCCAGCGATATGCTACTCCCCTGCTCCGGCGTTCCAACGCTACCCACCTTCATGCTCCTAAGGAAGCTGTGCTGCCGTGCCTCCGCAGCACTGAGAGACGACTTGCCAAGGACCTGAAGCGAGCAGAGGTCTACTGCAATGAGATTCGTAAACTGGAGAAGGCTGGCTACGTGTCAAAGATACCCCCTGCTGAAGTCGACCAGTCTACAGAATCCTGGTACCTTCCACACCATATGGTGAACCACAATGGGAAGGACAGAATTGTATTCAATTGTTCATTCCAGTATCAGGGCTTGTCCCTTAATGACCTCCTGCTTCCTGGACCGACCCTCGGACCAAGCCTACTCGGTGTCCTCATCCGGTTCCGTCAACACTCGGTGGCAGTGAGTGGAGACATCAAAGGAATGTTTCACCAGATCCGCCTACTGCCCGGTGACAAGCCAGTCTTGCGCTTTATCTGGAGAGACATGGAGAGGGAGCAGGAACCGAGCGTCTACGAGTGGCAGGTACTTCCCTTTGGGACGACGTGCAGCCCCTGCTGCGCTATCTACGCCCTCCAACGGCACGCTCAAGACAGTGCAGAGGGCAATCCTGCTCTCACCGAGACAGTTGAGCAGTCATTCTATGTTGACAACTGTCTTCACAGCACCTACTCTGTCGACGAGGCCAAAGGTCTAGTTGACGACCTCCGCAAGCACCTACAGTCGGGAGGTTTTGAAGTCCGGCAATGGGCAAGCAATGTGCCCAAGGTCGTCGAACACCTCCCACCGGAGGCCCGCTCTGAAAGCAGCGAGCTATGGCTCTCCAAATCCAGCAACGACCTTCAAGAGCCTACCCTAGGCCTACGTTGGAATTGCCTCAACGACACCTTGGGGTACAAGCATCGTCCCATGGAGACTTCATCACCTACCTTGAGGAACCTCTACCGAGTACTAGCCTGCCAGTACGACCCTCTCGGCTATATCCTGCCATTCACCACAAGGGCTAAGGTCCTCATCCAAGACCTGTGGAAGGAGGGGGTTGGCTGGGACGAGGTGATCCGACCTCAAAGTCTACTCGACCAGTGGCGTTCCTGGGAACAAGAGATTCCTCACCTTCAACAACTGGAGTTTCCTCGAGCGTACGCTCCACCACAAGCTGACACGTCTACAGTCACCAAAGACCTCCACGTCTTTTGCGATGCGTCCGAGCGGGCATACGGCTCTGTTGCCTACATGAGGACCGTGGATGACCAACAGAAAGTCCACGTTTCCTTTGTACTCGCTAGGTCTCGGGTGGCCCCCCGCAAGCAGTTGTCAATGCCACGCCTGGAGTTGAGTGCTGCCCTCACTGGTGCTCAGCTTGCTGGTGTACTCCAAGCCGAACTCACTGTGCCCATCCAGCGCGTTGTTCTGTGGTCTGACTCCACTACCGTTCTACATTGGATTAAGTCAGAGTCCTGTAGGTACAAGGTGTTCGTGGGCACCCGTGTGGCGGAAATCCAGAATCTGACCGAGCCTGACAGCTGGAGATATGTGACCTCCGCATCGAATCCGGCAGACGACATCACTCGGGGTCTGACCCTCGAGGAGTTGGCACAACCACATCGATGGCACATGGGACCAGAGTTCCTCTACCTACCTGAAGATCGATGGCCTGCCATGCCCTCAACTGAAGCTGATTCCGATGACGGTGAGCTGAGGAAATCTGCCATGATTGGTAATGTGACCATCTCTTCCGTTCCCCAGTTACCTGCCATCCAAGACTTCTCTTCATGGAAAGAGCTCATCCAAGCAACAGCCAGGTCCCTTCACGGGGCGGCTGATCCTGACTCTGCAGATCAACTCGTGGCAGCGGACTACCTGAAAGCTGAGAGGGCCCTCATCCAGCGTGCCCAGATGGATTCGTTCCCCGAGGAGGTCAAGGCCCTCAAGTCCAATCGGGCACTTCCCTCTGACAGTCGGCTTGGTTCGTTAGCCCCAGAATATGACCCGGTCACAGGCCTCCTTAGAGTTGGAGGTAGGCTACGCAGAGCAGAGAACGCCGTAACGAGAAGAGATGGGGAATTGTGTTCAAGTGCATGACTACCCGCTGCATTCATCTTGACCTCCTGGAAAGTTTGGACACTGATGCTTTCCTGATGTCTTTGAGACGATTCATCTCACGTCGAGGCACTCCGTTCGAGATCCTTTGCGACAACGGTACCAACTTCGTTGGAGGGGACAGAGAACTGCAAGACTCGTTCGCCGAGATGGCGCCAAGACTGAAGGAACAGTTGTCCAAGCAGAAGATCACGTTTCGCTTCAACCCTCCAAGTGCGCCACACTTCGGCGGAACGTGGGAGAGAGAGGTGAAGTCGGTGAAGACTGCCCTCAAGGTCATCCTTAAGGACCAGACGGTGTCCGAGACCGTACTCCGGACAGTCCTCATTGAAGTGGAGGGTATCATGAACGCCAAGCCACTGGGCTACCTCTCGTCTGACGTGGCGGATCCAGATCCCATCACTCCGAACATCCTCATCATGGGACGTCGGGATTCGTCCCTGCCACAAGCTGTCTACGACTCCAGTGATCTCCTTGGGAAGCGTCGCTGGAGACACAGTCAAGTACTGGCTGACCATTTCTGGTCCACATTCATTCGCCACTACTTACCAGGACTACAAGAGCGACAGAAGTGGAGGAAGGACGGCAAGGAGCTGTCCGTGGGTCAGGTGGTCCTCGTCGTGGACCCGCAACTCCCTCGGGCCCTCTGGCCTGTCGGGAGGATCACACAGACGTACCCGGGAGCTGATGGACGCATCCGCACCGCATCGGTACAGGTGAAAGACAAGATTTACCTGCGCCCTGTATCTCGCCTGGTACCACTACCTTGTCTTCCTGATGAGGAGGACCCTTGATAGACTTTCCTGTTTATGTGCAAATGTTTGTGTATAAATAGTATAATGTATTCTTGCTCAGACATTGTAGCAGCATTAATTATAGTAAGGGGAAAAGGTGTGTGTGTGTGTGTGTGTGTGTGTGTGTGTGTGTGTGTGTGTGTGTGTGTGTGTGTGTGTGTGTGTGTGTGTGTGTGTGTGTATACAGTATAGTGGCTGATGTGCTTGAAGCTGTTTGAATGTGCATGGTTATTAGTCCTAAGTAATTGTTTATAAACATTCAAATATGCCACGAGTGTGTGTGCGCTCACAGATTCACAGTCTCACTAAAGATAAGATAAGATCTTTATTGTCATTGTACAATGTACAATGAAACGTCAGTTTGGTTCATCAGCCAACAGTATAAATTAAAAGGAAACACTGATTAACACAATAAAAGAGCATTGAAATGTCAGGTCATTCAGTCAGTCAATAAATAAAAGAGATAAAAGAAACACAAAAAAGTTCCAAGGAAGTAAGGGGGCCCCCATAAAACAAAGAGCATATTGTGTGTATACATACTGTATATTGCACTTGCTAACAGCCCATACATTATTGCACTCGCTCAATGGTCTGCACAACAACGTGCTGCTGTCAAGGTCAGGGAAAGAGTTCATATTCTAAAATCAAATAAACAAACGTTAATCAAGTGAGCAAATGTGAAATATAGCTTATTTTAACAGCCGTTCTAATATAGTGAGACTTGTAAAATCAACTCGGCATACAGGTTAGCACTGTGTGTGACAAAACTCATGCAGCAATTAGCAAACCTTCTCCCAGCAACACGTGAGTAGACTCATGCTTTGGCTGATATCGACAGTAAACCAACCTATACTTACAGGTACAACCATTTCAATCAACAGTAGTAGACACAGTATTAATCAGTTTGTCGCCAGTGTACTAAGCTAGGCAATTAAAATACAAAATTGTGGGGATAAATAAATAAATAAGTAAATGTACTAATAAACAAATAAACAAACAATCATCAAATAAACAATCAACATTAGTTGGAAGCTATTACAGTTTCCACAGTCCACAATACGAGCAGCAGTTTCTTTCCATCAGGTAGTGTCTCTTTAAGAGACAGAGGCAACACACAAGGACAATGAATTTGAAACCACAAGTTCTATAAACAAATAAACAGACAGCACAATAAGCTACTTAACAAATTATATTCTGATTCACAAAATTATACTTTTATCTAGCATCAGTAGCCTATTATAATGACTCAAATATAGAATAATGTGCATATCAGCGCCCCCACCAGGACATTGTGTTACTGCAGCTAAGATGCTTTCAAAGAAATGACAACTGGTTATATCAGAGTGGTAATTGAAGCGCAAACCATTAGAAAATAACTTCAGGGATATATGGTACTAAGTATTAAAAACATTTTTAGAATGTACCGTATGTTATTTGCGCTTTAAAGCTGTGTCATACTCATGGATTGTTATTGTTTATAAATAAATCTAAAAAATATATCATGTCCAGGGATCACCTCGGGTTCCCCTGAGCTGCAACTCCAAGACGGTTGGAACTGACTGATGCCTGATCTTTCCATGTCGATGTCTGAGGACGAGTGCAAATGTGACACTAAGTGCACCAGCTGCGGCAATGCAAATAACCACCAGAACTGCGAGGAAGTGATGGCAAATGTGTCTCACGATGAAACCCGTAAAACGGGTGCACTGACATGCCGCCGATTTCTCACACATGCCTGGGGAAAGAAATGGAGAAATTAGTAAACTGATTGTATATGCATCGATCCATCTTCAAGATATAAGGGACACCTGGTGTCAAAACGTATTTCATGAGTCCTGGACAGGACGTGGTTAGCACTTTTGCTTGTATATGGATTTCATGATGTCATAATGTCCAAGTGTGTTCAGCTGTATGGAATATATGGAATGAGA
The DNA here is from genome assembly GCA_039105355.1 of Benthosema pterotum. Taxonomy (NCBI): domain Eukaryota; kingdom Metazoa; phylum Chordata; class Actinopteri; order Myctophiformes; family Myctophidae; genus Benthosema; species Benthosema pterotum. The sequence goes on along the minus strand of CM076983.1, from coordinate 30,644,250 downwards.
ATGCTAATGAAAAGTAGCCTATTTAAAAATATTGCTTTGGTTCTCAATCCTCATATATAAGTTTAGGATTTTGTTTTAAATATTATCATTAGCATGCATTCCATATATTCCATAGGGCTAGACCACACATGGACAAATTATCGTGACGGAAGAAGTTCCTCTCGAGTGAAAGATTCTCTTTTTAAGGGATATTTCACTTTCAAAAAAACTTTTGTCATTTTATGGTCTACTCAGTCTCATGTGAACACACCAGACAGTTTATAAGTTACTCCTTTCAGTATTTAGATATTTGATGCTCATTTTAGCCGCCCCACCCCCCGCCTATACAAACTCATTATAATTTGAAACTCAATTTTAACCATAATCGATTAATCTAAAAAACACGCTATCTTTTTTCTGGTGACTGATATTGTTCTCCTAATATGTGAGAGGGCCATGGCCACCCTGGTTGTGGACAAATGAATAAAACAATAGTTTTAAAATACAACGTGAATGAAAATGGAAAAAGCACGGCCCTCTCACGTATTAGGAGGATAATATCAGTCACCAGAAAAAAGGATTGGGTGTTATGGATGAATCTATCATGATTAAAATGGAGTTTGAAGTTATAATGGGTTTGTATAGGAAGGGGGCGGGGCAGCTAAAATGAACAACAAAATATCTAAATACTGAATGGAGTAACTTATAAACTGTCTGGTGTGTTCACATGAGACTGAGTAGACCATAAAATGACCAGATTTTTTGAAAGTGAAATATCCCTTTAAGTGTTTTTTATATACTGTATTTGCCTTATTAACCAGGGTTTCCGGAATGAGCGTCCGTCTCTCACCTTGTCTATCGGAACAAATGGTAGCGGACTCCTCTCTGGTGACGCCCGAGGGGAGGTGCAGGATGCAGCGGACCGGCTGCGGCATGGCGCCACAGGTGCAGGGCCGTTCCAGCGTGACGGTGCTGGCCACCGCGACGGTGCTGTTGGCCGCGACCACGGCCGCATGGATGAGCTGTGCACTGTGGTTCCAGGACCCCACGCGGACCTCCAGGGTCACGGCGGGGCCGCCACGGGACTCCACCCATGCTGAGCACGACACGACAACCGTCTGCTCCGTGGCGTTGGGTTTTAGCGTGATGTTCAGCATGGGCTTGGGTCGCTCTGCGAAACAGAAACAAAAAAACAAACATTTTTGGACAAACTGTCTCATACTGATGTGGAAGAAGTAGACTTTGTGTACATTCAGTTCCTACCCCCGTCACCCCTTGGGTCAAAAAAGCTTATAGGTCTTGGGCTAGAGGACGCATGCTTCCTCCAATCATGATTGACCAGAGATGGGTGTTGGTGTGCGTGCTCCCCCCAATCTCCCAAATCGCTGAATAACTCCCTTAGTTTAGAACATAACCCCCCAGTACCTCAGTTGTTTTTTGGCACTGTGTACAGTACATTAGCGGAGCGGCTAAGTGCATATTTTCATAAGCATTCTGCATTTTAGGGTACAAGGATGAGAATTGGTATGAGTGGTCTCCAGCGGTCACTTGATGAGAAAATTGACAGAGGCAATTGAAATTTCAAAATTGCCGCCACCCTAACCCATAGACTGAGACAAACACATAGAGAGAGAGAGAGAGAGAGAGAGAGAGAGAGAGAGACCTTCACGTCTTACCATAAACGCTGAGGCAGGTTTTCCTGTAGATGGCTCCTTCAGGGTAGGCGTTAAACAAACACCTGTAGCAGCCTTCCTCCGCCCGCGTCACATTCCTGACCACTATGACCGTGTTCTGCAGCGTCCCTGCGGTGTCCTCCAACTCCACCAGGCCGCAGAAGGGCGGGTTGATCTTGGTGCCGAAGCGCCTGTTGCAGCTGCCGACGTCCTGCGTCCCGCCGCCCGCCGTCACCCTCTGCCACGTCACCTGGAGCACGTTCTTGGGCTGTGTGAGGCGGCAGGCGAGGCGGGCGTCCTCTCCCACCGCCACCCTCACGTGATCCACTGTCTGGATCATGTCTGATAGCGCTAAATCGGTGGAGGAAGTGATACAGCGTTGGATTTATAATCATCACAATATAGCAGCCTTTTTGACACCAGGGCCCAAAAATGTATTCAACATTTGAGCCACGGACCACCATTCGAGGACATTTTATAGCCCCACAGGGCCCAAAACTAGATTTCTTTTGTTTTTGTTCCCAATTCCAGGTTGGATTTGGGAAACAAAACATGTGAACATACAGATCTTCATCTACATTCTCTAGTTGTGTAGAGTTGGGCTAATTCAAATGACGAATAGTTTAACTCTTGATGTTTCATGTTTACGCTCTCAAGAGTTACAAATATGACGGAAATAGCAATAAGTTAATTCATTGCGGCCTGCGAGCCACGTCACAGACAGCGCATCTAACCAAAACCGAGGGGCCCAGTTCCCCCTGCCCTCTTCATTTCAGTGCTGGTTCTCTCTAGTGCCCACCATCCAGCCTGTACCCCAAGCCGCCAGATGAAACATAAAATCATGATGTGATGCTGAAATACATTACCTGCGCCAAGCAGATATCCCAACAGCAAAGTTGTGCTCCACATAATGCCAGAGTCATCATGAAGGCTTGTGGGGTCTGTGTGTGTCTTAAATAATGTTGCTTCCAGAGGGGAGTTCCTGAATTAGGCTTCAGTTGGCTGACACACTTGGCAAGGTAACAGGCCATTCCCATTCTGCAGAAAATGAAAGGAAGTGATTGCAACAGTGTTTGTTTGACTCTACTCTAAACAAACAAAGTAAAGTGGAGAATTAATGCAATGTGTATGGCGGTGACTTAGCAGTAGAGTCACCGCCCCGGATGGTAACCGCAAGGTTGCCAGTTCGAACCCTGGCTCCCCAGGCTTCAGTGTCCCTGAGCAAGACACTGAACCCCTAATTGCTCCTGATGTGGTGATTGTGCCTTGCATGGTTTACACACCCATGGGTGTATGAATGTGTGAGTGAGTGGGCAAAGGTGATGCTCAATCTATGTAAAGTGAAAAAACAAACAAGGCTGCCCAGTGAGCAGCAACAACGTACACGTTTTGACCGGTGTGTCTTCCTCAGTGTTGTCAATCTATGTAAAGTGCCTTGGATAAAGGCACTAAAAAAATCTAGAGTTGCATTGCGGGTAGGTCCAGTAATAGTAATAGTAGTAGTAGTAAGAGGACAGTATTTGTTCATGTTGTACAGTATTTCCTTTTCCTTGTTTCATTTTGATTCTGTTTATACACACTAAACTGGAATAACCGGGGTCTTACCATCCAGGGAGCCTGTTGATAATAGCATCTGGCTGTTGACATTAGTTTGTGGCTGACATAAGTGGATTCCAGTTAATATCAAAGCATTTTAAGCAGCCTAGTTCCAGTTTACTGGAACAGTGAGCTCCTGATTTTTTGTAATTATTTTGCATTTCTTTCTTCTTTTTTCCCCCCATCATTTTAGTAAAAGGCCATCAAAGCAGATGTATATAATAGGCTAAAGTAGTTAGTATTAGTTAGTATTATTAGTAGGCTAGGCTATTAGTAGTTAGTATAGTTTTTGTTTTTTACATTCCAAAGTGATTTATGTACTAATGATGTACAGTATTTGCGTCTGTTGTATCATGGAAATGTACTGTGTGACTCACGTAGTCACACCCCTGCTGCCTCCCCAGGGTTTGAACCAAAGTTTTTTTTTTTTTTTTTTTTTACAAAAGAAAATGGTAATTGTTGTCTCCACCAGTATGGTGGAAACAGGGGAACGGATGGACGGAAGTCTATGAGAAAATGAATGGGGAATCCATTTCTGGAACAGGGGCGACGTCACAAGGGGGTGAGACTGCTCAGCTCTATAGAGAATGTATTACAAAACAGGGAAACGTAATGTCAAATTCTTCTATTCATAATGGTTCCAGACTGTCATATGAGGTCATATGAGGTCATGGGATCTTGACAAAGTCACATATTGGGGATTCCCTGATTAATTCCCCAAATTCCGACAAGGTGTGAAGGGAAATTAAATGAAAAAAACAAAAAAAACAAAAACAAAAACAAAACAGGAGCTCAGTGTTCCAGTAGGCTATGGAATCCAATTGGTCAGCCACAAACGCCAAGGTATTCCAGTATATTATATTCCTGGTTAGTCAGTCAAACTGAAACGGTGTCACTGAAACTGAAACGTATGCACTATCAGTAGTGTAAACTGGAGAGTGATGGTAAACACCCACACAGCCCCCGCCCCCGCATGCGTCTGGTTGGATTCCAGCTTACAAGCCGCGGCCCCGCCCTGGCATTGTGCGGCGCATAGATATATATATAAGAAAGCTTTCTTATATATATATCTATGGGCGTCGCTGCCGTAATCGACGTAATGCGTGCGTCATGACGTCTCACAATGGCGGCGTCCAGCAGCAGCAACAGCAACAACACATCCAGCAGCAGCAGCATGAGTAACATGCTGCAATTTATGAAACTTATTGGACAGCTCAAGGTAAACACTCGGAACAAAAAAAAAAGCGCCTAATGCGTGTAAACATTTTCGCTTCTAGACCCGGTCCCTGCTGTGGGACAGAGACTTGGTCAACAGCGACAGTGCAGCTCTCCACTATGGTTCAGCCTATCCCAGCAGTGTTGCCAACTGCCAGAATCCAAAAAGCACTAGTGGCACTTCCAAAATGCGAATCTCTGCTGTCCGGGAGAAAAATGTAAATTTTTCGGTAAATTAGAAATGTAACGTTCACAGGAAATTAAGAACACTATCAAAGTTGGTACGATGACAGAGAGGAGTTACCTGCTTTAGCAGACGGTGTGTGAGGGTCCAGTACAGTACTTCAATGGTTCAATATTGTTTTAACCATCACTGATGTACAGTAAAAGGGTGTTAAATAGCATCGATGTATGGGGTACACATATACATACATATTTGACCTGGAGCTGGACCTAGCCTTGGATCAAATAATGGATGATGGATAATGAGATGAATCTAGAGTTGCAATACCCACCATTGACACCCCATAATAATAATAATTTAAAAATCTGCTTGTATTAAACAACTTTAAACACCAACTTAGGGAAAGGTTGGATTATCCTCTTTCTCCAAAGCTATCTACAAAGATTTGTGTCATAAGAAAATCCACCATAGACACGTCATGAGCTACTTTTGATCAACACGTTCTCTGCAGGTGATTCTATTTCTAAGAGCTGGAGTTTGGAAGCGCTCATCTTAAGGCTGGAGGCAGCAGCACGACGTGTTGATACAAACGAGTGCTTCCAAACTCCAGAACTTTTAGAAGCTCATAACATGTATATGGGCGATTTGTATCAAAAGCGGTTTTATACAAGCAGATTGCAGAGTTGCACATTGCGGCTAACCATGGCTAACTATGCCAGTCATATCACTCTGTAGTATCTAATGGCACTGACTAGAGTCAATAGGGCCAGTTAACTTACCTTTCTTGTCTCATTTCATTGATGCATTCATTCATGGTCCTCCTGCCCTGCCTGTCTGTCCATCTGTCTGTGTGTGTGTTGTGGTCTTCGTGACAGAGGGTGCCGAGGACAGGCTGGGTGTACAGGAAGGTGAAGGATCCAGAGAGTGTGTCGGACCACATGTACAGGATGGCTATGATGTCTCTGACCATCACCGACCCCACAGTGGATAAGGACAGGCAAGGACGACGCCCGGATCGCTCACAAACACGTACCGTCTGATGATATCACCTCCCATCTAGGGCTGCAGCAATGAATCGTAATCGAAACGATGATTTCATTAGTTGTCAATTGTTTTAGTAATCGATTAAGCGGGCCATCACCTAATCACTGGAGTTTTTGTAATTTATTATGTGTTTTCTGACTTAACCCTAGTTTTTACAGCGTTGTGTGTAGATAAACTAAATACGAGTGAACCATCTCTCTTCCCTTGCAGTCTGATGATAGTTGTACGTGCATAGTAGCTGCTGCACTGCAAAGTATGACACATGTAGCTATACTTTAACCAGATGTATATCAGAATAAGCCTGAAGACACCATGAGTTGCTTTAATTCATTTAAAAAATGTGTTTGAATAGCAGCCTATTCAGCAGCTAATCAAATGTATTTGTATTTAGTTAGATAATGTCCAAAATATACTGTATATTCTAAGGTTATAGTTAAAGAAGTGTCGTAATGCGATGATCGATTAATCGTTTAAATAAACGGCCGCTGAATCTATTATGAAAATAATCGTTAGTTGCAGCCCTATTCTCAACTAATTCAGTAATCTATTAATCGGATTGGCAACTAATTACTGGAGTTATCATGGTTGTTTCCCACTTGACTATAGCTTTTTCCAGTGTTAAGTGTAACTAAACTAAAGAGGAGTGAGCCATCTCTCTTCCCTCTCTCTTCTCTTTACAAGCTAATGAATGAGTTGCAAAGCAAAATGTGATCTATAAGAATGATTATAGTTTACAGTATATTGCTTTAATTAATTTAAAAATGTGTTTGTTTGAATAGCAGCCTGTTTAGATGCATTTGTGTTAGTTAAAATAAAATGCCATAATCCCACAAATCAATTAATAGTTTAAATTATCAGACAATAAATCGACTATGGAAATAATCGTTAGTTGCAGCCCTACTGCCATCTAATACAAATAAAGTATTATTGCATAAAGTAAGTTAATATGAAACAAGTCTACCTGTTGTGATTAGAATTGTTGATCAAATTGTTGTTGATCAACGTTTGCCTGTTATCCTCTAACGGTACCATATATCAGTGCAGTGGCTCAGGGGTAGAGTAAGTTCCCCCATTCTGTTTTCCCAAGACATGGAGGTCTGAAGAAAACCGCTAACATGGTGAAACATCTTGATGACATCATCAAGATGTATTTTCACCATGTTAATGGATTAATTAATGTTGAAAATGGGTGGAATTCCCCTTTAACCCCTAATTGCTCCTGATGTACTGGTTGTGCCTTGCGTGGTTTCCGCCGCCATGAGCATATGAATATATGTCCTGCTCTATGATGATAATGGTAATATATTATCATTCTATTATATCTTACTAACTTGTTCTCCAGGTGTATGAAGCTGGCTCTGGTCCATGACATGGCAGAGTGCATTGTGGGAGACATCACTCCAGCAGACAACGTTAGCAAAGCAGAGAAACACAGACGGGAGCAGGTATGGCACCCAAACTGGCCCTCCCCAATTCGTCCTTGTCCAATAGGCATGTTAGTATAGAGGAAAGCTTGACAAGGAAGCTTGACCTGCTTGGTCTTTGGATTGGCATTGGACAGTGACTAAACCCTGGTTTTGAGAAGGGCTCATTAGAACCTCTATATCGTTACTGTCAAGTGGGTTCAGAACCTACGCATCATCAGTGGTGGGGAAAAGTACTTGAATGTTTTACTTAAAGGGGAATTCCACCCATTTTCAACAGTTTACTATGGCATTAATAACTTAGTGGTCTTAAATGAGTTAAAAAAAAAAAAAAAAGAAAAAAAAAAAAGGTTTCCACAATTCTGTTTCCTAGAAATGGAGATATGGGGGAAAAACATTAAGATGGTGAATGACATATTGATGTCATATACAACTGCTGTTTGTGATTTTTTTTGTTTTTGAGATCAATCAATCAATTACTTAGTGCACAGTGTTTCCCCCAGAAAATTGGTTAGTCAAGGTGGTGAGGCTTCGAGTCTGTGCTCGTGCGCGTGCACGTCTGTGCATGTGCACGTGCATGTGATGTAATTACAATACCGTAGGCTACACTTTGGGGTGAAAAAACTGCAACACAGCCCCTCACTCATGTGTTAACACTCACCTCTATAACAGCTACTTTTCACCACTATCATCATCTGACTCCAGGCCCTGACCTTTTATTCTAAGGAACCAGATAGGCCATTACGTTTTATAATTAATTTCTTTCCTTTTCAGGTATAGGGTGTCATGACATGTCCTATTTTAACAGGCTTAAAAGCACATCCAGCATGAAAAGAGACATTGAGAGAACTTTACAACAGAATGCCAACTGTATGGGACTATTAGGACAATTGCCAACTGTAGTCTCTCAGTCACAATGTGGGACAGGGTCTCAATTTGTGGGATGACTGAAAAGTTTTTTAAATGACTGTCCCATGCAAAGAGGGACACCTGGTCACCCTGGGACTGTCCCAGATCTGGTCACCCTTCTAACAACACCCGACACACACACACACACACACACACACACACACACACACACACACACACACACACACACACACACACACACGCACACACACACACACACACACACACACACACAGTCAGTCTGTCAGTCTGGGAGCTTTTAGCGAGGCACGAAATGCACAGTATGTAAATGACACATAGGCTACATTGCAAGCACTCTCTCAAAATCCGTTCCTGCTGTGGAACAGCAGATAATCGACGCTAAACTCTGGTTTGGAGGTCTGCTGGGCTGCAGACATACACTCTTGAGGAAATGCGAGGCTGCATGAGGGATCGGCGATTCGTTGCATGTCTCACTCGTGTCTATGCGAGAGTCAGCGCTGTCATGGTGGATTATATTGTTATAGTCCATGTTGGTGGCGAAGAACGTCGCAACACTTAGGGGAAGATCGAGCGTGCCGCGGTGGGTTTAAAAGTTACTATCGGGTTAGAGAGAGAGAGAGAGAGAGAGAGATGGGCGGGCGAATGTGGCAGCCTGTCGCTTGTGTTTAGACAGCGTGTTACATAAGGGGGCAGGGGCAACCTCCCGTATGAGGGCACTTCTGTGTTTTAGACATGCGAAAGAGCTGGGGCTGCAGGCCCCTTTTTAATCTGTGTGTGTGTGCACGTACCTGTAGAGTAGACTGGCAGCGCGGAACAGTGTTAGCGAGCCGAGGCAGCGTCGCATGCGAAATATAACTGATCTACAGGTTCATCAAACGTAGGCAAGGCGGGGGAGGGATTTGGTCAAGGCGGGCGCCTTGATAAGAAAGCGCTGGGGGAAACACTTGTGCATATGAATGACACTCTGGAACAAATGAGGGCGCTACTGGCTGGCAAAATGGCTACCAAGGAGTTAATGATTTTTTTTTCTTCTCCAGGAAAACTCAAACGTTGAAAAGGGGTGGAATTCTCCTAAAAGTATCAATATACTAACTTGAGTAAAGAACTGGTCTTCAGCATAGTTATTAGTCACAACTCACAAGCTCCTGGTAATATTATATAATAATATTTTAGCACTTTCACTTTGACTTTCACAGTGTGACACATAGGCTCTCTCTCGTCTCCTCAGGAAGCGATGACACATCTAACAAGTCTGCTACAGGATGGACTTAAGCAGGAGCTTTATGGACTATGGGAGGTGTGTGGGTGTGTGCGTGCGTGCATGTTTGTGTGTCAGCTTCTATTCTATTCCATCTATTTGGGGGAATGCCCTTGGTAGATTATCTGTACAGTGAATAGAAGGTACAGTATGTTTCACCTCTGCATACAGGCTAGCTAGTACAAGTACGACCACAACTGCTGGTCTACTCTGTGCCGTGATTGTACGCTAACAATGGACAAATGAAGGGTTATGGTCATTTGTGCTGACTACTGTGACTGCTACACATTTGAATATACAGTATTTACCTATGAATTCAGTTAACATTCCATACAGTTACCACTTGTGTCCTGTAGATGGGGGTGTCGTCATACATCCTGTAAGAGATGTTTCCTTGCAGGACAAGTGTGCCGAAACCAACACATGGGAATATGCACATTCCATTGAACAAGTGAACATTGTCTTCTGCTGTACAATATACTTGGCTACTAAGAAAATAAGAGAATACAATTAATCTTAGTTTATGATTTAATCTCAGGCTTTTGAAAATACATTTTAGTCTTTTAGTCCCAATTAATCCTCTGAAATTATTTTGTGTTGACTTAGTATTTAGTGTTAGTATTGGTCAAAATTGGACAAAAAATTATCAGAATTAAAGGAGAATTCCACACCAAAACACATTGGGCATCCATCTACCTTGATTCCTGTGACATGATGCCCTTGTTTTTTGTCATAGATGCCCAAATTATTAGCTCCAAACTTTTTCTTTTTTTTTCTACACATCACATCAAACCACACACTGCAAGAGAATTGGGCCACTACATGATTAAAAAAAAACAGGTGGCACCCATGCGACAGGAGTTTCAAACGGAGTGATTGGAAAAAGGGAGGGGAGGAGAGGAGGAGAAATGGAATACCTATGGGATTACATGTCAAAGTCGCGCCAGAGTGAAACACATGCGTGAAACACATGCATCAGTACCAGTACACTATTAAAAAAATGGTGTGGGGGGGAAAAAAGTTTGGAGCTACTAAAACACCCGCATTAGAATAAAGACAACCTGCAGCAATGTAAACTGTTGAAAGGGACGGCAGACGTCTTGGGGGAAATGTAGAAAAAGGGGCATCTATGGCAAAAATCAAGTACAATATATAATGTCACAGCGATCAAGGTAAATGGATACCAAAAGTGTTTTGGTGTGGAATTCTCCTTTAAGGCAAAGGTTTGAAATGATGGTGATGCTGATTTCTCTCTCTCTCTGTCTCTCTGTCTCTCTCTCTCTCTCTCTCTCTCTCTCACTGTCTCCCACCCTCTCTCGGGTCCACTTACAGGAGTATGAGAACCAGAGCAGCCCAGAGGCCAGGCTGGTCAAGCAGTTTGACCTTCTCGAGATGATCCTCCAGGCCCACGAGTACGAGGAGATGGAAGGAGCACCCGGGAGGCTGCAGGAGTTCTTTGATTCCACTAGCGGTGGGTGAGGCGTCATCTTTCTCCGTCCCCAAGCTGGCAGTGTTGCCAACTTGGCACATTTGTCGCTATATTTAGCTTTTTTTTTCCAGACCTCCCCATGGTGCCAAAGTGAAAAACTCTTGGCGGAAAATCGAGTGTTTTTTTTTGCTGGTGAGTTGGGGCGAAATTGGTTGAGAGGTGCCAGAGATAAAACCCTTGTTTTTCCACCATTTTCCTCCTATGATAGATTCCTCCTTCCAACCTGTAAAAGGACCATTGGTAACCAAATGGATCCTTATAGATCTGTAACTCTTGAGATCGTAAAATGAAACCAAACAGACCCTTACGGGTAATTTGGTTTCATTTTACGCTCTCAAGAGTTAAATTATATTCAAACATCTGAATTACCTAATTTACCTAAATTTACCTAAATTAGTCAGCGAGACTAAACTCAACATCAAATTGTAGTCCTCTGTGGCTAAAATGCAGAATAAATAGTGGGGCCCTTGTACGAAAATGGTTGAAAACCGCTGCTCTAGCGCATTTTGGCAGTTGGCAACACTGCGAGCTGGTCTCTCTGCCGTTGTGTCCCTGTAAATCACTCGCATCACCTTTCTTTTCAATCTTTTTGGTACCAGGGTACCCACTATTTACAGTATTCAGCATTTGAGCCACGGACCACCATTTTTTTTCTTTTTACTTTTTTAATGAATTCATGCTATTGAACATGCTGTGTGTTGGTTACAATGTATTGAACCCATGAAAATTCAAGTCAATTTTATTTATCAAGCTCATTTAAAAACGACCAGAGTTGACCAAAAGGCTGGACATACAGTATACCAAAACATATACAGTAGAAAAATATAATAAAGACATTAAAAGAAGAGTTAACGACACCCCAATAATAGACAAAGTCACAGGCGCGGGTTCAGGTTAGAAGACAGATATTTGATTATCTCTTAAGGTAATATTTCCCGTGCTTTCACCAGGACGCTTCCAGCACCCAGACGTGGTCCAGCTGGTCAGCTGTCTGAATGACGAGAGGAGAGAGCACATGAGCAATGCGGCCGCTGCAAAGCATTCTGGGAAGGAGGAGAACCACACCAGTTCCAGCACGGAGTCTGCAGAACCACAAACACACTGACAGCACTGATACACACACACACACTGCCATACAACACTGACTGTTGCGTAGACACACACACACACACACACACACACACACACACACACACACACACACACACACACACACACACACACACCGTTACTGCTAGAGGCGATTGGAGAAAGAGCATAGGCCTGGAAACGTCCTATGAGTCCAGCTGTTCTGGGCGGGAATTCGTTTTGGGTGTATTGGAGTAAAACAAAACAAAAGAAGAAAGGATGGAACTACAACTTTTTCAACAAATGAAAACATACATTCATGGCGGCACGTGTTTGGTACAAAAATTATGTACCTTTCTGTGTTGCTCCAACTCGTTTGGATGTGCAAGCATCCAAAGCTTTGATAGAAGTGTCCAAAGGGGATTTTTGGCGTGTCCACTCGACACCTAGAGTGTGGATGCATTTGTTGAGGCCAGTCCCCGAGTGGTCTGCGATATGTCTTTCAGATGTAGTGGGTTTGGTGAAACAGCCATCTCTGTTGGAGTTGCCGCACCAAAGTACAAGAGACCGGAAACTATTTTACCTTCGTATTCCTAAGGCCCACTTCACTCCTTCTGTAAACAGAACTTATTTTAATGTGTTTGTTATGTGTGTAATATCGTCTCTTAGATATTTTAGTCATGATGTTCAATCTCGCTCTCTTGTATGCAGTTCATTCCTATATTTCCAAAGGTACTGTACAAAGCAGCGGCCCACCTAGAAAAACAGATGCTTTACGGCAATCTGGCCTTTCAAAACTCGAAGCGCCGAGGAAGGCAAGAGTACCGAAAACTATGATCTGTACAAGAGACTGCAGGTATTTCCTTTTTACTTTGATCTTCCATCAGCTGCTGAGATAAGATGGACTCCCCGAGTATGACTTAGTAACAGTTCTATTGTCATGTTCAACCTGTACATGAAACATGTGCCCTCAATTCCTTCCTGAACTACAGCATCATACCTCCACGCACTCCCAACACTAAAGCATTGTAGGAATTCAGCAACCCCAGTAGTCAAACAAATCATTTGTCTGGCCACTAGGGTGCACATTTCAAATTGTGCTGCTATTCACTACTGCAAGCGCCATTAACATCGAGTGACTACGGTTTCTTCCTGTGGCGAAATGTCCCTTTAAGAGACGGCTTAAAGCTAAAAGCTTTGTCAATGTCATTCAGTTATCATCCTTGACTGTAATTGTTCTGCCTCCTGTGCTATTTCTACTTCTGTTTTATTGGGTCTGTTTTTGTATGAATAGTGCTCAGGGACTCCAGATGGCAATGAGCTTTGGGATAACTGGCCCCATTTTGCATGGCTGTGAAACATCTGTGCACTGTCTCGGGTAAACAAGTCTTGGGTGACAATAAATTCTTTGTAAACAACGGGGTACATATATTTGTTATGAAATCTGGCACATGAAAGATGGCACAGTGTTCGGGTAAGCTGGGTTGCTCCGTGGTCTCATGTTGGGAAAAGATTTTGGAAAAAATAAAAAAGGTGCACATACTATATAGGAAATTCAGTTCCAGTTCAACTATACGAAAGTGTGTCATAAGTTGTACATTACTTTTACTCAGGATTCTCCAAAACATGAGTGGAAGTTTTCATCAGTTTTGAGTATTTTCGGAAAATGTAGAAATTGAGGAAAAAACACATTATAGTATGCCGTCTCCCATTGTTTGAGGATTTTCAAAAAATGTCGAAATCGAGGAAACACATTTTCTAGTATGCCGTTTCTCATTGTTTTCGAGGATTTTCGAAAAATGTCGGAATTGAGAAAAAACAACATACTGTAGTATAGTATGTCGTGTTCGACAATTTTCCAAAAACTGATGAAACCTGCCAAAAACGACAGACTATTTTACACGCTTTTTCATCGTTTTTAAGGATTTTCGAAAAATTGTGTAAACAAATATGCATTTAGGACTAAATGACCCCTCTCATAGCTAAAATCCCTAAAACTAAATAAGGCAAGGAATGGAAAAACAATTTAACACCCATCTTTTACTTTCTCTAATAATAACCTAAAACATGAAACATGAAAGAAATAAAGCTAAAGTTGTCTTTAGTTAAAGTTACAAACTTTAACTACTATAACCCTGTTCCAGAGCGCATCCCCAGACTCCGGAATGGTAGCAGCACAAATTCTGAAATTTACGGCACAATTCGGCACAAATGGAGCACTAAAGAATGACACCATTTTTAGATTTTTTTTACAAAGTTTGAAAAATCATGGGGTGCCAACTTCACACAGGTGGCGTCCCAACGCGTCCAGACCCCCGGATGATGCCTCCAGGCCTCCAGGGCAGACCTCCAGGCTGGCGGAGAAGACGACGACCCCTCAAAAGAAAAATCATTGACATGGTGAAACACAACTTGATGATGGAGCCGCCATTGGACTGATCCCATGAAGTTTGCAAAAGCGTAATTCTGCCTATACTCAGGGCGGAGTATTATTTAGGCCAAGCCTTCCTGTTACCCCTCCTTGCCAGAGCGGTAAAGACGTGTCTCTGTTGCCTCCTCCCTCAGATCAAGCTGTCTGACTTCGGTTTCTGTGCTTAGATCAGCGCCGAGGTGTCCCAAGAGGAAGTCTCGTCTGGGGACGCCCTACTGGATGGCTCCTGAGGTCGTTGCCAAAATGCCCTATGGAAGCGTAACCAACATGTTTTAGCACCGAAACCTCAAAAGACCTCAAATGGTCCCAATCTGGCGCGCACATTTTCGGCATTTTCTTAGAAGGATCCCTGGCTAATAAGAAAAATATTCCCTAAAACAATATACTTGCCTTTTATAACTAAAACGTAAAAGATAAAAAACACCTTTGATATGTTTTTCTTTGTAGAGAATCTTTCACTCGATAGGAACTGCTTTTGTCGCATGTTGATGATGTCACATGTCCATGAGTGGTCCAGTCCTATGGAATTTATGGATTGCACGGCCTGCTAATGAAACATTTAAAATTTTGCTTTAATGATTATGTTGAATTTAGAAAGTTATGTTGTAACTGTAGGCCTATGCATTCAGTCAACAGAGAATTAAAACGTGGAATTCTAATATTTTTTGCACTTTTCATAAGAAATCAAACCATCAAACATACAGTACTATATAGTATGTTGTCCGATTGTTATTATTATCCTACTCCACTGTGTGCTTCTGCCTGTCAGAGGAGGTTTATTTGTTCTTGACTGTCCTTATATGGCTCAGTACTCTAAATGAAAATCTCAATTTGACATCTCCCACAGTAAGACAACAGTAGCACTAGTTTAATCTCAAATGAATTTATTTTAACTATCCACAATATCTATAACAGTATATGGTCCAATACACCTCTCTACACTTATAGACACTGTGTACTCAAATCTATTTTACAGTTCCATCTCGAGTAAACAACCACCTAGTTGGCAAAAAATCCTTTATGTTTAAAGCTCCTGTTGACTGGATTAACATACCTATACATTCGGACAATAACTTCTTCCATCTGTTTAAAACTGCTCTGTCCTCTCACCTTGAAACTAATGGCTCCATTTTTGTTACACACTAAACTCCTATGCCCAGTGTTGTAGTAGTACTTTTAAAAGTGGGGGGACGCCTCTGAAAGGGGAATTCCCCCCATTTTTTTTCCTGAGAGTGTACAAATGTGACCCTAGCGGGTCCATTTGGTTCCATTTGTACACTCTCAGAAAAAAGGAAACTCATTAACATGGTGAACACATCTTGGTGATTTTATCAAGATGTATTTCACCATGCTAATGATTTTTTTCAGACCCAAAAATATTTTAGATGTGAGAAGTGGGGGGACGCCGTCCCCCGCGTCCCACCTCCAGTCCTCCACTACCCCTGCCTGTGCCTAAACCTCTTTGCCTTTTTACTATTTTGAATAACATTTTAATAGTTACAATGGCCAGTACACAAGCTCACAATGTGTCAATGTTAGACTGGCTAGTTGAATTGAACAATTCAAAATTGTTTTGCAAAAAAAAAAAAAAAAAAAAACCTAAGGGGTTTACCAGTGACCAAAATGGAGCCCTAACTGTTTATGATTTGTCTAATCATCATCCCTAAAATGATATCACTAACACATTAAGTAATCAATAATCCATTCTGCGTTTTGCTGTATGTATTCTTTTGCTGTATGTTTTGTTTTTCTATGCTAAAATGGACATATTGTATGCTTATTGTAATGCATACCCCTTGGAAAACGAGATGATTCATTTTATTATTCCAATAAAGAATTTCCAACAGCGGCGCCCTGTGGGTGCATGTGCTCATTACACCACCATGCATTGCATTACATACAAGACATGTTAGTTAGAGTTAGACCACTAAATTCATCAAACCTTTTCATGTCAAAGGAGCACCAAATTGACACAGATATGTCTTCGGATCCCCAGTTGAAAAAGAAAAAAAAAGAGAAGAAATAACTCATATTGATAACAATATCAATAACATCATATTAATGTAACTAACTCCACAGAATTACAGAGCTATAAGGGTCAATTTGGTTCCAAACTATCTTAATTTTAGCTGGGACATAAACTTCTACTGAAAATGGCCCAGAATAGAGGATCTACAGGCAGCAGGCTACACTTCTATTGAGAATGGGTCAATGCATTGGACTCAGACAATAGCTCAGCTTTAATGAACTTAAATGAAATCACTTTTATTTTAGATCGTTTTGATCTTAATAGTAATGTTTGTACTCTTATTTTCGCCACCTTTGTTGAAAACAATCCTGATCCCTCAGTCGCAACAATGTCTATGGCTCTGGAACAGACGTCACGTGTTCCAGTGGGCGGGGCTTATAGGGTATAAAAAGAAGGATGTGTGCTCACTGCAACCTTCCTGTTCTGTCGTGCCTGTTGGAGGTATGTTTGTGGTTCACAAATGTTTGTTTGAGAAGCTAACTTTAACACTGTTTAAACGTTGTGTGACTTTAAAGGACTGTTGGTTGTTTATTGCAGTTTGATACCAGGGTCCATATACAGTATTTAAAACCACACAGACAATAATTCTCTTTAGCCTCTCAGATCTAAAACTAAAGTTTGGTTTAGTCAACAGTTCCAGCTGTATTGATGTCCTATTGGTACCATTCGGGAAGATAACGGGCAAAGGTTCATCAAAAAAGCAATTTCAAAATATGTGAAATACAATTTTGATTTCATAAAGTTGTTTCACCATGTTAATGATTTTTCTTTTGGACCCGTTTTTCTGTGTGTACAAATGGAACCAATTGGACGTGTTGGGGTTCATTTGGTTACAGTTGTACACTTTCAGAAAAAAAAAATGAAATGAGTGGAATTCTCCTTGAACACATTTCTAGCTGACACTAGATTATACAAAATTTTTCAAAAATGGTGGCTGCATGAACTTGTATAGCTAATGCTTTCTATAGCTAAAGGTAATACTAATGCTTTAATAGATACAATATCAATTGGTAGGGGTGGACACAATAATTCCCAAAGTTTGGTTTCTGAACTTGCCTGTTTATATAATGCAGATGTTGAAGACTTGATTTTCCATTTTTAACATCTTTAATATAATATTCATAATAGAATCTGTTAACATGTAATGTAATGTAGGCCATCCTGTAGGCTAATGTGTAATTTATATATTATGTGTCTTACAGGTTACTCATGTGACCTGGATGGTGTCATTAGGAGACAGCTGGTGTAATAGAGTATCTACTCGGCTGAGCTGAAACCTTACGGTGCCAACAAACGTTCTGTCTGAGATGCGACGCAGAACTGTTCATACCGGCTGTCTTCAACCTGTGTGGCACGAGGCCCCCCACGGTATGTACCTGCAATACATGTGACTGTAGTAGAAACCTATAGGGCTGTGTCACGCCACCATTATAACATGTTAAGATAATGATTTGTCAAACAAATGATTGCAATTAAAAGGACGCTCCCCTACAAAAGTTATATTAAAGCTATACTGGGTAACTTCCCAGCTGATCACTGCTGTTATCACAATCCACAATTAAGCTTTTTCCACAAAATTGAGATGGTTTAGGTTCATTGTACTGCCTTCCTCAGGTCCCCGCGAGTATGGGTGGTTACAGCCTCTATTGAAGTGTCTTAACAATTGTGTTGGACGTTGAAGCTTTTAGGCCTTATGGCACTGTCATAGCTGTCAATGTTTAAATTAAAATTGCTAAAGTGGTCAAGTGGCCCTTTAAAAGGATGGTTAAGATATGGAAAACTGTTTGGATATAGTGTCCAGAGTCCCATTGTGGGAGTTATGCTCTGGTTTTGGTGACTATTAAGTAGTTCTAGTCATTGTGTGGAGGTCACTCGGGTCACGCAGTAAAAGTAAACACAATTTGTATTGAATTTCTAAGATATTTGCACAACCTTTGTTCATCTTTGACCCCCCCCCTCTCCAACCAACACCTCACATGGAACTACTTTTTGGGTGTAGGAAACAAATTAACATAGTTGCATGTGATGGAGGAGCCAAATGAGCAAAGTATGTGCTAATATTTTAAAACTGTCAATACAAATGATGTTAGTGTTTTGTTTGCATTTATTTTTATTTGGGAGCCCAGTGACATCCACGAATGACCAGAACTACATACTATGCACCCGAACAGTTCATTTCATACAGTTTCCAAATATATGAACTATCCCTTTAATGGGTTGAATCGTTCACAATTTTAATAATGGTGACACAGCCCTGTTAGACTATGCTATGACTTCCAAAACGTTATCCTGTAGGCCAAACTAATTTTTCTTTCCTCTTGCCGTTTCAGAACGTGAAGTTGACTGGAGGTACAGACTCTATGCTGCTGTTGCCACTGCTGGGTGCTGTTGGCATTGAAAGTGAAGCTGAGCGGAGGTACTGAGTCTATGCTGCTGTGGTCATTACTGGGTGCTGTTGACAGTGAATGTAAATAATTATTCCACTGCTGTGTGCTGTTAGCAGTGAAAGGTTAGTGAAGCTTTTGATTCCTGCTTCTTGTGTAAGTGAGCTACATGCTACCGTACCGTAGGTCGTCGTTCTCACCGTGTATAATGCCAGTGGTTGGAAAAGTGGTTAAATGCTAATATGCGTTCCCGTTAAATACTTTAATCGGTCATCCTGACCACATCGCATGTGTACGCTCTGTTCTAGTGTCAGGTCTCCCTTCTCTTTATTCTTTGCTTTTAATAAAGTTATCTGTTTTGTGAGTTTTTGATCGCATTTTATTTTTTTAAGTGTTAATTTCCTTCTGTCCTATCTATTGTCCTAGTCCTCCACTAGTCTACTTGGTGTACAGATGTGAAGTGGCTCTTATATCATTTGTCGGTTATGGTTATTATGGTAGCATGTAGCTTGCTGACATTGTTTTTAATGCTATGCAATCACCAGCAGTGACGGCCACCAAGCCCTTAACTTAACCCCAACGTTGACAAACCCTTGCCCCAACCATAACCATACTGCAATGCAGAACTGCCATGCTAGGTGCCAATCCTGCTGGCATCTTGGCAATGTGATGGCTAAGATGGCGATGCCGATGCGGGTGATTGCATACGCTCCTGGCAAACTAACAGAGGATGCAAATGATGGCTTTGTCATTTGATTCCTTGGTTAGTGTATGTTTTGAGTTTAATGGTTGATATTGAAGGTAAGTGGGAGTAGTTTATTATCTTTACCGATCGGACAGAAGCCTTGTACCTCTGTAGTTCAACCTTTTGTAAGTTAATTTGTTACTCGGTCATGCTACAGTGTCACACACTAAAGTAACAAATATTTGATCTACAAGATCTACAAGGTTTCTTGCCAACCTTCATCTTTCCTCTTTTCTATGCTTTGCTTTAATAAAGTTATTTATTCTTGTTGTCTCAGACTCTTTTGATCGATTTTATTTATTCGCATTTTTTAGTCATTTTTTTCTTCCCTGTCACTAGTTCTTAACTAGTATGTGGTGCGTCAATCGGGTTGCGTATTGCGTTTTTAATATTTGCGTTGCGCCATTTGCACATAAATCACGTGAGTTCACATCAGATATGAACACAGGCCCGGTGTCTGATGTGCATTTATGTGATTATTCCATAGCTTGCCATTCAGTCGACGTCGTTTTATTCAGGCAAGGTAGATGCTGCTAAAAGGGAATTACACCCATTGTCAACATTTTACTATGTCCTTAATATAATGTTGAAAATGGGTGGAATTCCCCTTAAGTTGAGAACCGGAAGTTATGTAGGCGCATCGTTTACGCCATGCTAATTTTGTTCACTGCTCTTGTATGTTCTAATATCATATGTTGTGATCTATGTCATGATGACGTAGATCACAGCATATGGGTGACATTGTCATCCATATGTTTACTGATGTTCATAGTGTTGCTGACTGTGGCACAATTGCTTTTGTGTGGTGTAATTTGAGAGTGGATTTCTACCCAGCCTTCAGCTTTGCTTTAATGGTTTGGTAAGTTATTTGTCTTTGTTGTTTTCAGACTCTATTGATCACATTTTTATTTAATTTTAACTAGAGATGGCCGATATTGACTTTTTTACCGATATCCGATATCCCGATATTATCCAACTACTAATTCCCGATACCGATATCAACCGATACCGATATATGCGGCCTCCAGTGGTGGAAAAATAACAGAAACTATTACTATACAAATATTTAATATAAATAAACATTTAGTATAAATACGAATTCATGTTATAGCCTAGAAATACTCCATACAACTATAAATTCAACATGTAGCCTACTTCAGTAAAGTACAAAAGTAATGGTATAAACATGACCGTAGCGCTGAGTCTACATCTCTGTAAATAGTCATAATTTCCAGTTTGTAAATACCGATATTTTCCGATATGAAATTTGAAAGCTTTTATCGGCCGATAATATCGGAGGGCCGATAATATCTGCCATCTCTAATTTTAACATAATTTCTTCTTATCAAACATTCTTCAGTGTCAATTGTGAATTAGGTTGTGTATGGGTTTTTGTTTTCTTTCATATTAATCACTCTACAAAAACTTTAAAGCTAACTGCTTAGGCAGAGACCAAGGAAATCTGTTTATTTTCTTTGTGTTCATAAAGCGCTCAAAGTGCTTTAACTGAAAAGTGCAGCAGCATACATCTAGGTCATGAATTCATTGTTGTTTACATCATCAGATCTAATTCGATTTAATCGCGTAATCCCACATTACATATGAACACAGGCCCGGTATGTAATGTGTGCTTATGCGATTTATGACTCTTATCATTTCACATTTGTGAAGGATTGTGTAAGGATTTGTCATGTCGGCCTGCATCACATAAAAAAACACGGTTAGGTTAAGGTTAGGTATGTGATGTAGGTTGATGAGATGGGTCTTATAATGAGAGTTAATTTATGCATGCTGCCATTTACAGCTAAAACATCATTGTCATTGGCAATGGACTTATAACCCAAACGTCTGCTGCTGCACTCATCACTTGTAGCACTTTGTAGCAAATTATGAGCATGGAAAAATAAAATGCATTTCCTTAATGTTTGAGGAGTTCACCTTAAGATATTGGTGGTGAGTCTTCGGTTTTGTGTGTATAAAAACATAGACAACGCTATCATTCATGGACCGTTAATGATTGATATTGAAATTGTTTTTCTTGCCAAGTGTGTAGGCTAATGGTAATTGAATAGTCTTGCTGTGTGTTAAGGGTAAAATGTTCTTGTATACTGTTATTATTGTGTTTTGTTGTTGGGGTGGTTGAAATGTCAATCATGTGATTGATTTTTTTTGGACCTGTAAATTACAACAAAGCAAACTATGGCACTGGTGTGGGACTTCTGGTTTACCGGAATGGGGTTCAATTCCCTGAAGTGCCCTGCTCATTGTTTTTGCATGGTCTTCATTTTTGGGTCATTGTGTTGCATGGACTCCCCCAGATTCACTACTGCATTTGTAAGGGACTGTAGCTCCTTGGGTGGTCTCGAGGGCAATAATTGTGCACTTATGAATGGTCATGGGTGTAACAATGTTATGTAACAGACTAACACTAACCTAACTTTTTTCTAATTTAGTAGTTACTTGGTTACATTTCCAAAAAGTAATCTCATTAATAGTTTTTCCATATTAATTGTCTTGCAAGATTTAAAAAGAATAAAGCCTGACACTGCCTGTTTATTCCTCCTCCTGTGAGTGCACAATAAAGCCCTGACTGTGCTGTTTATTCCTCTTACTTCTGTGAGTGTGTGTGTATAGTTACCCATGCTCCGTCTGCACATCCTGTAAGTTCACTTAAGAAGTAAAAGTAGCTAGACACTAGTCAAGCTACTTTTATTTCAAATCGCTTCACGCATGATGTTGGTTGAGATGCCTTATAGCACTTGCTTGAGGAGTCTACCTAAGATATTTGAAGTGAGTCTTCTGTTTTGTATGTATTGCCGGAACGGGGTTCGATTCCCCGTAGTGCCCTGTGTACTATGAATAATAGTGTTGCAGGAAATTGAGAAGTCCAAACATGTCCTTATTTCACTTTTATTGAGCGGTGTCTAACCGCTCCATAACGTAGCAGTGTGTGTATATCTCCGTTCCAGCAGGAAAGCTCAACACTGCCATGTTACTCTGTCCAGTGTTTGCTGCACGTACATGAGCCATATATGAAAGCGACCAGAAAAATCTAGATTCATTTTGCTCAGATCTGTTGTATAGTTTAATTGATATTTAATTGGTGCATTAATTAAATTTCGTCATTCACTTGAATGGGACAACAAAAACTCTCATTGAACTATTTCTTCTGAGACCTAAGGGCAAAGGTTACAAGACTTGGAGGTGAGGTTTATAATTTCTAAAATTAATTAACTTTTGTATAGAATTGTATTGGTCAGCCTCCTGGTGGCGCTATAACAGCCCACTTGGCCTATAACTCTTGGACCCTAAGTAAAAAAAAGTCCCCTGAATTCCTGGGTCATGCTGCCATCTCATATGGGCCACACCCATTTATATCAAAATGCATTTTTGCCTCCCTCCTCCAGATTTTGACAATCTCTCCATAAATGGTACCCGTGACCTCTGGCCCTATTCGATTAAGACGGCACAGTGAAAATTTTGATAGGCTGTATTATTCGCCTTCTAAAGTTGGCATGAGGGGCCTATTTTACAAAGAAAAACACATGGTAAATGAAATGTCTAATTCATCCCAAATTTGAATCATGTCAACTGTCGTTTCACCAACAGCCAAAAGCAATTCCATTTACATCCATAAGAGATGCCACAATTGCAAAAAACACTTACCAAAAACATGATTCTGGGGAGAAATAAAGCCTACAAATCACCTACACATGATCACAAAACAGAAAATTACTGGAAGGGGCCTATATTAGCGTACCCATAAGGTAACTTCATAATTTCTCGACCGTTTTGGATGCTCGTCTGCTTTTGGGTACATTATTGTACTGACTATGCAGAACACTTTATCCCTAAGGTATTGCTTTTGGCACAACTTCCGTATAGTAAGTACAACGCTACATTTATAGTTGCATCGCTCACTTAAATGAGAATTCCGGCCCAAAAGTTTTTTTTTTTTTAATCTTTATTTGCAGTTAATTTTTTTGAAAAAAGTGGTGCAGGTGTTATTTTGTGAAAACACTCCTTTATGGCTGTTTTCCCTACCCCAAAATAAGCTTATAATGGGGCCAATGGGGGTTGTGCAAGTTCACCTATATACATCGCTCCAAAATGCATTTTTTGCTATATATTGTGTCTCCACCATGTCAGTAGTGAGTTAACACTCACACTTTCACTTTCACTTTTGGTTCAACAGTGATCCAGCTGTCTCAAAAGCTGGGAGCGTGGCACATGGTTTATGGCTGAAACAAAAGTGAAATGGAAAGTGTGAGTGTTAACACACTACCGACATGGTGGAGACACAATATATAGCAAAAAATTGCATTTTGGAGCGATGTATATAGGTGAACTTGCACAACGCCCATTGGCCCCATTATAAGCTTATTTTGGGGTAGGGGAAACAGCCATAAAGGAGTAATTTCACAAAATAACACCTGGACCACTGAAAAAAAACTTTTGGGCCGGAATTCTCCTTTAACAGGGGTGTGATTTTTTTCTTCTTTTTTGCAGTTACCAAATCATTTTAATTTCATTAACTTTTACAGGGTATAGGTTAGGGTGAGAGATATGTTTTTGTTTGCAAAAAGCATTGTGCCGTGTAGAAAACATTAAAGGAATCAAGGCTCGACGCTTAAGCATTTTTCCAAGTGGCACATGTGCTCTAAGTTGGCAAATCTGTAGACGGTTGCAGCTTGCTCATGTGGTTCATATCCTCGCGTAAGCCCATAGACTCCAATGCATTCTCTAAGGTCTGCAAATCCCAATTTTATTGTCCCCAAAATAGAAGTTTATGTAGTAGAGCTGCCATTGGGCTGACCCCATGATCTGAACAGAGTTTGCGTAACTCTGTCCATTGCATGTGATGCCCTGCTGTAAACAGCCTGCATTGCCTACCGTGCTGTTAGTGTGTTTAATGTCAGAATGTGAACACATGCACACACACACCACACACACACACACACACACACACACACACACACACACACACACACACACACACACACACACACACACACACACACACAACACACACACACACACACACACACACACACACACACACAGCACTGCACAGCTAGCAATAGCATACATGCACACATACACATCAAAGGGGCATTGATGGCATTATATCCAAGGACATACACACACATCAAAGAGGGCTTCACTGTACAACTGCCCTTTTCATTGAATAATAATAAATGCGCTGAAGTCGCTTTTAGCCCATAAGGTGTTTCACTGGTGTATAATTATAATCTTCCAATAGTATACTTCAATATTTCAGTAATGTATTTCAGGGTGGTTGTACTCTGCTCCGACATGAAACAACATGATATAGCATGCCGTCCGAGAACACGTATTTAATGGCAGAGCCTTTGATTTTTGAGGATTTCCGAAAAATGTCGAAATCGAGGAACGTCAGGCAGTACATGTTTTTTTTTTTTTTTAGGATTTTCGAAACATGAGAGATCGAGGAAAAACGCCATACTATAGTATGCCCTTTTTTCATCATTTCCAAGGATTTTTGAAAAATGAC
This sequence comes from Benthosema pterotum, assembly GCA_039105355.1. Lineage (NCBI taxonomy): Eukaryota > Metazoa > Chordata > Actinopteri > Myctophiformes > Myctophidae > Benthosema > Benthosema pterotum. Next base: position 30,619,307 of record CM076983.1, on the reverse strand, counting down.
AAAATCGAGGCAAAACATTAGGCTATAATACATAGTCTCGAATGATTTTCAACAAAAGACAGAACTTGGGAAAAAACAGGCTACAGTACATGGTCTTGGACAACATGCTATGCATGATAGTATGCAGATTACGTTTTTGAGGATTATCGAAAAATGTTGAAATACATGTATGTATATTTTCCTGGCATAGTTTGTACTCTAGGCCAACTATACCCAGGCATCAAAATACACCGGATCTTGAAGTTGAAACAAGGACAAGGACAAGCATTTCAAATGGTCTCAGATCAAAATACAGCAACATACAAGCATACAGGCGCCAGCCAAAGCCGGTGCCGTGGATGTGACTGACATAGACCAACTCAATCATCTTAGTTGCTTTTACACAAGCAGAGTACATGCATTTATAGACAGTCCGGATTTACAAATCCTGGGCTTACCAAAAATTACCCATAATAATTAACCGGCATGCTATATAGTATGCCGCTTTTCATTGTTTTTGAGGATTTTCGGAAAAATGTCAATCAAGAAAAATCGACACACTTTAGTATGTCAAAAATCATCGTTTTCGAGGATTTAAAAAAAATTGAAATCGAGGAAAAACAACAGGCTATAGTACCTGGTCTCGAAAAACATAATATACTGTAGTATGCTGTGTTTCATAGTTTTTCAGAATTTTCGGAAAATGTCAAAATCAAGAGAAACAACATGCTACAGTATGTTATTCTTAATCGTTTCTTGAATATTTTCGAAAAATGTTGAAATCAATGAAAAAAAAGACAGGCTAAATGACATCGTCTCGAACAACATACTATAGTATGCTGTTTTTCATCGTTTTGGATTTTTAGAAAAATGGAAAAATCGAAGAAAAAACAAAGGCTATAGAACATGGTCTCAGATAATATACTATACTGGGCCGTTTTTCATCGTTTTTGAAGATTTTTTAAATAATTTCAAAATCGAAGAAAAAGCAAAGGCTAGAGTAAATGGTCTCGGATAACATACTATACTGTGCCCTTTTTCGTCGTTTTGAGGATTTTTGACAAAAATGTCAAAATCAAAGAAAAAGCAGAGACTATAGTACATGGTCTCGGACAACATACTATAGTATTCATTTTTCATCGTTTTGAGGATTTTTAGGAAAATGTCAAAATCGAATAAAAAGCCTAGGCTATAGTACATGGTCTCGTATAAAATTCTATACTGTGTCATTTTTCATCGTTTTTGAAGATTTTTGAAAAAATGTCAAAATCAAAGAAAAAGCAAAGGCTATAGTACATGGTCTCGGATAACATACTATACTGTGCCATTTTTCATCGTTTTTGAGGATTTTTGAAAAAATGTCAAACTCGAAGAAAAAACAAAGGCTATAGTACATGATGTATGCCTTTTTCATCATTTTGAGGATTTTTAGGAAAATGACGAAATCGAAGAAAAAGCAAAGGCTATAAGTACATGGTCTCAGACAACATACTATAGTATGCCTTTTGCATCGTTCTGAGGATTTTTAGGAAAATGTCGAAATCGAACAAAAAGCAAGGCTATAGTACATGGTCTCGGACGGGACAACATACTATAGTATGCCGTTTTTCATTGTTTTGAGGATTTTTGAAAAAATGTCAATCAAAGAAAAAACAAAGGCTATAGTACGGTCTCGGACAACATAATATAGTATGCCGTTTTTCATTGCTTTTGAAGATTTTTTAAAAAACGACAAAATCTAAAAAAAAAAGAAAAAGCTATAGTACATGGTCTCGGAAAACATACTATAGTATGCTTTTTTCATTGTTTTGGAGGATTTTTTTTTTAATGTAAAAATCGAAGAAAAAACAAAGGCTATAGCACATGGTCTTGGAATATATACTATAGTATGCCATTTTTCATCGTTTTTGAAGATTTTTCAAAAAATGTCAAAATCGAAGAAAAAGCAAAGGCTATAGTACATGGTCTCGGATAACAGACTACACTGTGCCGTTTTTCATCATTTTGAGGCTTTTTGAAAAAATTTCAAAATCGAAGAAAAAGTAACATGCCGTTTTTCATTGTTCTGAGGATTTTTGAAAAAAATGTTGAAATTGAAGAAAAAGCAAAGGCTATAGTTCATGGTCTCAGACAACATACTATAGTATGCCGAATGACGGATTTTCGAAAAATGACAAAAATGACAAATTCTGGCAAAAACGCAAGGCTATAGCCATACGGCCTTGCACAGCATGCCGTTTTTCATCATTTTGTGGATTTTTGAGGATTTTAGAGAAATGTCAAAATTTCGAAAAAACACAAGGCTATTGCCTTACGACTTTTCATCGTTTTGAGGATTTTCGAAAAATGACAAAAAATGAGGAAACGTGGCAAAAACGCAAGGCTATAGCCTTACGGTATGGCACAGCATGTCGTTTTTTATCATTTTGAGGATTTTTGAGCATTTTCGAAAAATTTCGAAATTTCGAAAAACCACAAGGCTATATATATAGCCTTACGTCTTTTCATCGTTTTGAGGATTTTCGAAAAAAGGCCAAAAAATGACGAAACCTGGCAAAAACGCAAGGCTATAGCCTTACGGTATGGCAAAGCATGCTGTTTTTATCATTATGAGGATTTTTGAGCATTTTCGAAAAAATGTCGAAATTTCGAAAAAAACGCAAGGCTATAGCCTTACGACTTTTCATCGTTTTGAGGATTTTCGAAAAATGACAAAAAATGACGAAACCTGGCAAAAACGCAAGGCTATAGCCTTACGGTATGGCACAGCATGCCGTGTTTTATCATCTTGAGGATTTTTGAGCATTTTCGAAAACTGTCGAAATTTCGAAAAACCGCAAGGCTATAGCCTTACGACTTTTCATCGTTTTGAGGATTTTCGAAAAATGACGAAAAATGACAAAAAATGACGAAACCTGGCAAAAACGCAAGGCTATAGCCTTACGGTATGGCACTGCATGCCGTTTTTTTTCATTTTGAGGATTTTTGAGCATTTTCGAAAAATGTCGATATTTCGAAAAACCGCAAGGCTATAGCCTTACGACTTTTCATCGTTTTGAGAATTTTCGAAAAATGACAAAAATAACAAAACCTGGCAAAAACACAAGGCTATAGCCTTACGATATGGCACAGCATGCCGTTTTTTATCATTTTGAGGATTTTGAGCATTTTTGAAAAATGTCAAAAAATGACAAAAAATTACAAAACATGGCAAAAACGCAAGGCTATAGCCTTACGGCCTTGCACAGCATGTCATCTTTCATCATTTTGAGGATTTTTGAGTATTTTCGAGAAACACAAGGCTATTGCCTCATGACTTTTCATCGCTCTGAGGATTTTCGAAAAATGACAAAAAATGACGAAACCTGGCAAAAACGCAAGGCTATAGCCTTACGGTATGGCACAGCATGCCGTTTTTTATCATTTTGAGGATTTTTGAGCATTTTCGAAAACTGTCGAAATTTCGAAAAACCACAAGGCTATAGCCTTACGACTTTTCATCGTTTTGAGGATTTTCGAAAAATGACAAAAAATGACGAAACCTGGCAAAAACGCAAGGCTATAGCCTTAGAGTATGGCACAGCATGCCGTTTTTATAATTTTGAAGATTTTTGAGCATTTTCGAAAAATGTGGAAATTTCGAAAAACCCTAAGGCTATAGCCTTACGTCTTTTCATCGTTTTGAGGATTTTCGAAAAATGACAAAAATGACAAAACCTGGCAAAAACGCAAGGCTATAGCCTTACGGTATGGCACAGCATGCCGTTTTTTATCATTTTGAGGATTTTTGAGCATTTTCGAAAACTTTCGAAATTTCGAAAAACCGCAAGGCTATAGCCTTACGACTTTTCATTGTTTTGAGGATTTTCGAAAAATGACAAAAAATGACGAAACCTGGCAAAAACGCAAGGCTATAGCCTTACGGTATGGAACAGCATGCCGTTTTTTATCATTTTGAGGATTTTTGAGCATTTTCGAAAAATTTCGAAATTTCAAAAAAAAAAAAAAAAAAAAAAAAACACATGGCTATAGCCTTACGTTTTTTCGTCGTTTTGAGGATTTTAGAAAAATGACAAAAAATGACGAATTCTGGCAAAAACGCAAGGCTATAGCCTTACGGCCTTGCACAGTATGCCGTTTTTCATCATTTTGAGGATTTTTGAGGAATTCCAAAAAATGTCGAAATTTCGAAAAAAACGCAAGGCTATAGCCTTACGTTTTTTCATCGTTTCGAGGATTTTCGAAAAATGACAAAAAAGCAAGAATTCTGGAAAAACGCAAGGCTACAGCCTTACGGCCTTGCACAGCATGCCGTGTTTCATCATTTTGAGGATTTTTGAGGATTTTCGAAAAATGTCGAAATTCTGAAAAAAAAAAGCAAGGCTATAGCCTTACGTTTTTTCATCGTTGTGAGGATTTTCGAAAAATGACAAAAAATTACGAAACCTGGCAAAAACGCAAGGCTATAGCCTTATGGTATGGCACAGCATGCCGTTTTTTATCATTTCGAGGATTTTTGAGCATTTTCGAAAACTGTCGAAATTTCGAAAAACCGCAAGGCTATAGCCTTACGACTTTTCATCGTTTCGAGATTTTCGAAAAATGACAAAAAATGATGAAACCTGGCAAAAATGCAAGGCTATAGCCTTACGGTATGGCACAGCATGCCGTTTATCATTTTCAGGATTTTTGAGCATTTTCGAAAAATTTCGAAATTTCGAAAAACCGCAAGGCTATAGCCTTACGTCTTTTCATCGTTTTGAGGATTTTCGAAAAATGACAAAAAATGACGAAACCTGGCAAAAATGTAAGGCTATAGCCTTACGGTATGGCACAGCATGCCGTTTTTTATCATTTTGAGGATTTTTGAGCATTTTCGAAAAATGTCGAAATTTCGAAAAAATGCAACGCTATAGCCTTACGTTTTTTCATCGTTTTGAGGATTTTAGAAAAATGACAAAAAATGACGAATTCTGGCAAAAATGCAAGGCTATAGCCTTACGGCCTTGCACAGCATGCCGTTTTTCATCATTTTGAGGATTTTTGAGGATTTTCAAAAAATGTCGAAATTTCGAAAAAAAAAAAAAAAAAAAAAAAACGCAAGGCTATAGCCTCACGTTTTTTCATTGTTTCGAGGATTTTCGAAAAATGACAAAAAAGGAAGAATTCTGGAAAAACGCAAGGCTATAGCCTTACGTTTTTTCATCGTTGTGAGGATTTTCGAAAAATGACAAAAAATGACAAAAGACAAAAAATTACGAAACCTGGGAAAAACGCAATGCTATAGCCTTACGGTATGGCACAGCATGCCGTTTTTCATCATTCTGAGGATTTTTGAGGATTTTCGAAAAATTAGGAAATTTCAAAAAAAAAAAAAAAAAAAAAAAAAAACGCAATGCTATAGCCTTACGTTTTTTCATCATTTTTTAGGATTTTTTAAAAATGACAAAAGATGACAAATTCTGGCAAAAACGCAAGACTATAGCCTTACATTCTTGGACAGCATGCCGTTTTTCATCATTTTGAGCATTTTTGAGCATTTTCGAAGAATGTCGAAATTTTGAAGAAACGCAAGGCTATAGCCTTACCATTTTTCATCATTTTGAGGATTTTTGAAAAATGATGAAAATTGGCAAAAATGCAAGGCTATAGCCTTACGGTCTTGCCCAGCGTACCATTTTTCATCGTTTTGATTATTTTGAGCATTTTCGAAAAATATCAAAATTTTGAAAAAACGCAAGGCTATAGCCTTATGTTTTTTCATTGTCTTGAGGATTTTCGAAAAATGACAAAAAATGACGAATTCTGGCAAAAACGGATGGCTATAGGCCTTACGGCCTTGTACAGCATGCCGTTTTTCATCATTTTGAGGATTTTTGAGGATTTTCGAAAAATGTCGAAATTTCGAAAAAACGCGAAACGATGAAAAAACGTAAGGCTATAGCCTTTCATTTTTTTCCCAAAATTTCGACATTTTTTCGAAAATCCTCAAAAATCCTCAAAACGATGACAAACAGCATGCTGTGCAAGACCGTAAGGCTATAGCCTTGCATTTTTGCCAGTTTTGTCTTTTTTTTTCATTTTTTGAAAATCCTCAAAACGATGAAAAAACGTAAGGCTACAGCCTTACGTTTTTTTCTCGAAATTTCGACATTTTTTCGAAAATCCTCAAAAATCCTCAAAACGATATAAAACGGCATGCTGTGCAAGACCGTGAGGCTATAGCCTTGCGTTTTTGCCAGTTTTGTCATTTTTTTTCATTTTTCGAAAATCCTCAAAACGATGAAAAAACGTAAGGCTATAGCCTCACGTTTTTTTCCCGAAATTTCGACATTTTTTCGAAAATCCTCAAAAATCCTCAAAAATCCTCTAAACGATGAAAAACGGCATGCTGTGCAAGACCCTGAGGCTACAGCCTTGCGTTTTTGCCAGTTTTGTCATTTTTTGTCATTTTTCGAAAATCCTCAAAACGATGAAAAAACGTAAGGCCTTACGTTTTTTTCTCTCGAAATTTCGAAATTTTTTCGAAAATCCTCAAAAATCCTCAAAACGATGAAAAAGGGCATGCTGTGCAAGACTGTAAGGCTATGGCCTTGCGTTTTTGCCAGTTTTGACATTTTTTGTCATTTTTCGAAAATGCTCAAAATGATGAAAAAACGTAAGGCTATAACCTTACGTTTTTTTTTCTCGAAATGTTGACATTTTTTCGAAAATCCTCAAAAATCCTCGGAACAATGAAAAACAGCATGCTGTGCAAAACCGTAAGGCTATAGCCTTGCGTTTTTGCCAGTTTTGTCATTTTTGTGTCATTTTTCGAAAATCCTCAAAACGATGAAAAAACGTAAGGCTATAGCCTTACGTTTTTTTTCTGGAAATTTCGACATTTTTTCGAAAATCCTCAAAAATCCTCAAAACGATGAAAAACAGCATGCTGTGCAAGACCGTGAGGCTATAGCCTTGCGTTTTTGCCAGTTTTGTCATTTTTTGTCATTTTTCGAAAATCCTCAAAACGATGAAAAAACGCAAGGCTATGGCCTTACGTTTTTTTTCCCGAAATTTCGACATTTTTTCGAAAATCCTCGAAAATCCTCAAAACAATGAAAAACAGCATGCTGTGCAAGACCGTAAGGTTATAGCCTTGCATTTTTTCCAGTTTTGTCTTTTTTTTCATTTTTCGAAAATCCTCAAAACGATGAAAAAACGGCATGCTGTGCAAGACCGTGAGGCTATAGCCTTGCGTTTTTGCCAGTTTGCCAGTTTTGTCATCTTTTGGTCATTTTTCGAAAATCCTCAAAACGTAAGGCTATAGCCTTACGTTTTTTACCGAAATTTCGACATTTTTTCGAAAATCCTCAAAACGATGAAAAACAGCATGCTGTGCAAGACCGTAAGGCTATAGCCTTGCATTTTTGCCAGTTTTGTCATTTTTTGTCATTTTTTGAAAATCCTCAAAACGATGAAAAAACGTAAGGCTATAGCCTTTCATTTTTTTCCCAAAATTTCGACATTTTTTCGAAAATCCTCAAAAATCCTCAAAACGATGACAAACAGCATGCTGTGCAAGACCGTAAGGCTATAGCCTTGCATTTTTGCCAGTTTTGTCTTTTTTTTTCATTTTTTGAAAATCCTCAAAACGATGAAAAAACGTAAGGCTATAGCCTTACGTTTTTTTTCTCGAAATTTCGACATTTTTTCGAAAATCCTCAAAAATCCTCAAAACGATGAAAAACGGCATGCTGTGCAAGACCGTGAGGCTATAGCCTTGCATTTTTGCCAGTTTTGTCTTTTTTTTTTTTTTCATTTTTTGAAAATCCTCAAAACGATGAAAAAACGTAAGGCTATAGCCTCACGTTTTTTTCCGAAATTTCGACATTTTTTCGAAAATCCTCAAAAATCCTCAAAAATCCTCAAAACGATGAAAAACGGCATGCTGTGCAAGACCGTGAGGCTACAGCCTTGCGTTTTTGCCAGTTTTGTCATTTTTTGTCATTTTTCGAAAATCCTCAAAACGATGAAAAAACGTAAGGCTATAGCCTTACGTTTTTTTCTCTCGAAATTTCGACATTTTTTCGAAAATCCTCAAAAATCCTCAAAACGATGAAAAAGGGCATGCTGTGCAAGACTGTAAGGCTATGGCCTTGCGTTTTTGCCAGTTTTGTCTTTTTTTTTTCATTTTTCGAAAATCCTCAAAACGATGAAAAAGGGCATGCTGTGCAAGATTGTAAGGCTATGGCCTTGCGTTTTTGCCAGTTTTGTCTTTTTTTTTTCATTTTTCGAAAATCCTCAAAACGATGAAAAAAACGTAAGGCTATAGCCTTACGTTTTTTTTCTCGAAATTTCGACATTTTCTCGAAAATCTTCAAAAATCCTCAAAACGATGAAAAAGGGCATGCTGTGCAAGACTGTAAGGCTATGGCCTTGCGTTTTTGCCAGTTTTGACATTTTTTGTCATTTTTCGAAAATCCTCAAAACGATGAAAAAACGTAAGGCTATAGCCTTACGTTTTTTTTTTCTCGAAATTTCGACATTTTTTCGAAAATCCTCAAAAATCCTCAAAACGATGAAAAAGGGCATGCTGTGCAAGACTGTAAGGCTATGGCCTTGCGTTTTTGCCAGTTTTGACATTTCTTGTCATTTTTCGAAAATCCTCAAAATGATGAAAAAACGTAAGGCTATAGCCTTACGTTTTTTTTCTCGAAATTTCGACATTTTTTCGAAAATCCTCAAAAATCCTCAAAACGATGAAAAACAGTATGCTGTGCAAGACCGTGAGGCTATAGCCTTGCGTTTTTGCCAGTTTTGTCATTTTTTGTCATTTTTCGAAAATCCTCAAAACGATGAAAAAACGTAAGGCTATAGCCTTACGTTTTTTTTCTCGAAATTTCGACATTTTTTCAAAAATCCTCAAAATCCTCAGAACGATGAAAAACAGCATGCTGTGCAAAACCGTGAGGCTACAGCCTTGCGTTTTTGCCAGTTTTGTCATTTTTTTGTCATTTTTCGAAAATCCTCAAACGATGAAAAAACGTAAGGCTATAGCCTTACGTTTTTTTTCTCGAAATTTCGACATTTTTTCGAAAATCCTCAAAAATCCTCAAAACGATGAAAAAGGGCATGCTGTGCAAGACTGTAAGGCTATGGCCTTGCGTTTTTGCCAGTTTTGACATTTTTTGTCATTTTTCGAAAATCCTCAAAATGATGAAAAGACGTAAGGCTATAGCCTTACGTTTTTTTTCTCGAAATTTCGACATTTTTTCAAAAATCCTCAAAACGATGAAAAAGGGCATGCTGTGCAAGATTGTAAGGCTATGGCCTTGCGTTTTTGCCAGTTTTGACATTTTTTGTCATTTTTTGAAAATCCTCAAAACGATGAAAAAACGTAAGGCTATAGCCTTACGTTTTTTTTTCTCGAAATTTCGACATTTTTTCGAAAATCCTCAAAAATCCTCAAAACGATGAAAAAGTGCATGCTGTGCAAGACTGTAAGGCTATGGCCTTGCGTTTTTGCCAGTTTTGACATTTTTTGTCATTTTTCGAAAATCCTCAAAACGATGAAAAAACGTAAGGCTATAGCCTTACGTTTTTTTTCTCGAAATTTCGACATTTTTTCGAAAATCCTCAAAAATCCTCAAAACGATGAAAAACAGCATGCTGTGCAAGACTGTAAGGCTATGGCCTTGCGTTTTTGCCAGTTTTGACATTTTTTGTCATTTTTCGAAAATCCTCAAAACGATGAAAAAACGTAAGGCTATAGCCTTACGTTTTTTTTCTCGAAATTTCGACATTTTTTCGAAAATCCTCAAAAATCCTCAAAACGATGAAAAAGGGCATGCTGTGCAAGACTGTAAGGCTATGGCCTTGCGTTTTTGCCAGTTTTGTCATTTTTTGTCATTTTTCGAAAATCCTCAAACCGATGAAAAAACGTAAGGCTATAGCCTTACGTTTTTTTTCTCGAAATTTCGACATTTTTTCAAAAATCCTCAAAATCCTCAGAACGATGAAAAACAGCATGCTGTGCAAAACCGTGAGGCTACAGCCTTGCGTTTTTGCCAGTTTTGTCATTTTTTTGTCATTTTTCGAAAATCCTCAAAACGATGAAAAAACGTAAGGCTATAGCCTTACGTTTTTTTTCTCGAAATTTCGACATTTTTTCGAAAATCCTCAAAAATCCTCAAAACGATGAAAAAGGGCATGCTCTGCAAGACTGTAAGGCTATGGCCTTGCGTTTTTGCCAGTTTTGACATTTTTTGTCATTTTTCGAAAATCCTCAAAATGATGAAAAGACGTAAGGCTATAGCCTTACGTTTTTTTTCTCGAAATTTTGACATTTTTTCGAAAATCCTCAAAACGATGAAAAAGGGCATGCTGTGCAAGATTGTAAGGCTATGGCCTTGCGTTTTTGCCAGTTTTGTCTTTTTTTTTCATTTTTCGAAAATCCTCAAAACGATGAAAAAAACGTAAGGCTATAGCCTTACGTTTTTTTTCTCGAAATTTCGACATTTTTTCGAAAATCCTCAAAAATCCTCAAAACGATGAAAAAGAGCATGCTGTGCAAGACTGTAAGGCTATGGCCTTTTTTGCCAGTTTTGACATTTCTTGTCATTTTTCGAAAATCCTCAAAATGATGAAAAAACGTAAGGCTATAGCCTTACGTTTTTTTTTCTCGAAATTTCGACATTTTTTCGAAAATCCTCAAAAATCCTCAAAACGATGAAAAACAGTATGCTGTGCAAGACTGTGAGGCTATAGCCTTGCGTTTTTGCCAGTTTTGTCATTTTTTGTCATTTTTCAAAAATCCTCAAAACGATGAAAAAACGTAAGGCTATAGCCTTACGTTTTTTTTCTCGAAATTTCGACATTTTTTCAAAAATCCTCAAAATCCTCAGAACGATGAAAAACAGCATGCTGTGCAAAACCGTGAGGCTACAGCCTTGCGTTTTTGCCAGTTTTGTCATTTTTTTGTCATTTTTCGAAAATCCTCAAACGATGAAAAAACGTAAGGCTATAGCCTTACGTTTTTTTCTCGAAATTTCGACATTTTTTCGAAAATCCTCAAAAATCCTCAAAACGATGAAAAAGGCATGCTGTGCAAGACTGTAAGGCTATGGCCTTGCGTTTTTGCCAGTTTTGACATTTTTTGTCATTTTTCGAAAATCCTCAAAATGATGAAAAGACGTAAGGCTATAGCCTTACGTTTTTTTTTCTCGAAATTTCGACATTTTTTCGAAAATCCTCAAAACGATGAAAAAGGGCATGCTGTGCAAGATTGTAAGGCTATGGCCTTGCGTTTTTGCCAGTTTTGACATTTTTTGTCATTTTTTGAAAATCCTCAAAACGATGAAAAAACGTAAGGCTATAGCCTTACGTTTTTTTTTCTCGAAATTTCGACATTTTTTCGAAAATCCTCAAAAATCCTCAAAACGATGAAAAACGGCATGCTGTGCAAGACCGTGAGGCTATAGCCTTGCGTTTTTACCAGTTTTGTCATTTTTGTCATTTTTCAAAAATCCTCAAAACGATGAAAAAACGTAAGGCTATAGCCTTACGTTTTTTTTCTCGAAATTTCGACATTTTTTCGAAAATCCTCAAAAATCCTCAAAACGATGAAAAAGGGCATGCTGTGCAAGACTGTAAGGCTATGGCCTTGCGTTTTTGCCAGTTTTGACATTTTTGTCATTTTTCGAAAATCCTCAAAATGATGAAAAAACGTAAGGCTATAGCCTTACGTTTTTTTTCTCGAAATTTCGACATTTTTTCGAAAATCCTCAAAAATCCTCAAAACGATGAAAAACAGTATGCTGTGCAAGACCGTGAGGCTATAGCCTTGCGTTTTTGCCAGTTTTGTCATTTTTTGTCATTTTTCGAAAATCCTCAAAACGATGAAAAAACGTAAGGCTATAGCCTTACTTTTTTTTCTCGAAATTTCGACATTTTTTCGAAAATCCTCAAAACGATGAAAAAGGGCATGCTGTGCAAGACTGTAAGGCTATGGCCTTGCGTTTTGGCCAGTTTTGACATTTTTTGTCATTTTTCGAAAATCCTCAAAACGATGAAAAAACGTAAGGCTATAGCCTTACGTTTTTTTTCTCGAAATTTTGACATTTTTTCGAAAAAACCTCAAAAATCCTCAAAACGATGAAAAACGGCATGCTGTGCAAGACCATGAGGCTATGGCCTTGCGTTTTTGCCAGTTTTGTCATTTTTTGTCATTTTTCGAAAATCCTCAAAACGATGAAAAAACGTAAGGCTATAGCCTTACGTTTTTTTTCTCGAAATTTCGACATTTTTTCGAAAAATTCCTCAAAACGATGAAAAAGGGCATGCTGTGCAAGATTGTAAGGCTATGGCCTTGCGTTTTTGCCAGTTTTGACATTTTTTGTCATTTTTTGAAAATCCTCAAAACGATGAAAAAACGTAAGGCTATAGCCTTACGTTTTTTTTCTCGAAATTTCGACATTTTTTCGAAAATCCTCAAAAATCCTCAAAACGATGAAAAACGGCATGCTGTGCAAGACCGTGAGGCTATAGCCTTGCGTTTTTACCAGTTTTGTCATTTTTTGTCATTTTTCGAAAATCCTCAAAACGATGAAAAAACGTAAGGCTATAGCCTTACGTTTTTTTTTCTCGAAATTTCGACATTTTTTCGAAAATCCTCAAAAATCCTCAAAACGATGAAAAAGGGCATGCTGTGCAAGACTGTAAGGCTATGGCCTTGCGTTTTTGCCAGTTTTGACATTTTTTGTCATTTTTCGAAAATCCTCAAAATGATGAAAAAACGTAAGGCTATAGCCTTACGTTTTTTTTCTCGAAATTTCGACATTTTTTCGAAAATCCTCAAAAATCCTCAAAACGATGAAAACAGTATGCTGTGCAAGACCGTGAGGCTATAGCCTTGCGTTTTTGCCAGTTTTGACATTTTTTGTCATTTTTTCGAAAATCCTCAAAACGATGAAAAAACGTAAGGCTATAGCCTTACTTTTTTTTTCTCGAAATTTCGACATTTTTTCGAAAATCCTCAAAACGATGAAAAAGGGCATGCTGTGCAAGACTGTAAGGCTATGGCCTTGCGTTTTTGCCAGTTTTGTACATTTTTTGTCATTTTTCGAAAATCCTCAAAACGATGAAAAAACGTAAGGCTATAGCCTTACGTTTTTTTTCTCGAAATTTTGACATTTTTTCGAAAAAACCTCAAAAATCCTCAAAACGATGAAAAACGGCATGCTGTGCAAGACCATGAGGCTATAACCTTGCGTTTTTGCCAGTTTTGTCATTTTTTGTCATTTTTCGAAAACCCTCAAAACGATGAAAAAACGTAAGGCTATAGCCTTACGTTTTTTTTTTCTCAAAATTTCGACATTTTTTCGAAAATCCTCAAAAATCCTCAAAACGATGAAAAACAGCATGTTGTGCAAGACTGTAAGGCTATGGCCTTGCGTTTTTGCCAGTTTTGTCTTTTTTTTTTCATTTTTTCGAAAATCCTCAAAACGATGAAAAAAACGTAAGGCTATAGCCTTACGTTTTTTTTCTCGAAATTTCGACATTTTCTCGAAAATCTTCAAAAATCCTCAAAACGATGAAAAAGGGCATGCTGTGCAAGACTGTAAGGCTATGGCCTTGCGTTTTTGCCAGTTTTGACATTTTTTGTCATTTTTCGAAAATCCTCAAAACGATGAAAAAACGTAAGGCTATAGCCTTACGTTTTTTTTTCTCGAAATTTCGACATTTTTTCGAAAATCCTCAAAAATCCTCAAAACGATGAAAAAGGGCATGCTGTGCAAGACTGTAAGGCTATGGCCTTGCGTTTTTGCCAGTTTTGTCATTTCTTGTCATTTTTTTTTTCGAAAATCCTCAAAACAATGAAAAAACGTAAGGCTATAGCCTTACGTTTTTTTTCTCGAAATTTCGATATTTTTTCGAAAATCCTCAAAAATCCTCAAAACGATGAAAAACAGCATGCTGTGCAAGACTGTAAGGCTATGGCCTTGCGTTTTTGCCAGTTTTGTCTTTTTTTTTCATTTTTCGAAAATCCTCAAAACGATGAAAAAGGCATGCTGTGCAAGATTGTAAGGCTATGGCCTTGCGTTTTTGCCAGTTTTGTCTTTTTTTTTCATTTTCCGAAAATCCTCAAAACGATGAAAAAAACGTAAGGCTATAGCCTTACGTTTTTTTTCCTCGAAATTTCGACATTTTTCTCTGACATTTTTTGTCATTTTTCGAAAATCCTCAAAACGATGAAAAACGTAAGGCTATAGCCTTACAGTTTTTTTTTCTCGAAATTTCGACATTTTTTCGAAAATCCTCAAAAATCCTCAAAACGATGAAAAAGGGCATGCTGTGCAAGACTGTAAGGCTATGGCCTTGCGTTTTTGCCAGTTTTGACATTCTTGTCATTTTTCGAAAATCCTCAAAATGATGAAAAAACGTAAGGCTATAGCCTTACGTTTTTTTTCTCGAAATTTCGACATTTTTTCGAAAATCCTCAAAAATCCTCAAAACGATGAAAAACAGTATGCTGTGCAAAACCGTGAGGCTATAGCCTTGCGTTTTTGCCAGTTTTGTCATTTTTTGTCATTTTTCGAAAATCCTCAAAACGATGAAAAAACGTAAGGCTATAGCCTTACGTTTTTTTTCCTCGAAATTTCGACATTTTTTCAAAAATCCTCAAAAATCCTCAGAACGATGAAAAACAGCATGCTGTGCAAAACCGTGAGGCTATAGCCTTGCGTTTTTGCCAGTTTTGTCATTTTTTGTCATTTTTCGAAAATCCTCAAAACGATGAAAAAAGGTAAGGCTATAGCCTTACGTTTTTTTTCTCGAAATTTCGACATTTTTTCGAAAATCCTCAAAAATCCTCAAAACGATGAAAAAGGGCATGCTGTGCAAGACTGTAAGGCTATGGCCTTGCGTTTTTGCCAGTTTTGTCATTTTTTTGTCATTTTTCGAAAATCCTCAAAACGATGAAAAAACGTAAGGCTATAGCCTCATGTTTTTTTTTCTCGAAATTTCGACATTTTTCAAAAATCCTCAAAATCCTCAAAACGATGAAAAACAGGCATGCTGTGCAAAACCGTGAGGCTACAGCCTTGCGTTTTTGCCAGTTTTGTCATTTTTTTGTCATTTTTCGAAAATCCTCAAAACGATGAAAAAACGTAAGGCTATAGCCTTACGTTTTTTTTCTCGAAATTTCGACATTTTTTCGAAAATCCTCAAAAATCCTCAAAACGATGAAAAAGGGCATGCTCTGCAAGACTGTAAGGCTATGGCCTTGCGTTTTTGCCAGTTTTGACATTTTTTGTCATTTTTCGAAAATCCTCAAAATGATGAAAAGACATAAGGCTATAGCCTTACGTTTTTTTTCTCGAAATTTTGACATTTTTTCGAAAATCCTCAAAACGATGAAAAGGGCATGCTGTGCAAGATGTAAGGCTATGGCCTTGCGTTTTTGCCAGTTTTGTCTTTTTTTTTTTCATTTTTCGAAAATCCTCAAAACGATGAAAAAAACGTAAGGCTATAGCCTTACGTTTTTTTTCTCTCGAAATTTCGACATTTTTTCGAAAATCCTCAAAAATCCTCAAAACGATGAAAAAGGGCATGCTGTGCAAGACTGTAAGGCTATAGCCTTTTTTGCCAGTTTTGACATTTCTTGTCATTTTTCGAAAATCCTCAAAACGATGAAAAAACGTAAGGCTATAGCCTTACGTTTTTTTCTTCTCGAAATTTCGACATTTTTTCGAAAATCCTCAAAAATCCTCAAAACGATGAAAAACAGTATGCTGTGCAAGACCGTGAGGCTATAGCCTTGCGTTTTTGCCAGTTTTGTCATTTTTTTGTCATTTTTCAAAAATCCTCAAAACGATGAAAAAACGTAAGGCTATAGCCTTACGTTTTTTTTTCTCGAAATTTCGACATTTTTTCAAAAATCCTCAAAATCCTCAAACGATGAAAAAACAGCATGCTGTGCAAAACCGTGAGGCTACAGCCTTGCGTTTTTGCCAGTTTTGTCATTTTTTTGTCATTTTTCGAAAATCCTCAAAAATCCTCCAAAAAAACGATGAAAAAGGGCATGCTGTGCAAGACTGTAAGGCTATGGCCTTGCGTTTTTGCCAGTTTTGACATTTTTTGTCATTTTTCGAAAATCTTCAAAATGATGAAAAGACGTAAGGCTATAGCCTTACGTTTTTTTCGAATCGATTTCAAGAAAAAAAAAAAAAAAAAAAAAAAAAAAGAAATTCGACATTTTTTTCAAAAATCCTCAAAACGATGAAAAGGGCATGCTGTGCAAGATTTGTAAGGCTAAGCCTTGCGTTTTTTGCCAGTTTTGACATTTTTTGGTCA
>CM076983.1:30494624-30602493 GCA_039105355.1 Benthosema pterotum | reverse complement strand
GTGCGTGCGCTCGCTCACGCGCGCCGTGTGCGTGTAGTAACGTGGAAAACATTTTTTTTGCAAGTAGAAACATGTCTGGGTCAAATAGGGTTAATAGACCCAAATCATTGTACTAAATTTTCTTTATTTCTTTGTGCAATATCCTGTCTTTGTGTCATCATTATATTATTTGACTCAGTCTTTTCTTTCATTAACAACAGATAAACAGACACCTACACTCACGTCAGACAGAACCAGCATCTTGACATTCAACATAGCGACTCTCACCTGTACTGTGGGAGACAGTGCAGCTCCATGGAACATCTCCTGGTACAGAGACAGCCAAGAGTCTGAACCAGTGGTGACTGAAGAATCAACCCACATCATCAGAGGCTCAGAGAATACAAGCTACTGGTGTCGAGGAGGGAGAGGAGACCCACCAGTCTACACCCAGTTCAGCAACCCAGTTAATATCACTGTCTCTGGTGAGTTCAGGGGCGGATCTAGGCATGGGCATGGGGGGGGGGGCAATGCCCCCCTAAATACCCAGTCTGCCCCCCCAAACACGATGCCATGCAAAACAACCCAAGATATTTCAAATTAAAGTGCTTATATTTAAAATGATTTGAAACACTACTACTGCTACTAACTAACTACAGCTGTGTCACCACTAAACCAACAGCATTTCATCATTGAAAACAGAAAACTCTCTGAGTCAGACCTTTAGCTTTATGCATGCTGCGTGTCTGTTGCAACTTCAACAACAACTGATGTTAGTATTGATGCTTTACTTGACTAATAAAAGTCCTGTAACCGAAAATGGTATGGGTCAGCGGACGGGCCCCATACCATTTTCTATTAGCCCTCCAACATGTTCTCTTGCCCCCCCAAATGGGACATGTTACATCCGCCCTGGTGAGTTATGGAAAACAAACTACACTGCAATTGATTCTTACTATGAAACAGCTGGGCCTGCTGTACTTCCAACTTCTAGCATTCTGATTGGTTTAGAGCAGTGTGTTTTCAACCTTTTTGATACCAGGGCCCACCATTTATTCAGAATTTGAGCCACGGACCACCATTTGAGGACATTTTAGCCCCATAGATCCCAAAACTAAAGATTTATTTTGGTTTTGTCCACAATTCCAGGCTGGATTTGGGAAACAAAACAGTCAAACATACAGATCAAAATGACCATTAGTCTTCTACATGTTCTAGTTGTGTAGACTTCAGATGATGAAAATTTTAACTCTTGAGAGCGTAAACATGAAACCAAATGGACCGCAAGGGTTTCTCTCTCAAAGAGTTACATCTGGTTAACCAACTGTCCATCATTTAGCCTGGGGACCACCTGGAACCCTCTGGTTGAAAACCACTGGTTTAGAGGGGCTTTCAGTGCTTAAATAAGAATGCCGTTCAAAAATGGTAGCCATTTTTGAATCAAATATTTTAGAACGGCCTAATTACAACATAGGCCTATATATTTATCACTGATTGATTAGAAATAATATAAAAACTTTGCCCGAGTAGAAGCTTCTCCCATTCTGAAATGAATGAGTTAACAGTACAATTCTGATTTTGTGTGTGTGTGTGTGTGTGTGTGTGTGTGTGTGTGTGTGTGTGTGTGTGTGTGTGTGTGTTGTGTGTGTGTGTGTGTGGTGTGTGTGTGTGTGTTGTGTGTGTGTGTGTGTGTGTGTGCGCGCATACAGAGGCACCCATCCCTGTTCTCAGCAGACAACCTGACTGGCCTGAGACTTTCATCGGAGAGACTCTTACTCTGAAGTGTACGATACCAGGAAGTGCTTCGAACTGGACATACTTCTGGTTTAAGGATGCAAAGGTTGTGCCTGCCAAAGGAAAGTCTGAATACATTTTAGGTCCTTCTGAGAATAACAGTGCTGAATACCGGTGTCAAGGTCGACGCAAAGACGACAAACAATATTCCAAATTCAGTGCAACCATCCCGGTGTCTTTAAAAGGTAATTGGGATACTCTAGGGCAGTGGTTTTCAACTCTATTTATACCAGGGCCCACCATTTATTCTGCATTTTAGTCACGGACCACCACTTGATGTTGAGTTTAGTCTCTGACCCAGAACCAGGGATTTTTAAGTTTTAACGTTGGTCAAAATAACAATTCTACTACATTGTAGATTCTTGAAAATTAAGTATATATAATAGAATATAATTTAACATTTTACACCCCCAGGAGTTACAGAATACAGATCTATAAGGGTCCATTTGATTATACCATCTGTCTATCATTTAGCTCTGGGTACCACCTGGAATCCTCTCAAGGACCACTGGTGGTCCCCAGACCACTGACCACCTGAATCTCTACTTTCATATGAAATGGGGGAGGCGGAGGGGCAATTTCAAAACACCACATAATCGACCACTGTTTGTAAATGAACAAATGCCATTCATGGCCCATTGTGTCTGAATGTGAACAGATCGACCAAAGGCCACACTGACAGCTGAGCAGACAGTCATCCCAGCAGGGGGCAGTGTTGCACTGAGCTGCTCTGTGGAGGGTTCTGATTGGACCTACTACTGGTACCAACAGAACCAATCACTGATCCTGCAGGATGCTGTTCACTACTCTGTCTCTGCTGGACCAATCACAGCGTCAGAGGGAGGAGCCTACAGGTGCAGAGGAGGGAGAGGGGACCCAGTTTACTACTCTCAGTTCAGTGATGCTCTCACCTTGAACCCAACTGTTGGTGAGTAGGCCTATACTTATATAGTATACCGAAGAGCTGCACCACAGTGGATTCGATCCTCTAATCCTCCATAGTGGTGGGCAGACGCTTTACCTGTGTGCCACCAGAGCACCAGCCTAATAATGTGTTTACTCTAGTAGATTCCTTGGATTATGGCACATTTTATAATACAACTCAAACTGATTTTACCCCAAACTCACACAAATTGGTAAACGCATGATCTCTGGAGTCAGACATGTATTCCATTCTAATTGGCTAAGATTGCCTGCCACGTTTTGCATGAAAAAGCTACAAATGTTCATTGCAGACTAATGGTGATGAATGTCTACTGTGGGCCTCTTCATGAAGGTACCGTAACTGATGCTATTCTCTGTCTCGATCCTGTCTCAGGACTGACTTCTCTACACGTGGGTCTGATAGTAGGATTTCTGGTTGTGATTCTACTGTCCATCCTGATGCTCCTGCTGTGGCGATACAGAACATCTAAAGGTGAGAGGCCCGACTGAACGGGAAACACACACATCCAGATGTAACAATGGAGTCCCACATGCACTACAAAAGCCATTCACCATGAGAGAAAATGCATTATAGGCCCTACATTATTTAGGTCACCGAGTGTCACAGAGTTCATATTCATTATACTTAAATTTGGAATTTTATTATTTTTAAGCTAAAAAATGTGACTGTGCCGTTTTAATTTACAGATCTGTGTGGTGTCAGGTTAGTGTACTATTAAGTATTACTCTGTCTACCTAACAATAACAGTTTACATCTTCTTTTATACTTCATTACTGTTGATAAATGTGGATCTGTTAATTGCAGAACCGCTCAGTCTACAGACCAGACAACCAATCAGAGTGAGTCTCCTTACTCTCAACTGCAGCACGGTCAGTCTTTCAACCAATCCCGTTTTGTGTTTGTTATATCCACAATATTGCTGATGCCGGAGTTGGTTGGGTCTTTCAGTACCTTCCATGATGCTCAGTGACATCGTAAAAGTTTTTTTTCCCCTGTCCACATCCCTGTTCTCTCTATTTTTTTTAGGCATCAGTCTGTCAAACAGCGGTCATTATCCCGAAATAACAGACCTATGAATTCAGCTCTTAACCAATCAGAATCAAGCATTCATACAAGCCACTTAATAATGTACCGGTATGTTGTTTACATTTAGGTGACACAAGCATCTATGAGGAGATAAACCAGCCTGAGGTTGACTATAAAAATGGTAGAGTATTCTAATCATCAAATGCATTGATTTAAATCTGGTTTCATTTGGTGTTATTCTGAAACATTCATGTTAGAAAAGTTGATTAATTGTTGGGTTCAGGTTAAAAGGATTTGTTTTTTATGCAAGATATGCAAGGTATGCATCACAGTATCACGAAAAACAAAGTGACGGGTTATGAAATTCGCTTTTTTTTTCTTCCAATTTGCCAATGTATGAAATGACGCAGATTGAGTTGGGTAGAAGAAACGGACTAGTTTGTTTCAACTACTGATGTATAACATATTGTTTCTAATACACAGATCCAGCTTATGTCAGGTAAGTACAGCATTGATCTCTATATATTCATGACAGCAGTGGATTACCTCTTGGGTTATTCCTCATCACTGATACAGTACATGTTTATGTTTTAATGAACAGAGTCATTGAGTCTCAGGAAACCAACCAGGCCTCTGCAGCTACGGTTGATCAAATAAACCAATCTGATGATGACTATGAAAATGGTACAGTGCATATATTTAAACATCGTATTCAATGACTTAACTATGGTTACATTTGGTGTTATTGTGGAACATTCGTATTGGGAAAGTAGTGTTGCCAACGTCCAGAGTTTTAAATGAGGTACACAATTTGGCTGGGCGCCCAACAGGGGAAAAAAATGGTCAAATTTGTTCAACACACATAAACTCGTGGTTAGGCTTAGGGGCCAAAATAATGATCTGTCGGAACAGCACCATGCTACCAAAAGACACCAAACTGCATAGAAAACTGCATTTTGGCACAGTTATTATTATTTACCTGCATGGATTAAAGTGATTCTAATTCTAATGTGATTTTGGTGTGAAAGGTTACATCGGACACAAATGTATAACACCAACTCCAAACAAATTTAAAAACCCATGAATAAGAACCCATGAAAAGTAAGAGGCAGGCCTGTAGCAGTTACCAGTACATGAACATACATGGCTTGGTTCTCCTTCTTTAGCAATTCTTGAGCCTGTAGATCTACTTTTTTTAATAGCTCAAGTGAAATGAGCACAAAATGACCCAGATTATGTTTTCATTTGATGTTATAACATTGTTGTTTTTAATCCACAGATCCAGCGTATGTCAGGTAGTACAGTATTGATCTCTTTTCATGACATTGGATTACATCTGAGCTTATTCTTAAACACTGATACATATAAATCTATATTTTAATTACAGAGTCATTGAGTCTCCAATAAATCAACCTGATGATGACTATGATGGTAGAGTATGCACATTTTAAACATTTTACGTCTTAATTCAGCATTGATTAAAATCTGTTTTAATTTACTGTTATTGTGGAACATTCAAGTGAGGAGATTATTTTCATATTTAGGGGTCATTTTAACCACACGCTAAACCACTTATCCTTTTTTTGGATTTTTTTCTTTCTTTCTTTCTTTTTTTTTTTTTTTTACTATTTTCAGAAACATTTTGGAATAGTTCAACGTGCCAAACTATTGCCACATTGTGAGCTTGTAGACTGGCCATTTTAACTATTAAAAACATTTTTAAAATAGTTTAAAAAGGCTAAGAAGTTAAGAGATAAGAGGGTTTAGTGGTGACGAAAATCTAAGCCCTAATTCTACAAAAATAGCAAATCTACAAGGTTTAGACTGGAACAAAGTGATGTGTCGGGAGCTTGTAGATCTGCTATTTTTGCTGAGTGAATTTCCACTCAACCAATGTGTTGAGAACTCAATGAATGATACAAACAAGACGCGAATCATACACTGCTGACAGAATCACAGTCCTTATTTAAGGGAACACAGGCTGCATGCATGCACTTACTGCATGTTTAATGACACATGTCTGTTTGTTCCCCCAGATACAGCCGTGTAGAGAAACCCCAACACCAAACGTGGATAAAGACACCATGGATCTGCACCAAGATTTTATGTTAGCCCATATATATATCCACCATTGACCCAGAACATTCTTTTGAACTGACCACTGACAGTATATACAAATATCAGACAAGGGATTAGACATTGCAGAAGGTATCTAAAGTACAAGTCCACAACACGTCTCAACACATGTCATTCTTAGATAGTACAGGCCATGTATTTTGGATGTGCAACACTGGCGTGCGACAAACAAAAACATCAGCATTCACACAGCTGCTTCTGTGGGTAAAGCCTTTCCGTTCACTCTGGCGTTATACTGTACATAAAGACATAACGTACAGTATAGAATGTGAAGCGGCTGGGACTCAAATGAATAAAATAATACTCTTATGGGTTGTGACTATTACAAGCCAAAAAAATGTGTTTAGGGTAGGGTAATATTAATGCAAATAAACCATATAAAGCCATGAGCAATTGGACCACCTACTGTATAGTTACACACAACACAATCTTCTGTATATATACTGTATCTAGTATTGCGCTTCACTGTTTTTTGCTGATAACTGTATGTAAAGTATTTTGCGTTGTTGTCGTGAACACTTATCCTTTGGACCTTCATATGTAAATAGCAAATGATTACAGTTATTGCAGAAGAAAGGGCTGTGTGTGTGTGTGTGTGTGTGTGGGGGGGGGTGTCTTTACAGACACACATGTTAACACGGTCTCAAGGAAGTGCCCCATAAGAGTGTGTATCAGCACTGTGCAACGTAGGAGGTTCTTGAGAATTTGTGGTTTTTGCAACAGTTTCCAAAAAACATAACTTCCTGTACAGATGCTATCAGCATGACCATATGAGCACACCGGAGGCACTACGTTTCCTCCACAAACAAGATAACAATCTCTCGAATCAAGTGTCAGGGATGGGTAAAAAGAGTCTAATTTAGTTATTCTAAATATATAATACTCAGATAATTATAATTCCAATCTGTTGACATGAAATTATCCCATCTTGCGATGTAGTCAAGAATTTTGTGTGTGTGTGTTGTGTGTGTGTGTGTGTGTGTGTGTGTGTGTGTGTGTGTGTGTGTGTGTCAACTGACTTGAGCCATTTCATCTCCATCTCGCTTTTGTACGACAGAGCACAGGGGTTGACACTAAGGTCTCCGAAGAACTTGCCCATCGGGCAAGTGCAAGTAAGGTTCTACTTGCCCTCAGGTCATGGTCACTTGCCCCCCAAAAATATATTGTAATTTTTGCATTTAAGTGTACTTCCTACTTGGTGCTTTAAACCAGGCGTTTTCAACACGTGGTCCTTGAGAGGGTTCCAGGTTGGTTAACCAGATGTAACTCTTGAGAGTGTAAAAATGAAACCAAATGGTTTCATTTTTACACTCTCAAGAGTTAAAATTCATAATCTTAATTAGCCCAGGTCGCAATGACCACCTTCAAGACAAATTTATCTTGTGTTGTGTTATAGTGCACTAAGTTGCACAATTGCCCGATCGGGCAACCAGGTAGCAGTCTTCACTTGCCCCACCATTTTTTTTTACTTGCCCCGGGCAAGTGGGCAAGTGTTAGTGTCAAGCCCTGAAGCATCAGCAGCATGTATTCCATTTGCTGCTCTGCTTGCAACACCCAAATTGACACACCCCTTGCATGGGAGCCAATGAAGAGAGGTTTCGTACTGAATATTGATAGGTCAGGGTTTTACCATGTTTCTATCCACTCGCCCACACTTGAAGACATTGCCGTGGGTAGAGGGCAAGGTGTGTTGGCTTCCGGGTGACTACTGCACACCTCTGCAGATAAATGCATACATTTAATTGTGCAAAAATAAATGCATTTGCGATACTGCAATGCTCATTCTTCCCTTCAGACTTTATCTCATTTTTTAAATTTAGAGAATTTTAAGATTTAAGAAGAATTATCACTAATAGCCTAATAGCCTATGCTTCTTGCGGTTCTGCATATTCACGGTTTCACAACAAGCTTGTAGAGAAAGAGAGGGAAGCACCGCAAACACAAACAAGTCCTCCTGTGCAACCTCATATCCTCTTTAGCATGTTTACTAGCTGGCACTGAGGGAAAGTTGTTTCTGTTTCACAATATGATTTGGGTGTCTATATAGTACCAATGAGAGAGAAGAGAGAGAGAGAGAGAGAGAGGAGAGAGAGAGAGGAGAGAGAGAGAGAGAGAGAGAGAGAGAGAGAGAGAGAGAGAGAGAGAGAGAAGAGAGAGAGAGAACCACCCCCAGTGAGGGTACCCTGTTAGGGTACCAAAATGATTGATGTTGCAAGAAGAAACAAAGGCTCACATGGGCTATGAGTCCAAAATACCTTAAAAGCCCCGAGAACAAGCCTCCTATACGCCTATAC
This sequence comes from Benthosema pterotum, assembly GCA_039105355.1. Lineage (NCBI taxonomy): Eukaryota > Metazoa > Chordata > Actinopteri > Myctophiformes > Myctophidae > Benthosema > Benthosema pterotum. The sequence goes on along the minus strand of CM076983.1, from coordinate 30,594,318 downwards.
AAAAGATCCCCAATGCCAGAATGTGTCGCCTTTAAATACTCCATCCCTTCCCATCTTTTGCAGGAAAAACTGCAAAAATACTCATTACACTTAATGCATTTTTCGAAGACAGGGGGTGGATGTTTTGCGTTTGCAGGCACCTTAATACGCACAGCCTCAAGTAATTCCCCCAAACAGAACAGTGTATGTACCGCAAGTGCACATAACTGTGCACGTAGGTGGTTCTTGTGAATGCGCTATGGCTTTTACAACAGAGACCAACGCATACTAAAAATAAAATAAAACACCTTCAGACTTTATCAACATTGCCATGTGGGCATACGGGCATACTGGAGGGGGTAGGCTACACTTCACCTCCAACAAGACAACGATCTCACCAATCAATCATCTCGGAAAAAGAAATATTACAGATACTTGCACATGTAGCCTACAGGCCGTTTATCACATACTGTGACACATGCAGGATATGCAAAAGCCACAAAAGATCCCCTCTCTACTAGGTGCCAAATCCACTTCAACGGTCACTTTAACAGTCAAGTTCCTTCTTTAGCCTAATAAAATAAACAGTGCTTTTGTGCCTTTTGATACCAATATTATGTACTTTTACCGAAGCAATTTCTGACGTATATACATTCAGTAAGAAATGTCCAAAATATCCACCAGTGCAAATATGTATTTGTTGTTAATTTTTGGTATATGGCAATTTGTCTACTTTGACTGTTGAGTCAATCTCTCTGTGTCGCTTTTTTCTATGACATGATGGCATGGATTCCGTTTGTTGCTCTGCTTGCTAATAAAATGACACTCCCACCATGGGGGGTTACATACTGATATGTCATTGCAAATGGACGTTACTGTGCTGCTACCCGCTCACTCTGCAGTAAGTAACTGTTACATCCCCTGTCTAGGGTAAGGGATGCGACATAAAGATGAGGAGACAGCTTTACAAAAATATGATTTCTTTTATTGACTCTGTTTTTGTTGACAGAGTTTAGATATTTTCATTAAAATTCAATGGCTTCAGGGTGTCAGTTTACATTTATAAAACAAACTAACTAGAAAACAAAAGTATCCCCTAACTAAAATCCCTAAAAGAAAGTAACAATTATAAACCTAACTACTCTACCTAAGAATTACAATAAAGTTAACATCTCAAACAAAACTTACTGAACACCCCTACAGGGTGGAAAGATCAGGGTGTAACAATAAACAGGAAAACACAACACAATAAGTAACTTAACTAATAAATAACTTGACTAAGAAAATAATCAGTACATGCCAAATGTTACTTAAAGTCAAAATACTAATATACCAAACACAACTAAAGACAAGACTAACTTAAAGAACCACTACACAAACTAAAAGAACAAAATACTCAGACATAAAGGCAGCATGGTGAAGGACAGAGGAATGGAGTCTCTGCTGCAGAATCAAGCTGTCGCCCTCACAAGGGTTGAAGACAAACTGATCACTTTTATACAAGTAGGGTTATTGCCCAGCCAATAGGAACCAGGCTGTGGATGGGACGGGGCGAATGAGGGAGAGGGGCAGGTCCAGGAGGGACCTGTCCATCTACAGCCACCTGCTTCCAATCACCAGACCCACTCTCTCCAACACTTATCTCTCTCTCTCCATTCTCTCACCATTCACCACCTTAGAAACACAATAGGAAAACAATATAAAACACAGGCCACAAATGATACAATACAATAATTCCCAAAGTAACCATTTACAATACTAAGGACCTTGGTCCGTAACACCCCCCACCTAAGAGAAAACTTCCCCCCCAAAAGAAAGGAGTTCACCTGTAGGCTGGTTCAAATCACAATAGGAACTCTGCAAAGACATCCCAACCACTTGTTACAATTTTCCATGACAAAAATCCTGTACTAGTAATGACATCGCACAAGTCTTGAAATCCGAATTGGTCTTTAAAATACCAAAAGGTGATTAACGTACAATGTCACTTAGACCAAATTTCATGCAATCTTGCAAAGAAAACAATATTGAAATGACAATTATGCCGAAATAATGCTGTAATTGTTTTAAGCTGCAGTCACGTAGTGTAATAATTTATGAACAGATGAGATGGTCAATACCTGTTTGATTCTCCTAACAGCACAGGTATAGCCCTGCTGCCACATGCACCCGCCTCGAACTAGCTGGCGTCTGGGCGCTCGGGACAGTCGATCCAGGAGAACGTTCCAGGACTCAAAAGACCAGCACTCATTCATGTCATACAGTATACAGATTACACAGAAGTCACAAAATCAGAAACAAAAAAACACAAAAGCAAGAGACTCCAACACACAAGGAATTAAAGGAACCTGCTAAGTCCTTCAATTATAAGTAAGAGCAGACAATTACGAACTAGCAGCACCAACGCACTCAGTCCTAGGAGGCAACCTATAAGAACCAGAGTTAGTGAGACATCACATGTTCACAACCTGTACAAAAGCGTTGACTGCCATCAGATTCTTGGCACAAGGTGAATTCCACATTGAGCTGGAAACCACAAAATATTTCTAAGTAGCTTAACCTATTGTGCATGTATAAATTATTGTATATGTTGTTAAATTAATTAAACATATGAACAAATTCAGCACTCCGTCCACAGCATGAGAGGATCTACACATATCTGTAAAGGAAATGTTTTGTAATCAACACAGCCTGGGCCAAGGAATCCAAGCGCTGCAAATAGGCAGATTTTCTAAACACACATGGCCCACAAAGTAAAGCCATCACTCACATGCCGTCACCCTCTGTGAAAAGAAAGGAAAAGGCATGATCTACACAAACTATAGTAGCAGGTAACGAAAAAGGCATAGAGTACCTCTGTCCAACTGTAAAAAACAAACAAAAAAAAAACAGAAGGACAAACAGTAGTCACTCACAGTATTGGCCTTCACCATTTTAAAGAACCAAGTCATAGATGTGTGAGGATGCTCAAACCAGATAAACCACCAAGTAATACCTTCAACTTTGTACGTGGAGGTATAAAACACACCCTTTCACATGTCTGAATGAACACTAGAATTTAAGGCAACAGTTTGAGCATATTCACATCACAAATGTCTAAAGGGAAAATCCATAAGGACACAAATAACCCATTTCCTTTAAATATGCCACAGAAACAGTAACGTTTGAACAATCCTCCCCTCACCAGAAGAGCAACAGGAGGGAAAACCTGGTTGATTTTATCCACAATTTTGTTACATATTGAAAAAAAAAAACATTAACACTTTAGAAATCGGCTTTGGCTAAATAAACACAATAGGTTAATACGGTCTATGAATGCCCACACAATTAGACTAAATGCTGTGAGCTAAACTTAACACAAAACTGAGGTACAACCACCTGCTGAACAGAATCCCACCCAAGATTACCAGTGGGCAGAAACAAGTGCACAGCAAAATGGCATCCTACACACTGCACGCGCCCGCGCATCCTGCACTTGAGCGGCCTCCCAGCAGACAGTGAGGTGATGTCACTTCGGTGTGCACAAACAAAAGCCTACCAAAAAACAAAACAAAATCAGTCCTAACGGGCAACACATCAGCAACCATCTGTCTAGGCTCGGTGGCAGAATGATTCACTGGTGATCAGAACACATGAACATATTATTCAAGACTACACCACAGCTATTCAATGCCTGTGCACGGGTCAAAGCGCAAGCAGGGAATAAAACCGTGGCGCCCGCACTCACTGATACAAAATCACAAGATTTCCGACCACTGCCGAGAATCAACACAACGCTGTCGACTGGTAAATACACATACCCACCAGCACACAAATACCAGAGACAAACGCAAAACAAAATGCAAACGGGGCACTTAAACTCTTTTCCACTCCTAACACTAGATCAGGGCCCAAAAAAAAAAAAACTTCAGGTGTTTAAAGCACTCCCCCACATTAACCTTGGCACTGTGCACTTGTGTCAAAGAGAAATAAGGAAACTACATGAACCCCACCATTTGGTTTTTCCTTTGGACTCCAAATATCTTTGTGCCACAGAGTGGGACACATCAAAATGAGGGGACCCTCTTAATGGTAATCATACACAAGCCTCCACAAGTGAGACAATTACATACACAAAACTAGGTGGGCTTTAACAGAACGAGAAAAAAAAAGTCTCTACTCCGCTCCCATAGGGCTGCAGAGAAGAGTGAACAAACCCAGATTGATGTGTCAAAAAAAGTAAGTAACACACGTCATTGCATTAACCACCGTGTCTACTTCCTGCTCTCTAAGTAAACTACGGTGCAAATAAGCAGGATTTAACAAAAACAACTTGGGATCTGATGAATAGTCAAAAACAAGTGCCCAATGAGCACTACTTAACAGTTCTCTCTGAAAAATTACATCCTGGCATATAAAACCTAAGCCTTTGGCTAGAAGCCGCCAGCACCCTCAATGTGTTTTTTTTGTTAACCCCAACCTCTGGTCAATAGACAAGGCCACACCAATCTCCCAAGTCTCACCCACTAGATTGCATTGCCACAACCAACATCACTTGTTTAGGCCAATTCCCAGTGGTAGCAATGTCAAAACACAATCAAATCACTTTATGAGGAAAATGCTTACTGGTGTTGAAGTTCGCTGCACCCATTATGGTGGAAGAAACATCTAACTCCTGCCACCGGCAGTGAGCTAGGCTGAGGGGCAGTACACAGGCTGCATGGTCTTGAGGCGAAGATACAACGCCTCCACTCCTGCATCATGTTAGTTATCACAACTGGACCACTGAAAGCCTCCCTCAGTAATGGTAGTAACACACCTAAAATAAGCACCATGAGGAGAGGAGGAAGACCCCCCAACTCCCCGTTCAAAGTAACGCCGGAGAGTGTGAGGCTGTCCCCACACCAATCGGCCGTACCCGTTCCTCAACACACCAAATCAAACAATTTAAAGTAGGAGAAACTGGGATTGAGGCACCACCTCGTCTATGACACCAGAGGGACAAATTGATTCTAATCAACAAGATGATGCTCACTAGCACCACAAAACCCTACACCAGACCTGCAAAACCCCAGAGAGAACATAAAGCTAAAGTCAGACTACCCACCAGACCACCAAACAAAAAACCTAATGCTGCCTCTAACAAAAAACAAAGCCAGAAATATCTGAGCCAAAGAAGCCAAAATTTCAAAAACAAATACTAAGGGACATAGTAAAGGGGGTACTTTGACCGAAATTACAAAAACATTGAAATTCAATTTTTTGTTTCAAAAGTTCAGAATTAATAAATGCTAACAAACAATGTCCTACCTACTTTAACGAGCCCCCATTATGTTACATCCCCCTGTCTAGGTAAGGGGATGCGACATAAAGATGAGGAGACAGCTTTACAAAAATATGATTTCTTTTATTGACTCTGTTTTTGTTGACAGAGTTTAGATATTTTCATTTAAAATTCAATGGCTTCAGGGTGTCAGTTTACATTTATAAAACAAACTAACTAGAAAACAAAGTATCCCCTAACTAAAATCCCTAAAAGAAAGTAACAATTATAAACCTAACTACTCTACCTAAGAATTACAATAAAGTTAATCATCAAACAAAACTTACTGAACACCCCTACAGGGTGGAAAGATCAGGGTGTAACAATAAACAGGAAAACACAACACAATAAGTAACTTAACTAATAAATAACTTGACTAAGAAAATAATCAGTACATGCCAAATGTTACTTAAAGTCAAAATACTAATATACCAAACACAACTAAAGACAAGACTAACTTAAAGAACCACTACACAAACTAAAAGAACAAAATACTCAGACATAAAGGCAGCATGGTGAAGGACAGAGGAATGGAGTCTCTGCTGCAGAATCAAGCTGTCGCCCTCACAAGGGTTGAAGACAAACTGATCACTTTTATACAAGTAGGGTTATTGCCCAGCCAATAGGAACCAGGCTGTGGATGGGACGGGCGAATGAGGGAGAGGGGCAGGTCCAGGAGGGACCTGTCCATCTACAGCCACCTGCTTCCAATCACCAGACCCACTCTCTCCAACACTTATCTCTCTCTCTCCATTCTCTCACCATTCACCACCTTAGAAACACAATAGGAAAACAATATAAAACACAGGCCACAAATGATACAATACAATAATTCCCAAAGTAACCATTTACAATACTAAGGACCTTGGTCCGTAACAGTATGCCATACTACAAAGACATTGCTGTGTTGGCCTTCTCTAATGGCTAATGCACACCTAATGTACAAAAAGGGGGGAAATGCAATTAGCCTGTCCCTATACAAGTCATTTTATTTACATTACATACTGCTAATGTCTCCTGCTTCAGAGCTATCTTGAAATTATTCACCCGAATTATTGCTGCTTTTATCTCTGTATACAGAGATAAAAGCACTAAACATTTAGGTCATCACAACAAGCATGCCTTCAGACAGTAAACCACTGCAAGCCATAGAGTTATAAATATAGAGAGCGGACTGGAATGATAGCCCCGCCCCCTTGCCGTTCATTTCAATACAAGTTGCTCATTGGCGCTTTGAAGCATCCAGAAGACTGCCGGAAGTGCGCCTATTTCCGCATTTGAGCACCGAAATTTGGTGCTCAAATCAAGGAACGTAAGAGGAAGGGCCCCTAACGTCATTTTCTCTACCTGTCCAATGGAATCGTCAGATTCATCACGCTGGGTGGCAAGCTGCAGCTTGAAACCGCGGGGAATACATTGAAGTCAAGGAGAGCGCTGGAGTGGACAGGGACAAACAAAAAATATTTCTGAACGACTGATACCATTCTAAGTTAAGCACTTCTGGAAAATAACAGAATACACATAAGACATTGTGGTCTGCTGTGTTGCTTTTCGATGTGTACACTGTGTAATGTTATATAGCTATCCAAAGAACAGAAAGTATGCGTCTGGTCGTTCTGAACGTGACGTCACTGTCTGCGAGACTGCAGCTGGGTGCTATTGCAAAGAGGGGCAGTTCTCGCGATGAGAGGCTAGGCAGCCCAGGCAGACTCATTTTGTGCTGTTAGATGGCTTAATAAAGTGAAATAGTTTGCAATTCGAAAAACACCCACTCAGACAACAATCTGTGACCTTTCTTTTATATTCCTGAACCGATTATATGACATTGGTCACAGTCATTCATAAATCATGTTTGTTTGCAAGAAATCCGGCATCCTGCCATCCACTGCCATGTATTTGTCCTAGCGTTTTGCCACCCGAGGTGTCATGGCGTAGCCGCGGCAGACTTGGCTTCCCTTCCTTCTTATAAGAACTTCCTTGGCTCAAATGCGGAAGTATTTCCTCATGAACGCGGCTGAAGCAAGGGATTATGGGAACGGAAAGGATTCATGAACGAGCGCCGTCGAGAACGAGCAAAGGAAAAAAAACTAAACAGCATCAAAAAACAAGCTTTTGCATTTGTGGTGAGCTTATTATCGGTCATATAATACATCCGTTATGTTTGAGAGGTAGTACCGTATTGTCCCGAATATAAGACGACTCGTTTATAAGACGACCCTCATTTTTCAAGACCCCTTTACAGAAAAAAGAACATTGAAAGTCAAATAGTATAGTCCCTGAATATAAGACGACTCCATTTTGGGGATATTTCCATTGGGAAAAAAGCATAGTCTTATATTCAGGCCAATAGGGTATATGACGTGAGACGTGAAAACAACTTAAATACAAACTGCTCTGTCCGCGTGCACAAAGCAAACCAGCGTGCGTGCTCTCGGGGGCTCGTGCATGAATTCCACCCGCCTGCAGTACCAAACTTGGCCACCAGGGTACCTGCACCTGCTTCAAGCCTGGAGGCGCTGTCGGCCGATGTGCTGCAAGCACAAATAGGTCCTGAACAACCACATCCTTTTCAGGTGCTCAGATCATTAAAGGAATAGTGCAAGTTTCTTTTTAAGTTAAGCTGTATGAAATACTTACCATTAATATAGTAGTTACAAATGTATATACCGGTATACTGATTACCAGAGAAACGTGGTGAAATATGAATTAGATGAATAGTAAATGAATTCACAAAACTAATGTAATTTGTATTGTTGAATAATTTCTAAGATATTATCCTTTGTTCATTTTTTACCCGCCGTCACTACTTTTTGTGCTGATGTGGACACAAAAACAAACGTTCCATGTGACAATTTGGTAATATTTTAGAAATGGGTCAACAATACAAATGAAGTTATTTATTATTATTATTATTAATAATAATAATAAATTATTATTAGCGATGACACAAAAGGTTATTTTATAATTAAGTAAAATCACTGAATATAACATTTTGGACCCTGGCTCTAGGCTTGTTTCTACTGTGGCCCGCTGTATGATATTCAAATCGTACAAGATCAGTATCAGCAAATAATCTTGTATGTGTGCGCATGGGTATGTGTGTGTGGGAGGGGGGATCATTATCCCCTGCAACGAACTCTTTTTCTCAACCTCTTTTCCGAAAAAGAGGAAGAGCTTTTTACTAAAGAAGAAGTTTTAAAACGCATGCTGAGCTGACATGACATGACATAAACCCCCACCCCACTCTGTCTCTTTCTGTGTAACTATTAGTTCACTGTGAACAGGAAGTACAAGATTTTTTGGAACAAAAGATGAAACTACGCACCGTGACCTGCGTTCTCCTCTGTGAGTACTAGTAGTAGTCTGTTATATATCGCCATTACTAGTAGCACTACTAGTACTACTGAACTATTATCATTAACCTGATCAGTAATACTGTATGTGATTTATGTACTCTTACTTTTACCATTGCGCAAACGGAATATGCCATGTCAAAATTCATGTCATATCGTGATATTTGACATGATAGAAATGTCTTAACAGAAAACCAGCAAGACAAAATACAACCAACTTGTATATGTTCTGAAATATATTAATTACAAAATACATAGTGCAACTTAAAAGTTTATCATTATTATTATTATTATTATTGTTACCCTTATTATTAGATAATATCGGTCCACATGGGCTGGCCAATATTTGCTGTTAGTGTTATTGGTCGGTATCAGCAAATAAATGAGACATTAACCAATGTCTCATTTATTGTTGAAGCATACATTTTGCTTTGACTATGCTGGTGTGTTGGTCATCTGTAGTCTACCAATTTGTAGATTCTGAACATTTATTTCTTGTATTTAAGATGTATCCTATAGTTTCATGTGCACAAAAGGAGGAAATAAAAACATCAAAAAATAAACAAACATTATCGGAATCAGTATTGCCTATCGGTTAAATTGCCATCTTAAACATCGGTATCGGCCAAGAATTCCCATTTTGTTGCACCACTATTATTATTATTTTTGTTGTTATTGTTTGTTGTTATTATTATTTAGGATCATGAACAATTTTTCAACTAGAGAGAGAGAGAGAGAGAGAGAGAGAGAGAGAGAGAGAGAGAGAGAGAAAGAGAGAAAGAGAGAGAGAACCGTGAACTTTATTTAACTTTTTATAAATAAGACCTGGGCATTATGCGGCCCTTTGGGCGACTCTGACCAGCCTGTGAAAGGGTACAACATGCAATACAATACCTTTATTCACGTGCACACAAGTTTCTTGTCGTGGCCCTGTTTACCATTGTTTCAAAGATTTTGGAAATAAACTCACTTTTCCATTGCATAATAACAAAGTCAACGCCATTTACTATGTTTATATAGAAATTAAATTAATATCATGCCAAATTTAGTTCAGCCTTTTGGCTTGGCCCTCCACAATATTTTTTGTATCTCATCTGTATCTCATCATTCTCTTGGGAAAAAATAATTGCCCACCTTTGCTAGAAATTATATTTATATTCTTCTCCAATACGTGCAGCAACTTGGTTTGGTATTGTTATACTTTAGGAAAGAATTTCAATATTTTCCCCAGAACTCTGTCAACACACGTGCGCATGCTATAAAGGGCTGTTACTCAGGGCTGTGTAGGTAGTGGGGTGCTGCTGCTGTCAGAACCTGACGTAAAGTGAAACCTTTTGGGTTAGAAAGAAGTATCATACCTGACGAAGACCCATGTAGGGTTGAAACGTTGTGTCTCTACTCCAAATAAAGTTTCCTGGGAGCTACTATACGGTGTGCGAACTATTTTCCTCTTTTTTGTACGTTCGACTTTTTTTAGTTCAGCACCTGTAAAATTTATTAGAGATGTGCGTACTCCACCTCTGTTTCAGTTAATAAGACAAGAATATGCCTTAAAACACTATACTTGCCTTCTATAACTAAAACATGCAGATAAAAACACCTTCAATACTTTATTTCTTTCATAAATAGAGAATCTTTCACTCAATAGGAGGTGCTCCGGTCGCAGGATGATGTCACATGAGAATGTTCATCCATATATTCCAATTCCATAGAGCTAGATCACACATGGACATGTGACATCATCATCCTGCGCCAGGAGCTGTTCCTGCTGAGTTTAATATTCTCTATTTATGAAAGAAATAATGGTGTTTTTATTTGTTTATTTTAGTTATATAGGTATAATGTTTAATGTATGATGTTTTAAGCGATATTTATCTTATTAGTCAGGGATCCTTAAAAAAAAAAAAAAAAAAAAAAAACTCAGCCAGCACCCCTGCGACAGGAGTTTCTACTGGAGTGATTGGAGAGGAGAGTGGCAGAACGGAGGGGTGGAGAGGAGGAGAGGAATAGATTATCTCTGGTTTTACATGAAAAGGCTGCCCCATAGTGATGTGAAACTTATGTGTGAGTATCAGTATTCTATTAAAATATGATGTGTAAAAAAGAATAAGTTTGGAGCTAAAACGCCTGCAGTAGAATAAAGACAACCTGTGGCAATGCAAACTGTAGGAAGGGAGGGGGACCCCCATGTGGAAATGTAGAAAAAGGGGCATATATGGCAAAAATCAAGTACACTATACGTATCTACAGTATATTGTAGTTGTCACAGCGATCAAGGTAGATGGATGTCAAATGTGTTTTGGTGTGGAATTCTCCTTTAAGGCCTGGCTCTAACTGGGCCCCTAGAACTGAAGCCAGAGGCCCACCCTGATTAGAAATATAGATAGACAATACCTTTAATGTAAAACAAACAAATCAATATAGGCTCTATATATTATTTTTCACGGAGCTCAAGGAATAGCAAGCCCAAGCCTACTTATTAGCATACATTTTACAACTGGCCTTGCCGGATCGGGTTGGCCTGGTCGGATTTGGGCACAGTTTGAGAACTCTGTAGACTATGCTGGCAGTGTGTTAATGCAGTTAATGCTTACAGTAGCATCTCTCCTCCCCTATCCAGTGGTGAGCAGCTTCCTCCCCTGTGGAGTCAGTCAAGGTGAGGATCAAGTTATTACCTGACCTGTTGCGTTTATTCACTCAGTAACATACAGGTGCTGGTCAACGAATTAGAATAATTTGAACAGTGCAATCGTTAAATTCTTTGAATGCATTTCTTGTGCAGAAAACAAATCAGGTGTTCACCGCACCTGTCCTACTGGTTAGAGTAATCACAGAACTTGTTACCTGTAAAAAATTTGCTCAGCTGAGCTTTCCAAAAGGCCCATTTAGGCCATTTAACTGTGACACTGTTGTTTCATTGAATTAGAATAATGGAGAAACCGTTTCATTGAATTAGAATATTTTTTATTATAATTAGAATCATCACTTTCTCAGTATTTTGTGGCTGCCCCCTTGGCTTGTATGACTGCCTGAAGTCTCCGTGCAGGGGTTGACACTAAGGTCTCCGAGGTACTTGCCCATCGGGCAAGTGCAAATCAGGTTCTACTTGCCCTCAGCCAAATGGACCCTTGCGGATCAATTTGGTTTCATTTTTACACTCTCAAGAGTTAAAATTCATCATCTTAATCAGCCCATAGTGGTCACAGACCCAGTGGTCCCTGACCGCAGCAAAATGATAGTTTGGAACCAAGTGGACCTGGGAGAGAGATAGGTAGAGATAGCTAGTTCTTCAAATCGATGCCACGGACAGGGCTTGACAGTAACACTTGCCCGCTTGCCCGGGGCAAGTAAAAAAATGGTGGGGCAAGTGAAGACTGCTACCTGGTTGCCCGATCAGGCAAGTGTGCAACTTCGTGCACTATAACACTACACAAGATAAATTTGTCTTGAAGGCGGTCATTGCACTCTGCCTCTGTGTCTTTCCCTGCTTTCTAGCTATCTACCTATCTCTCTCCCAGGTTCATTTGGTTCCAAACTATCATTTTGCTGGGGTCAGGGACCACTCGGTCTGTGACCACTATGGGCTAATTAAGATGATGAATTTTTAACTCTTGAGAGCGTAAAAATGAAACCAAATGGACCCTTGCAGGTCCATTTGGTTTCATTTTTACGCTCTCAAGAGTTACATCTGGTTAACCAACTTAGCTGGGGACCACCTGGAACCCTCTCAGGGACCACTGGTGGTCCCCGCACACCTGTTGAAAGCACCCAAGTAGGAAGTAAACTTAAAAGCAAAATTTACAATATATTTTTGGGGGGGCCAGTGACCATGACCTGAGGGCAAGTAGAACCTGATTGCACTTGCCCGATGGGCAAGTACCTCGGAGACCTTAGTGTCAACCCCTGCACGGAGACTTCAGGCAGTCATACAAGCCAAGGGGGCAGCCACAAAATACTGAGAAAGTGATGATTTTAATTATAATAAAAAATATTCTAATTCAATGAAACGGTTTCTTCATTATTCTAATTCAATGAAACAACAGTGTCACAGTTAAATGGCCCAAATGGGCCTTTTGGAAAGCTCAGCTGAGCAAATTTTGTACAGGTTACGAGTTCTGTGATTACTCTAACCAGTAGGACAGGTACGGTGAACACCTGATTTGTTTTCTGCACAAGAAATGCATTCAAAGAATTTAACGATTGTACTGTTCAAATTATTCTAATTCGTTGACCAGCACCTGTATTGTCAACATTTATCATATTTACAACTGTCTTACAATTCATCCTCTAGTCTCAATCACTGCATACAGTATTTATGCCAGTTTTGTATGGTGTATTCAATTATTTTGTAGAATTTGTTTTGATTGTACTTGTGTGTTTGTGTAGATCCACCGAAAGCTGTTCTGAGTGTGGAACCGAGCCCAGCATTCACTGGATCAGGTAAGTCGCAGAATCAAATATTAAATTATGGTTTTAAACGTATTGTTGTTGCCACCAAATAACGATCATACAGTCACAAAAGCAGTTTAAAAAAATGTATATTCCCCTGAGACATTGTAGTCTATGTAGTTGTGTAGCAAAATCCAGCTTACAGAATATTTCGTGAAGATTCTTGTAAACAATTTTTTTCTGTTCTATGGGCCCTAAAGGACACAAAAAAAGTGGTTTTACATTTTTCCCCCCACCCTAACATATTTTTATCACCATGGCAACATGGCATTGTGTATCAATCTGTCTGTATTACTGTCAACATCATTTCTCCAAATCTGCCAGCCCATTTATACCAAATTTGGTCCAGGGTGTGATAATATGCTCTAGAAGACCCCATAAAAATGTCACCATGATCGGCCCATAGGTGGCGCTACAGTACCAATTAAAAATTATAAATCGCGATTATTCACAAACTAATTGTCTAATTCAAATGAAAATTGCTGGGTTTTTGCACAATGGGCTGAGACACAAGCCCTGCAAATTTGACCACAATCCACCAATGGGTGGCGCTACAGTAACCCATTTAGGAAGCAGATGCATGGTCTCACATATTAATACAGTGATTTTCATGTAATTGCAATGTGATTCTTGTCACATTTAAGTAAATTTTAAAGCTCTGGGGAGAAAGAGGCAATAGCCTTGGAATATTTTACACTAAATAAGACCACGCCCCATACCCCGCATCGAGGGACGTGGTGGTGGCATAGTCATAAATACCCAAACAACACATCAAATCAAAATCAGTCCAGTTAATTTTCCTGTTCCCTTCTCATTTGAACATTTCACCTTCAAACTGTCTGGCCCTAACCATTGGTCGCAGCAGTCATAGACTGCCCAAACCTGCCCATCCATCTTCATCTACTTATCCTAGTTTGGGCCACGGGGCAACAACTCCACCAGAGAGCTCCAGACTTCCCTCTCCCGAGCACCGGGCGACCTCCTCCTGGGGGATCCTGAGGCGATCCAAGGCCAGAGAGTCAATGTAATCCCTCCATCTGGTCCTTGGTCTGCCCCGGGGTCTCCTCCCAGTGGGACGTGCCTTGAGGACTTCCTAGGGAGTTGCTCAAGAGGCATCCTGATCCTAACCAGATGCCCAAACCACCTCAGCTGGCTCCTTTCCAGGAAAAGAGGCTCTCCCGAGTGACTGAACTTCTCACTCTATCTCTAAGGGAGATGCCAGCCACCCGCTGGAGAAAACTCTTTTCAACCTCTTGTATTCATGACCTTGTTCTTTTGGTCATGACCCACACTTCATGACCGTAAGTGAGGGTAGGGATGAAGATAGCTCGGTAGACAGAGAGCTTTGCCTTCTGGCTCAGCTCTCTTTTTGTCATAACAGTGTGGTATAGTGACTGCAATACCGCCCCTGCTCCTCCGATTCTCCGGCTGATCTCCCTCTCCATCCTCCCCTCACTCGTGAACAAGACCCCGAGATACTTAAACTCCTTCACCTGGGGTAATGCCTCATTCCTGGACTGTACAATCCACCGGTTTCCCTCTCAATTTTCTGTATTTCTCACACTGCTCACTGAGATGCATATCTCTGTCTGGAGATGTCAATATCCACGTGGACTCATACGACTTCAAAGCGCCACTGAATTCCTTGACATTTTAAACGTTATCAATCTTACTCAGCACGTCCGTTTTCCCACCCACAGAAGGACACACTGTGGATCTCATCTGTACTACAGGAATAACCACTCATAATGTCACCAGCATGGACCTTGGCTCCACCATCTTGGACCACCTAGCCATCATCATGGACATTGACACCCCCACTCCCCTCAACAATGAAAAACGCTCCATAACTTTCCGGAACCTCAAATCTATTAACCCCTCCTCCATGTCCTCATTATTGTCCTACACCATATCTGACCCTAGTCCACCCACCCCGAACACTAAATTGGTCAATGTTTACAATGACACACTCTCAACCTGTCTCAATCAACTTGCCCCCACAATGACCAAGCACGTCTCCTACACCCACTCAGCCCCCTGGTACACGGATCATCTACATCAACTAAAAAAACAGGGTCGTCCAGTTCATTCCAAGGTTTACAAACCGCATCTGGAACAATACAAAATGCTCTCAACAGTGCATGCACCTCGTTAGCTCAAAATGTGGATAGCCAAATTTTGAACAGGCTATAATAGCCAAACCCAAAATGTAATCAGAGTAAAACTTTTTTAGTTGTCCCACTACTCATCTGTTATTCAGTCCGGCAGCAACTACTCAATCCTTTAATGCAATAACTGCATCCAACCTCTCCTCCATAACCTCTGGCATGAAAACCTCTACCTGTATCCTTGACCCGATACCCATCACCTTGGTCATTGCCAGTCTTCCTGTTCTCTCATTGCCAGTCTTCCTGTTCTCTCTCCACTTATCACCAATATCATAAACCTCCCTCTCCACTGGCCAGCTCCCCCTGCTCTCATCTTGCCACTTTTACCCCAATATTGGAAAACTATTGGGGCGACTACTGACCATCTCCAACCTTCCTTTCCTCTCCAAAATCCTGGAACACACTGTTGCCTCTCAGCTCAAGTTTCACATAGACTCCATAACCTCTACGAAACACTTCAATCTGTTTTCCATTCCCTAGCACAGAAACCATTCTCACAAAAGTCACCAACAATATCCTCCTCTCTGCTGATTCCGTTCACCTCTCCATCCTCGTCCTCCTCAACCTCTGTGCCGCTTTTGACACCATCAGTCGCTCCATTCTCATCACCTGTCTCCAATCTTCCATTGATTCAACAGGAACTGCTCTTTCCTGCTTCAAATCCTACCTCTCTGATCGACAACAATTCATCTCTGTCAAGAACTGCAACTCCTCCACTACCCCTGTTACCCATGGTGTCCCCACGGCTCTGTTTTTGGTCCCCTGCTCTTCATCTTAAACATCCTCCCACACTGTCAGATCCTCCATCACCATGGATCCTCCATCACTCCAACCAACCAATAACTGCAATAAATCAGAAATCATCATCACTGGTCCCAACTCCCTCACCAGTTCTATGCAGGATTTTTCACTCAGCATTGATGGGTTCCATTGTTTTACTTTCCAACCACATCTGCCACCTTGGCATCTTTTTTGACCCACCCTCTCATTCCTTTCCCATGTCAACCATGTCACCAAAACTGCCTTCTTCCACCTCAAGAACATTGCTCGTCTCCGACCCTTCTTGTCATTTTCTGCAGCTGAAACTCTCATCCACGCCTTCATCTCATCACGCCTTGATTATTGCAAGAGTATCCTCCACAGCACCACCTCCAAAGTCCTCAATAAACTTCAATATGTCCAGAACTCAGCTGCGCGTCTGCTCACCAGCACCCGGTCCAGAGATCATATCACACCTGTTCTCTGTGACCTTCACTGGCTACCAGTCAAACAAAGAATCCACTTCAAAACACTCCTGGCCCATATAAAGCACTGATCAACCTGACTCCCCTCAATTAAAACACTGTCTGCGCGCGATTATTTAAGGTTTTTGTAGCGAATTGTCATTTTAAATATGTTATTGTAGCGCCACTATTGGTGGATAGTGGTCAAATTTGCAGGGCTTGTGTCTCAGACCATTGTGCAAGAGCCCAGCAATTTTCATTGAAATTAGACAAATTGTTTGTGAATAATCACGATTTTTGGTTTTGAATTTGGTACTGTAGCGCCACCTATGGGCCGATCATGGTGAAATTTTTATGGAGTGTTCTTGAGCACATTATACACCTCTGGACCAAATTTGGTGTAAATCGGGCAGGCAGATTTGGAGAAATGATGTTGACAGAAATACAGACAGATTGATACACAGCGCCATGTTGCCATGGTGATAAAATAATGTTAGGGTGGAGGGAAAAAATGTAAACCACTTTTTTTGTGTCCTTTATAGTCCATAGAACAGAAAAAATATGGTTTACAAGAATCTTCACGAAATATTCTGTAAAGTACACAATGACGTGGACTATTGGGCCTTATATCAGGCACCTGAGAATTGGGATTTAACATTGTATAGGATTCAGTGGCTAAGTTGCTATTTTGATACACTAGATTTATCCCTAAAACACCTGTCCTAAAAGAAAGATAAGATAAATTATATAAAGTCTATATATATAAAGTATAAAGATGAAAATATGGAATGGACTCTATTCTATGAACTCTATTCTAGGCATACATTTGGGGTGCCTTCAGTGTACAGGGTTTGATGAGATCAGATCAACATATGGAAATTAAAGGAATGTTAAACAGGTCAGCTCCATAATATGGATCTAAGGTTGGCAGGGTTCTATGAGGGCTCAGATATAGGGCCAGGCCTTAGTTTTTGGGCATGTTGCGAGCGTTAGTTTCTGCCGGCTGTATTTGTCCCGTTTTGATTTCTTGGTGTAATATTTTCTTTTCGATGCAAGATGCTCTAAGCTTTTGGTAGAAATACAGATACCTGGTACATTATGCACAGTTCTGTTTTGTCCCTTTCATGAATAACAGCTAAACCAACGCCCACACTGACATCAGCCAGTGTCTATGCATTAGACACAGTGACTCTCACCTGTACTCTGGAAGACAGTACACCTCCATGGGACATCTACTGGTACAGAGACTACCAAGAGTCTGAACCAGTAGCAGAGACAGACGAATCAACCTACAGTCCCAGAGTGTCAAATAGTACTATCTACCAGTGTCGAGGAGGGAGAGGAGACCCACCATATTACACTCAGTACAGCAACCCTGTTGATATCGAAGTCTCTGGTGAGTTATAAACACTATTTCACAGCTTTATAGGGCATAGTGTGGCTTTCTGGTCCACTGAGCCAAATCAATTCCCAACCCGGACGGTTGGTCACAGCGTTTACAAAATGGCCTTGGCCGATATAAATGGTCGCGACCAATGGGATTTCTTCTCATAGAGATTTACAAAAAGGAGACACAGACCCAGAGAATGTGTGCCTTCTCATACTGTATTTGCTATATAGGGCTACATATCTGGAGATTCTTCTACTTTGGAATTTTGATAAGAGACTGGCACTGTCGCCACACTTTGGCCAAGAGGGAGAGGAACAAATGAGTTCGCCTTTTTTCCCTTATTTTTTCATAGAATCAAAGGTATTATTGGTCATTATTCAGCAAGATCATGTATGGCTCGATTCTATGATTAAAACATAGTATATCCTTGTGAGAAAAATGAATGGCTGATCTTTCAGTGGAACCAGGAAAAAATTCTGTTCTACTATATTTCACTGTATGGTCTTATAATCATGACACCATTGTTATTGACCCCCATGTTTTTGTATAGAGAGACCTAAAGCTGTTCTGAAAGTGCAACCCAACCCATCATTCACTGAAGAGAATGTCACATTCACATGTGACATGGGAGAGCAGAGTGACTGGTTTTACACAATAGAGAAAGATGGTGCTGAGTTAAAACAATACTCTGGTCAGAATCAGAATCCATATGTATTCAGTCTAAAGACACAAAGAAGACGTGACATTAAATACCAGTGTACTGGTCGTCTTAAAGATAATGTCCAGGTTGTGAAACAGAGTGAAGTCACCTTGAAGGTATTAGGTAAGTCATATCATTCACTCATCACTGCATTGTGTTTATTATGATCACTATGATCAATGCATCAATGATGTGGAAATTGGAGCTTTTTTGTCAATTGGGAGAAATATAGACACTCAATTAATTAATTTCTCTGTCATCAATAACAGCTAAACCACAGCCTACATTGGTATCAAACAGACCCATTGTACTGGAATCGAACAATGTGACTCTCACCTGTACTGTGAAAGACAGTACAGCTTCATGGAACATCTACTGGGTACAGAGATAACCATGACTCTAAACCAGTGAAGGAGGTGACAAAAGAGACAACCTACACATTCAGTCCCACAGCAGCACAAGGACAAATCTACTGTCGAGGAGGGAGAGGAAACGCAACATACTACACAGAGTACAGCAACCCAGTTCATATCACTGTCTCTGGTGAGATATATACTGTACTCTATAATATTCATTGATTCCTTTAATACAAGATAGTTGCAATCAAGATCCAGCAGCACTTAAATGAGCACAACAGGTACTCAATTTAAAGATTTGAGATAAACAATATATCAGTTTGCCACTGATTTAAAAAAAAAATAGAAGCATAATTAGTTACCCCCCCCCCCCCCCCCCCCCCTTTTGTGTATTCTGTGTGTGTGTGTGTGTGTGTGTGTGTGTGTGTGTGTGTGTGTGTGTGTGTGTGTGGTGTGTGTGTGTGTGTGTGTGTGTGTGTGTGTGTGTGTGTGTGTGTGTGTGTGTGTCTGTTCTACAGAGGCACCGGTTCCTGTTCTCAGCAGAGACCATGCCTGGAATGAGACTTTCATTGGAGAGACTCTTACTCTGAAGTGTACGTTACCAGGAGGTGCTTCTGACTGGACATACGGGTGGTTGAAGAATGGTCAGGTTGTGTCTTCCAATGAATACTCTGAATACACTTTAGATCCTTCTGAAGATCCCAGCGGTCGATACACGTGTCAAGGTCGACGCAGACTAGATTACCAGTTTTCCAAGTACAGCGAAATCATCACTGTGTCTTCTAAAGGTAATTTGGGATCCTAAACCCTGACTGATGACACATGTGTCATGCATCTCATTATAAAATTGCATCTTGCTGTTTCCCTACTTTCATGTGAAATGGAACAGAAATACATACAATTTCATAACCAGCCACAACTCTCCTATGTATTTAGGTTGTAAATGCACATTCCAGTCAAATGCCATTCATACTCCACTATGTCCTAATGTGAACAACAGCTAAACCAAAGGCCACACTGACAGCTGAGCAGACAGTCATCCCAGCAGGGGGCAGTGTTGTACTGAACTGCTCTGTGGAGGGTTCTGGATGGACCTACTACTGGTACCAACGTAACAACTCTACTGGACCAATCAGAGAGTTAGAGGGTGGTCAATACACTACTGGATCGATCAGAGTGTCAGAGGGAGGAGTCTACAGCTGTGAAGGAGGGAGAGGAGACCCAGTTTACATATCTCATCTCAGCGATGCTCTCACCTTGAACACAACTGATGGTGAGTAATTCTCTCCGCCAGGCCTCCCGACCAATCAGGAGGCAGAGATTATTTTTGTTCATCCCAGGGGCGGATGTAACGTCCCAATTGGGGGGGGGGGGTGGTATGGGGGCAGCATCACCCATGTCGCTTCCCGCCACGGGCGATGAAGCCACACCCATACCATTTTTGGTTACAGAACTTTCATTAGGCAATTAAGCATCAATAATAACATCAGTTGTTGTTGAAGTTGCAACAGGCACACAGCATGCATGAAGCTAAAGGTCTAACTCAGAGAATTTTCTATTTTCAATGATGAAATGCTGTTGGTTTAGTGGTGCCACAACTGTAGTTAGTTAGTAGCAGTAGTTTCAAATCATTTTAAATATAAGCACTTTAATTCATCTTTGTCTGTATATCATGTATTCTGTGCATGCAGCTAATCTTGGACACCAATGGACAAATCACTGAAATCAGTGTCATCATTTGATTGCATACTTCCCAGTAGTTGTGGCCATATATCAAGGTTGACGCAACTTCCCAAATGTATCGCAATTCCAGGCCACTTGCATGTCCGGAGTCTTTATTCCATTCTAATTTGCCTGACAAATGTGGCCTGGTGGGCATCTAAAAACTGTGATAACTAGTCAAAGGCACATGAAATGCTACATATGCAAATGCGCTAAATAAGTCATTGTCAACATCAAATGATCTTGTAATGTAAGTCATGTGATGGCAATAACCACCAAAACATCTGGCCAATCTTACACTAGTAAATGCCATATATCATGTTTTGTACCAGTACTTCATACTGAAGGTGAACTATAGGCCTATTCATGAAGGTTCAGTAAATAACATGCTTTTTCTCTTTGCCGATTGTGTCTCAATGTTCAGTTCCTCCAAGACACTGTACTGACTCCTCTACATGTGTACTGACTCCTCTACATGTGGGTCTGATAGTAGGATTTGTTGTGTTGATTCTACTGTCCATCCTGCTGTTCCTGCTGTGTCGACACAGAAAGGGTGAGAAACACTCACATTCTGATTATTATATTAATATAACCATCTTACAGCGTATATTGTGACAATGAACAGCAGAGGACTGGCTCACGGTATAAAGCATTACTTAACTTTTCTTTTACTGTTTTATTACAGGTCCATGTTGTGCCAGGTATGTGCAACTATCATGGATCATCACTGCTATTGGATCTATACAGTGATTTGAATCTGATTGTTTTCTGTTGGCCAAGTCACATCATTCTGCAGAATACACACGTTTTAATAATTTATTCATAAGATATGCAATATAAGGATTCAAACAATTACTGTATAAGGTGCTGTACAGAATTCAGACAGCGAATCCCAGACAAATACCAACACACCCTCCAGTGGTACAAAAGTGGACCCTCCAGTGGTGCAGTGGTCGCCATATTTTGTGGCTACTAGAAAAGAATACATAATGCACACCTACCCTAACCCTAATCTGTCTCATCTTCACACACAGTAGATCATAAATCTTGCTACTTTGTAGATCTGTCGAGTCCCAGAATACTGCTGCAGACCGGAAGACCAATCAGAGAGGAAGCCCTGGCGATGTACACACCCCACTTCAGAATGGTAATGTACTGTAAAATACTTCAGAATGTTACATTATGCTCTTTAAACACTGCAGAATGGTACTGTATGCCTATAAAACACCTCAGGATGGTACCGTATACCAGAACACTTCAGAATGGTACAGTATATCTTTTAAAACACTTAAAAATTCAATCAATCATGTCCTGTCTTTCAGACAAGGCTGCTGAGTCCAGTGACGTGACATATGCACAAGTTGAACTCAAAAACTTCACCAAGAGGAAGGGTGAGTTATCTTGATAGAACAAAAACGCTACATCAATCATTGATTTAAACTTTGAATCCAACTGTCACAAGCAAGTGGATTCACAATCAATTGCAAATAAATACATGATATACTTGTGTGGTTAGCTAGCTACATTGTATTTATACCCCTCCTGCATGGATGTTTAACTGACATTTTGTTTTAATCAATAACTCCTGTGAACATGTAGGAAATTAGCATCAATCACAGCCCAAATGCTTTGGAATTTGATCACTACTCGCTGTGTGTCTGTGTGTCCGTACGTGCGTGCGTATATGCGCGTGTCTGTGTGTGTGTGTGTGTTACAGAAGGAGCAGCAGCCCCTGATGTGACCTACGCCCAGGTTAACTACCAAAACAAAACCAAAGCCAACAATAAAGGTATAGTGTATGACCACCTGTGCCCACCAAGATGACTTTTTCTACCCAGAGAGTAGCCCACATTTGAATTGTTTATGGTATTTTAAATGTCTATAAACATATGACTGCGTGTACTTACTTGTGCACATTATAGGAGGAGCAGCTGCAGAGCCAGATGTGACCTACGCCCAGGTGAACTACCAAAACAAAAAAGCCAAGAAAGGTAGTTGAAAAATACATATCCATCTATAATAGAATAAGAAAGCTATAATACATATCCAAGAGCCTTCTTTACCTGACTATAGCATTTTGATTTTGTCATTGGTTAGGCTGCAAATGTAGCTTTCTGTCTCAAAGTCAAATCCCAGTGCAGTGTGTGCACTGAGTGCAAGAGTTGTAGTGACTGTGTTGTTAAAGCTGTTGCCTGAGCCAACAGTGACCTCTAGTGGATGTTCATTCAAAGAGCTCAGCACTCAGACAGCAGTGTTTACTGTACTACTTACTACCCACTACAAGTACTGTTGACCAAACACAACACTTGTATCACAAACGGACAGTGTAAATATATTTGTAAAGCTTCAACGTCATTTTATTAAGCAGTACTCCTGCCAGAATGCAGCAACTTCCATCCAACAAATATCATACCATCTACAGCGTAGGTCGCCACGCATGGAGAGATAAAACAGGTTAAGGTTAAAGGTTAAGATGTGTATAATCAGACTGAGAATCGACATGTTCTGGTAACATGTTTTGCATAATTGTTTTACATTCACAGAATCACCAGCTACACAGCAAACTGAAGATACTGTTTATTCTCAGGTCAAACCAGGAACGGCTCATGGTAAGACACTGTTCCATTTCAACAACCACAGAGCTAATGCTGCTACAGTACTCTACGTCTAGCTGTGCGTTCATGCTGTCATAAGTTACATAGAAAGTGCAATGTTTGTAATCTATTTCAACCCCAAATCCGTTGAAATTGGGACGTTGTGAAAAATGTCAATAAAAACAGAATGCATTGATTTGCAAATCGTTTTCAACCTATATTGAGTTTAATACACTACAAAGACAGTATATTTAATGTTCAAACTGATAAACTTTATTGTTTTTTTGAAATTATACAATCTTTTGTAAATTGATCCCTGCAACACGTACCAAAAAAGTTGGGACGGAGGCAACAAAAGACTGGGAAAGGTCATGAATGCACAAATAACGCCTGTTTGGAACATTCCACAGGTAAACAGGTTAATTTTAAACAGTTTAATATTGTTATTGAGTATAACGGGACCATCCCAGTCGCTCACAATCAAAGATGGGGCGAGGTTCACCACTTTGTGAACAATTCTGTGAGAAAATCATCTAACGATTTAAAAACAATGTTTCTCAACATTCAATTGCAAGGAATTTGGTGATTTCATCATCTACAGTCCATAATATAATCAAAACATTCAAATAATCTGAAGAACTTGCTATACTAAAGCATCAAGGCCGAAAACCAACATCTAGCACTTGTGACCTTTGATCCCTCAGGTGGCTCTGCATTAAAAACTGACATCATTGTGTAAAGGATATTACTGTGTGGACTCAGGAACACTCAGAAAACCATTGTCATTTTACAGAATTTGACGCTACACCTGCGATTGCAAGTTAAAACTCTACATGCAAAGCAAAGCCATACATCAGAAAGGTTGGTTTGAAAAAACAACTAGAAAAACAACCAGAAATGCCTTCTCTGGGTACAATATCATTTAAAAATGGTTATACACAAAGTGGAAAAGTGGGCTGTGGTCTGATGAGTCCCCATTTCTAATGATAGTGGACCCAGAGAAGGCATTTCTGTTTTTTTTCAAACCAACCTTTCTGATGTATGGCTTTGCTTTTCGATGGTAGATTTTTAACTTGCAATTGCAGGTGTAGCGACAAATTATGTAAACTGACAATGGTTTTCTGAGTGTTCCTGAGTCCACACAATAATATCCCTTACACAATGATGTCAGTTTTTAATGCAGAGCCACCTGAGGGATCAAAGGTCACAAGTGTTTGGTGTTGGTTTTCGGCCTTGACGCTTTAGTATAGCAAGTTCTTCAGATTCTTTGAATGTTTTGATTATATTATGGACTGTAGATGATGAAATCACCAAATTCCTTGCAATTGAATGTTGAGAAACATTGTTTTTAAACCGTTGGATGATTTTCTCACAGAATTGTTCACAAAGTGGTGAACCTCGCCCCATCTTTGATTGTGAGCGACTGGATGGTCTTGTTATACTCAATAACGATATTAAACTGTTAAAATTAACCTGTTTACCTGTGGAATGTTCCAAACAGGCGTTATTTGTGCATTCATGACCTTTCCCAATCTTTTGTTGCCCCGTCCCAACTTTTTTGGTACGTGTTGCAGGGATCAATTTACAAAAGATTGTATAATTTCAAAAAACAATAAAGTTTATCAGTTTGAACATTAATTATATTGTCTTTGTGTTGTATTCAACTGAATAGAGGTTGAAAACGATTTGCAAATCAATGCATTCTGTTTTTATTTACATTTTACACAACGTCCCAATTTCAACGGATTTGGGGTTGTAATCTATTTCAGTCACTGTATCTGCGTCTGATTTTTAGGTGGTAAATGAAGACGCTGTAAAACATGGCCAAGAGAAGACACCCTGGAGTATTGTAGCAGAGGTGTAATTATTATATTCACTTTGATGTTATGAAAGTTCCACACAAAGTGGGTCAGGGCTGGTTCTAGATTTCCCCACTTAAGTGGGTAGGGCGAATTATAAGGGCTTCAAATCACAATAATGATTAGAAACATAATTATGCATCACTTTATCATAGAGCTGGGAATAAGAATATTAATCTCCTTCATTTGAAGCATTAATATTAATTGCAAATCAATATTTGACCTGAGAAGTCTCTTTTGGTCAATTAAAACAGGTTTTGGTATATCAGCCACGGCCCGGGCCAATGATGAGGGTTTTTTTTTCTTACAATAAATTTCCCATTATCCACTGGGAAAATCAAAGCATTCTGTTTTTTTCTCCCATTGTGTGCACCGGTATCATCGGTGGACCTGAAATCCATCCAGTAACAAGAGGTTGCAAAGGTTGCGATGCAAAAACTATGCACGGGTGAAGTGCATTAGTCTTTTTTGCATTATTGTTTATGCAATGAATTAATCGCAAATCATCAGGTCCTGCCTACTTTTTCGATAAGTTTTGATGATGATTTTTACTTGCAAACCTCTGGTACTTCTATGGGATCCATATTTGCACCAAACTATGCAAACCTATTTATGGGTCATTTTGAAGAAAAATATGTATATAACCCTACTGAAAATGTTTATCAGCCTAATATCATTAAATGGTTTAGATACATCGATGACATCTGGTGTTTGTTCAGAGGTTCCTCAGAGGAAATACAGTTTTGTATTGTAACATTGCTTAATGATTTTGATCCCAACCTGAAGTTCACATTGGAATGCAGCCAGGAGAGGGTGCACTTCCTAGACATGTGGGTAATGTTAAACAGAGGCAGTCTGTCCACTACCTTGTACCAGAAAGAGACTGACTGCAATACACTTTTAATGGCCACCAGCAATCACCCTCCCCCCCTTATTAGGTCTCTACCTATCAGCCAATTTTACAGGCTCAAAAGAGTATGTTCCTCTATTGATGATTTTGTAAATAAATCTACTGAGATGAAAGTCAAATTTGCACAAAGGGGCTACTCGTCTGAATGTCTGGACAGAGCATATACTCTTTGTCTAAAAGTGTAAAAAAGGAGAAGAAATTCTCAGTTACCTGTGTAACCACACACTCACCATATGCTCAAAAGATTAGAGCTACGTTTAAAAAGCATTGGCATATTCTTACATCAGACCCTGAATTGAAACCTTTATTCAAAGACCCCCCCCTTATTCTCTTCCAGACGAGGAAAAAACTTGAGAGATGCTCTTGTGCATGCTGACTTTCATTCTCCTAGGGTCATGCAAATACAGACCCTCCTGAGCCCCTTACCTAAAGGTAATTATCCCTGTGGGCATTGTGCTCAGTGCAGTAATAGGCTACTTTTAAAACGACTTGTTTTACCCATCCTCATACAGGCAAGAGGTTCCAAATTAAGAGTATAATCACTTGTATCTCTACGCATGTTGTTTATATGATCCGGTGTCCATGTGGACTGTCCTATGTGGGAAAAACAACTAGACAGCTAAAGCAACGAATCAGTGAACACAAGAGCTCCATTCGGAGAAATGACCGTGATTATCCAGTTGCTGTTCACTTCAATGATTTTAAACATGACATTTCTTCTTTTCGTTTTTTGGGCATAGAACAAGTTCGACTGCCCAACAGAGGTGGTAACCATGACCTCTTGCTGAAACAACGTGAAGCATATTGGATCCATACTCTTCAAACCCTGCAACCAAAAGGGCTCAACGACGAACTATTACTAAATGTCATGTTATAGCTTTTATGTTTACTTCTCAGAGCGGAACATTGGTTCTCAAAACAAAGCCCTTGCCTAAAAAAAGAAATGGGCCAACCTAAAAAATAAAAAATAAATCCTATAGATTTTCTGTTTTTGGAACTTCTTGCCTGATGGGTGTATTTGTGTTGTGTGTGTGTATATATATGTATATAATACCAATCCTTTCTCTAGGTCTATAGATCAGAGCTAGGACCTAGTGACACTTGTCTCTTACTGTGTTTTTGACTTCTAACTATGTTTGCTACAACCAAAACTTTACATCATTTTTGTACTTGTTTTCTTTAAATGGTGTAGAAGATGTCTAGGGGGCTACTGTGTTTTTAAATGATGTCATCAAATTGACAATCTCCAGATGTTGAATTACATCCATTCTGTAACATAAACAATAACTGTGCATCAAAACTGCTTAAAGGCGATCTGTAAACCTACACAAGTCCACAGCTGTTAAATTTTTAACCAAATAGTACGGTGGTTTTCAACCAGTAGTCCTTGAGAGACCCCCACCGCTGGTCCTTGAGAGACTTCTAGGTCTCTCAAGGACTTGAGAGATCTAGAATATTTAGTTTTGGGGTCGATGGTGTTAAAATGTCAAATGGCGGTCCGTGGCTCAAATTCTGAATAAATAGTGGGTTAGGTTAGTTTCCTGGTATGAAAAAGGTTGGAAACCACTGAAATAGTATATAATGGCATTTTTGAATGTATTAATTTATCCCCTTTTAATCTTAAGGTGTTTACTGCCACCTACTGTACCGGGGCATATACAGTAGTGTCACTCCTTACACTGATTTCTTTATACACCAGGGGTTTTCAACCTTTTTGATACCAGGGCCCACTATTTATTCAGCATTTGATCCACGGACCACCATTTGAGAACATTTTAGCCCCACAGACCCCAAAACTTAATATTTCTTTTGCTTTTGTCCACAATAGCAGGCTGGATTTGGGGAAATCAAAATGACCATTAAAATGTTGTATTTTTATTGTATAATATACAATCCTGAGCTTTGGGGGACAGCCTTGATCAAAATATTATTTGGATCAAGGCTGTCCCCCAAAGCTCAGGATTCGAACCATTTGCTTGTTCGGGTCGGCACTCCAATGATTATGAAAGAATGACTGAGCATTTCTTTTGGTCTAATAACCAGCTAATCTACGTCTAAAGGCTGTTTAAAAGGGGGATATCTGCTAATCAATGTTTCTGCTAAGCTTAGACTAATAAATACCAATAAAAACAGTGGATCTTTCATATCAAGGCCTGTAACATTATAGCCTGGCTAAAGCCAGACCAAATCAGCTGGCTCTCAGCAGATTGGTCTGGAATAGCTCAATTCTACACACATTTCCTACTCCAGAGAAAATTGGGGTGGTCAATCAGGACAGTGAGGACACAGTATTCAAATATGTTTACATACGGTGTCCTGATTGGCCACCCCAATTTTCCAGAATGGAAGTCGACAAGAAAAGTAACGGGGGCAGCAAAAACACACAAAAAAGGTTGAATCTCACGTTATTCCCCCTTTAAGAATACACTTTACAATATTGGCCACCTTGTTCATTTCATCAAGACATTTAAAGATGTAAAGCCAGAAGCAGCAAATCGTAGTGGAGGTAAAAAAAAAAAAAAACATAGTGGACGCAAAAGGGGAAAAGAGAAATATACAAAGAGGGGAAAGGGAGTGGGTGGATGCAGGCAGTAGGCCTTGTACAGGTTACAGGCAACCTGTTCATTCTAGACTATTTTTTCCATCACCTTTGAGATGAAGCTTAGAATAGAAAGAGGCCGGTAGTTGCCGGGGTCTAATTTATCCTTTTCTTGTGCAGAGGGGTTACTTTTGCTAGTTTGAAATCTTGAGGAACTTGACCCTGTCTGATGGAGAGAACCACCTTCACATGACCTCTGTATGCATTGGTGCTGTTAGAATTAACTCCTATTAACTTTTTTCATATTATTTTTTATTGTGTTGGTGTCACACAGGGATGAGAGTCACGTAAGCAAAATTAAATAAAAGTTAAAAAAAAAAAAAGTAAAATCATCCTCATTTGATATCTTTCTTTTCCCTCTTTGCTTAATTGTTGAAACATAATTATTTCATTTAAGGTTTACTATTATCAATAATTATTAATTGACTTTTCACATATATAAAAATATGTATTATTATTTATTTATTTATTTTTATCATCATCGTCATCATCCTTACACCTCATGTTTCTGTCCATGAGGGGGCACCACAAGACCACTGGTGAGAATGACAGGCACAGGCCTACATACATGAGCTTGTAGATCTGCTGCCATGTTGTGAGCTTCTAGACCTGTCATGTTGTGAGCTTTTAGATCTGTCTTTTGGTGAACAGAGCGGGATACTAGGGTCCAAGTGACACACTGCTACAGTATAGGGCTGCATAGGCCTAATAATATTTTAGATCATAAAAACCTCTTTCTTTTTTGGAGGGGAAATGTAGGCTAATTGTTTTTGCAGACCCTGTTTTATAGTTCATAGCGATAGACAATAATAAGCTATATACACTCAATTATCGGATATCTACTATTTCGATGAGTTTCATAACAGCCTTGATAAAAACAGACATTTTTCATCAACGTGCATGCATGGACAGGCAATATACTCAATATATTTACAAAAAAGGGCCTAGTTTACACATAAACAAAACAAAAAGGATGAAATTCCAGCAGCGGCAGACACTTTGATGAGGCTCATATGTCACTACTAGGCTGGTGTTGTGTTCTAGTGGCGCTTCAACAGATCATAGGGTAATTCTTTTTCCTTTAATGAAATCTCTGGCGACTGTAAAAGAACAGGCTTGGTTACAGTTCACATTGTGTCTCGTCAATTCATTTAGATTTGTCTCAATATCAATGCTAAGATTACACTGTAACAAACATACTTGAACTCAGGGAACACATTTGTAACCTTTATGCAAAAGGTGAATAAATATATATTTAAAATTAATCATATCATTTCATGACCAACAAATGAAAAATAAATGAATACATAAATAAATAAGTTAATATAACAAAATCGACAAGCTCTATGCATTATGTCACATTGTGTGCTTGTAGAGTGGCGATTTCTTTGCTAGGATAGTTTTTGGGGAGACATTAAATGTTAAAAATGTTTGCACTGGAACCACTGAGTTTTTATCTAATGTAGCCTATAACCTAATATCTGGTCGTCCACTCTTTCCCCTGAGAGTGGCTAACATGTTTTGCATGGAAAGGCTGTGCTGCCTTACACTGATAACAAAGGCAACACAATTCCCCTATGGCTCATGTAACTGTAGAAGCAAAGTGACTGCTACTCGGCAGTCGCTCAGCCACAGCAAAGCAGCACAGCAAAGCAGCAGCACGCAGAAAGGTTGGTTATTCATTTTTCTTTTGGTTATAGACCCATGCTTATGGCCTATATATACTGGTACGTTGTTTTTCAGTTTTAGTTACGTGCCTTACTGCCTTATGTGTGCCATATATTAGTTATTATATGCCTATAGCAACATATTGAATAAAATCAATTTACTAGGGGACCTGTGTCTGGACCTACATTGGGCTGACTTGCCCTTAAAGGGAAATCCCACCCATTTTCAACATTTTGCTGTCATTAATATACCTTAGAGATGTTGTGTGGACATGATGAAAACGTTCCCCCATTCTGGAGTTCTAAAAAAAATCATGTGAAACAACTGGATGACATCATCAAGTTGTGTTTCACCATGTTAATGATTTTTACTTTTAGGATCTTTTTTTCTGAGAGTGTACAAATGCAATGGTTCACACTTGTATGAGCAGAGCGAGCGACCAGAGATACTTACCTGTATATTAGACATATTAATAGACCACTCTTTAAAGGGGAGTTCCATCAATTTTCAACATTTCTGAGACCTGCAAATGGTACCAAATTAACCCTAGCTGGTCCACCTGGGGATATATAACTGGGGACCACTTGTATATATATATATATACACAAGTAGTATAATAAAAGACATACTCAACGAGAACTTTTAATTACCTCACCATTACGTCATCACATGAACTGGCCAATCAGAGTACTCCGAGGGCCAACCGACCTCAGACGACCGCAAACCGATCGCTTTACTTGTGATCGCTTGCTCTGCTCTGAAAATGCAATGTCATGTAATTCACTGGTTGTACTTTTTTTTTTGATTGAGACATCTATGGGTGGTCCATGGAAATAAATAAATAAATATAAATGCCATGTATAAATACCAATAAATATAAATACCAATGAATACCATTATATAATGGTATTTTTATTTATTTATTTATAATTTATTACTGATCTGGTAATGACAGGACTTATGTTGACACATCAGTGTTGTCATTTACTGGAGATGTCGGACAGAAGAGAACTTCCAGAGAAAACCGTTGACCGGTTGAATCGCATTTTTTAGGACGAGACACCGTTGGGATGTCGGACGCAAAGAACTTCCAGGGAAAAGGTTGACCGGTTGAGTCACATTTTTTTTTTTTTTTTTTGATGAGTCACCGTTCTTAGGAAATGTGTTTATCTACATCTAAAGTAAAACTGAAAGTGAAAGTGTACCAGACAGAGTAGTCTAGGACAGTGGTTCTCAACCTTTTTCATACCAGCTATGGCCCACTATTTATTCAGCATTTGAGCCACGGACCACCTTTCGAAGACATTTTAGCTCCTCAGACCCTTTATCCACAATTTCAGGCTGGATTTAGGAAAAACAGTTAAACATACAGATCGAAATAATGGCAATTCTTCTACATTCTCGTAAGTATAAGTAAGGGGTCTGTGCAGCTAAAATGTCCTCAAATGGTGGTCTGGGGCTCAAATGCTGAATAAATAGTGGGCCCTGCCCTGGTATCAAAAAGGTTGAAAACCACTCATGTACAATACTAATGAGGACCTACTGTATGAAGATACATTGAAAAGTGGTCCTTTAACGCAGCGACACAAGATTCAAATCCAGGATGGAAGTAGAGGAAATGCAAGATTTTCCCTGGATTCCCTCTTACCAAATGGACCCTTACGGGTCCACTAGGGAAAATCTCCATTGATGTCATACATCCCAAGGGATAAAAAATATTAACTATTTTTAAACTAAAAAACATACTGTGTTTTAAAGCCAGTCTTTATTGACCCACGTCCATCTTAAACAGAAGAGACAGCAGCAGCCACACAGCTGGTTCGCATAAGAGAGAAGAAGATGGAGGCGGAAACGGAGCCGCCGGGGAAAGCCAAAGGGATGCGTGGCAAATACCTGAACAAACAAAAGCTGTCTGAGCTGATCAGCAGGACCAAGAAGCATCTCACAGAGGACAGGAAGTCCAAGCATCACACCTGTCCCTCTGCAGACAACAGGCCAGCCGGTGAGTTTACACAAACTACTCTGGTGACCATATTTTTTTTTCTTCTTTAAAGAGGGTGTGCCGTGATTTTTATATTTTTTCCAATTTTGTACATGTTTAAGAGGTGACAGTATGTAAATAGACCCCTTGCTGTGTTTTTTATGTGCAATGATGTCTTCTCTTTGTACTTAGGGTTTCTTCCTGGGGGCTGAACCTTTCCAGTCAAACGTAACAATGTAAAAAAAAAACTTCAATATAGTGACATCATGTGCTCAGCCCCTCCCCTAACTCCTCCCCCTTTATCATGCAACTAAAGCTGTGGGCGTGGCTTCAGTTCAGCTGGATCTCCACCCATCACCACCCACCAGGCAAACCAGGCATACTTAATGAACTGGTGGGGTGGAGCCGTAAAAATGACAGTTTAACAAACACTGTACACTTTTTGGGGAAAAAATCTTACTTTTCATATAACATTAATACCTGATGATCATGTTTTATCATGATCATCATCATGGCACTCCATCTTTAAAGGGGAGCTCCACACATTTTCAACATTCTAATGTCATTACTATACCCTAGAGGTGTTGGTGGAAAAGTTCTGTGTTCCCAAGAAACGGAGGTCTGAAGAAAGCCACTAACATGGTGAAACATCTTGATGACATCATCAAGATGTATTTTCACCATGTTAATGGATTTCTTTAGATGCATCTTTTTTCTGAGAGCGTACAAATGGAACCAAATGAACCCGTTAGGGTTCATTTGGTTGCATTTGTACGCTCTCAGGAAAAATGTTGAAAATGGGTGGAATTCCACTTTAAACTGATTGACGGGTACACCTTTTGGTGTTCTAAGCTTAATAAAGCTTAGAATTAGCATTACTTAGCATTATTAACAATGCTTGGCATTAGCATTACTTAGCATTATTAGGTTTACTTACTTAGAATTAGCAATAGCCTACTTAGCATTACCAGCATTACTTATTATCACTATTAGCTTCTACTTTGATGCTGCAGCTGTTTCCCTGCAGACAGACACTTGCGTCACCCTGCAGACAGTCCAGAACTTTGTTGGTGCTGCCAACAAATCAAAACATTTGTCGAGGAAAGGCGTTGCTAATTTGTGTGTGTGTGTGGGGGGGGGGGGGGGGGGGCAGCATTTTAGACGATCGCAGAACAGCACTCTCCAGCAGATTCATAATGAGCCAATAGAGTGGAGGTGAGGTGGAGTTAGATGTGTTTTAAACAAATCTGTTCACAAACAGAGTGTTTGTACACACTAAAGTTGACTCTATTACCTTTATGCTTGTCAGAGTGGCTGGAATCCCCAGTTCAAATATGGCTATATTGGGTGCATCTTAAGTCTTGCAACACAAAGTTTTTTGCTTTTATATTGCACCACAGACCATTTCTTCAGTAGCTTGAGTCTAAAAAAAAGCAAAAACAAATGTAACCTAGTGAAACGCTGTGAAACTCCACTGACCTTTGCAGGGGAGGAGGTGCAGGAGGGGCTGAGCTTCGAGGAGAAGCTGAAACAGGGTCTACTGGAGGAGGCCTGCAGGGAGCTGCTCTGCAGGGAGGAGCGGCTTTTTGGAGGTAGGCTGTGCGCACACACACACACACACACACACACACACACACACACACACACACACACACACACACACACACACACACACACACACACACACACACACACACACACACATAATATACATTAACTAAAGCAGATTATATAACAAACCATAATCTATAGTGACGTGACGAGAGGTGTGTTTATGCGTTAAAATGTCCTAAAATGCCGTAATTTCGCCAATTTAACTGCGAGCGTGCAATCTGCTGTCAATGGAGCTGGATGGCCAGAGTGGTTTGTTTGGAACTTGAATCCCTCCTTATTGGCGGTCACGTGTGCTTTTCAGCCAATAGCCCTCTCTGTTCAGCCGTAGCATTGGAGTCAACGGGGAGTGTCACTATTCTCTCCTATTCCAGATGCTCTAGCTCCTCCAGGAGGCTGCCGGGACGAGGCGCAGGTGGACCGGCTGCACAGAGACAACGAGCTGCTGCTCCTCCGCCTGTGGACGGCCGTCTGCGACTCCTTCTCGCCCCCGGTGTCGGCGGGAGGAGGAGGAGGTGTGGACCACCTGGAGGTGCTCCGCAGGGCCGTGAGGGTGGTCGAGCGGCAGGAGGAGCGTGACGCGCTCTGGGAGGAGCGCCGCCGCAACAGCGGTGCCGAGAAGGAGGAGGAGGCCCCCGTGTGGCGTCCGCACCGGTGCCTGAACACGCATGATGCGCTGCTGCGGAACACGGTGGAGTCCAGGCTGAAGGTAAAACGCTTCTACATGACGCCTTTTCTATGTCTGTCTTTTTTCGGCGCAACTACAGAGCGCCGCAGTCCCGCCCCCTTTCGAGACAACATGAAGCGACCCGGAAGAGAAACTTCGGAATTAAAGACCCAGTGAAATGAAAGTTTTTCAGACGTTTGTAGATGTTTGTACCACATCTGTGGTCATTAAATACAGGCATATATCTAACAACGCATGCCAAGAAAATTAGAACATTTTATTTTTTTGTAATTTTATATAGAAACAGGCCGACCTGAGAGCCGTTTCTAAATAGTCCTCCAAACACAGGTGGTTTTGATCATTACAGAACTAGTACCTTCTTAATTTCATTCAAGATAATATATCCAGACAGTGCATTACTCAGTTTTAACTTAATAATTTTGCTAAAATATGTATCTGAAAACATTATAGGTTAGAAATAAGACACTTATAAGTAAACTACCAGAGCTCACTGACTGGACGTCTTGTAAACAAACACACCATGCACCTATGTGTAGCATGGCTACCGCCCCATCGCCTGAAGGGATGCTACGCTGTGATTGGTTCAGAAACTTCACAGCCAGCTTTTAAGGTGTACTTCACAATAAAATGCATACAGTTTCAGTTTCACAGCAGCTTTATAATATATATTTTATAAAAAGGACTTTAAAGGACTTTTTTGAGCCTCTTGGATGATGACAGCACATTTTTGGGGGGCAGAATTTTTTAGGAAAAAAGGAAAACATCCAAAACCACGTTGTATCTTTCCCCTTGTTTTCCTTAATCCCCCCCCCCCCCCCCCCCCCCCCCCCCCCCAAAACACTAGACATCTATGGGAAAAAATAATTGGAAATTGTCTGCAACGCTCTGTAGGACTTTTTACTTCACCTGTGTGTGTGTGTGTGTGTGTGTGTGTGTGTGTGTGTGTGTGTGTGTGTGTGTGTGTGTGTGTGTGTGTGTGTGTGTGTGTGTGTGTGTGTGTGTGCTTCAGACAGCAGCAGAGGACACGTCTCTGGCCTCAGATGTGCTGTCCTCTCCACTGAAGAGAGAGGTGTGTCAGGTGGGGAGACGCCTCAAGGAGGACCTGCTGACCGTGGTCAGAGACATCAGGTGGGCAGGGCTAAAGCTATTGATTGACCATTTGGGCTATTTAACCCATTGTGTACTGTAACGCATTTTGGTGTTTTAAGCATTATCTTACACTTTAGCTGTTGAAAAATATCAGACCTACACCACTCGGTGGTGCACTTGTAGGTCTGATATTTTTTGAAAAAATGTGAAAATGATGCGCAAATCTATGAATATATACTTGCCGACACCTGATTGTAGTTTCTGACACTAGATTCTAGTTTCTGACGCTAGATTCTAGTTTCTGACGCTAGATTCTAGTTTCTGATGCTACATTGTAGTTTCTGACACTAGATTCTAGTTTCTGATGCTACATTGTAGTTTCTGACACTAGATTCTAGTTTCTAGTTTCTGATGCTACATTGTAGTTTCTGACACTAGATTCTAGTTTCTAGTTTCTGATGCTACATTGTAGTTTCTGACACTAGATTCTAGTTTCTAGTTTCTGATGCTACATTGTAGTTTCTGACACTAGATTCTAGTTTCTGATGCTACATTGTAGTTTCTGGCACTAGATTCAAGTTTCTGCGTGGCTATGATTTAGGATGCTTATTTGCTTGATTGTATTTTTTTTTCTAAAAACTTCATATAAAGGCTAATGTGCATGCTAAATATGTATTTATTTACACATTTTTAAAGTGCAGTGCGGTGTGCTGCCTTTTTCACATTCAGTAATGGTCACTCATTTAACAAAATGTTAAATGGGTGAGCGTTGCACCGTCCCATGCAGGCGGTGTTACCCCGAGGACATGGATGTGGTGAACCTCTACGCTGGACTGTACCACCAGGCGTTCTCCAGCAGGCTGATGCAGCAGGTCCACTCAGCAGCGCTGGAGCCGGACGACTGTGGATACCTGCTGGTCTGGGCCAACCACATCTACCCCGAGTACGTTCCTTAACACCTTCTGTACCAGACCTACAAGCTCATAGCGTGCCACAGCTAGGTTTCTCAAGTACATTTTCAAGTAAACTCTGTGGGTGTCGTTGGTTGGCCTGTGAGCACAACTCTGAGCTCCTCAGTGAAACCCTGTGTTTACTTCTGGTTGCCACACAGTGCAGCTTTTAAAGGTTATGGCAACAATAGTGGGTACAAACTCTGTGCTTGTAAACAGATTTGTTTAAAAACAAGAATCTAACTCCACCTCACCTCCACTCTATTGGCTCGTTATGAATCTGCCGGAAACTGTGATTGGCTAAAACACTGCCTCACCCCACACAACCCCCCTCTCCCTTACAAAATTAGCACCGCCTTTCCTGAGCCCAAAGAATATGTTGTTTTCATGATTTGCTGACAACAACAAAGTTCTAGACTGTCTGCAGGACAAAGCAAGTGTCCGTCTGCGGGGAAGCAAGTGTCCGTCTGCGGGGAAACAGCTGCAGCATCAAAGTAGAAGCAATGTAGAGGGGGGAAAAGGCAAAACATATAGCTATACAGTATATCTATTTTGATTTTTGGCTAAAAGGTTGCCTCTATTACCTTTAAAACGCTCCATTTGGAATCGGATTTTCAAAGCTCCGCGAAATCTGTAGGAGTGCTGTCCTTGGTGGATCCTCAGCCGTCCAAAGTGGGGGTATAATTTGTGACTTTGTAGCCTACCGCCTTCCTCCCCGAAGTGGGTGTGAAAGTTTGAATTTGCCTGTAAAGGAAAATTCACTGAGCAACAGCAATAGAAGTGTACACTTTAGAACAGACACTGAACTGGCAAGGAGGCTTGTTGAGTTCACAATCGCTGCTAAAGATTATCACAATTGCAGGAGTATATATAGGCCTACATCCCAGAGCTCAGAACCAATCATGTGGTCATGAAGTCACGTGTCATGTGGCGAATTCTGAGAGTTGCCAAATAAGGGAAAATAAAAGTCCATGCTCATAGCTATGCATCGTCTCTAGGTCTTCTTCTTCGCATTGTCATAGGTGGGCAGGAAGCTGAGAGCGACATGGGCCTCCTTCTGTCGCATTCTAGGGGTCTCATACATACACCCAGCCGAAGAGGGTGTGGTTAGCGTTTCCTGCCTATGCACTACCTGTGCATTTCCTGCTTCAACAGTTGCTAGTTTGCAACAATGCATCTATGAATTAATAGCATGGAAACTGTAACTGAAAGTTTTACCTGAACTTGTACTTGACCTCAATTCACAAAAACACATTAGCAGGAGATGTTCACATAGGACTTGGCCTGTATTGTGGTGTACAATTGTGGTAAACAAAGTACAGGGCAAAAGGTTAACATTGAGGTGATTCTAAGTGCATTCTTAAATTGACATTTCACCGTTTTTGCAAAACAGTGTATGTTAATGACATTTAGAGGATTTAGAACACTTTCCTGGTGGTTTGTGTGTGGAATTTGTGGTTTAAGATATTTTTCATTTTAGCAGCATGAGCCCAGTGTCTCTGATGTCATAGATAGTACTTCCTGGACTACAATTCCCACAATTCTGTGGTGCAGTGCACCTCCTTGTTGATAGAGGGAGGGGCTGTCTTACAGAGACAACATGTAGTCCAGGAAGTAGTATCAATGAGACTCCAGAATCACTGGTAAAATTTTCAAATATCTAAAACCACTGGGTGTATGCCGGCACTGGGAATGTTATACAGTAGATGTAACTGTTGGCTGCGACAAAAGAGTTAAGGGGCTTTCAGTTTGATGTGGGTGATTTGGAAAAGAAAAACCGGTGCACTACCAC
The DNA here is from genome assembly GCA_039105355.1 of Benthosema pterotum. Taxonomy (NCBI): domain Eukaryota; kingdom Metazoa; phylum Chordata; class Actinopteri; order Myctophiformes; family Myctophidae; genus Benthosema; species Benthosema pterotum. Next base: position 30,555,935 of record CM076983.1, on the reverse strand, counting down.
CGGTATCAAGATGGATGGTAGGTGGCTTTTTTTCAGACATCAGGAGAAAATCTTCCTTTTTATCCACCCCAGCAACACACTCTGCCAGGATCCTAACCATATGTAACCACAAGACTTTCCGTTTCGCCACCTAGTTATTAGTCATTCGTACAATGTGTGTAACATATGTCACCTCTTGTAGCTCCAATCAGGTTGGACTATTAGGTTTTCATGATGACTCACCATGAGTGGCTGGATGGCTCTCGAGGCGCAAAACAAAAGCAAAAATAAAGTTAGCAGACTCATTTTGTCAAAGAGATTCGATATACAGTAGAGGGGAAGAACCAGCAGTACTCTGGGGTATCCCAGGAGTGCTTAATAAGCAAATGCAGGTCAAATTGTCAATGGAATTTACAAGCACAACTTCAGAGTAAACAAGCATATTGCCATAATCGCTCTAATTCTACGAAATGCGTCAATCACATGATTTCCAGAATTACATGAGAGAGAGATTTGACAGTATCCAATGATTGTCTTAGCTCACAGTACGTCGCAATATGAGCTTGTAGAACACCTGTTTTCTCTGTAATAGACATTATAAGACATTATAATATGAACACTATAAGGACCAGGCTACAGTTGGGATGGAAATGGCACAGAATTGCTCCACTCCGCTTGCAGAAGTCCACATCGGGGGGGTGTGCAAGTTGCTCCTCGCGCATAATGAGAATAGATAATTATATGTTTTGGCATGGTTATTAAATCTGTCTTAACACGAAACCTATCTTCGTTTTTATATATTTTCTTTAGTTCTGTGACCCAGAAGATTTATATCTTGTACAGGACAATTAGGCAAGTTGCAACATGCACAAAGCATGCATAAAGCACTCGATGAAATGGTGCTGATTTAGTGGTGCGACAATTGTAGTTAGTAGCGTAGTAGTGTTTCAAATCATTTTAAATATACTGTCTGCACTTAAACTTGAAATATATTTGGGTTGTTTGCATGTCATCCTGTTTGGTACTGTACGGCAGTCAGGGCATTTAGGGGGGCTTTGCCCCCCATGCCTAGATCCGGCTCTGGTATTTCGTGTCATCCGATTAGTATTAAAATGTGTGAACAATCAGTATGATAAAAAAGCAAAGCTATAATAACGTTGGTTAGTTGGTCTGTTTGGTTATGTGTGGACATTATAGTGCAGCCTCAGTGAGCATGAGTCATGGTTTGACCATTCAGGCTCTTAACATTCCACTGGACCTTAAGAGCTTAACCGGCACAGAGCAGCAGACCATAGGCTAGAGGAATACCCCCTGAGTCATACTAAAATACTTATACAAAACACCTGAGCTGAGGATTAAGGTCAGTGTGATGTGTGTATGTGTTCTGTACGTGAGAGGAATACACTGTCCAACAGACCCAAAGGCAGAGAGATTTACGAGAAGCGGGATAAAGGTTTGCAAAGCTAAAGCTGACGTTAGTGGCATGGGGGTTTTAGTCTGAAGTGATCAGTCGAATCAGTAATGAGTCAAAGTCTGGGGGCGCACGCACACGCACACGCGCACACGCGCACACACACACACACACACACACACACACACACACACACACACACACACACACACACACACACACACACACACACACACACACACACACACACACACACACACACACACACACACACACACACACACACACAGGATCCCAACGCCCTGTTAATCTGCCAATAAAGGCAAAGAAAAGGGAGAAAAGGCCCAAACTTGTCTTACAAAATAAAATAATGAATGAATACGAACAGACGGACGGATAAATGTTATATTAACAATGTTTTGCTAATCGTACAGATTATAAATCATGACATCAAGTAGTCATTGAGGATCACAGTTGCGGTGGTTGACCTCATGCTATTGACAAGACTTGAGGCAACATAAAATCTAATTCATGTCGCCTCAAGGCATCGTAGGGTTTAAAGCAGTGGTTTTCAACCTTTTTCATACCAGGGCCCACTATTTTTCATACCAGGGAGGTAACTGGCAAAAAGTTGGTCAAAATAACAGTTTTTTCTAAATGTGTACATTCTTGAGAATTAAGTCATTCAGATGTTTAAATGTAATTTAACTCTTGAGAGTGTAAAATGAAACAAAATGGACCCATAAGCGTCCATTTGGTTTCATTTTACGATATCCAAAGTTACAGATCTATAAGAGTCCATTTGGCTACCAACTGTCCATCATTTAGCTGGGGACCACCTGGAATCCTCTCAGGGTCCCCCGGACCACTGGTTGAAAGAAAAAGACAAAAAAAATTACTGTTTTCTTAGAGATCTTCCAAAATAGCAGATTCATCCCAACATGCAAGATCTGCCGTGTTGGCTGTGACCGTGTTGTGTGTGTGTGTGTGTACCACGTGCACATGCATGCAGGGACGTCCTGGGACACGCGGAGCTGTGTGATCACGTGGACACCCACACGCTGGGACCGCTGCTTCCTGACGACGACCACGCACTGCTGGAGGAGCGGTACCTGACGCACAAGCAGGTACAGTACACACACTCACACACACACACACACAGATTATTATCCAATAGGGGTGGGCAAAAAAAATAAATAAATATATATATATATATATATATATATATATATATATATATATATATATATATATATAATGCCATGATATCAATATCAAATCGCTAAGTTCAAATTTTGATGTTTGATATCTTTGATATTTGTGTAGGCCTATTCATTAATGACGTCATCATCGTATGATTGCACTTTTTGTTATTTATATTGTTTAAAATGTTGTAGTTGACTGAAATTGTCATGTCCATATTGTTTTGAATATTTAAAAGGGGAATTCCACCCATTTTTGCCATTTCACTGTAGCTTAGAGATGTGTGGACATACCCCCCCCCCATTCTGTGTTTCCTAAAATGGAGAAATCAATAACATGGTGAAACACAACATGATGTGTTTGTTGCTTCTTTTTTCCTCCAAATGTCAGGGTCCATTTGGTTCCATTTGTACGCTCGCAGAAAAAAAATGAAAATGGGTGGAATTCCGTTTAAAATGTTCTAGTATAACAAAAGCAGTCATTTGTGGAAAAAATACCATATATGGATCATGAATCATATGAATCACAGCATAATTAAGAATCATAATATAAATCGATTCAGAACCCTAAATATCGATAATGTATCATACCGTGAGGTAAGTGAATCGTCCCACCCGTATTATCCAACGGGCCTGTTTGGGTCCATGGGTCCTATATACAGATATACAGATAGATATACAGATAGATACAGATCTAGTCTTTTTGACTAAAAAAATAGTCCTGGCGGTACTGTTGGTTCTGTAGGCCTATGTTTGAAACTTGCAGAGCTCCAAGCAGCGCACGAGGCGCGAGATCAAAGCACGTCGCCCTTTGTGTGGCTGTGGCCCAGGGACCCATCATACGCACACACCTTGTTCTATAGTTTGCCACAATGCCACAGTGAACAAACACAGTGAACAAACACACACACACACACATACGAAACGCTGCTTCCCGCTCAGGAACACACAGTGCTGAAGGGACCTTACACAAAAACAAGTAAACGTATGTCACTTCTCATCTCCTCTCTTCTCTCTTCCTATCCCATGAAATTTTAGAAAGAATGAAAAGTATTAAGAGCTTTGTCACAAATATGCATAATAATACCTGCATTTGGAACAAAGGATTATTTGTTTTCCTGCCCTCCCTGCTCTCCTATCGTATCTTATCCTCTCTTTCAGGACAAAGTGAACAGTTGGGTTTCCAAGGCGCTGAGACAGGAAGTGGAGCATTGGCAGAGTGGGCGGAGTCCCGAGATGATTGACGGCTACTGTTTCAGCCAACTGGCAGTGCTTGTACTGGAGGTACATTTTATCTATCTATCTATCTATCTGCCTGTCTGAGCCGTACTTCACAGCTTTAGGTGTGTAGGGTGAGGCTTGTATAACAGGCAGACATGTGAGCTGCAGGTTATTCACGGTGTAACAGGATATCACAGAGGACTCCACCCTGTTGCTTTTCTATGGTTTGACCCAACATGACCATGTGTTACAATGCCACAGCGCGCGCGCACGCGCGCACACACACACACACACACACACACACACACACACACACACACACACACACACACACACACACACACACACACACACACACACACACACACAGGCTATTTGATACCATCGTGTTGCCTCTTCATTTCTCCCTTCCTCTACTTGGTGGTCATGGCTGCCAGCTCCCGCCTGTTGTGTGGGACGACGTGGTCTATGGACACGCGACATAACATGCCTACTCTTAAACTCGGAATGCACCCTTTGGACTCGACCTCCTTCCAGATGGATTGAACTTCCACACGTGGTCGATGGCCTGGTTAAAGTACCTGCCACCAAATATGTACAGCTCTCCGCGAGGAGGGGTGTTCACCCACTGGTGGTTCCGCGCGTCGAACACATTGATGGTGTTGCAGACGCGCCAGTGACTCAGCCGTTGTCTCCGCCATTGCGTCCAGCATCCAAGTACAAACATCTTTGTGCCAATGATGGTGGCAGAGTGACTTTCTTTAATAGGAGGTTGAGTTCCTCTGGTGTCAATTGAAGTCCAGGCCATTGTGGCGGTCTCCAGCGGTTGGTGTCCCTCGGGGTACTCCGACTGGCCGGTTTAGGTGATGACGTAATGGTGACATAAATAAGAGACCTATACAGTACACATACGTTTTCTTTTAACTTAAAACTCTGATAGATGGTAAGGTAAGCGTGTGGAGGTGATTGGCAAGATTAGACATTCAGATTAATTGGTTTGGGAGAGAAATTTATTGAGAAAAAAATCTTTATTTTCATTATTTCAGCAGAATAAAAGTTTGTTTTATTCCTTCTGATTTGCCTGCTGTGCTCACGCACATATGCGGCCGACACGTGTGCAACATGTAAGTTTGCACTAATCTAGTTTCATTCATTCTGATCTAGTTTCATCTCCATTGCATTAGAATTCCGTTTTGCAATTGCAGTGTGGTTGCCCTGATGATATTGCTCAGCCAATCGAATCATTTTGATGCCACATCACGTATATATGTTACAGAGAAAACGCATCACAATAACAATAATACCCTTCAGGCAACCCCACTAACTAATAATAAGAAGAAGAAGAATGCAATTTTGCAATTGCAAAGTGTGGTTGCCCCGATGATGTTGTAATGGTGACGTAGTAAAATAAAGTTTTACATCGTCATACATGACATGACATCACATTCCTTGCTCAGCCAATCGAATGATTGGCGAGAGAAAACTCATCACAATAATAATAGTGTGGTTGCCCTTCAGGCAACCCCACTAACTAGAGCGATGCAACTTTGGGAAAATTGCAACGTGTGATTACCCTATGGCAATCCTATTGGCTAGTCAATGGGAGGGAGTGAGGCAACCAGACTGGCAACCACACTTTTGTTATCTAGGCACTTTCGATTTAGGTGATGTTATAATGGTGGAAAAGGAGAGAGAGATCAAGAACAGTCTAGTTTTATTTGAATAATGCATCATGTGCGCGCCTAATGTGTCCTTCCAGGCTGTGAACAGTTCGGTGAAAGAGGCCAGGAGTGTTCTCAGAGAGCAGAGCCACACGCACAGGATCACTGCACAACTACGCTGCTTCCTGATGAGGTAGGTACTGATCAATACCATTTACTGTCATCGATTTACTTTGAACAATCAGGCTTCATCCTTCATACAAGTGCTTTAAGCTTGTTTGATTTTTCATAGTGATGTCACCCCTAGTGTCCAGTTGCTTCAAAGTGACACCATGTCATGTCATGTGTGTTGCTGGTTGCGTGTGTACAGGTATCCGTAACGTATCAAATATGTAACATGCGGTGTATATATAAACCGTGTGAATGTTTTTCAGCTACAAGAGCCGTCTGGAAGAGTTTGTGAGAGAAAAACATCCAAACTGTCACAATGTGATGAAAGCAAACCTGGTCTGTGTCCAGCAATTCAGGTAGCAATGCGCACATGCCCACACACCGACACCAACAATTCAATTCAAACTAACTTTGTTGGCAGGAGATTTACATTGCCAAAGCAAGTGTTACAAATACAATAGAAATGGTTGAAAATAGGGAAACGTATATATAGTTGGAGGGAGTATAGATTTTTGTAAACAGAGTTGTCGCACTCCATTATTTTCAACATTATAACAGGGCATAGATTTTCTTTTCTTTTTTCTTTTCTTTTTAAACAAACAGTGTAAATTATTTGCCTCGTCGGGACAAATGGCAACATGTTTCCTCAAGATTATGCACAAAAATAGAAAAATCTGATTTAACATCTATTTAAATGTAGCAGGTCTATTTACATGGGCAGATCTAAATAGTACAGTCCATAGTAGTCCTTAAGGTGGTTGTATTCCATTGGCCAATCTTATATCACATCAGTTCACAAATCAGAGGGTAAAGTGTCGCACCGTTTCCTACCACATTTTGCGTGCAGTGGGTGCAGTCTGCCTGCGGTGTCAATTCGCACAAATGTGTCATCACATACGAGTGTGACAAATGTTTGTTTTCTACCTGTCTCCTCTGCACAGAGGCTACGTGGAGCAGACAACTGTCTGTCTAACGGAGGAGGTGAAGACAAGCTGTCTCACTGCTCTGTCGGAGCTGGAAGACTGTTGCTACGGATACTTCACCAGTCCCATCCACCTGGACCTGAAGGTAGAGTCTGAATCTGGTCAGAATGTGTTTTTGAGAGGATGTGACCTGCTCATTTTCAAATGATTGGATCGGATTGGATTGGGAGCAGCAAAAACAAAAAGGGAGCGCTAGCGTCAATATTTCATCCATGTCATGATATTAGACTGGATCTTTAGGATCATCTTCATATGAATCATTTTTGAAAAGTCTATGACCAGTCGTCGTTCTTGAAGTGGACAGGACTGCGGTGCTCTATTGTGATATGGCATAGTGTTCTATAATAATATATATTTATAAATATTAGATAGGGGAGAAAATGTTTAGGACACCCGTAAGGGCATACAATACAAATACATAATGTGTATAAAAATACACTTACGTTAAACATGGCATACAGCACAATTAAACATTCACACATGCACGCAGGCACACAGGGACACACGCGCACACACGTGCGTGTGCATACCACTTAGCTTCCTCTCCTATCCCACTGCACCAGCTTAAGCAAGAATGCAAGCACAGAGCAAACAAAAATAGATCCAAGCGGTATTGAAAAGCATGAACAGGATGTTTTTTTCCAAGATGTGAATGCTGGGAGGTCCTGAAGGGGCCATAAGAGAGAGGTAATACCGTACATCTGAGTGAAAGATTGTTCCAGACCAATGGAGTTTTGCAACGGAATGCCAGTCTGTGCCCAACTTCAGAACACATTCCTTTAGGAACAGTAAAGTAGGGATGTTGTGAATTATAACAGAAGTGGGCAACATCGACGGAGATGCCTGGCTGCATTGAAGTGATTGGTTGAAGTAGAAGATTAATGGTCATTTTGGTGGTCTTTATGTTTTCCCTGGAATTGTGGACAAAATCAGAAGAGAAAGCTTTAGTTTTGTGGTCTGTGGGCTAAAATGTCATCAAATGGTGGTCTGTGGCTCAAATTCTGGATAAATAGTGGGCCCTGGTATCAAAAAGGTTCAAAACCACTGGAATACACCACCATATGGAAGACAATGAGTCTGGAGAATGTGCCATTTCTCCTTTTGTGTAGACCTACTTTCATATAGTCGAACTTAAAACAGCAGAAGAATATGCAGCCGGCACAGTTTTATCTTTTACCTTTTTAATAAAATGTACTGTCTCATGGAGATAAGGTTCAGGTTCCCAGTCTTGGCTCTCAGTCCAAAAACTAGAAGCTGGACCAGCCGCAGCGCCAACAAATGAAAAGGCACTGCTGGAATGAGCCTGAATAATGCTTTTTATATTACCTGTAAGACATAGAAGGGTGAGATCGTAAGCCTTGAACCCAGTTGGCAGAGTTCGAAGCAATGTAGTGCTGGTAAGCTTAACCAGATGTAATGGCCAGCATTCAAAACCCCGGTCTCCTGTGTGAAAGTCCAACAACATAGAGACTATGAAGACCGTCACGACAAAAGCTATTGTTTTTGCTTAGTAGGGGGTGTCTTGATCTGTCTCAGGAGTTCTACAGGGCTCCGTGCTTGGGCCAGTTATTCCACCGCCTGTGTCGAATTGCTCAGTTCAGTTCAGTTCAGTTCAGGTTTATTTGTCATGTGTATAGATACAGTGGAATGTATAAATACAATGAAATTCATTGTCGAATCACTTGCTCGAATCGAATCGACTATTGAGGTCAATGATGGTTTGTGTGTGGCTGTGTGTACGCGCATATAGGTGTGGTACAGGCAGCTGTGGACTCCGGGTTGGATGCAGGAAGGGGAGAAGATCATGGACGGACTGCTGGGCTGTCTGGACGAGCACCTGTCTCACCTCTCTGATGTCAAACCCACCTGCATGGAGGTGAGACCCTCTGTCTGTCTGTCTGTCTGTCTGTCTGTCTGTCTGTCGTCCTACCTGTCTTCCCCCTTTCTCGATGTAGCCACTTGTATTGCAGTAATAGTATTACTTTTCTCTGTAAAGTAACGAGAATCAGCTGCGGTTGCTACAACAATGCATTCCATCAGTTGGCCACCAATGGACTATATCAGGGGTTTTCAACCTTTCTGATACCAGGGCCCACTATTTATTCAGCATTTGACATTTTCAGCCAACAGACCCAAAACTAAAGATTTATTTTGGTTTTGTCCACAATTTCAGGCTGGATCAAAAATCAAAATGACCGTTCTTCTACATTCTCTAGTTGTGTAGACTTCTTAACAGTTTTCATGCCATTGAAATAGATCTACGTCTCCCGTTATCATTATGATTTACAGTAACAACTGATGCCGCTGACGTTAACGCTACTGTACGTGACGTAGTTACCGGCGCCGGTTTAATTCGATCCCCATGCTAACAGCAGCTAGCAGCGACCGCATCCACCATTGATAGACAATAACAAGAGACCCACCAAACCGCAACCGGAAGTGTGTGTCGCCAACTAACTTGTCCGTGGGGAAACATGGACCGAAATATGAAATATGAGTTTTTGATGAAAAAAACTGGCACTGGCTACCTCCAAAAATATGAAAAAGGGCTGGCACGGAGAGTGTTAATTAAGTGGTGCTAATTTAGATGAATATTTTAACTCTTAAGAGATTACACCCTACGAAACAGTAATGACTGTACAGTTACTTCTGCTAATATTATGGGTTGCGTTTGTCACGCTGCTGCTTTCAACAGCATTGCGTCTGGGAAGACAGATGGGCTAATGCCACTTTACTTTGTGCAAAGTGCAGCGAACAGGCTGCCACCACAGTCAGGCATACCGAAGCCATCTAGAGTCGTAGTCGCGACATTGAGGGGTCAGAAACTGAGCGCTCGAGAGATGTTCATGCAGCTTTATTATTTACGGATGGGGGTGAAAAAATAATGTAAAAAAGTAATATGTATTGTCTTACATATTACTCATGAGTCCAACAAAAAAGTAATGTAATATTACTATTCTAAAGGGGTGATAAGTAATGTATTGCTTATTCTAAGTAATATTGCCCAACACTGCTTACGTACAATATGTCCGTTGTACGTGCACTTGCGCATGCATGCGTGTGTGTGTTTGTGTTTGTGTGTGTGTGCGTGTATGCGTGTGTGCAGGCCCTGGTGTCCCGCCTCCACGCTGAGGCGTCGGTGGAGTATGTGAGGAGGATGATGAAGAGGAAGCTGAGGATGAAGAGCAGACAGGAACAGGAAGCAGCCGCTGGGCTGACACTGGGCGACGCAGACAACCTCCAGCTATACTTCACTGATCAGGTGATGCACGCACACACGCACCCACACACCCACCCACACACCCACCCACACACATACACACACACACACACATACACACATACACACACACACACGCATGCACCCATGCCCACACACACACACACGCCCACACACACACACACCACACACAATCGACCCCTAACCACAGATTACGTTGTCTTGTAACCTTGCTACCAGTTGGTTTTAAACCAGTGGTACAGGGATCACCAGTGGTCCAGTTGAGAGGGTTCCAGGTGGTTCCCAGCTAAGTTGGCTAACCAGATGAAAGGTCGGTTAGCCAGATGTAAACATGAAACCAAATGGGCCCTTGTGGGTCCATTTGGTTTCATGGGTCCATTTGGTTTCATGGGTCCATTTGGTTTCAAGTTTACGCTCTCAAGAGTTAAAATATTCATCTAAATTAGCACCACTTAATTAAGTCTACAAAACTAGAGAATGTAGAAGAACGGTCATGTTGATTTACTGTATGTTTGCCTGTTTTGTTCGGGAAAATCCAGCCTGAAATTGTGGACAAAACAAAAAGAAATCTTTAGTTTTGGGTCTATTGGCTGGAAATGTCAAATGCTGAATAAATAGTGGGCCCTGGTATCAGAAAGGTTGAAAACCCCTGATATAGTCCATTGGTGGGCAACTGATGGAATGCATTGTTGTAGCAACCGTAGCTGATCCACAAGCTAAAAAAAATGATCAGCTATTAAGATTTAAAACCTGAATAATTCATTGCCACTTTCTTTGAAATCCTGTAATTTCAAATGCTGTAGTTTTACTGAATTTATGATCGAAGCGGCATGCATTTCTGTCCGTCCGTCCATCCACAGGGCTCTAGAGAGACTGGTGTGTCCACCGTCTTGTCCAGGTTGGCGGAGGTCATCAAACTCCAGGACCCAGGAAGCATCCAGCTGGAGGTCGCAACGCTGGCTAGAGACTACCCTGACCTCAGGTCTGTCTGTCTGTCAGCGCAGCACACTGCACTGTAGCTTTAAAGATATCCATATCTGCCGCAGAATGTGAAACATCTCCCTTTCAAATCAACCAATATTCATTTAATCAACTTTATTAAACCACTTTATCCCGGCACTAGATTATAGTTTCTGACACAAGATTCTAATTTCTGCCACTAGATTCTACCTATTATTTATTTATATATATTTTTTAGGAATTATCTATGTTTCTGTGTCAGCGATGCTCAACCTATTTCCCACCAATTGCCCACAGAAATATCTGTATTTGGCTGCAGAGGACCCCTACCTGAAAGCGTTTTTTGCTCTCGAGGTCCACCAGAAACAAAAGATTTGAGTTAAAAATATTTGCCCCGAAAGAATGTATACAAATATTTGACATGATTTTCACGATATAGCAGACCTACCAGCTCATAGCGCGCCACCGAGTGGCGCACTATGAGCTGCTATTTTTCAATAGTTGAAGCCAATTTGTAAAAACAGATGACATTGATATGTAGTACAAGGACAGTGTTTCATCTCAATGGCTTGTTTTGATCACACCCGGATGATGTTTATCAAAACTTCTGCTGCAGTGTTTCCCAAACATTTTAGCCTGCATGTGACCTATTTAGAGTTCCAGGGTGGAATGTAAACATTCTCCTGGGACTCTAAATAGTGAGAATAGCAGATCTACCACCTCACAATGCACCGTTTTGGCAGACGCGTTGTGAGCTCATAGACCAGGAATATATGGAAATTCTTTGATTTCTTCACAAAATTACTGGAACCAAAAAGTACTGATACTGAAAAATATTGTTTTACGAAGCTTGGAAATAATACTGACAACATGTAAGAAACAAAAAAATAAAAGTTTCTGATTCCAGTGAACAGGGAGATCTTTATAGAGCTGAGCAGTCCCGCCACTTTCATGATGTTGCCCTCTGGCCAGAAGGAATTAAAATTATATTTATAAATACAATTACGCCGCGGACAAAGCCAACTCGTGACAAATCATGACAACAAACACTATTTTGGACCGATCAAATCACAAGTAAGAAGAAAAATAACGGCAGGATACCACACTATTTGTTTCGTTTTTCTTCTTACAAATTATTTGATCGGCTCAAAACATTGCGTGTGGTGACAGGATTTGTCACAACTTAAGTTGTCTTTGTCCGCAGCGTAATGGTCTTCATATAAATCACTTTGGAAAAGCCTTGGAGGAAAATGATTGGGGAATTCATTTCTGGGCCACGTGCAACGTTGTGAAAGTGATGGGATTGCGCAGCTCTATACACCCTGCCTAACTAAGAAGGCATTTTGGAAGGTGCAGTTACCGTTGTGTCGCCTGCCTTGTTCACCATTGCAGTGCTCGTCACGTGGCGGCGCTCCTGTCCGTCAAAAGCACCCTGTCCTCCGCCGACCTCAGGTCCATCAAAGCCAGCGTGGAGGAGATCCGCCCGTCGCTGTCGTCCGCCAATCACAGCCTGCCGTTCTTCTCCAAAGTCACGGTGAAAGGGACGGGCAAACTGGGCATCAAAACATGAAGAGAAGGATGAAGAGTCGGGCAGACTGAGATGAACTTTAGAGCTTATTAGATCACCTTTAGATCAGTGGTTTTCAACCAGCAGGGACCACCAGTGGTCCTTGAGAGAGTTCCACGTGGTCCCTAGCTAAATGATGAAAAGTTGGCTAACCAGGTGTAACCAGGTGTAACTCTCTTAATGTTTAACTCTCAAGAGTTAAAATATTCATCTGAATTAGCCCAAGTCTACACAACTAGAGAATGTAGAAGATTAATGATCTGTATGTTTGACTGTTTTGTTTCCCAAATCCAGCCTGGAATTGTGGACAAAAGCAAAAGAAATCTTTAGTTTTGGGGTCTGTGTAGCCTGGTCTAGCCCTCAATGATTTTGGCCTTGGGGGGCGGGTGTGTCGTGGGATCCACACGGCGGAAGTGCTGCGCTCTGATTTGATCTCACTAACGTGTCGTCATCTCCGGCCCCTCCCCCTCCCGTCTACTGCTGTTCTACGTCACATCATTTAGAGCGACGCCCACCCCGGAAGGTTCACTCCGCCCTCAAGGCCACTTTCCAACGTGCGTTAGTCCAGGCTTTCCGTTTTCGCGCAAGGCGAACGAAAATGAAAGCTTGGGTGTCGAGGCTAGGGTCTGTGTGGCTAAAATGTCATGGTGGTCTGTGGCTCAAATTCTGAATAAATAGTGGGCTCTGGTATCAAAAAGGTTGAAAACCACTGCTCTAGAAGCTCAGATGCCTTTGTTACAGTACTTCACTACCGCAGCCCTACGTTATGTATGCAAATAGCAGATCTACAGGCGCTTAACGCATAGCAAAGAGGACGCCCCTCGAAAATGTTCGCCAACAGAGCTGAGTAGTCCCGCCCCCTCGTGACGTCGCCCCTGTTCCAGAAATGGATTCCCCATTCATTTTTATTGTCGACTTTTCGAAAAATTATTCATATGAAGACGATTATGCCGCGGACAACTAGGGTGACGAACGTTTTGGGACTATCAAATCAAATAATTTCTAAGGATATGATATTGCATTCCTGATACTGCATGGCAATATTGTGGAGGTTGACATGATTTATCATGACCCGAGTTGGCTATGTCCGCGGCGTAATCGTGTTTATATTAACCATTTTTGAAAAAAAAGTATGAGAAAAATGAATGAGGATTCGATTTCTGGAACACAGGCAATGTCATGAAAGGGGTTTGGGACTGCTCAGCTCTATAATGCTGAAAGCGAAACAGGGTGGAGGTTGGTTATGTAGATTCTAAATATCCCTCGGTTTAGCTGATTACTATGAAAAGCACGTTGATACTGGGTACCTAATATGAGCTAGAAGCACTGGTGTCACTTTGTAAAATAGATTCAACTTTTACTTGCATGAAATGATTATGAAGTATTACTGGGGTCACTTTGTAAAATATATTTACTTATATAAGATTTCCATTCATGTTCTAATTTTTAATGATTATCCATGCATACACCATAAATAATCATTATCAGTCTTTGTTTGTCTCATGCTATGTGCGCGCGCACACACGCGCGCACACACACACACACACACACACACACACACACACACACACACACACACACACACACACACACACACACACACACACACACACACACACACACACCACACACACACACACGGTAGAGGTTATGAACATCTGTTTGATCCTATCTTGCAAGTGAGGAATGTTCCACATTCTCACACAACAAAGCTGAGTTTATGAAGTCTGTGCGTTATACTGTTGGATTCAAACTCCATGACACTTTCGATCACAGTTGCTATAAGGTCCTCACGGCCCCTTTTCCACAATTTTTAAGTAGGCTATTGTAAAAATAAAAGAACGGAAGCAAAAAAAAAAAAAATCTGTACACAAGACATATTTTGTACACACTCACACACACACACTAGCACCACCTTGTCCTGAGCTGGACGTTAAAGGATTTGCTGACAGCAACAAAAGTTCTGGACCGTCTGTCTGTAGAGGCAAAGCCAAGTGTCTGTCTACAGGGAAACAGCGGCAGCATCAAAGCAAAAGCGACATAAAGGAGGGGGGGTGTTATGAGGCGTGCACACCAGCTATTTTTTCAATAAAACTTAAAACACCCCGTACAGAATTGAGATCTGAAAAGAAATTGAGATCTGAAAAGAAATTGAGATCGAGACAATGTGCTGTGTTACTCTTAGTGATCCACAGTCCATTTACTCTCAGAGGCATGCAGGTCTGTGGAATGAAAACGTTTGTGAATCACTGGGCTAAAATGTCATCTGAAAGTGTTGTAGCTGCAATGTTTATTCTATTTGGTGGAACTTTGGTTCCCTCTGGTGGTGGAACTCACACAGTTCCCCCTATTTTAAACTTAACCATACAATGTAGGCATTTTAGCAGACACTCTTAATGTACAAGTTTCTAAATAATAATAATAATATAAATAAAAATCATAATAATAATCTTGGTTTGAACATAGGCTGGTCTAAGTTTTGGGATGTATATTAGACGTTTTCTACCCATTAAAAAAGGGGCGGAATTTGAAAATGTGTGCCATGTAGCCTCTGTGTATGGTTGTGTTCTATGACGGTTTAGTGGTTTAGTGCAGTATTTCCACATAATTTAATGTTAGTCATTGACTGAAGTAAATATTGTATGACTTATACAAACAACAAAAACAATTAACAGAAACAAAGAAGAAAAACACAACCAAAGGCAGTGTGAAACAAATGTAATTGTGATTCAAAGGAAAAGCATATCTGCTGTTTTCTGGAAGTTAAATTATGTCAAATTGTGTATGCTGTTTACAAGTCTGACTAACAAAGTACTCAATCATACAACGTGAACAGAGGCTACATGAAGGTGTCACTGTGGGCCTAAATTAGATTATTGTTAGACTGCACATTTTAGATATACTGTTTTGTTTCAAGATATGTTGCTCATTCATTCATTGATATTGAGTTTAGAAACAAATGTGACCGTACTGAATGAAGTAGAAATACTGTATACTAATATGTGCATCAGTGTGTTTCAACCTTTTTTATCCCAAGGCACATTTTCGATCAAGCTTATTTCAAGCAGTGCTAACTCAAATCACCACTGCATATAACCACTCCATGACATTTCTTCAAGTATTAAAAAAAATGCGTTAAGGGTTCCAACAGTACACACTGGTACACGCTGTAAAAATGCTAATAACACATTATTAACATTTCGACAGCGCATACCAGTTCCCACTAATATCCAGTAACTTCACATAGCCATTGAAGAGGAGTGGACCAACATTCCAAAGGCCACAATTGACAATCTGATAAACTCTATGCGAAGAAGATGTGTTGCACTGCTGTTGCAAATGGTGGTCACACCAGATACTGACTGTTTCGGAGGCCCATACACCCAATGAGGCAAAAGAAAATTGCACATTTCAGGGTGGTCTTTTATTGTGGACAGTCTAAGGTACACCTGTGCACTAACCATGATGTCACATCTGCATCTTGATGTGGCACACCTGTGAGGTGGGATGGATTATCTTAACAAAGCAGAAGTGCTAAATATCACACATTTAGGCAGATTCGTGAATAGTGTTTGAGAGAAATGGTTATATTGTATATCTGGAATGAATTTTAGGTCATTAAGTCCATCCCCTGAAAAATGGGAGCAAAAACAAAAGTGTTGCGTTTATATTTTTGTTGAGTGTAAATAGCATAAATGTCAGTCAGTCGTTGTGCACTATTGTGTTGTGATCTTGTAGGGGTTTTTTTTAGCTTCAGGGGTTGGGGTATGTTTTGTCAGTGTGTGTGTGGTCCCTGATATTTTGGGCAATGAAAAGTGTGCCTTGGGATTAAAAAACTTTGAGAAACACTGCCCGAGGCCAGTTCCACATTAGTTAATTGGTTATAGTATAAGCTTTGAGAATGAGAACAGTTGATTTCTCGAAAACATGTATAAATCATGAGCTGGGGAGGAGAGAGGGTGGAGCATATGACCTGAGTGAGGGGTGGAGCATATGCAAATGTTTGTTGTGGTTGGTGGAGAAATGCTTCTATTGTTCTCCCCATTTGACCATCAATCCAAGCTGTTAATTCACATCTCAGGCTATAAGAAGAGTATGTTATTGGTCAGTTCCCCACAACTCCCCCAGGATTGATTGTGGACTCCAGACTTCAAGTAAAGATGAACTCTCTGAACCCCACCAACAACAATTCTGCTCAGCAGGATGATCAAGACCTCTGTAAGTTACTTACTTTTCTCATGGGTGTGTTTTTTAATCTAATCTTTTTATGTGCTTTGATTTAATATTAGACTAGGCTTAAAGGGGTACTTCACCCAAAAAAAAAACTTTTGGTCATTTTATGGTCTACTCAGCCTCATGTGAACACACCAGACAGTTTATAAGTTACTCCTTTCAGTATTTAGATATTTGATGTTCATTAGTCTGCCATTAGTCTGCCAGACCCAAACCCATTTAACTTAAAACTCCATTTTAACCATGACAGATTATTCGAAAACAACCCATCTTTTTTCTGGTGACTTATATTGTCCTCCTAATACGTGAGAGGGCAGTGGAATTGCATCTACAGTTTTCATTTATTTTTTAAATATTGTTTTGTAAAATGTAGCCCCTCCATATTTGGGAATGCCCACCCAAATGAATAAAAACAATATTTTAAAAATAAATAAAAACTGTAAATGAAATTCCACAGCCCTCTCACGTATTAGGAGGACAATATCAGTCACCAGAAAAAAGATGGGTTGTTTTCGAATAATCTGTCATGGTTAAAATGGAGTTTTAAGTTATAATGGGTTTGGGTCTGGCAGACTAATGGCAGACTAATGAACATCAAATATCTAAATACTGAAAGGAGTAACTTATAAACTGTCTGGTGTGTTCACATGAGGCTGAGTAGACCATAAAATGACCAAAAGTTTTTTTTTGGGTGAAGTACCCCTTTAACAAAATGTCTCATATGAACCCATTGTATGAACCCATTGTTTCCAAATCAGTGTTGAATCATCAGTCTAGCATCCCTGGTCTACCAGAGGGGGACAAAGACATTTCCCTAAGCAAAAGAACCACTGCTGTGATAAATGTGGAAAACACCTCCGCAGCATGACCCACCTTAAAATACATCAGCGAATTCACACCAGAGAGAAACCCTATGGGTGTGATCAGTGTGGACAACACTTTTCTCGCAAAGACAACCTTCAAACACACCAGAGAATACACACTGGTGAAAACCCCTATGGATGTGATCACTGTGGACAACAATTTACACCAGAGAATTCACACTGGCGATAAACCCTATGGATGTGATCAGTGTGGACAACACTTTTCTCACATGGTCAGCCTTTAACGCCACCAGAAAGTACATACTGGAGGGAAAACATATGAATGTGATCATTGTGGTAAACACTTCTCTCAATTGTCCAACCTTAAAACACACCAGAGAATTCACACTGGCGGGAAACCCAGAGTTTAGTGTGAACACTATGACAAGCTTAGCACCTCCATATAATAGTGTTGAATGGTTTATGTTTGGATTCATTGCAAGTAGACTTAAGATCCTGTAATTGACATTGTTGTGGCTCTTCTCTTCACTGGCCCGAGTGTGTTCAGGGAAATGATTGGAACTGAAAAGTATGGTGGCGACTTTCCCTGCATTGCACCATTCTGTGTACGTTATAAATTGACTGTATTCTACTCATGACCCTGCATGTTTCATGATTATGAATTGATTATGTTGCTGTTATAATGTATACTAAACATGTCACACCAACATTATGCTGCAGATCGAAATAAAAGTTTTGATATTCAATTGAATTCTCAGTCTTATTTACACGCACACACATATTGTCCTGTTAGACCACAGTTGGAAGGTATTGATAGCTAGACTCTAGCTACAATTCCCAATCTCTGTTGCTACTCCTCCATGCAATGCTACTCTTCCATAGCTCCCACTATTGTGCCAAATCAATACTGTCGCAAAATGCCGGTAACCTGTGGGTTCAGATTTGCCCAATGAAAGGATTACAAAGCTCACTAAAAATGCCATGAGGCATGGCAAAACATGCAAGCGAGGCTTACACGTGAAAGAGAGAGCAAATGCAGCTTCTCTCTGTGTTGCGTGATCATTGATCATTGGCAAGAAGTAGTGCAACTGCAAACAACATTCACAGATGTTGAGATGATAAAGGAATGCTGGCTGCAGGAGGTATATTTCTTTTCTCTTTTACGTCCACTATGATTTGGCTTTACTGGAGTCAAACTTAAAATTATTATTTATTAATCATAGGCCTAGCCTACTTGACATGCACATGAATATTGTAACATTAAAAAAACATAATACATATAATACTAATGATGAAAAAGAAAAAAATGTATAATTGTATACAACCCCTATAGTGGGGTTTCGTCTCCATGTTAAATGTGGATGTCATTTACAACTCTTGTAAAAGTTTCACTTTCAGTCCTAATTTGTTGGTGAGGGTCTATAGAACCATTTTGGTTCGAGTGGCCCGCACACAAATTAAATATTTGGCCTGTAGGGGGCGTAACAAGGTGCCAACCCTACCAAAACATGTAAACTGTTGTAACTTTTGATCAAATTGTCCAATCTGTACATATGGGATATCTATGGATTCACAATTAGGAGTAGCATTTGCTACCTAAACCTAATTACACATAAAATATATTTTTTCATCCATTATTGGTGTATATCGACAAAAATAGCAAGCAAAACAAGCTAAAATTAGCTAAAACCGAAGTGAGTTTCCATCTCCATGTTAAATTTAGTTGTCATTTACAACATTAAAAGTTTAACTTTCAATACTAAATTCTAGGTGAGGTAACCATTTTGGTTAGAGTGGCCAGCACGCAGATAAAGATTATTGGGGGGGGCTTCCAAAATATGATATAAGACTGTCGTAACTTATCCAATCTGAACATATGAGATATTCACATTCAGAAGTAGTATAATTTAGACCATATTACCCCAGCCCCCCCCCCCCCCCCCCCCCCTCCCCACCCCCTTGTGTGTATCCACAAGAATAGCACGTAGTCCAGCCTCTATGTGCAGTATTTTGATGATAACGGCATGAATTTTGGAACACAGTTGGAGCATGTCATTAGGAGCGTTGTTGGCTATGGCACCATCACAGATTTGTCCCTTGGTAATCCTGACAGCTATTTTCTAAAATATTAATTCTAGTAAATAGTCCCACATTGTCAATGATGAGGAATTCATTGGTACTATTTACATTTGTCCTGTGACCATGGTAGATATTTCTCATAATAGTGATACATACCTGCTGATATTTTAACAGTAATTAAAATTCTCTGATCCTGATTCTGGTAACTAATCCTACGTTTTCAAGGACGAGGTCTAAAGGATGACGTGGGGTGAGGGCTTCCAGCCAGAGTTTCTCCTCACTTCTTATGGCCTCAGTGTTCTGGGGCTCTGTCAACTATGTCAATGCCATTGTCTTTGCTGTAGGTTTCTTTCCAAGTCTCTAGCTCAGCCCTGCAAGGTCCAACCCAGACTTGTGCAGATGGCTGCTGGCTCATCTGGAGGCCCCGGTTTGTGTGATTAGGTGGGGTTGACTGACGCAATCAGGATTAGGGGCTTGACCCTTTCAAACTGTGGCAGTCTAGCCAAGCGTCTGCATTTGTTTTGGAGGCTATATACAGGAGACAGTTTCTCACCAGCACCAGGTATCATGAGGTGAAGGCTCCTTCAATTGACATTGTTGTTGAGTCTTCATGGGGAGAAGCATTATGCATTCCGAACCATCTTCAAGAAGGACATGAGAGTCAAAAAGAATGGTCACCATGGTGCAATATAACTACTTTGAGTATGACTATTTTCCTGTCAACTAGCTTGTGTGTGAAGGTACAGCACTTCAGCAGGGGTTTTCACCAGACAGCTTTTACTGTATGGATCTGGATGGGATCTGGCTAGAAGTACACAGACTGGTGTTGGATCTGGATGGGGATCTGGCTAGAAGTACACAGACTGGTGTTGGATCTGGGTGGGGATCTGGCTAGAAGTACACAGACTGGTGTAGGTTCTGGGTGGGGATCTGGCTAGAAGTACACAGACTGGTGTTGGATCTGGGTGGGGATCTGGCTAGAAGTACACAGACTGGTGTTGGATCTGGATGGGGATCTGGCTAGAAGTACACAGACTGGTGTTGGATCTGGATGGGGATCTGGCTAGAAGTATACAGACTGGTGTTGGATCTGGGTAGGGATCTGGCTAGAAGTACACAGACTGGTGTTGGATCTGGATGGGGATCTGGCTAGAAGTACACAGACTGGTGTTGGATCTGGGTGGGGATCTGGCTAGAAGTACACAGAGTGGTGTTGGATCTGGATGGGGATCTGGCTAGAAGTACACAGACTGGTGTTGGATCTGGATGGGGATCTGGCTAGAAGTATACAGACTGGTGTTGGATCTGGGTGGGGATCTGGCTAGAAGTACACAGACTGGTGTTGGATCTGGGTGGGGATCTGGCTAGAAGTACACTGGTGTTGGATCTGGATGGGGATCTGGTTAGAAGTACACAGACTGGTGTTGGATCTGGATGGGGATCTGGTTAGAAGTACACAGACTGGTGTTCTGACCTCACTGGGTACTGGTCAATCGGGTAGAGCTGGTTTGAGTTGGAGTGAGTACTAAGAATATGTCAGCTGATTTCATGGGCTCACTTGATTTTCACATATAGGGTAGAAGACATGGATTTACTGCCTACATAAATACATCAATATTACACATTTTGATGATTTGACTATTATCTAGCATTTTATAAAAAATCATAATCCTTGAAAACGTTTTGTCATCAGAATCAAGATTGTATGTTGTATGAGCTGAATTGGTAAAATAACACAGATGGTGGCCACCATAGCTGTCATCACAGACCCATAGCCAAAACAATTCCTTATGGCAGGCTTTAACTTTGTGCCAAATGTCATGCTTTCATTGAAAAGTGCACAATTTTCACACAGAGGCTGGGCTATAAGTGGGTATGCCTAACTTTAATCCCCCCAATACTGTATTGTTTCTATTTATTTACAATTTATACCATTACTCATTCATGATAATATAGGTAGGCACTAACTTCATCCTTCTAGGTTCAACAGAATTTAAATTAGGTGCCATTTGAAGTAATTTGATGTACATGGGCGTCCATTTTTTCCATATCATATTCCAAACATTAATATTTGAAATCCAGTTAATTCCTGGGTTAGTATTGACTAGATATAGCAAAAGAAAACAAAGAAAAAACAGCAATTGTGAGAAAATAAAGACTTTTAAGAAAAACAAAAATCCGATTTTGGTCAATTTTGAAATTAGGCAAAAAATGCATATTTTTTTCATCTACAGATGGGCCACTCGAACTAAAATTGTTCTATAGGTCATCATCTACAAATTAGAAGCGAAAGTCAAACTTTTACAAGAGTTGTAAATGACGGTGTGTCGTGGGACCCCACTACTACTGTAAAACTGCACAAAATTACCCAGAATGTGAACTGTGTGCAACATGTTGCAAATTACAATATTTACTACATATTCAAACAGTGTGATCGGTTTACCTGCTTTACTTGCACTATTACTTTCATTGTCTTGCTATTAATATACAATCATGATTCTGATATGCGTAAAAATAGTGTTACAAAGTAAATGCAGATGTGGGTTCCAGAATTCAAATCTATGCAATTATGTGGCCCAACAGTGTTTCTCAAGGGGTGCGACATGGCCCATTAGTGTGACTTGTGATATGCAGATGTGTGCTGTGAGAATTGCCCCCAAAATCCTCAGCACACCCCGAAACCAATAGATACTGCAATGTATGTTCTGAGATGCAAGAAATACAACATGCTAATGGCTGTCGTGACGAACATAGGTGTGATTCCGTGCGTCGTGAGGCTCAACATTAACAATAGAAATGTTATTGCAAATGCATGTCTTTGTCTGTATGGAACAACTTGACTATACTAAATATGCCAGCCACAAGCTTAGCTTATCAGTTACACTGGGTTGTACGACATGGAACTAACAACCAAAAGGAGATGCATCCAGAAGACACTACATTTCGGTCCCTTCAAGCCCAGATCTCACAGTGCTGTCCCACAGCAGTACACACAGCACCGCCAAGTCTTCATCAGCCCCTCGCCGCCCAGTGAGGGAGCAACGGCGACGCCAACTAAGAAAGGTGCCAGAATGTACCGCTGGGACCAACCCAACGACCACCTCCGTCCCAACACCCAAGAACAAGCAAGACCGTCCATCCATACAAACTCAACTACTTTAAAAACAAATGAATAGTTTTAATGAGTACTGTAATGAGTTTCCCTCTCATGGGATTTCAGGCACTGCCCCCAACACTCAGGCATGTCCCTGCTGAGATGGCAAGATGCAACGGTGAGACGGGACCCATCCAGGAAGATCATACTGCTGTGCGACGTAATATTGATCAATTACTTCTGGAGAGAGTAATTCACTTTGCCCTTTGTCGTAACGTAACCACACACACCCCCACCGCGCAAAAGCATTTTTAACCCTTTAACCCTTAGGTATTTACTCTAAACTCTCTTTTAAGTAGAATAGGTCAGTAGATTACTTCACAACACTCCGTTTTAGAAAAATAGAAATCAATTATTTTGCGCAAATAGTAAAATAAATAAATAAATAAATAAAAAATACCAAGTGCTCTGTAACACTGTAGGGATGAAAATGCATATGAAAATGCGTATGAAAATGAGTGTAATGACCTTGTAAAGGTCTGAGGAAGGGCTTTGGCCCGAAACGTCACCATATTAATAAATTATCATTCGGGAGCATCAAAATGTTGTGCAGATTTTCTTTCTATTGTTTAGTCATGGCATATTTTTAATCTAGCACCCTACCCAAATTGTTTTTTTTTTTTTTTTTTGGATGTGCGTGTTCCTTATCACCTTTCCTGAAAATGAGTATACCTGTATACTGAAATACACTTATTTTCACACATACTTATTATAGAATACCAAAAATAATCAATAGTCTATCTCAGAAACATCATCAGAATGCAAACACTGTTTCTTTTACCCTTGAATAATTTAAAGGACACATACAGTATGTGGGCCCACACACTCACACAGACACAGTCCCCCAACAAAGCTGGCAAACTATGCAAAAGTCCCCCATAAAACCCTTTAGTTGCAGTCCTGGCCTTTGCTTGTGTGCAGTGTGGCCTCAAACCACAAATAAAAGCATTTTTACCTTGAATGCTCATGTAGTTTCCAAGAACAGTCACTGCAGCCACAGGGTGGAGTCTAGTAAGCCCATGTGTGCACTGTGCAGTCCAGTCATCTCCTCCCATGTCACCAGAGAACTTCTTGAGTGCAGCTCTGGTTGCTCCAGCTCTATACCGGAACGTCCTCTTGGTGTCTTCTAGTCAAAAACAACAGACTACAGTCACTACACAATCAACAGTCCAACTGTGGAAGGTAAACTAGGTCTACAAAGCGTCTGTCCTTTTGGAATGAACTGACTACTAGACTCACTGAGCTAGTGTTGGCATTAGCGTTAGCTTCAACACATCAGAACAGTCACTGACTGAACTTCTTGCAGACCTCCAGCTTGCTTCAGATTGTCTTTCTTACTGGCTAAACACTCTTCTTAAGATACAGATAACACGCATGTTTGTGCACTGTAATCTTATAGCATAATGCAGACTGTCTCTGAATTACTTTTCACTTGTTTTTACTGTTCTCTCAGCCTCTGCTCTCTTCATCATGTCCCCCCTCCTGTTGTCCGTGCAGCAACAAACACTGTACCATTGTTCCCCCTACAGAATTTTGGTTCCATGTGAGTGCTCGTTTGGAAATCACATTACATGTTTCTTTGTAAAACCAAAACAAAACTCCAAATCAATTATCATGAAGTCTCAAAACGTTTTCTTAAACAAACACGCCACACCATTTCAAAGCTTTCAACAGTTTTTATTTAAATGATTGTAATACTGTCAAAAGCATATTCCGTATCTGGGTTACAAATGTTTGTTCATGTGCTGGTCGAGATGGCTCCATTCACGGCCATGTATTTATGGAACTTTGACTCCCTTTGACTGTGAATTTGACTCCCATGAAAACGTCCTTGGATGTGTTATGATGGCGTAGTCAAGTGACCTGCGTGAGCGTGACTCTTCATCTGTAAGTTTCTTTCAGTCTCCAAATGAAACTGAGTTGCTTTGGCTGTTAATTTGGATGGCACTGATCCATTTTAACAGTAAATAAGCAACTCAAGTTGCCGTGTGTTGCTGCAGCTGCACTCCTTGTGGTAAGCAGCTCGGTGGCCTTGCGGTTAAAGTGTCTGCCCCAAGACCTGGAGGTCAGGGGTTCGATTCCCAGCCAGGTCATATCAAATGCTCTGCCTCCCTACACAGCATAAGGGTTGGATTGAGGGTAAGTCATATTTGTACTACTGTGTCTAGGGGTGCATTTTTACTGTACATCAATCTGCCTCACCCTAACAGAGGCCATGACCTATGGGCCTCTATTTCTGTAGGCCTCACAACAAGGCTTACTACTACTAGCGGTGGTGTGGAATGTGTGTGTCAAAGTTGATGGGGTGAACGGTTCTGAAGTTATGTGAATTACACATTCGGCCAATCGGATTCGAATGACTATAAAGCACTAACAAAGCTTAAGAGCTGATTTCCATTGTGGTCCTTGGAGAGTTTAAAATGTGTTTGTTCTGCACTGTGCTCACATCATGTGACAGCGGCAGACTCTATACCCAGGTGGGTATTGGTGTGTTTACCTCCAACGTGGCACAGGGCTGATGCAATACTGGCTCAACAGGTGCAATGCTGGAAGATAATTAATTGTCCCACGTAATGAGGGGAATATTCACCCCTCATTTCACAACATGTGCAAAATAATCAACAACCTGTAGGGCTACTGTAAGTGACATAATAGACATATCGCCAACAATATAGTACATCACAATGGTAGGTTGAAAGTGATCCTTTGAAATGGAAAAAAGGTTGGAAAAGAAGAAAAACATTAACATGGTGAAACACAACTTGATGATGTCATCAAGTTCTGTTACACCATGTTAATGTTTTGTTTTTTGTTTTTTTCAGACCCCTATTTCTAGGAAACACAGAACGGGGAACTTTTTTTTTCATGTCCACAGAACATCTCTAAGGACTAGCCTAATAATGCCATACAAATGTTGAAAATGGGTGGATTTGCCCTTCCACCCCAAACGGATTTCTTAACTTTATGTGCAGTTGATTTATTTCCAAAAAGTGTTCCAGTTGTTATTTTGTGAAAACACTCCTTAATGGCTGTTTCACCAATCCCAAAAGAAGCTTTGGGTGTTGCTCAAAATCACCTATTTACATTACTCCGAAATGCATTTTTTGCTATATATTGTCTCTCTACCATGTCAATAGTGTTGACACTCACACTTTAACTTTTGGTTCAGTAGTGGTTCAGGCATAAACCGTGTGCCATGCCCCCACCTTCTGAGACAGCTGAACCAAAAGTGAAAGTGTGGGTGTCAACACACTACTGATATGGTGGAGAGACAATATATTGCAAAAATGCATTTTGGAGTGATATAAATAGGTGAATTTGAACAACAGCCATTAGCCCCATTCTAAGTTAATTTTGGGGTAGAGGAAACAGCCATTTTGTTTGTTTGTTTGTTTGTTTATTTTCACTTACAAAATATTTTAAAAACATTACAAAAGTTATTAAAAGATGTGAAGGAGAAAGCCGAGAAACCCTCCAGGGGCTTAAGTGATGGCATTCTCCGAGAGCAGTGAGGGTTATATCAACATTGAAGGATCTTGTACAATAAAAAATATCACACAGAAGGAAAGAAACAGAAAAACAAAACGGAAACAAAACACAATCATCAAATTAAATTGGTAAACCGTATGGAAAATAAGTCACATTTAGGAGGAGTGATTTTAGACCACGTTTGAATTGATGAGATGACAGTTCCCTTTGATGTAGGTCTATAGGCAGAGAGTTCCAAATTTTGGACCCTCTGAAACCTATATTAAATTGGGTTTGGGACGTGCGTGCCTTGGGCGGTCTAAGTAGATTTGAGCTACGACTTGTATAATTACTAGAAGTTCGGGGCGCTTTGCGCCCCGAACCTCTAGCGCCACGCGTTGGATCTGTGAGGAACTAAATGTCATGAGTTCATTGTTTTTAATCAAATAGCTAGTTGGTGGAAAACTGCAGGGGTTCTGAAGTAGTGGATTGCAAACCATACATTAAAGTAATCAACGTTGACATAGACAACACATAAATAATAAGTAATATTATAAATGGTGTTACAAATCAAAATATTTTTATTGACATATGAAATCTGAAGAGGTTGTCTTAAGTGATGTGTACACCCTGAGCAAGCAGTTTTGCAACAGTGGTAGAGAATGAGTCCTTCTTAACCGAAAGAAACATCAGGCAGATCCTGGCTGTAGGGTGGAAGGCTGAGTGGTTTGAAGTTGTTGGAAGTAGGTTGGGAGGTCAGTCTTGATCTGCACTTGGTGGTCTGTGATATGAGCCCGCATGAAACTGTTAAATGGAAGACAGAAAAATATGTGGAGAGTGAGTACATAGCTATTGATGTCAATAGTAACTATATCAGTCATTGCCTTGAATGATCAATGTAACAAACAGGTTTAGAGTCACACACCATCCATGTACTGTATATACAGTAGATAGAAATGAGAATGGGAAAGTGTGCATGCAATAGCAAAAGACAGACTGTAGATGAAGAAAGTCTCAACAACACATTGGTGTAATCCAACATAGCCCTGGGCCAGTCAGTGCTTAAAGTGAGTGTTGGTATAGAGCTGCCATTAAGCATTTGCATAATGAGTGCGATTGGCTATTGGATTGGCAATTGTTCTTTGCTGGGTGTGAACTACAATGAAACTGGGCAATGGCACTTAATATGTTGGTTAGAGGACACAGAA
Organism: Benthosema pterotum; assembly: GCA_039105355.1. NCBI lineage: Eukaryota > Metazoa > Chordata > Actinopteri > Myctophiformes > Myctophidae > Benthosema > Benthosema pterotum. The sequence goes on along the minus strand of CM076983.1, from coordinate 30,528,573 downwards.
TGGGAGTATTTGTTTTGAATGTGTCTGTAAGGTGTATTACTACAGTAAAATGTTGCAAATGGGTGGAATTTCCTTTTAAGTGCAATTGACATGTCACACACACACACACACACACACACACACACACACCTTGTAGATCGCCAACATCATAATATCATTAAACATCATTAAACATTGTTCACAGCTGGAGATGAACGGACATATGACGGCGGTATGGGAGAACAACTGAGTTACGAAAACTCAGTTCACTTTATAGGTCCCGTCAAATGGCCGATTTTCTACATAGACGTGGATTGAATAGGGACAAAGAAATGGGACAACCGTGTAGGGAATGCATTGGAGTCTATGAGCTCACGCGAATACATGAACCACGTGACCAGCCCGTTTTCTGCCCCTGGTTGGCGCAAGTTGCGCAACAATGACCATAGCTTGGCTGAAAACCTGCGTGACGACGTATCGTCTTTGATACCGTTCTAACCAAGTATTCTGTCAAGTGAAAACAGTGCAGCTCGCCTATTGAAGTGTATGAGAACGCAATGCGTCCGTGTTTAAACACTGAAATCAGAGCACCGCCGCCGTAGTAGCATGTCATCCCACAGCCATTAGTAGAATGCTATATAGAGTACCCGCCATTGGACTGGCCCCATGAAGTCAACGGAGTTGGTGTAACTCTGCCCCTAAAATCAAAGTAAAGTTGCGCCAATGAGGGGTCAGAAACTGAGACTGTTCCGCAGGGGTTTGAAATAGGCTACGGTACATTGTAATCAATGAGGCGTGTGACAAAGACGTCGATATTGAACAATACGTTCGGTACAATGACAACTAATGTGTTGTCATGTCTATGTCGTAGGCCTAGGCCTACTACAGAACAATGTAAAATATACATAGAGGTTTAATTTCTGCTGGGCTGTTGCCTCGGTCCTATGCATTTATACCTGTAAAGTTGATAACGCAGTCATGTATGCACGCACGCGCGCATCATGTGATTAAATGGGTAGAAGCAGTGTGGTAAATATCCGCAAGTTAGGAATCCTTACTTTGAGCAAAAGTGGAAAAGTTTGTGTGTCTTTGCTGGGAACACATGCATACGTGCATGCACAATGATGTGCTTTACATGCAGTATTTTTGTTGAGAAAGACTTGAAAAGTTGATATGTCTTTGCAGAGAGAAACACGCAAGCATAAGTATAAGTGTTAAGTATTACCTTTTTTTGCTGCCGTTAGATGTCCTTTCCAACTTTTGGCCTTAGAGATGTCGTTTCCAAAATGTCGTGTTAAAATCCATGGTTTGTTTGGAGGTGGGATGTGAGGAGAACAGCGTTCCGAGACCCTTGCTCACGGAACGGTAGGCTACTTGTGAGGAGCTACAGCCAGCATAGCGTCAGCTGAGCATTGCAGCGCAGCCGTTTTCCCAGCGTAACAATTGCAGCTTCCGGTGCAGCTTAGCGCAACCCATTGCAACGCAGCTTGCAACCCATTGCAACGCAGCCAGCGCAACAATTGCAGCTTCCGGTGCAGCTTGCCAAATGTATAATAGGATGAACTTGATGGTTATACCCAAATAGATTGTGAAAAAGGGTGGGGAGTGTTTTTCCTAGTGATCCATGAACAAATAAACCCACCTGTAAATGGTTCACTTGATAAATACTAAGAATACCTAAATGACTGAATAAAGGCTGGGATGTATGCCTTGGATGTACACAGCTTATTATTCTCACAGCTCGTTTCTGAAGACGATATAATGTCTCCAGTTTGGACTTGTGAGTACTAGCCCAGACTATGTTACAGTAATTTATATAAGGATAAATCATAGAATAATATAAGAGAGTGGCCACCTCCGAGCTGATCAAATAACGTGTTTTGCGTAAAATACCAATACTCTTAGAAATTTTGGTAGATATAGACATAATGTGTGGTTTCCAAGACAATGATTCGTCAACTAAGATACCAAGGAAACGTGTGGAGCACACATTATTTATAGGGATATTATCAATTATTATATTGGACGATTTGTTAAAACTATGTGGTTTAAGACCAAAGCGTATAAAGTTTGTTTTTTTAATGTTGAGCGATAATTTATTGGTCTGAAACCAAATTGTCAGTTTAACAAGTTCTTCATTCAACACCTTTATAATGGTTTCTGGGTCAGTATGGGAGTATAAGACACTTGTGTCATCTGCAAACAGAATTTTAGATAGTTTATCAGACACATTTGATAAATCATTAATATAAATCAAAAATAACAAAGGCCCTAGCGTTGAGCCTTGTGGTACTCCGGTCTGCATATGAATGAGAGGAGAATTGGTTCCATTATAGGATACAAACTGTTGTCTATCTTTAAGATAACTCTTGAACCAAAGAAGTGTATTGCTTGTTAGTCCGATATGTGCCAATTTCTGAAGAAGAATATGGTGATTGACGGTATCGAATGCCTTTGATAAATCCAGAAATATACCTATAGAATGTTCCCGTCTATCTCTAGCTTTATAAATTTCATTTACTAAGTGAATGAGTGCCATATAGGTTGAATGGTTCTTTCTGAACCCATATTGGTGTGTATATATAATATTGTATTTGTTAAGATGTTCAATTAGTCTCTGGTAAACAATCTTTTCAAGTATTTTGGATATGGCAGGTAATATAGATATGGGTCTATAATGATTGAAAATGGTGGTATCATCATCTTTATGGATGGGAATGATCTTAGCTATTTTTAATTCAGAAGGAACTATTCCCTGCTCCAATGAAAGGTTGAAAATGTGAGTAAGAGGTTGTACAATATATTCATGGATAGTTTTCAATAATTTGGAGTCAATATTATCATAACCTGGTGAAGAGTTTTTCAGACCCATTGGTGTCTTCAGAACCTCATCTTCTGATACTGTCGGGAAAAGCATATCATCAAGAATAGGAGAATTCATAAATTGCAAGGGATTGTGGTTGCTGGGTGGAATCTTGGAGGCCAGATTAGGTCCAACTTCTGAAAAAAAGGTATTAAAATGATTAGCAATTACTTGAGGGTCAGAGATAACTGCCCCCTCCACCTTAAATTCTTTGGATAACTTTTTGCATTTATTGTTTTTGTCAAGAATACTATTAATTGTTCTCCAGAGCATAGTCATATTATTTTTATGTTTAGACAATTCTTCATTAAAGTAGTGTTTTTTGGCTCCCCTGATAACATGATTTAGTTTGTTTCTGTACTTTTTTAGCATAGCATGATTAAATGGCGTTGGATTACGGAGGTATTTTTTGTACAGTCTATGTTTAGTATTTACAGATTTCATGATGGCTGAGGTAATCCATGGTTTAGCTGGGTTATGATGAGGTTTCGAAGACACCAATCTAAGAGGAAAACATAGATCATAAGCTTGAGAAATACATTTTAAAATAAAGTATATGACTCTTGTGGGTCTACAGATTGAAGGATATCTGTCCATGTGTACTTGCTGATCATTGATTTGAATTTAGCTGTATTCGCTTCATTAAAAAGTCTCTTAAATTTGGGATATGATGTGGAAGTAGACTCAATATGTTCCTTGAAAGTTACTAAGAAAATAGGACAATGATCAGCAACCTCCATACACAGAACCCCAGATTTGCTGTTATCACCCAGCACATTAGTAAAAATATTATCGATCAGTGTGGCAGAAGTTTTAGTCACTCTGGTTGGAACAGAAATCATAGAATGAAAATAGTGCGAATACATTGTATGAATGAAATCGTTAGTCAGGTTATTATTCATGTTTGCAATGTTGATGTTCAGATCCCCCATTAGATAACATGTTTTCCCTTCTTTAGAGATAACATCAAGGACCTTTGCTAGGTCACCATTGAAATCAGGCAAACTAGAGCTAGGTGGTCTATATATGCATGCGATAATGGACTGGTTAGTTTCAACAAATACTGATTCAGCAGAAGGTCCAAAAAAGTTTTCAATATCACGTCATTCCTTAAACACCAGATTAGAATTGAGATATAACGAGACCCCCCTCCCCCTTGGTCTTCTCTACATCTATATATATATGGTATTAATTTAGGCCTGACCTAAGATTTCTGAAAAACTTGAAATATTTATAAATCAGCTTAATTCTGGAATACTGTACATACTGTACAGAATCCAAAAATGGATTCCCGGCCTGAAAGGGTTAAGGAGTATTTTCACAAAACAACAACTGGACCACTTTTTTGTAATTTATCAACTACAAATAAAGGAATTCTCCTTTAAGCCCTCCCTCTCTCCGTCTCCGCTCCGATGGGTGTTGTGAAAGATCACGTATAGTGTTACCACCGGTGGCGTGAAGGGGATGGCACATGACTGTGTATAAAACCAAGTGGACAGTGGATCAGGAGAAGGGGGAGGGAGGAGGTGTTAGCATTAAGGAGGAAGACGGTCAGGATGAAGGCCTCTCTAGACATCACACGCCGCCTATCCAACGTGTACGTCACGCTGCTGTTGTTGTCATCTTTCCCCTCTCCTTCCCCTAGCCTGTCCTCCTTGTCCTGCGAGCTGCGTGCGCCGTCTAACCTCAACAGAATGTACAAGGCCGGGGACCTGGTCCTGGGCGCCGTGTTTGACGTCCACCTCTCCTCTGTGTTCCCCGATCTGTCCTTCACCTCCGAGCAACAGGACCCCGTCTGCCACGGGTGAGGATGTGGGAGAGAGGGGGGCGCGCAAAGATATCGAGGAGGTGCATAAAAAAAAAAAGAAAGAAAAAGCTCATGTCTGAAGAAGACATGAGGTTGAAACATGAAACATGTTGGAACATGGTTTGTGAAACACTGCCTTGGTGACCGGAGGTTCCTCTTTGCAGTTCTTCATTTTTAAGACTTTTCAGGTGTCCCACAAATTGAGCCCCTGTCCCACATTGTGAGTGAGAGACATCAGTGTTCAAAATGCCATACTAGTTGGCTTTCTGTGGTCTCTGTTCCTGCTATAGATATTGTGTTTTAATTGTTTTAAGTCTGTTGAAATAACCAGAAAACAGAGAAGTATTCCCTACGGTGCCACTCCATTTCAACACTCACTCCTATGAGTCAAAAATAGCTATGATCTGTAGATCAGCTTTGAATTGAAATCTTTAATTGTTTCTTTTAAATGTGACCAACAAATTAATAATTTGCTAAGCTTGTTTTGTTCCATAATGTTTCCATACTTTCCCACACATGCAACGCTTCTGTTCCTCAGAGGATCGGCTTGGATCTGATCACCCTACCTACACTAACTTGCCTGTAGAAAATGGGACATAATCAGCATTTTGTTTAAATTCATGTTTAGAAAATGTTTCAAATGATGATAAAATAATGCATGATAAGGCTGGTCTTGGGAAGGGAACCCTCTGAAAGCTTCATGGGCAAAGATAATCAACTTTAAAATACTGGGCTGCCTCTTTGTTATTTGTATGTGACAAAGACTTTTGCCAGCAAGAGATCTATAGTCCTGGTGTAAGTGTATGACAGCGTGCAGCAAAGTAGTTTTGACGTGTTTGTATTTTCTTCACAGTCAAATGTGCCAATTAATGTCATATACATGACACCCACATCCCAAATGTAACATTCCAACATATTTTGACTGTCCATTGTATTCTTTTCTTATTTGAAATAGTAAATAGCAATTTAATTCAATTCAAAAGAGCTTTGTTGAAGAGAGCAAACATTTACATTGCCAAAGCAAGCGTTACAAATCCAATACCATAAAAATACAGTTGAAATATCAGGATGTATTGATCATTAGATTCAATAACCCACCTATCTCCTAGACCCCATCCCCAGTCTGAGTTAGGAGTTGGAATGAAGAATGTAGAATTATGTGCAGGATTTAATTTGCATACAGATACAAATGTGAGAGCAGTAAGGCACTTATTGAAAATTAACAGATTTGGGGTTGGAACGCCTTTTGTGGTTCTAAAACATTATGCTGTACTTTAGGTACTGAAAAAGCTAGGTCTTTTATTTTATTTTATTTTATTTTATTTTATTTTGTTTTATTTTATTTTATTTTATTTTATTTTATTTTATTTTATTTTATTTTATTTTATTTTATTTTATTTTATTTTATTTTATTTTATTTTATTTTATTTTATTTTATTTTATTTTCATGCGAATGTGGCGCAAATCAGTGATTGTTTTTAACTCAACTGTTTCTCGTTGGGGATCCCTGGCTGGAACTACTGTACATATTTTCAGATTGGGGTTGGAAGCCATATGCAGATGATTTTTGGGGTCCTTGTCCTAAAACCACTAATAGTATACTAAAACCACTGACAGATACTAAAAGTAAAACCACTGACAGTATACTGAGGTCCGTAGCTAAAATGCAGAATAAATAATAGGCCCTGGTATGAAAAAGGTTGAAAACCCCTGACATATAATATAAAATTTCTGTGCGTTGTACAGCTTCTTCGTCGACGCCCTCCGACGGGCCCAGACCTTGGCGTTCGCCATAGCAGAGATCAACGCCAACCCCCGCCTGCTGCCCAATGTCACCCTGGGGTACGTCGTCTACGACACCTGCTACTCACTGGGCGTGGCCTTCCGCGCGGCCCTGTCGCTGGTCAGTGGGAGGGAGGAGCGCTTCCAATTGGCCGAGACGAGCTGCGTTGGCGCCCCGCCGGTGCTCGGCGTCGGGGGCGGCGGCACCTCGGCGCAGTCCATCGCCATCTCCAGTGTGTTGGGACTGTACGGAGTGCCCATGGTGAGGTGTTGGACCCCCACTTTTACTGGTTGGCTGGGTGTCGCCATGTTTGGAGTTTTTGAATGGATGTGGATGGAAAATAAAAATAGCCGTTGCGGCAAAGTGCTGCAAAGACCTGCGTCCTGGGGACGCACGGAAGTGCGGCACTTTGCCGCAACGGCCATTTTTATTTCCCATCCACAGCCATTCAAAAACATGTCACGTGACCTCAAAACGCTGTGTTCAAAGTCCGCAGTTCGCAGTATGGTGTGCCTAGCACTTCTGATCAGTGTTGGTCAATATTACTTAGGAAAGTAACTTCTTTACTCGTTACCCCTTAGACAAAGTAATATCATTACTTTACTTATTACTGGAATCAAAGAGTAATATATTACCTATTATGTTATTACTTTCCCAACTCCTACATTTGAAAAAATAGACATGTACAACATAATCTGTTTAGCGAGCTTTTAAATCTGTTCTATTTTTGCATGCAACAACAAGCTCATTTTAAAAGTAACTTGGCGTTACTTGCAAAGTAATGTGTTACTTATTACCCATTTTTGCAGAGTAATCTTGTTACTTTACTTTTTGGAGCAAAAGTAATAATATTACAGTAATATGTAATCTAAAATTAGTTACTGCCCAACACTGCTTCTGATGTACTTTGTGTAGTAGTTCTTTAACCCATTTTGGACGGGAATGGCATGTGTTGTTTTAAGCATTACCTTGCACTTTAGCTATCGAAAAAACAGATCTTCAAGTTCATAGTGCGTCACAGAGATTTTAGTTGACTGAATCTACAGTTGATTAAGGCATCGATGCCGTCATCGTGGCTGATCGCACTGTGATCAATGCGACGAGCACTTGCAGTCTGGCTATTTTCAGCACACAAACAAGTGCAAAAGAATTTCTTGTCCCCTAGTACTTGTCTCATATTTTAGTTTTCTTTTTATGTGTTGATGGATTTAAACGAATAAGTTGAGTCATCTCAACTTATGATGTTCATAATGTTATACCCATTTATTACATTGAAATATTGAACCTTGTTGCACAAATGACTGTGATCCCTAACACTATTAAGCATGGGGCAAGTGATATTTCGTCAAACCTAAAAGTATCAATAAACAACCATACCAATAAGCAAACAAATGTTTTGTATAATTGATGTTGCATATAAAATCAGATTGTTTATTCAAGTTTATTCAAGGGGGGGAGAGAGAGAGAGAGAGAGAGAGAGAGAGAGAGAGAGAGAGAGAGAGAGAGAGAGAGAGAGAGAGAGAGAGAGAGAGAGAGAGAGAGAGAGAGAGAGAGAGAGAGAGAGAGAGAGAGAGAGAGAGAGAGAGAGAGAGAGAGAGAGAGAGAGAGAGAGAGAGAGAGAGAGAGAGAGAGAGAGAGAGAGAGAGAGAGTTGTACAATTCTATTACACAAGCTCTTGGATGCCATCCACCCAAAGTGCTTTTGGGTGTAGTCGATAATGACTGTATGTGACTATTTGTTGCAGTGAGTGTAGATCATGGGTACATCTAGGTGACATGCTGACAGGCTGGCATTTGTAATAGTAATAATAATAATCAAAATGCGGGTGTCTTTTTTCCAGATCAGTTCCTATGCCATGTGCTCCTGTCTGAGTGACCGTAATCAACACCCATCCTTCTTTAGAACAGTTATGAGCAATGCCGTCCAGGTAAACATCTGATCTAACTATAGTGATCGGTATTGCACATGATTTATTGATTGATTGAAATATGCATTAACAGTTTGCAGAATTAAAGCACATTTCAGTTACATTTCATAGTGGGTATCACAGCATCAAAAAAAAGAGAACACCTTCACAATGTGGAATCAGTGTAGGAGATTGAGATTCACTGATTTAGATTGATTTGCCAAAGGTCAAAGATTTATAATTTGGTCAAAGCAATTAAATTCCCCTCAACTCAATTCAATGGAGCTATAATTGGCATGATTACATTTACATTGCCAATGCTAGTGTCACAAATACAATGCAATAAAAACCTGTTGAAAAGGAAAGTATTTATTTGCAGTCTCTTTAAAGGTAGGGGAAGTGATTTCACTTTTGTCAGATATCACCCAAAAAATATTTTTTTTCTGTTAAAATGCTCTATTATAAGGTGTGGAAACCACATATGGAGTTTCCCCCTCCCCCACGTTAGCAGAGGAGCTAATAAAAGTTCCCCAGGTCACCACAATTCTCCTCCAATCAGGAGAGAGCAGCAGGTTCACATAGTGTAGCTACTTTTGGGGGCCCCTAGTGCACCAGGCTGGTACTACACCATGAATTTCAAATCACTTCCCCTACCTTTAAGACAAATGGCAGCATTTTCTTCCTCAGAATTATGAAGGAAAACTAAGATTTTCATTTTTCATTTTTTTTTTCTTTTAGGTTTTATGTTCTCAATTACACCAAACACAATCTACATTTGACTATTCAGTGGTCTGGAGTTTTCTTTGGGGTTTGTAAGGCTTTTGAGCTGCAATGGAAACAGGCAAAAGTGGCTAGTGACATGATCTGCAGGCAAATCCCATTGACATATAGGGGATTTGCAGAATGTGACATCGCATTCAGCAGGAAAATCAGAGCAGTTGTTTGAGCGAAAAAAAAAAACAAAAAAAAAACACCAAACCACAGAACTTCGACTCAATGAAAAAGGTCCAGTTCGAACTTCGACTCAATGAAAAAGGTCCAGTTCTGGTTTGCAATTGAGCTCAGAAACCTAAAGAAGGGAAGAAAAAAATAATAAAAAGGTAATAGAAGCAACTTTTAGCCAAAAGTCAACATAGATATGTAGCTATATTTTCACTGCAGATTGCTTCGTCCTGCAGACGGTCCAGAACGTTGTTGTTGTCAACACTAATCATGAAAACAAAACATTTGTCCGGCTCAGAACAAGGTGTGGCTAATATGTGAGGGGGAGGGAGTTGTATGGGCTGAGGCAGCCCTTTAGCCAATCACAGCAGTTTACAGCAGTTTCATAATGAGGCAATAGAGTGGAGGTGAGGTGGAGTTAGATTCTGTTGCTTCTATTACCTTTAAATGTAGCAGCTCTGTTTACATGGGCAATAAGTTTCAGTGGTAAGCGAAATCAGGGCTGGACTGGGTTAAAAATTCGGCCCGGTCATTTTATGCATGAATTTGGCCCAGACCGGCCTATTTTTGCGCAAATTTGGCCCAGAATTTGGCCCAAAATAATCAATATAATCATACAAAGCAACAGACCTACACAAACCTTTGCTGCTCTCACAAGAATGATGGTGGCAAAAGGATCCAAGATAGAACAGGGGTTATTTATCACTCACAGGTGAGTGACAAATAACGCGGCCCAGCGGGAGAGCTCCCGGTACTCCTTATGGCCAGTCCGACCCTAAGCGAAACACCCATCCCTCTCCGTTGTTTTCTCTAATCAGGTGCTGGCCATGCTCCAGATCATGAGGCGGTTCGAGTGGAGCTGGGCCGGACTGCTGTTCACCGACGATTCCTACGGCCGCGACGCGGCCCACATCTGCCGGTCTGAGCTGGCCCGGACCGGCTCGGGTTGCCTGGCGTACGCCGTGCCTCTGCCCTGGGACAACGACCCGGCAGAGACGCGGAGGATCGTCTCTGTGATGAAGGCGTCCACAGCGCGCGTCGTGGTGGTGATCGCGTACGGGATCCACATGGTGAAACTCATGGACGAGGTTCGCACCCAGTGTTGGGCAATAGTGTAGGCTATAGGTGGCTGCGTTACTACTTGCCCATTGGGCCATGGCTCTTTGGCGTGATTGGTAACGTACGCGGCTTGTATTTATGAGGTCCCGGGTTCGCCTCCCGGCCGACTACAATAGTAATATCCTTATTTTACTCAAGAGCCCTAAAAAGTAATAATATTACTTTATTATTACTAGAATCAAAGAATTATATATTACATATTACAATATTATTTTCCCAAGCCCCCCCCCCAACTACACACACAACATAATCTGTTTAGGGACAACTGCGAGTATGCCATGTGTGCAGAATACTGCGGTGGATTAGGACCTAGAAACTGCAGTGCATCTCTGTTGTCATCTGGTGATAGCTTGTAAATCTGATCTATTTTCACATGCAGCAACAAGCTCAAAAGTAATAAGTAATGTAGTAACTGGGTGCTGTTTGTAGCCTGACTACGCCACCTCCTGCTTATTTGGGGGGCAGGAGGAACCCCTAGAACACAATTGTAGTAGTGACCAACTTCCCCTTTAACAGGAACAATTTACACGAGGCATTGTGCAGAAAAGGTTAACATCTTTATTAAAGAATTTAATCACAAAGGCATTAAAAACTAGGGCAATATAAGACAATAAAGTGACCTGTGTATAACTGCCTTAACCCGGCGCGATAAGACAATAAAGTGGCTAGTGTATACACTTAATCAACAAGGCAATAAAGTGACTACAGCATAATTGGCTCTCATTAAGAAGGGCGGGTCGGCCCGTGCACAAACTAACTTCCAAAACTGGAGGGAAAAAGGGGACAGGCCAAACACCAAACTATAAAAAAACAACAAATCAATACAAAACATGCAGTGCAAAATTTACCAAATACACACCAATAAAAACCGGATGTCCCACAGTGCGGTTCCAAAAGCAGAGAAAGTGCTAATGTGCAGAGGAGCGGACCCAGCCTTTAACAAGGTTACAATATAGGTGTCTGTAACAAAAGAGAGAGCACAATTAAAAACAAGTCATTGCAGCATCTACTATACTATTACTTAGTTGCCCGAAATATGATATTATTTCAATAAACAAAATAAAACCTAAAACAAACAGTGGAAAACAGTGGCTGGACTGGTCCCTTTAAAGGAATACAAAAACATATTAGTTGCCAGCCCTAGTACTTGATTACACAAACATTGTATTAAAATCATTAAAGGGACAATAAAACCTACTTTGGTTTGCAGTGACAACCGTGTACAACAGCCAACCAATGCGGGTAGCAGGGTCATCACATCAGCCGTATCTCCATGTGTCTATACACAATAGCAGCAACCGTCATTCATGGGTTTTGTGGTGTAAACACAGGTTTCTCTCCTTCACCCTGTGAGGGGAACAGCATGCAGCCTCTCTGGCAGAATCAAAATGGCCCTCTACCAGGAAGGAGAACAGTTTTGTACTTCCTGCTAGTCATGTGACTAGGCAGGTTTCCCACAGTAATGAGGCATGTTTTGGCAGAATAACATTACATTTTGGCATTTGGGAGTAATATCTTTACTTTTGCTGGAAAAGGTAATAAGAGTCTCCAAAACGAATGGGGAATTCATTTCTGGGCGACATCATGAAAGGGGCGGGACTGCTCAGCTCAATTGTATGCAACTTAATATAAGGCTGTAACTGTATGTAATATATTTAATACACATGGACAGGTGGTAAGGCAGGAGGTGACAGGTCTGCAGTGGATCGTTGATACGAGCTTCATAGAACACCCAAAGCTCCAGACTCCTCGCTACCTGCCGTACCTGAGGGGGACCCTGGGTATTGCAGTCCGCCGTGGAGAGATACCGGGCCTCAAGGACTTCTTGTTGAAGATGCACCCTGACGATGACCCGGACGACAACAAAGAGAATAGCATAGTGAGTCTGAATTGTGTTCCAACACTGTGTGCTGGCACAATATACAGTAAATACTTCAGTTTGGCACCTGACATTGGACTTTGTAGCAGTAGGCCTACAGCGATGTTGACGACAATGCAAATCTGTATACACTTTACTTACAGCGCCAACTGTCAGGCTACAGGCTGGCAAAATTGGACCTAAGGAGTTTAGCAGTTTACACACTATTATTCTGGAAAAGAAAAAATATATTAGTCTTGGTTGGAGGGAAGCTCACATGATGTCCGCACGATAAATTTAGCTTGTTTTTAATCCACAATTTCACCCTGACGTCTGCTATTACTGGTAAATATCCACAAGGTATTACATTTCTGTTTGAGTAGTCCTCCTTTTGCTTCTTAATTAAGGTGAGGCAGTTTTGGGAGCACACATTTCAGTGTAAATTCGCACCCCTTCCGTCGGAGTGGCTGGATGCCGGTGGCAGGGTGTGCACGGGACGAGAGGACCTGGCAACCGCAGAAACAACCGTGTTGGACGTGTCCAACCTCAGGCCAGAATACAATGTGTACAAGGGGGTGTATGCCGTGGCCCACGCCCTCCATGACATGCTGCAGTGTGTGCCAGGAAGAGGGCCTTTCGCCGGCCACAGCTGTGCCAGTTTGCGGTCAATACAGCCATGGCAGGTGTGGTATTAATCAGTAAATGCATGCATGCATGACATTTGGCTTAAAGCTGGACAGATTGGGATGGAACTGTTTACTGGGATGAAACTGTTATTCTTCTTATAGTGTACTTCCACCATGAATGGGGGCACACTCTTACTGATGTCACTAAAATACCAATAATTTTAATAGTCCATTCCTTTAACTTTTCCCTCACCCTTTAAGTCATTGGTATGCATGGTATCCACACCCCCTGGCAAAGAAGACCAATGAAAACGACTGAAACCAATGAGATGGGGGTGGCTGTTTTGTGGACATTTCTGGTACTGCATCCAAACAGTACACAGAAAATAAGAAAACAAATTGGGTTTGTTTAAGCTACATGTATTGAAAGGCAACATTTATATGATACATTTTAAATTCATGGTGGAAGCCCTTTAATATCGGGCATATTCTGTGCTGGGATCACATAAGATTCCTGTGATTTTAATGCTTTTACAATAATTTATAGGCCAATATTTTCCTGGTGGAATCACCTTGCGATTCTATCCAAGACTCTTTGCTCCTCATCCTGTTCCCCCATCACCATTTCTAGCTTGTGTATTACCTGGAAAAGATCAACTTCACCACATCGTATGGTGACCAAGTGTTATTTGGTGAGAACAGTGACGCCTTACCGATCTGCGACATCATGAACTTGGCGTGGCTCCCCGATGGAAGCGTAAAGGTTCAGACCGTCGGCGTGTATAAGCAGTTACCGTCCGTCGGCGAAGAACTCGTCATCGATGAGGACAGCGTCTACTGGAACTTCGAAACCAAAAAGGTCACTTTTTGCTTTCCAAAATACCTCCAAAAAAGATTGAGCTCATGAGGTGACAGCAGAATGTAAAGGAGCATCGTTTCTTAAAGGGCATTCCACCCATTGTCAACATTTTAACATGTCATTTATATACTGTACCTTAGACATGTTGTGTGGACAAAAAATGTTGCCCCATTCTGTGTTTCATAGAAATGGAGGTCTGAAAAAAAACATTAACATAAACACAGTTGTTTATCAAGTTGTGAAACACAACTTGATGATCATCAAGTTTTGTTTCACCATGTTAATGATTTTTCTTTTAGGACCTTTTTTATGTGCACATTTGTACACTCTTAGGAAAAAAATGAAAATGGGTTCCCCTTTGAAGGTAATAGAGGCAACTTTTTAGCCAAAATTCAAAATAGATATATAGCTATATATATTTTTTCCTACGTTCTACGTTGCTTCTACTTAGATGCTGCAGCTGTTTCCCTGCAGACAGACGTTTGCTTCATCCTGCAGACGGGCCAGAACTATGTTGTTGTCAACAAATCATGAAAACAAAACATTCGTCGGGCTCAGGCATGGGCGGTTCTAATTTGTGAGGGGGTGTGGGGGGGTTGTTTGGAGGGAGGAAGCGTTTTAGCCAATCGCAGCACAGCGGTCTACAGCCATTTCATAATGAGCCAATAGAGCGGAGGTAAGGTGGAGTTAGATTCTGTTTTTAAACAAATCTGTGTTTGTACACACTAAATTTGCCTCCATTACCTTTAACTCCTGTCTGTGTAGCCTCCACGGTCGGTCTGCAGTGAGAGCTGTTCCCCTGGAACCCGTCTGGCCAGAAGGAAAGGACAACCCGTCTGCTGCTTTGACTGCATCGCGTGTTCTGAGGGAGAGATCAGCAATGAGACTGGTAGGTTTCAATCATGGAAGCTTATCTTCAGGCCAGGGGTTTCAACCAGTGGTCCTTGAGAGGGTTCCAGGTGGTCCCCGGGCTAAATGATGGAAAATCGGTTAACCGCATGTTACTCTTTGAGAGCGTAAAAATGAAACCCTTGCGGGTCCATTTGGTTCCATGTTTACACTCTCAACACACGAGAGAATGTAGAAGATTATGGTCATTTTGGTCTGTATGTTTGACAGTTTTGTTTTCTCCGAAATCCAGCCTGGAATTGTGGACAAAAGCAAAAGAAATCTTTAGTTTAAAATGTCATCAAATGGCGGCCTGTGGCTCAAATTCTGAATAGTGGGGCGTGGTTTGAAAAAGGTTGAAAAACACTTTTTAGGCCGATACTGTTTGTAATTCCCTTGCTCCATTAGATTCTACGGAGTGCACCAGCTGTCCAGAGGACTTCTGGTCCAATGCCCAGCATGACCACTGCGTTCCAAAGAGCACGGAGTTCCTCTCCTACCATGAGCCCCTGGGGATCTCCTTGACAACCATCTCCTTGCTCGGCACCCTCGTCTGCGCCATCGTCCTGGGGATCTTCATCCACCACCGGGACACGCCCATGGTGCGCGCCAACAACTCCGAGCTCAGCTTCCAACTTCTGATGTCTCTCAAACTGTGCTTCCTGTGCTCGCTGCTGTTCATCGGCCGACCCAGGCTCTGGACCTGTCAGCTGAGGCATGCGGTGTTCGGGATCAGCTTCGTGCTGTGCGTCTCGTGCATCCTGGTGAAGACCATGGTGGTGTTGGCCGCGTTCAAGGCCTCCAAGCCTGGGGGTGCGGACATCATGAGGTTTTTCGGGGCCATGCAGCAGAGAGGAACGGTTCTCACCCTGACGTCCATCCAGGCAATAATCTGCATAGCCTGGCTGGCGTCTGCCTCGCCCACCCCTCGGAAAAACAAACAATACCACAACGATAAGATTGTCTTTGAGTGTGACGTGGGGTCGACGGTTGGTTTCGCGGTGCTACTCGGTTATATCGGCTTACTGGCGCTCCTCAGCTTCGTCCTGGCGTTCATGGCGAGGAACCTTCCTGATAACTTCAATGAAGCCAAGCTGATCACGTTCAGCATGTTGATCTTCTGTGCCGTGTGGATAGCCTTCATCCCAGCGTACATCAGCTCTCCCGGCAAATATGCAGACGTAGTGGAGGTGTTTGCTATTTTAGCGTCTAGTTCCGGCCTCTTGGTGGCACTGTTTGGACCAAAGTGTTACATAATCCTTTTGAAACCTGAGAAAAACACCAAAAAGTCCATCATGGGTCGTGGCGCCACTAAGACGTAGAATCAACAATTAAACCTGTGCCTCCGTATTGTCCAGCAATGATTATATAGATATATTTGACTACTGATAACTGTTCATATACATTCTGTTTTCTACCAGATTAAATACAAGTAATGCATTAACAAATTATAAAATCTATTAACTTTAGTAACTATTATCTATTAACCATTTCAAAGTCGAAATGTCATGTTACTGCTGCAAAACAATAGAACATGCAGAGCATTAGCATTGAGCACTGCTCTTGAAGTGCCCATTCCCCCCCCCCCCCTTTCTTTCTCTGAAGTGGTCCAGAGCTGGGCAGTCCCGCCCACTCGTGACGTTGCCCTTGTTCCAGAAATGGATTCCCGATTAATTTTCCTCATAGATGCTTTGAAAATAAAGACGATTACGCCACGGACAATGCCAACTCGGGTCTCAACAAATCATGACACACACACTTTTCAGACAAATAATTTAAGAAAAACGAATCAAAAAGTCTTGTATCCTGCAGTTTTTTTCCTTCTTGCGAATTAGATATTGTATGATAAGTGTTTGGTGTCTGGGAATCCATTTCTGAAACAAGGGTGACGTCACACGAGGGATGGGACTGTTTGGCTCTAGACGAGCCCTTCTGGCTTCGCCTTCCTAAAGAACAGAGGGCTTTTACCAGACACCACACGCTCTTCATGATAGGAAAGTACTGGAGGTCTGTAGAGGTCAACAGGTCAGAGACACCAACTGGATACGATGTCTGACCAAAGGAGTACATCTGTCTGCTGCTCCCTCTCAAAACACATGAAATGTCATTGTCCTTCATAGTAGACCACCACAATATTACCATTGTGTCCTGCAGCTACAGAATAATATTGTGGTAGTCTACCTACTAAACAGTTGGAGTAAAGCCAGCAATATTTTCATAGGCATCTAAAAATATTAAGTGAATGAGATGCTGAGCGGCCTTGGGTGTGACTGTATATGACAATCTATATGTTAGAAACTCAATTTATTTTAGGCCCAGCCATGTTGCATTTGACAACTTCTGAAACTGCATTCATAGGCTTAGTCATTCAGCAATGTAACTCCATCTGGTGGACACTAGCCTACTGTACATGTGTTAATACAATATTTAAGCCCTGATTTTGAACTTTGGATTTACCACTTTGCTTATGACATGCCCCAATTAACAGTGATGGAATACTGCAGACCTGCTCTCTGCAGATGTTAGACCTGTATTTAAAGACACCTCATCGCTACTTTGAGTAAGCATTATGCCGACTACTAATAACGGGATACTGTATGATTCTGTAAATGAGCAAACCATTTGCCATGCACAGTTTACATTTAAACCATTCAAAATCCACTAATAAAATCTACTAGTAACTTAAAGCAGTATCAAATAACTGCATTGGAATAAAGTCAAGTCACAAATCAGTGGCTTCCTCAAGGACACACAATCCCAAGGGATCAAACCATGCCCATCTACTTCTTGGGCTGCATCCTGATACCTTGAAATTTGTACAATTCCCCCACCACGAGTATGTGGCAAGTTTTCTGAAGTAAAAGAATACTGTATTTCTGATTTTATGCCAACATTCTGAAAAAAAAAAAAAAAAGGAAAAAAGGGAACCAAAGTAGAAAGTAACATTCGCAAAATGTCCCATTTAACAAGTTCCAATCTAGCCAGCCAATCTACATGCTAGCCGTCCAATTATATTTGGTACACATTGAGACTCCCCACAGCTGCTCCTAAACTAACTTGGGGTTCATAATGCTGAATCCATTCCAAGCATTAGACACATCACATGCTACATAAAGCATGGTGACATTTTGCATGTTTTGCCTTATAAGATCGCGTTTTCTTAATGACGTTTCCACGGGTGTTTAATAAAATGTCAACATTTTAAGTACAGGTCCTTTCCAAAAAATTAGAATATCAACGAAAAGTTGGTTTATTTCCACAATTCCATTCAAAATCCTGAACTTTCATTAATTATAGATCCAGTGCTCATATTGTAAATGATTTCAAGTATTTATTTGTTTATTTTTACACAATTTTGGCTTCCAGCTCATAAAACCCACCAAATCAGGATTTCAAAAAAATTAGAATATTTTATGAACCAACTAAAAAAAAAAAAAATGTGTTTTAAACAAGAAATGTTGACTATCTGAAAAGTATATGAATGTATGCTGTTAATACTTGGTCTGGGCTACTTTAGAACAAATTATTTCATTAATGGGGCGGGGCATGGAGGTGATCAACCTGTGGCACTGTTGAGGTGTTATGGAAGCCCAGTTTTGCATCAATAACAGCCATAAATGAATTTGTATTTTTCAGTCTTATGTCTCACACCTTCCTCTTGACAATACAACCCAGATTCTCTGTTGGGTTAAGGTCAGGACAGTTGGCGCAGTAATACCATGGTCAGTACAGCAGCTACTAGTAGTTTTAGCTCTGTGGGCAGGTGCCAAATCGAGCTGGAAAGGAAAATTAGCATCCCCATCAAGCTTGTCAACATACCGAAGCACAAAGTACTCTAAAAAGATGGCTGTGTTGAAGTTTTCAGCCGATAACATGGACTAAATCATGTGTTTTGCCATGTCCAGTCTCCAAGCCATGTTATTGGCTGGTGTTAATCCACTGACAGTGAAAACTCACGAGTGGTTGCAACACAGCCATCTCTTAGAGTACCCTATGCTTCGGTATGCTGACAAGCTTCATGGAGATGCTAATTTTCCTTTCCAGCTCGATTTGGCATCTGCCTACAGAGCTAAAACTACTAGTAGCTGCTGTACCGACCATGGTATTACTGCACTTAACTGACCTGCAAACTGTCCTGACTTTAACCCAACAGAGAATCTGGGTTGTATTGTCAAGAGGAAGGTGTGAGACATAAGACTGAAAAATACAAATTCATTTATGGCTGTTATTGAAGCAAAACTGGGCTTCCATAACACCTCAACAGTGCCACAGGTTGATCACCTCCATGCCCCGCCCCATTAATGAAATAATTTGTTCTAAAGTAGCCTAGACCAAGTATTAACTGCATAAATGAATATACTTTTCAGATAGTCAACATTTCTTGTTTAAAACACATTTTTTTAGTTGTCTCATAAAATATTCTATTTTTTTGAAATCCTGATTTGGTGGGTTTTATGAGCTGGAAGCCAAAATTGTGTAAAAATAAACGGATAAATACTTGAAATCATTTACAATATGAGCACTGGATCTATAATTAATGAAAGTTTGGGATTTTCAATGGAATTGTGGAAATAAACCAACTTTTCGTTGATATTCTAATTTTTTGAAAGGACCTGTACATATTAAGTACATATTAGACACTATTAGAAACACATTAGGATTACATTTCTTGCTAACGGCTTAGTTCCCAGATTTTCCTTACCATTAATTAACGCACTGAATGAAGGCAGACAGACACAGATCGGGTTCCATTGGTCCAACAACGGTTTATTATTGATTACTTTCTATCCAGATGTGACAGATGTTTAAACCCCTGGTCATGGTGATCAAAGACTGAGGTTCTACCAGGATCAGTGTGGGGGCTGTCGACGCTACACTAAAGGGCGCTAGAGGGAGGGGAGGGGGGACTCTCTCCATGATGTGCGTTTTTTTTTTAAATTACATCCGATTATACAGGAGATCAGTGCTGGGTCGAACAACGGTTAACAGGTGAGAGAGAGAGGGGAAAAGGTCAAAGGTGACAGTTCACTTCTGCTCGGGCATGAGGTCGTCGATGTCCTGGCCCGCCTCCAGACGCTTCTCCATGTCCACCAGCAGCTTGACGCCGTCCACCACCATCTGCACCAGCTCCACCTCCGAGAAGCCCAGCCTGTCGGCGTTGGAGATGTCGAAGACGCCGCCCACTGCTGCTGTGTCCACACCCCCTGAGGTATAAAAAAAAAAAAAAATGTGAGGTGCATTGATAGTACCAAGTGTACTCAAGGGCAATTTGACATGTAGACCTTGGTTTATAAAGAAAAAAAAATGGCTTCCCATGTTTTTGTGTATGAACACATTTGTGCACTCTGTACAGCTTTGGGTATACTGAGGATAGATTAAGCTCATCAACATACTGAGGCACAAGATACTCTAAAAAGATGGCTGTGTTGAAACCACTGTTTCAAAGGTTTCGCCAGTGGATCAACATCAGCCAATAACGTGGCCTGGAGACCGGACATGGCAAAGCACATGATTTAGGCCATTTTGTCGGGTGAAAACATAAATACAGCCATCCTTTTAGAGTACCTTGTGCTTCGGTATGTTGATAAGATTCATGCATATGCCTATTTTCAGCTGGATTTGGCACCTGCACAGAGCCAAATCTACTAGTAACTGCTGCACCAACCATGGTATTACTGCGCTTAACCGACCAGCCAACTGTCCTGAGTGAACCCCACAGAGAATCTGGGATGTATTGTCAAGATCAAGGCGTAAGACATAAGACTGAACACAAATTCATTTACGGCTGTTATCAAAGCACCACATGTTGATCACCTCCATGCCACACCCCATTGATGATGAAATAATTTGTTCAAAAAGTAGTTCAAAACATTGCTTTTAGTGGTCTTGTAAAATATTACAATTCATTGAGATGGGATTTATTTTTCATTTCATGAGCTGTAGGCCATAACCATCAAGATTAAACCAAAAAAGTTTTACACAATCATTGCACCTTAAGTGAAGAATTAAAACTTCACTTTTTGTATTACATGAAGAAAATTAACTACAGAAGTTCAATGGTATTTTATTCCCTCAACATTCCAGTTCATTTGTAATGGTTGTCTACACTGTAAGGTGGCGACTATAAACCGTACCCTGTCCGTCCGCGTGCATGTCCGTCCGTCCGCCCACAACTGTTCAGGACTGAGCCCGGACGGTGGAGACTGTGGCACAGGGCTTGTTACAATATTGTGTAAATGGCTATATTTTCGAGCTCAATACATTTGATCATTGACACTTGGTATGGGGATAAAAAAAAAAGTTGCATAATCATGAGATTTGCATAATCGTGGGATTAAAGGGAAGGGGGGAATAAAGTAATACGCACACGGCTTAAAATGGTCAATTGTTTTACCTGTGCCACGCTTCTGCAGCCGCAGTCTCTTGAGGACCTCGCCGAACTGGTCGTGTTTGCTGAGGTTGGGCAGCTTGACGTGCACGCCCCCGCGCAGCCCGGTGCCCAGGTTGGACGGACAGGTCAGCACGTAGCCCAGGTGCTCGTTCCACATGAACTCATGGCCCCTATCCTTGAACAGAGCCTCGATCTGTACACGAACACACCGTAGTCCATCAGTCACAATCGTGAAATTTTAGTTACGATTGCTTGTCACTAATTTGCTTGTCTTGTTGGCATTGAACATTTGTGCATAAGGAATCTAAAGTTTGGCACTTAAGGTTTTGTAAATGGAAAAATTGTACAGCAACATCCGATTTATAAAGAAAGCAATTCATTGGTTTGGGAAGCACCAGCTCTGCTGTGTGTTGTGTCTTCAATGAATGCATTTAGTAGATCTGTACAGTAGCTCCATGATTACGATATTGTGCCATTTGCCCTTTTTAAAATTGTATTGTGCTTTTAATTTATGCATTTGTAGCATGTAGCATGTAAAGAAACTTTGTTAAAATTCATGCTGAAGTATCAAAGTGTGTGTGCATTCATGCTGAAGTATCAAAGTGTGTGTGCATAAAGGGCACATTCACACTCCTTGGGAAGAATTGCTGTAGATTTCAGACAGGCCGTGGTACCTTTGTGAGTCCGGTGCAGAACCGGTGGAAGACCTCCTTCATGTTGCCTCCTTTCTGCATGGAGATCACCCTCAGGTGGTCCTCCTCGTTCACCCACACCAAGAATGTCTTGTTGTCATTGTGCCTGCATGGACAACAGGTTGTCAGAGTTCATTCTCAACTCATTGAGACTTGGAACCCGCCAGTCACGTTAGCTTTTTATTTTTAGCCATCGTGTAAAACGATCAGTCTTTCCAGAAACTGATAGTATCCCCGTTTAAGAGAGTACATCTGGGATCTCCATAGAGGGACACAAAAGGTTCATGACAGAGTTCTACCCTATAGTTTCAGACTGCGATTTTACAATCTCAATAGGATTAGAGTAATTTCACATGGAAGATGGTAAGACAAACACTGTATATCACATATACCACAGTATATTGAAGTATTGATACTTTCACTTAAACCTCAATCAAGTGTTTGTGAGGGTCTTCTTTACAAGTTCTATACATTTTTAAATAAACAGTAGTTAAATTAGTCTCTATGAGTCCTTGTATCCATTACTGTATATCCTGCACAATTCTACATGCAAATCCTAAATCGAACTTGGAGGTTGAGAGAGGTAGTCAGTCGCTTAGGATACTTAAGCCAAGGGCTCTCTGGAGCCGGAGGCCTGTGTATACTGTATGCCTGCTTGTACGCTGTACTTGGAAATAAACAATCAACCATCTGAGGATCATCATCTGCTATTCAGTGGCTCAACTTCTCCATTCTTTGTCACTGTAGCACTGGCGTGGCCTCGTGAGGCCACACTACACGGCAACCGTTCAGTCACGTGCCCTCACCAGATGCCGCGGCCGTCGGGCCAGTCGCGGCCCATGCCGGACGCCAGCAGCAGGGGGGACACGGGCTTGTCGAACAGGAAGTGGTCATCGATGAGCTGCTGTTGTTCCTCCTCCGTCATGTCCTTCAGGGCGTAGTACTTCCCCTTCAGGTCGCCGTCCAACGACGCAAGGCCTGGAAAACACATGATAGGTACAGCGGTTCTCAAACTTTATGCAAGTGTGGCGATATGGAACATATCTGGCCACATGCTGTAATGTTTCTTAAAGTCTTATGTTTCACAGAGACCCCTATTCAAACGTTTTTGGCATTCTTTTGTTATTTTTATTGTCCAGTATTTAAGTCCAATATACAGTTATTTTGCTACACCAGACTGCAGTGCAAAACACTACCAAATAGCGTCACAAGATGGCACTGTTGTCCACCTATGAATACACTGTATGTTACTATGGTTGGGGAATATGCATTTATTATTTTGGGACCTAATTGAGTTAAATGGTAATTGAAGATTGATACTAAATATAATTGAAATGGACTATGGTTATATGAATATGCTAATTAGATCGTTTCTATATTGTTTTGATAATTTGGAGAATATTTTTGGAAATTCAATGTACAAAGACAGTCTGCAGAGAAACAGCCATTATTCTCTGTCTGACCCTGTTGTGTTATAATTTTCTGCATTTCAGAACGGACACCTGTTAAAATAAAAATCTAAATATGTGGCCCCAGAAAACAACCCTGCTTATTCTGTGAGCGCTACACAAGGACCCAACACCACTATTTCGCCACCATTCTCTCAAGAAAGTTTACTTTTTGAGTCACTGGTTGATGACCATCCTTAGTAAACGCACGGTGACAGGATTATATACAACTATGGCCACATTTCCTAAATCAGTACTGCATCAGTTAGGGGTTTAACAATATAGTAACAAGCGATTTTATAATTTCAAGAATCGAAGTACATCTAAATGAAAGCAACATTTACCATGTATCGTATTGCAATGCAAATAATCGGTATCGAATAGTTTTCTTTAAGGACAATCGATTGCATTAATACTACATTAAATTGACTTTAAGAAAATGAGTGGTTTAATTACTTAGTTTTAGACTATGTCAATTTTAAATCGTATCGTCAGAATGACCCAATATTGTCCATGCATCATATAGTTAACCATGTATCATGATGCATATCGAGTCGCTAAAGTGCATCGTTACATCGGACAACTGTGCCCCCCCCCCCCCTCCCAGATGGGTGCTTTATATTTCTTTGGTTTTCATTTTTGACAGGGAGGGGGCATTGCAGCATGGTCCCATTATTTAATTTTGAAATAAGATTTGGTATTTACTATAGACATAAAAGATTACAAGATCTACTCAATATGAAGTTATAGGTAAAACAGTTAACCCATATTTCATTTTGTCCAACAACAATCTAAACATGAGCCTTGGTAGTTGTCCACTGATAAAGGCTGGCTATAGTAAAAGAATGGAATAAGAGTAACTGTGGTGGTCCCAGCTACGGTGATTCTTAGTCTGTGAAGCAACCTCAGGACCCTGGTTCACAATTAGTTGAAAACCCCTGGATTAACAGACAGGGTTTCAAACACCCTCTCTGGACTGAAACACTAGTTGTGATTATGTTTGTTCACCAGCAGAGGGCGTTAAATGACCACTACCTTTGCCAACCTAGGAATTTTAGATGGCACATCAAGTAGACTTGAGGCTCAAACATACTCCAGGGTGAAGTGAATTTAGGTGAAGACTTTTCACCGCGGTGTATTTTTTGGGTTTTTGGCTTCACTCTGTTTGAGCCTTTAGATAACAGTAGCCTATAGAGCTGAGCAGTTCTGAACCTCTCGATACATCGCCCTTGCCCCAGAAATGATGAAATGGGTACACTTTGTTTAATTTTTCCTCTTAAATCCTTTGATTGTCCCAAAACATTGTGTGTTGCGATAAACTGTCACGACCCGAGCTGGTTTTGTCTGTGGAGTAATCTTCTTTATATACAAAAAGTCCATTAGGAAAATGGGCAAGGGTGACGTCACAAGAGGGGCGGGACTGCTCAGCTCTATAGACCTGCGCAGTGACGTCACCGCCCCTGTTCCAGAAATGGATTCCCCATTCATTTTTCACATAGACTTTTCGAAAATAATTTATATAAAGATGATTGTGCTGCGTGCGGACAAAGCCAACTCGAGTCGTGACGAATCATGATGACACACAAATTTTGGCACAATCATATAATTTCTAAGATGAAAAACGAAACAAAAAGTCTTGTATCATGCCGTTTTCTACTTCTTCCTAATTATATATTATATGACGATATTGTGTTTGTTGTCATGATTTGTCACAACCCGAGTTGGCTTTGGCCGCGGCGCAATTGTGTTTTTATTAACCATTTTCGAAAAGTCTATGAGGAAAATGAATGAGGAATCCACTAGTGGAACAGGGCTGGTGACGTCACTGCGCAGCTCTATATAGGATGTCCAACCATGTTTTAGTGCCTAAACACTGTACAGTAAATTGTAAACCCCAACGAAAAGGAGGAAGGGGATCCAGACAGACACATACTCTCTATGGACATCTGTTCGACGCTGCGCCTCTCCCCACGGCTGCAGTGAGGAGGCAGACAGAATCCTCTGATACTCCGCCCTGTGCGAACTCTGCTGCTCAGCACGTAGTCTGGATCCAAGTCGTCTCCTCCCTGGAATTCACATTAAGATACGTTTAGAACACAGGCATCGGAAACCTTCCAACTGAGAGCATCTCCTTTGCTTATTACTTTGAGTTAAAAAAATCTAGTTAAACTAGGTGAGTTACAAGCTCACAACATGTTTCCTTCATTGTGATCCTGTAATGTAATGTGGCTATTTTTGTGCAACACGGTTGTTGTAGGCAGATAATCAATGTACACAAGTAGAAAAGTGTGCTTCTTTGAGTGAAGGTCTCCCACAAAGTCAGTTACAATACTATAGTTGTGGTCCAAAGGTAGTACCAGGATACCGATTGAAAATCTATTTGGCACAATACGATGACCCAAGGAATCCATGTGGCTCTTCCTTGGCATACTGGGAACGGGACCGGGACCAAAGAAAAAGATGCCTTGTAGAAATTTGTGTTTGAAGAAAGTGTGCTGGAGAAAATGGGAAAATATAATCTTGTCAGGCAGAAATTAATGTTGCCCATATGTGAAGCTGAAGAGCTCCCACGGGGGGTGGTTTATGATGATTGTTCTTCGGGTTGCTGGGAGTGCATGAAAAGTTTCATAATTGGTCCAATTGTGCAAGAGCTTCGAAAAACGTTTGTAACTCTTGCCCGTTACTCTCTTACGTTCTTTACACCTGCGGCCACTGAGCACCCATAAGGTGTCTTTGCGCGTCACTGCGAGACCAGTGCCTCAGCACCATGGACAGCTCCTATCCACATGGAGAGCAGATTTTCACTCACCGTTCCATTTGGGACATGTGTGCTCTGTCTCAATGAGATAAATTACGACATATCTGTGCTCTGACCAGACCCAGATTTTGCGCGTACCTGCAGGTTGTCTGGGTTCAGGTCGGTCTTGTGCGTGTCTGTGGGTTTGTATCCTCCATGGCGGTCCTCGATCACAGGGTCCAGCAGGTCCTTGAAGACCTCGTAGGTCTCCTCATCACCGGCCACACAGCCCACCGTCATGATGAATGGATGACCTATGTGGGTCAGAGGAATAAAAATAAAAATAAGTTAATGGCATTTATAGAACCTGAAAGATAAACGCTTTACTTCGACCATTTGTGTCCAAATGTTTCAAGAATAAAGGGTGCATTGATATAGCACAATAATTCAAGGTGCATTACATAGATGCTAGACACTTCGACAGCAGCTCTGGGAGAGCCTGCGTTTCGAACCAGCAACCTTGCGGTTACCAAGTTATTTAAATTTTCTTGCTTCAAAAATGAGTTTATATTTTGTGAAAACACTTGTTTGACCCACAGCAGTCACCTATTGTCCTTAAATGGGGGAACAACATGAAATTCATTTTACATGAAATTTATTTTAGTGCTCCCATGTGTGTTTTCTATCCCCACAAAGTATCTAGTTTGAACAATCAGTCTTTCGTATCATACAGGAGCTTTAATGGAAATTTCTCAGAACAGCGTGTTTGATTTTGGCCTCATAATGTTGTTAATCAATGCACCCTGCTTTGTACTATAATATATCCTGCATATCCTGAATACTATAAGATATCCTGCATATGAGCACCCCCACCACCTCAGGACATTGTGGTACTGCAGCTTAACTTTCGGAGAAAAAAAATGACAAGGACTAGTTCTATAAATGGTAATATGCTGACCAGCACATTAGCAGCAATTAAGGGTCATCAACACCAACTCTGGGGGAGCCTGGGTTCGAACCGGCAAACTTGCAGTTGCCATCTGGAGGCTCTTCCCCTGAGTCACTGGCACCCCTGTATAAGTGGTGAATGATGCTTAAACCATTAGAAATAAGCTTGAAGGATACATACAATATAATATTAAGGATTTAAAAACAATTTCAGGAACCCATGTTATTTACACTTCAATTGCTTGTGAAAAAATAATAAAACTTTCCAGGATGGGGGCAAGGCCGTCTACTGGGTGAGGGTCACAACTCACAGGGCTAGTGCAAACTTCAATGTTTGCAACGCGACTCACTCTTTAGCTCATGGTGCCGTAAACCCGTCTCTCTGACAGATCAGCAGACAATGCCACACAGTTGGCGGCTTCAAGGCTCGTGCAACGCGACACCGACACCTCTAATGCCCGAATGGTACTTTGTATGAGTCGATCTACAAGCCCGCAGCACGTTGCCTTTGCGATGCACTGTGAGCTTGTAGATCGGCTGCACTGTGTGCGTGGCGCGGGCACGCAAGCAAGCATAAACCAGGCTTTGGGGGTTCACTCTGCTGTGGCCTTCTAATCTCGTCAGACACCAGTGTCAATCCAATTAGGGCCGATTAGAACCTTCTGGCTACACAACGTATAGCGCTCCACCAGTCTTCCGCACTACGACAGTCTGTTTACTACGCCTTATCAAAGCCAACGTGGCCTCTTTCCTCAAAAGCAGTGTAGGAGACCAGGGCAAAAGGTACCCATTTTGACCAGACATTGTAGATTGCACAAAACATTTGCTCTCAAATTTGTGCTACATTCTCACAATTTCCCCGAAAAACAGCAGGTCTTCACACCTGCCATTTTTCACCAAAGTACAGAACAGAATGTTTTAAGATACTCAGGACGATGTCCTCCAGTACTTCTCCCGTCAGTGAGTGACGCCCACAGTCAAACACTAGACTAGGTAAAGCCTCCGCTCTGGTAAAAAAAAAAAAAAAAAAAAAGAAAACGTCTTTGCACTATTGACAAATAAACATTACATAAATGAATTGATATGCTTCAACTAACTTGGTTAGGCCAGCATGGCCAGACCTTACCATTAGATTCCAAGAGGAGAGTTACCAGTAGACAGATTTAAATTCATCTTTGAATATTGGTCACCCACAACAACTCTGGTGAGTGGAATTTGCACGACTGGTGCAAAACAATGCAACAGAATGAATTACTTTAAGTCATTCTAAATCTACAGCCTCACACCACCTGCTATTCAACATTTAAATTGCATATACTCATTTTCTATCCTGTAGATTTACCACTGAAGAGATTCAACATTGAGAATATCGGAGGCACAAGATAACGTTATGACAGTCGAGTGATGTGGAGTGCGTATCGCGTTGAGATTGTAATTCGTCACCAGCCAACGGAAGGTCATCGATTAAGAGGCTGCAGGTTTTACTGCGGAAAGAGATTGTGAAACTCGACGCCGGTGTGAGTCAGCAGAAGCGTCTGTAGGTTTGACCTTCATCCATTCCCACACAGTGACTCGGCAGAGATGCAGAGGTACTCCGTTTTACTAGAGTAAAAGTACCAACACTGCAATGTAGAACAGTGGTGTTCAACCTTTTTGATCCCAGAGCCCACCATCTATTCAGAATTTGAGCCATGGACCCCCATTTGATAACATTTTAGCCTCACGGACCCCAAAACTAAAGATTTCTTTTGCTTTTGTCCTCAATTCCAGGCTGGATTTGGGAAACAAAACAGTCAAACATACAGATCAAAATGATCATTGATCTTCTACATTCTCTAGTTGTAGAGACTTGTCTTGGGGCTAATTCACATGATGAATATTTTAACTCTTGAGTGTAAACATGAAACCAAATGGACCTGCAAGGGTCCATTTGGTTTCATGTTTACACTTTCAAAGAGTTACAGTACATCTGGTTAACCAACTTTCCATTTAGCCTGGGGACCACCTGGAATCCTCTCAGGGACCACTGGTGATCCTCAGACCACCTGTTGAGTAAATGTCCAGGATTCAAGATGCATTTGGTATAAACTTTTGTACCTCAAGTACAACACCATACAGATATTTTCTACCTACAAGCCCTGAGTGAAAAATATTTGCCTCCGAGATGTAGTGCATTTGCATTACCCAGAATTGAGAGGACATCAACGGCATTACAACAGTCTAGGCATACAGCTGTGTGCGGTTCAGCTTGGGAGAAAATTCAGCCATTTTCTGGCGTGCGACAGCCCTGCACAACAGTGTAATAACATGGGGGAAATCCCTTGCATCCGGATCCTTAAAACCTAACCTCTATAAATGCCTAATCCTAATCCCGACTTCAAATGTAAGCCTATAGAGGCTACGCACGTGACCTCATCATGCTAGTACCCGGACATTAAGCAGAAATGCGTACAGTGACAAAAAAAAAATCTACAAAAATCTGACTACATTAATTTTTGCATGCACAAATAACTTTATGGGCAACATGTCCGGATTCACAATGGGGATCTATAAGCTAGCAACTAGTGCAGCAAGGTTTTATGTCAGAAATGTTTAACAATTTTCATAATTGGCACATTATGAGACCATACCATTAATAACCTACGGAAGGCAAAAAGTCAAAATTTCATCATGCTTTATGTAGCATGTGCCAAGTCAAACTATGGTGTTTTGATGCAGAGTCGATTTTGCACAAGAAACACTCATTTTACTTTAAAACGGCCATAGTAACTATCGTTTGGACGTCATTGATGACCGTTCACACCCAAGTAGTGTTTCTTTTGGTGCAAGTCAAATGCTTGGATGGATACAGCATAAAGCGCAGAAAGTCTTTTCAAATGCGAGTCCGCATGCATTCATTTGATGTGTTTAGTGTGCAGGTCCTTGACAGACATGGAAAAATTGGAGGACCAGTGTATAGTGCTTAGCCATAGCCTAGCTTCCTAGCTCAAAACAGTTGTATTGCTTTTCATTAAACGGGAGTGCTCGAGACACAGCTGTGATGCAATCATACCTTCCACACCGGCCAACCCCGTCTCCAGCGTAGGGTTGCTCAGTGCGTGCACCAAACGCACCGGTGTGAATAAACGAACGAGGAGCACCAAATGCCCCAAACACACCAGGTATAGACGAACGACAGGGCACACCAATGGGTTTATGGGTGCATTTCCGAACACCCCCCCCCCCCCCCCCAACCTTTCATTAGAGCCAGATTACAGTACCTGATAATACAATACAGATAGGGTAGACCCATGACATGATTGCACTTGTTTTATTATGGGCACTTTTTTTAAAGGAATTATGACTCATCAGGCCACCATTCGTGAGAATCTAACCCCCCCCCCATCTTGGAGCAAAACAAATTCCACTGTTGAAATAGAAATAAAGTAATTCTGATCTGCTGAAAACTGCATTAAACTATTCCGTACTGTGTACTTGTGGCGTTTTAACTTCCATTGAAAAATAGTAGCCGTGAACACCTGTATTTTTGGGGAGAATGTAGCAAAAATCTTTCACAGACAATGTTTTGTGGAATCTACAATGTCAGGACAAAACGCACACACACACCCACACCCCTAAAAATGTCACAGATGCGGTCCACATATTGACAGGACCTGGGGACAGTCCCTACCTGGGTTGTCGACCCCGGTCTGGATGACGTCGTCCAGCGTGAAGCCGCTGGGGGTCTCCTTGTCGCGCAGGTCGGCGTACATCTCGGGGGTCAGCACCTTGGCCATGTGGTTGTTGTGTTTGCTGAGGTCGGGGAACTCCTGCTCGGCGCTGTAGTTCATCTTCATCTTGTTGTGGGTGTTACCGAACGGCATGGTGGCGGTGCTCTTAAAGATCTACCTGGCAATGCACACACACACACAGGGAAGTTGATAAAGGTCATTTCCTTTGCACTACCTTTTGAGCAGTGCCTGAACTGCTTCGATGACTGGACGTGCGTGTATGTGCGTCTGTTTGGAGTATGAACAGCTGCAATAGCGCTAAAGGACCAGACACAGACAAGCACTGCAACTCGAACAGCCGTGTTGTTGAGCACATGGGTGCGATTTTTAGCTGCATCGGGGGGAAGGGGTTCTAGAGTGGTCAGGTCTAGTATAGACTTGTGGTATCAAGTCCCATTATTTAGTCCGAATTTGAGTGGCCATGGACCACCATGATGAGATCAACCTAGCAGACCCAAGACTCATTTTGTCCACAATTCCGTGCTCGATTGCAACAGGCAGCCAAAATAACGGTTCCATCGACAAGCTTCAATTTGTGTGCTTTAAACCTTGATGATTCACAAGTAAACATACCAAATATAGGTACTCTTTAATATGGAACCTGGAACCAGATGTATCAAATCCTTTGAAAATAGCAGATCTACTTTTTAAATAGCTAACGTCTTAAGTTGCCAATTGATCGCAAAAAACTTCCGATTCTAACATGTTTTGTTCTCGCTTACTGTAAATTGCTCTGGAGGAGAGCCTGATGCACACTTGTAACAATCACTGAGGAATGAATCGCAACGGGTGCGATACCAGACCCAATTCGTAGCACAATTCATTGTGATGACGTAGCTGGGGCGGGCGGGGCCAGGCTACTTTGGTGAGATATGGTCCATTGACATGTGGGACACTCGCAACAAACATCACACTGCAGGGACATCCGCCAGACCTTTTGGTGTGAAAAGGCTTTTAGTCATCGTCACTGCACTGGTTGTGGACATCGGTCAAATAAAACGTGTGATGTGAGGGACGCCCTTATCAGGAGTTCACACTCTAAAACAAAGCAGACCTACCGCACACTTTAGTGGTTTGTAGATCATCATTTCCACAATGTTTGATGCTTTTGAAAATTCCCTCATATGGCAGCAAGGCCAGAAAACGCTTTCTGGCCATTACAGCCCATACAGAAAAACACAAACACATCTGGATGCATTAAACATAACAAATGGGTCATACTAGCTTTCCGTACTGCTGCAATGTTGGCGAGTTTGACGTTATTTAATACAATTAGCTGGGACTTTTGCTTGGATGGAGTTGCCACTCAGTCTAGATGAGGGAGGCATGTCATTTCTGTACACAGACAAACAACCTTGTCAAATCCTGTCTATAACAATAAAGCCACAAAATAAAACCATTTCATTTGGTTTCATATGCATGCCCTCAAAACTTAGCCATTGTTGGGCATATGCATAACTTAATTTACAAAGTGTACACAACATAGTTTGTCATCTTGAACATTTGCCTGTCATCTCCAGCATTAATATGTGCCATTGCATAAGGTTTTGTTGCCTTCAAAATAAAATAAAACAGCAGTTCTGGGACCACCAGTGGTCTTGGAGGGAGTTCCAGGTGGTACCCAGCTAAATAGAGAGTTGCACACAAAACACTCTTTTAGATCTTTAAATTATTGAGAACGTAATTGAACCAAGAAGTGGGCCTGTTTGGCTTGCATTTTACACCATCAAAAAGTCAAATTATTTTGTTAGCCATGTCGAACAACGTTCGCCGGTCATCTCTGGTTACCGACACAGCATGGAATTGTGGACAAAATGTCATCCGTGCAATGAAAATAATTTAATGCAAAAATCTCAACAAACTGTCATCTGTGGCTCAAATTTGCCAAAAATACATAACGGATTGGGCCTAGACGTGAACATTTTGAGAACTACTGGTCTCTATAGGCATATTCTTCAAACAGAAACACTTAAACAGTAATGAACCATTCAGTTAAATAATCTCCTTAACCAACCAACACACACGCACCATTGGGGTCTACAAATCCCTCCAGGGAGGTGTGGTGGGATCAAGCTGGACAAAGGCTCATTATATTATAGGCCTACAACAAGCCGATGACGCAAGGCAAAAATAATCACCCCCCCCCCCCCCAAAAAAATCCTAATGGTTACGTTTTCCTCCCTTTCACGGTGTAGCCTTTTTTCTTCTTCTATAGACAATAAAAAAATCCAGTGCTCAATAAACGTGCTTGTGTGTAATAATAATAGCCTGTAGGCCTACATTAATATTTATAGTAAAGGGGAATTCCACTCATTTAATTTTTTACCATGTCAATAAACCCATTTAGGCCTAACCTAAGGTTTTTGAAAAACTTTAAATATGTATATATCAGCATAAAAACAAATTGAATATTTGAATGCTGTACGTACTGTACAGGATCCAAATATGGATTCCCATCCTTAATGGGTATTAATACACGTCATGTGGAAACAACCCCCCCACCCTTTGGTCTTGTAGAACAGCCATTTTTTGAAAATGTTTAAAAATGGGTGGAATCGCCCTTTAAGCCAAAACTGCTAGTTTCTGATGGAATGCATTGCGGTGTGTGTGCGCACTTGTCTGCAGCAGCAGCTGCAGTGTGAGACCTTGCAGTCAGAGCAGACACACTGCAGGAGGAGACCTTGGGGAAGGTCGTTGCATATGGACGAGATGCGGACGGATAAAAATGCCCTCCTATACAAGCAACGACCTTTTAACGCAAAAAAGGTCCAATTGGTTTGCAACAAAAAGGGTCCAAGAAGGTCTAATTAAAATAAAAATAGAGGGGTCATACTGTAAAAGGGGAATTCCACCCATTTCCAACATGTCTGACATTAGAGATATTGTGTGGAAATGGTCCCAGACACTGTAAATTACATACCGATGACGTCATCAAGATGTACTTCACCATGTTAAAGGGGATTTCCACCCAGTTTCAAGATTTTTTTTTTAAGACCGTACAATTTTCTCTCAGAAAAGAGAAACATTTATGGTGAAAGGACTTGATGACGTCATTTCACCATGTGTTTTTTTTTTTCTTTTCAGAAACACAGAATTGGGGGGGGGGGGGGGCGTTGATTGTATCCACCCAACATCACTAAGGAACATCGACAACAGTAAAATGCTGGGAACTGGTGGAATTCCCCTTGATTTCCACCCTCATCCCCACCCGCAGACCTCCATTTCTAGGAAACATGGAATTGGGTGGGGGGGTATTATTTCCAAGCTACACTAAGCTACAGTAACGATACTGCAACATGTTCATTTTATCCCTGTGAGTGCACAAATGTGAAC
>CM076983.1:29964624-30489624 GCA_039105355.1 Benthosema pterotum | reverse complement strand
CGCTCGGCTCACACACAATAAGCCATGGCCAACTTGTGTGCAACGCGCAAGTTTGCACTCCATCGAGTGCTGATCTAGTTTTGGAAGATAAAAGATGCATCATTTTATTTTCCAGAGGGTGCTTTTATTGTCTCCACTGTAGGTGGTGAGTGGTGACTATAAAACGCCCTCTGTTCGTGCGCCCTCGATCTGTCCGTCCTCCCAACTATGACGTCATGATGACGTGTGGACAGTGGAGACCTGGCACAACTCTTGTTGAGGATGTTTTACCCCGTCCCTCCGTCCGTCCGCCTGTCCGTCCATGCATGGTCCAGGCCGCACCTGATTGGCCGGTTTAGGTGATGTCATCACATTAGCTCGTTCCGCTCATGTACAAGTAGGCCACCAGGAGGCCACAACCTGATCTGGCCTGGTCAGTGCAAGGTCCAGGTAGGTCAGGGTTGATGTTACGTCAACTGTTGCGTCGCCCCCTGCCCCATCTTAAGGCTCCACTCGTGCTAGCACCCTTTGTTGGTTCAAAGTACCTTCTTCAGTTTCCATTAATCAGACATAACGATAAATAGCACCCTTTTCACATTGGCCTAATATAGTGCTACCAGGAGGCCACAACCTGATCTGGCCTGGTGGAGACCTGTGCCACAAGCTATTTATCGTTATTTAAATGTACCCTTTGACTTTGGCACCCCTTTTACCCATATTGTTTAAACTTGTTTTAAAATGATCTAGTATAATAAAAGCAAAGTAATCTGTGAGAACAAAACTACAATACATTGCATTGAAGCACAACAAAATTAAGAATTGCAACTTAGATCGATTCAGAACCCTAAATATCAATATTGTATTATAACGTGAGGTAAGTGATTCCTCCCACCCCGGTTTTTGGGGGGTATGGGGTCTTTGATGACTCAAGAGACTCAAAATTGGGCAGTAGACGATGACATCTGGTGACGCACTCGGTTTCTTCTCAGAGCCATACGGTGCCTGTCTGACTCCCACTCCAGCTATGATGGTTTTGTGTCGACTAAACCCTACCTGGTTTCCGAAAAGACAAGTCATTTTTTACGCTTCATGCTGAAAATAAATCAGCACTCAGTAGAGTGCAAACTTGCGCCTTGCGCACAAGTAGGCCATGGCCGTACCTGTGCATGAGCAGAGCGAGATAATACTCATGACCTCAGCCATAAAGGTCTCTTACTTATACGTCACCATTATGTCATCACCTAAACCGGCCAATCGGAGTACCACGAGGGACGACTGACCACTGAACACTGACCGCTCACCGATCGCTTAACTTGCACCTGCTCCTCTCACGTATTAGCAGATTGACAAGCTCACACCACGTCGTCTATCACTACTAACACTCCAGTAATCACTGGGTTTATATGGTCCCGGGACCCCCTTGGTATATAACTCTGTGGGGGCCTATTTTCATCGTCATAAGTATCATGTCCTATGACTTAATTTAAAACTTTGAGCTTTGCCACACCTCCAAGATACCTAAGGCAATCAAAATAGGGCCCTAAGAGTGTATGTCTTGGGGGAAATAAGATGTTTTGGGAATCATCTGATAGACAAAAAAATTGGGTCTGCTTTGGGTTGAAGCAGATTCAACAACTAGGTTTCATTTTGAAAAAGAACACACAACAACACAAATGCACACACACACATTCATGTAGTCACACACACACACACACACACACACACACACACACACACACACACACACACACACACACACACACACACACACACACACACAGTATGGTGCATAGCACAAATATTTAATATTTGACGAAGGTCCATGTAGTCACAGCCTGCCAACCACTGAACAATCTCCATGCCACAGAAATGACTTGTCTGAACCTGCTGTGTGTTTGTTTTGTTATCCAACGTAATGGCATGTGACACATTCTAAACACAGCATTGAATGTGTGTGTGTGATCGTTGGGCATCTGTGGGAAATACTTGCCAACAATATATTTCAAATGTATGTGAATGTATCTGAATTGATTGCCTGAGTTCTTTCCCATTGTTTTTGGCACTATCAATTATGCCCCCCTCCTCATCTCTCCTCTCCTTTCCTGCAATTTACAATATAGGCATTTAGCAGACGCTCTTCATCAAGAGCGACCTGCATTACATCAAAACATTACAATACATCATACAAATTACTGTTTACAATTCAAGCTGTGTTTACACAATACACTTTACAATGTTTACAATGTACATCATACGTCACTGCGATCTAAGTCAATGAGGTGCTATCTACTGCAAGTATTATGGGTCGGCTTGTAATACAAGGGCTATGGGCTCCTCCTCTCCTCTCCTCTCCTCTCCTCTCCTCTCCTCTCCTCTCCTCTCCTCTCCTCTCCTCTCCTCTCCTCTCCTCTCCTCTCCTCTCCTCTCGTTTTACTCCACTCAATTCCCCCCTCTCTCAGTGAATAGTCCTTTTAAAGCAGAACACTGCTTGTTGTGTGTGAGAAGATGCATGCCCCTCCTATCCTACTCCTCATCATCTCTACAGAATAAGGTAGCAGCTAGGTGACATTTTAAGGTGGTCAGATATGCCTATTGAAGCGTGAACCTAGCATCTGCCATCAGCAGATTACATAATCCCTGCATCCCTGCTTTCTGCTGCCGCCTGCCCGGGATTAACACACTGCTTCTTCTAGCTTCCTGCTAGCTCAGCAAAATAATAGCTTTATATATAATGTCGTCATAGGTCCATATTATAGGCTATACAGTATGTGTGCTGATGATGCTAGCTCAGCACCTGGGCCTCTTATTGCATTATACATTGCCAGGGTGGAGGAAACAGTAAGACAAACGTTCCTCGTGTAATCCTCATTTAGAATCACTTTATAATTGTGAACATAGCTGACTGTCGAACAACAGTGTCATGTTCTAACTGTGAGCATATATTTACAGTGCTATTTTGCCTTAAATTCAGGCTCCAACACGGATACCAGCTCAGCATAAGAGCTTTATAACAGGGCATTTAATACTGCCTGGTGGAAATCTCCTTTGGTGGTAAAAAAGTAACCAACATGGTTACTTTTTTGGAAAAAAGGGACTACGTATGTACTGTAGGGATGAGATTCACTTAGCCCGTGGAACGATACGATATATTGACATTTTCCCCCCACAAATGACTCTGCATTGATTTTACTTGAACATTTTAAAACTATTCTAAACAATACGGACCGCGAAAAGTTCAAGCCTACACTTAAAGATGTACAGGTAACTCTGGTGGATAGAGTCCTACATTTCCCAGCATCCCTTGCGCTTTAAGTCACATTCTGATTGGTCCTTGTATTCAAGGACCAATCACATGTGACGTTATTTTCCTTTCCTTCGAAAGAAAACATATATTTAGAACAGGCTTTGAGGGCTTAAATCCTGGGAATGTCTCATGTGACAAATATGCTAGTCATAATGGATATTAAGATTTGAGATTTGTTTTAATGAAAAAGTTATCTAGTATAGCTTTAAATGCAGACAGATAACCGCCAGTCTTTCTGGCACGATGAAATTAATACATACAAAAATATACACAAAAAATGAGCTTAGGCCAAACCACAGCGACGTATCAGCCTAATTGTGTTTATTTGTGATGTCAGCCTAATTGACGGGCCGATGTGTTTGTCATTATGTTCACTTGACCTGATCTAATATCTTTCAGTGGAGTAGCCTAGCCCTATACTACTATCAGCGCCACAGGACACAGTTATGTCACCCTTCTGCCTCTGCCTCTGTGTGTGTGTGTGTGTGTGTGTGTGTGTGTGTGTGTGTGTGTGTGTGTGTGTGTGTGTGTGCGTGCGTGCGTGCGTGCGTGCGTGCGAGCGTGCACGTGCGTGTGTGTTGTGACATTATGCTGGTTGGGAGTGTGTTGGGGATGTGACCAGAAGACAAATCACCCAAGATTTGAGACAGAGAGAGCGAGAGAGAGAGAGAGAGAGAGATTACATCACCAGTGAGTTTGTCGCCATTTCAACAATAAAGCCAGTGTTCGGTAGGGGTGTGCGTGTGTCTGTGTGCGTGTGCATGCATGTGTGTGCCTGCGTGCGTGCGTGTGTGTTTTAATGGAGTGACAGCTCGCATTGAAATGAGGTCAAATCAAGGGAGGGGGGTGCAGAACTGCAGACTGCAGGGCTCAGTGGCTGTTGAGACCATGAGAAGCTTCCTGTAGTAAATCACACCCGTGTGAAGCGAGGGGCACTCTTGTATTCTCTTGCATGCAGTACATCATCTCATCGTGAACAAGTCCATTCATGTCATGGCTTATAGCCAATATGCAATATAGTCTGCATAAGATTGTCTGCATAAAATTCTGTATTCTAATGTTTGTGTCATATTTGAGGAACACATGACCTAATCCTTCATTCCATCGTCAGGGGCAAATATGTAGCCTGGCTAAAGCCAGACCGAATCAGATGATGGTAAAATAAATCAGCAGGTTCTGGAATAGCTCAATTGTACGGCCATTTCCTACTCCAGAGAACTGGTTGAACTACTAGAGAGAGAACGAGAGAGTTTTCATCCATTTTATTTTATTTTTTCTGCCATGGCAGTGTGTGTGGGGGGTGGGGGGCACATAAAGTAATCTTGCCTAGGGCCACTAAATACCTGGAACCAGCACAGAGAGAGAGAGAGAAAGAGAGAGAGAGATGAAGCAGGCATTTCGTTCAAAACTGCAAACTTTGCAACCATATCTAATCGGGATGGACTACATATCCATGGCGATAATAAAATCACACCCATGTAAAGTGAGGGGCGCTCTTATCATAGGACATCATCATACATACATCGTTCCGGCAAATCAGAAATCTGTCCTCCCCACCTTCTTCTTCACTGTTTGTGTTATAGGGAACTGTTTACACCATCCTTGTGGCGCTCCTGGTAAAAGAAAGAGGTTTTCAAAAAATCATCCTGCTCTGGAGCTGCATTTTTGGTAAAGGGAGGGTCCATCCACTGGCAAATTGATGCACATTAAGGGGTCCTTGACATGACATTATGAAGGTAGCCCATCCTCCTCCTCCTCTCCTCTCCGGGGGTTATCGACCATAAGGACGGTTGCCACGGCGACTGCAACAGCTTTCCTCCACCCTGATGAACACGCTGTTGTCCAATGTGCCCTTGACTGAGCTGCGAGCGTGCATGTGTGTGTGTGTGTGTGTGTGTGTGTGTGTGTGTGTGTGTGTGTGTGTGTGTGTGTGTGTGTGTGTGTGTGTGTGGCTACTGACACTAAAGTACACGTCTATTTCCTGCTCCCTGCATCAACAGCTAAGCTTTTGCCGGATAATATATCCTCAAACGAAAGCATCTCTACTCTGGGGGAGCATTTGACGAAAATAGCCCATCTGAGGCCTACAATCATCTGAGGCCTACAATCAAACACACATTTCAGGAAACACAAAAAACTCCCCCAATTTTTTTGGGGGGAGTTTTTTGTGTTTCCTGAAAAACCTGGAAAAATGACTTATGCGATTATTTTAAGAAGGTGACGATATTTAACATTTTTACATATTTTCCTGCCATATAATGCCTAATTTGCATAGATATATAATTTTATATTGATATAATATATCAATATTAAATTGTTATCAACATGAACCAATCATGTTGATAACAAACCGATCGCTCTGCTTACGCAAGTAATTATGTTTTTGGCCATAAATGACTTGCGTAAGCAGAGCGATTGGTTCGCAGTCCGGCGATGGCCTACTTGTGCGCAATACTCTACTGAGTGCAGGTGTAGTTATAATGTTCTGATTTTGGAAGTCTGGCTGAGTGGCTCATGGGTTTAAGAAATAAAAACAACTGAACCGGTTCAACCCTGGTGGAAAAGAAGACACACAGCAGTCTGGTTCTTGTAAATTCAAAACATTCTCCTGAATGGAGGAACAGGTGTTGTACTGTATGTGTGAGTGTGTGTTGCCGTGGGAGGGAGGGATGGAAAAAACAGACACATCACGTATTGATTGTGGAGGCGTGAAAAAAACACATGATTTCCCTCTCCCTTTGTCTATTTATAGCTTATCCTCAAAGGAGGGGAGGAGAGGAATGGACAGCCTTGACAGGAGAGGAGAGGAGAGGAGAGGAGAGGAGAGGAGAGGAGAGGAGAGGAGAGGAGAGGAGAGGAGAGGAGAGGAGAGGAGAGGAGAGGAGAGGAGAGGAGAGGAGAGGAGAGGAGAGGAGAGAGAGGAGAGGAGAGGAGAGGAGAGGAGGTAGCTGCAGTGGTGCAATCTCCCAGAGTGCACCATGGCAATGTGGTGTCGTTTAGGAGGTGACATGTGTGTCCGTCTGTCTGCCCAGTGTCCTTCACGCAACCTACATGCACATTGGTGTGTAATTCCAACGCGTCAGTACAATATTGTGTGGTCATCTGTTCCTGTTTAGCACAGAGATGAACACTACGAGT
Organism: Benthosema pterotum; assembly: GCA_039105355.1. Taxonomy (NCBI): domain Eukaryota; kingdom Metazoa; phylum Chordata; class Actinopteri; order Myctophiformes; family Myctophidae; genus Benthosema; species Benthosema pterotum. Next base: position 30,483,203 of record CM076983.1, on the reverse strand, counting down.
GCCAACGAGTTGCACCTGGAGAAAAGCTCTGTGTTTATCACGGTGCAGCTGCAATGTATGCAATATGCGCAATAGGGAGCAATGTGTAATATGTCTTGAAAAAAAGTGCAATTAAATGTGAAGTTTAGTTGTTTTGTTGTCCATATAGAGGATAGCCGAGGCGGGTGGGCCTGAGATGCATTTGTATAGCGTGATGTTTTTGTAGTTTATTACATTGCGTAGTAAGTCATGGAGACGTTTGATATAGGCTACTTGTGGATATTGCGGTATGTATTATAACTGAGTGGGATAGTAATATAATATTTGTCAGCATGTAAAACCTTTAAGAAAAAAGGGAAAAAAATGAGGAAAAAGAAATCAAATCAAACAGTACTTAACAGGAACAGAGGGTGCAAACTTAACCTCCCCACATGACAGCCGGACACAAACTGAACAGGTTTTCATTTATATAGACCCCTGACTTCACCCTTGGGTACAGACAGCCAATCAAAATAAGTTCCCAATGATCTGAGAACACGCCTATTAAAGCAACAGAGCTCTTCTCATCTTCTTTACTGCATCTGCAGGGATTAAGCACATACTTTAGATTGACATGTCACAACAGAATGTGCATTATTATTATCCAGTGGAATATCAGGAATACAATTAATGTTTGTTGGAAATTAGCAAACATTACAGTGATAAGGGCTGCTCTGTCACATTGTGTAGTATTGAATTGCTAGTCTAGTCTATTTGATTTGAGTTGTACATTTAAAACACACTCTAGGACGTCCTCAAACAAGCCTTCCATCGCCACTTCCAGTCATCTCCGGTTCTACATCTGGCCAATTCGCCAGTCCGAACTTGTGCATCTTTCTGGAGCACATCCACATAATGTTAGTATGGGACGACCAGTGGCCATGTGTTGGTTCCCACAATACCGGTTTGCTGGCTGGGAGCTCTTGATGTCTTTGGCAGTGTCCTGCAAGTCGCATTCTCCTGGCTGCTATCTATCTATATGTTTAGTATTGAATTGCTCTATTTATTGAGTTATATATTTGAAACACACCCTCAGCGGTGTTTCGGCAATTTTGAGCCCCAGGCAAGATATTCCCTGTAGCCCCCCCTTACCAAATGGACGTAAAGGGTCCATTTGATAAGGGGGGGCTCCAGGGAGAATCTCCTGTGACATCATATCTATGACAGGCACAGTGGCACCCCTCAAGGGATACAAATAACTCTTTTTAAACTAAAGAACATAAAGTCTTTAGAGGATATTGTAGTACGTTTATCTACAACGTAGATAAACAGTCTACTAGCACACACAGCACAGCAACTTTCCATTAATAGAAAACCCGCCGTTTCTATTAACTCGGATGTCCCATCGATGGTGTCACTGGTTCCAGGGTTTCTGAAGTGTCCACAGCTTTCCTCTGAGAGACAGAATGAGTAGACATAAATGAGGGTACAGCTGAAAACAGTGATGTTCCAGCCCAGCCCCTGCATCAATAATACAAATACAGTATATCAAAATAAAAAATAAGTTGTCAGGTGTCAAGGCTACCCTTAGTATTCCTAATAAAGACACATTCCTAATGAAGACACATGCAAGCACACGCACACACCCTAGCCTTGACGATCTTATAGCGTATATGCAGACTTAGGCTCAATTTATGTGACTTAAGGTAGCTTCTTACAAAGTATGTAGACACAGCACTCTAGTAGTGTACTCTTAGTTTCATTATAGATAGCCTAATCCACAGCTACTGTACCAGTACGTATGATTCATAGTGACTATGTTTTATGCATTTGACATACAGTACCATTGTTTTTCTTCTTGCTTTACTGTAAACTGCTCTGGATTATAACAGCGTCTGCTGAAATGAAGGCCCAAATTGTAAATACAGCTAAGACACATGCCAGGTAGAAGGTTGTTTTTGTGCGCAGACCCCCCACCGCTCAGTCCAGGGGATCCTTGGCATGCCCGGCACTCTCCCACGGGCTGCGGTTGCCCAGGCAACCAGCAGGCGGTCGCCGGCCATGCCTCTGCTTTTGTCCGGGTGGCCTTTTTAAGCTGTCAACGGAACCGAGCCGCTGTCGTGGTAACCGGACCGGCGGGTCCGCCTGCCGTTCCAGCGGTCCTGCGGGCGGCATTGTGGGTCTTCTGAGGACAGAAGCCCCAGAAGGGACAAAAAAACCCCTCAACTGAGATTAATGACATAATACAAGTCAGGGGGGTTTAAAAGAGAGGTCTGCAGACCCTGCAGGAACATATTATGGGCTCCCAGAAGGTCATACAAAATGTTGAACCATTTCAGTGGACAACAAATAACTATTATGTAGCCTACACTGTACGTACTGCATTTATCCATCTGTCTATGCGATCCCCCAGGAGTGACTTCCTCCTAGGGGATCCTGAGACGGGTTCAAGGCCAGCTTTTCTACTACCTTAAATGCGAAAGTGACTGATATTGATACTGTCGATATTCTGCTCAAAAGTTACTCTCTTGCCTGCTTATTACGGACACTAACTTACATGCACATACTCTAACATCGGATGAACCTGTGTAAGTTAAGGCTGCGACAACAATAGTGGCGATATTCAACTTTTGGAGAGACACGGAATGTCAAAAATACACTGTGGTGACTGAGACCACATTGGTGCCCCTCCTGACGGACATCAAGCTATTTTCATAGAATGTGCTCAAGGTGAACCCCCAGCAATGAGAGTCAGGCTGCTAAAGTCATTTGTTTTTGTTTTTTTCCTTAGATGTGTGGTGGTGAGGTACATGCCGTACTGTGTTGTGGGGTGAAAGTGATAGATAGGTTGTAATCAGGCTTGGATATAACATTTCCCGATTGGGGGACAGGCAAAAATGGCATGAGGGCAGCGAGGGCGACTTCATCGGCAATGAAGTCGCCCCCATGCCATTTTCAGTTAAATTCTTTTGTGTCTTGCACAGGACGTAAGCATCAATAATAACATCAGTTGTTATTGACGTTACAACAGACACACAGCATGCATAAAGCTAAAGGGAGAGAGTTTTCTGTTTTGCATGATGAAATGTTGTTGGTTTAGTGGTACAAGTCTAGTTACTTAGTAGCAATAGTAGTGTTTGAAATCATTTTAAATATCAGCACTTTAATTTGAAATATCTATGGGTTGTTTGCATGCCATCATGTTTGGTGGGGCAGTAAGGGCATTTAGGCGAGGCTTCGACATCCAACACAAAACACGGCGCTCATTCATGATTCACCTCTGTTGTAAGGTGTGGTTTGTTTATTTTGAGTTTGATTTTCAGACAAAAACTGTACCATAAATTGTTGTAAACTTTAGAACATTTTATGGTACAGTTTTTGTCTGAAAATCAAACTCAAAATAAACAAACTCAGTTGGAAAGGTATGCGTTTTCACAACTCCCAGAAGAGGGAGGTTGTTGCTTGACAGTGCTGGCATACAATGTAAATGGTAAATGTAAACCGCTATGGTCCAATCACAGCTAAGCATAACATGTGATGGACAAACCTCTCCACCAATCGTTCCCCTATATGATAAAACATTGTTTTTCAAAAAATAAATGTCACACACATTTTTTCCACTGCATAGGGCATGCCTTGTTGATGGATTTGGAAGAGATTTTGAAGGTCTGGTTCCAAACATGAACCAGTATTTAATATGTAGTGTCCATTATATTTACATTGGAATGAATGAGCGCGGCTGGAAAGTGTCCATCCCATGGTTGGACATTGGTGAGAGGGCGGGGCTTACTGCAAGCTCCATTAGAGGTTAAGTGTCTTGCTCAAGGACACATTGACACTAATGATGGTTGTGGTTGATGAGTGGTTCGAACCGGCAACCACGTAGTTATCATCTAGCCGCTCTACGCCTGAGCCATCTCCGCTCCGCATGTGAAACATTTTTAGTATTTGAGAGATGGTGGTCTGTCTGTTTCTCTGTGCGTAGGCCTAGTGTGTATAGCTGTGAGCTAACTGCTAACGCAGCTACCGATGTGAGGAGAGGTAGAGAGAATGTGTTTGCGTGTGTGTGGTTGGGGGGGGGTAGGGTGGGGGGCAGATGGTGTCCCAGTTCTCTGAGACAAATCTGGGTACACACACACACGCACAGGCGCACGCACTCACACATTGCACACACATCGCTGTGACTGGCTGATCCGCAGCACAACAGATGTTCCGATTGGCCCACGATGCGCACCGTCGCTGTTATGTAACATCCTGCTGCCGACTCCGGCCAGCCCAGGTGCATGCTGGGATACCTGAGGAGGTCGTTGCGGACAAAGAGGTACTGAGGAGAGGAGAGGAGAGGAGAGGAGAGGAGAGGAGAGGAGAGGAGAGGAGAGGAGAGGAGGGTGAAGAGAGGGAAGGAAGGGAGATGAGAAAAGGGGAGTGGAGGGGAGAGAGCAGTGTTACATAAGCAAACATAATGTGTTTGAAGGAATCCATTCATGTATTGTAACTATACCCCGAGGGGGGTATAGTTAGCGATAGAAGGAGGGATAGAAGGAGATGCGCTGAAGGTGATGATTGGATGACGTGTGCTGGAATGACATTACGGATTATGATGATGGAAGAATGTAGAATGTCTCTCTCTCCCCCTACAATGGGGGGGGGGGGGGGGGGGGGGGGGGCAGGGGGGTGATTTGAAGGTACTCTCTTAGAATGACTGTGTGTGTGTGTATGTGTGTGTGTGTGCAGAGGGGGGTGTGAACGTTGCCATGACAACATAGGATAGGGAGGGGGCGCACACACACACACACACACACACACACACACACACACACACACACACACACACACACACACACACACACACACACACACACACACACACACACACAGCAGCACACATCCACTGGGTGGCACCAGACATCAGATGTGCACTCTTAATATGAACCCGTTGACCTTTTCTTTCTGGTCAATTTCCGTTTATTAGAATAACGACATCACTAACAGCTTTCTTCTTCTTCTTCCACTGAAACTAAGGATCTACAGGCTCACAATCGGCTATTTTCAAATAAATAAATAAATGGACCCATAAAAACATGTCTGCGTCTTTGACCCACAAATGTCACAAAAACAAACCAGGGAGGACCTGAAGAAACTGCAGTATATAAGGAAAAGCTTCTGCAAAGGCACTGGTAGCACTTCCCTGGACGTTCTCAACTTGCTATGACATGATGTGAATCTATAATATAATCTAGAAAAATGCATATTTATGCATGTTTTATTTTATGAATGAATGAAAGGATGGATGGATGAACAGATGAATGGATGAATGAATAGTACATTTTGGTGCTTGTCAATTACATTAGATTACAATTACATCAGTTGTATTTACATCAAGTGACAACGAAAATGTCTAGGCTAAAGCTGAAGCTTCAGCCTAGACCAAGGAAAAAGAAACAAAATAAAAGGAAAAAAAAAATACAAATCTTAAAAAAAAAAAAAGCCTGAAAATAACAACATTTAAATGAAGAACATTTGGATGACAATGATTGTCATCCGATTTAGACTTGATCCAACATTGAAGTTTGAAACATTTTCTCTTATAATGTATTACATCTATTGATTTCTATTGTAAACAAATCAGAGAAAGCAGTAATGTCATTATAGTGTAAGCTTTATTTCCACAAAGTCACAACAAACAAACAAAATGCTGGCGTAATCATTGTCTGCCAATAAGGTGACTGCGACGTTTCGAGCACAACGCTCTTCCCTACAGAGGAACAGATCTTTAAGTATAACCCACCAGTCAATTACAATGATCACAGGGAGCTGTGACCACTCCCAAATGAGCAATACAAGTACTTGTATTGGTCATGTAACACCATGCAAAACAGGGTTACCATCCTGAATGGGTTAAAGGGATATATCACTTAAAAATCTACCATGGTTAAATTGAGTTTTAGGTTCTAATGGGTTTGTATAGGAAGGGGCGGGGTAGCTACATTGAACATCAAATATCCAATTACTGAAGCAATAAACTTGCTTCATGTGAGCTTGAGTAGACAATGAAATGGCCATTTTTTTTCTTGAAAGTGAAATATCCCTTTAACTAACCCATCCCCCCTCATTCAGCACCATGGATAGTGACTACTCTTTTTTTGTCTGTCTGTCAGCCTCTTTTGGGAGGGTTAGATACCCCAAAATGACGCTGAAATCGAACCAAAAAACACACCAAAGTTTGCCCAGAACAAGGGCCCCTACTACTGTAAATCCGACACTGGATAGTGGACACCCCTGAAAAAATGGCAGAATACACCGGTATATTTTAGTGTCTTCCTGTATCTGTGCAATCTCCGTGTTGCTGCCACCCATTGAAAAGGGACGGTAGCCTGTACTGTCGCTCTGTACCTCCATGTTGCTGCGTCTCCCATTGAGAATGAATGGTGACCCATGGCTTTGTAGCTGCCAGCGTGAAGGTAGCATAAAACGAGAAACAACCTCATCCCTGTCGTCCATCTGGTTTGGCACAAGGTTATTTTCAGAGAGGTTAGTATAGGGGCAAGATTGAACGTTTACCGATTATATTTCCCGTAAAAAAAAGTGTCATTTCCAATGGACCAGTTCCAATGGAACCAGCTTCGATAGATCCTTTATTGGACCACATCGCACTCGTATCTCGCAGGCAGGTTGCAAAAGAAACATCCATCTCATCGTAAGGCCTCCTGGCTCCCTCCCGGCGCCAAAACTATGGAATGCACTTCCCATTGCAATCAGAACCACAGACTCACTTCCTATCAGTCCAAAAACACACTCCATCTCAGCCCATAGCACTTGTATTACATACGAACTCATAGTACTTGCAGTATCCTCCTAGTTTAGGTAGCACCTCATTAGACTGAAATAGCAATGACTTATATTGGAGGTCTAATGTATTACCATGTTCTAGTATATTGTTAAGTGTATTGCAAATTCTGCTTAAATTGTAAACTTTAGTCTGTATGATGCATTGCAGTGGTTCTACTTAATGTAAGTCGCTCTTGATTAAGAGTATCTGCTAAATGCCTGAATTGTAAATTTTAAGGCGCCATGGAAGAATAAGTCACGACAGTTACAGGTAAAACTTGAATTTGCCCCCATGGAAAAAAACTTTCTAGGTGCCAGGTGCCAATTTCAAGAGTTCGCATATAAAATATTTTCCATATGGGTGATACCATGTTCAGCTGAGGGGTATAATAGACCTGCGCAGTGACGTCACCAGCCCTGTTCCACTAGTTCCTCATTCATTTTCCTCATAGACTTTTCGAAAATGGTTAATAAAAACACGATTGCGCCGCGGCCAAAGCCAACTCGGGTCGTGACAAATCATGACAACAAACACAATATCGTCATATAATATATGATTAGGAAGAAGTAGAAAACGGCATGATACAAGACTTTTTGTTTTGTTTTTCATCTTAGAAATGATTTGATTGTCCCAAAGTTTGTGTGTGTCATCATGATTTGTCACGACTCGAGTTGGCTTTGTCCGCGGCGTAATCGTCTTTATATAAATTATTTTCAAAAAGTCTATGAGAAAAATGAATGGGGAATCCATTTCTGGAACAGGGGCGGTGACGTCACTGCACAGGTCTATTGTTCTCCCTGCACAGGATGTTTACCGTGATATTGCAAACTTGAAATGCAGTATATATTCCTTGCTTTCTGCAGTTTTTAACTTAGAGAAAAATACAGTTTTGTCCTCCAAATCACGCAATGTGAGTGCTTGATGTACTTGATGATTTGAGACATCTTAGAAGCCTGTGTGTGTCTACAAATAATCTGTCTGCATGCTCTCTGCTCCAAGCATCGACCCATATATACAGTGTACTATCCATTAAGCAATGGTTCCGGAACTCAATTGATCACAACCACAAAAAAGAAATGAGATCTTTATGAGAATCCACATGACCAATGAGAACTATAGCAGATCAACAAGCTCACAATGCGAAGTTTTTTGCCGTGTTGTGAAGATTTAGATCGGATTGTTTTTCAGCACCACTTCTTCAACATTTGTTTCCTAGTTAATGGAACTTGAAATGACAATCATTGAATTTAGCATAAACGTAATAGAGGCAACATTTTAGCCAAAAATTAGACATATAGCCATATTTTTGCCTTATACCCTCTATGTTGCTTCTGCTGCAGCTGCTTCGCTGCAGACAGACACTGGCTTCGTCCTGCAGACAGACCAGAACGTTGTTGTCGTCAACAAGTCATGACAACAAAACATTCGTCTGGTTCAGGAAAGGCAGTGCTAATGTGAGGGGGGAGGTGAGGCAGTGTTTTAGCCAATCACACCACAGTATTCTTCAGTCATAATGAGCCAATAGAGTGGAGTTGTTGTTTTTTTTAGTTTTTGGTTTTGGTAAATGCAACCTGGGCTTCCCCAGAGTCACTGTCGAATTGTCCTTGAGGGAGACACTGAACTCCTAATTGCTCCTGATGTGCTGGTTGTGCCTTGCATGGTTTCCGCCGCCATAGGTGTAAGAATGTGTGTGTGGATTGGTGAATGTGATGCACAATCTAAAGCGCCTTGGATGAAGATGCTATATACTGTAGGCCTACGGTATATATGCACCCTTTACCATTTAACAAAAATATTTAAAAATAAAATGTATTATAGGATCCACGGCCATAGTGACATCCTGTCCCCGTCGGTCATCAGACCGGCTGCTGCTGCTGTGGTCTTGAAGGCACTTCCACGGGGGAGGGTCCCGGGTGGGGCACGTTGATGTTGGGGTCCTCGTGGTCCTCTGCCTCGTAGCACTTGCCCAGGCTCTTGATGATGTTGAAGTTGTGGCGGGCCGTCTCTGCCAGGCTGTTCTCCAGGATCCAGCCGTCCGACTGTGAGTCGGGGTCTCCGCCCAGGCGCACCACGTTCTCCAGTGCCGTCTGCAGGTAGCGCACGCCCGTCAGCACCAGCAGCTGCGTCGCCGCGTGGGACAAAACACAGGTTTTTTTTACACTTTGCATCAGGGGCGAACGTAACATTTCCCAATTGGGGGGGCAGGAGAAAATGGTATGGGCCGGCTTCATCGCCCATGGCCCAAAAAAGTTGGAAAAAAGGTTTTATACAGTACACACACACACACACACACACACATATACAGTATATATACATGAATGCCATGAAACACATCATAGGCCTACTGATTGGCCATTCTATGTCCCAAAACGTGTCAATAATTCACAAGTTTTTCTGATTTGTTGACAATTTAGGAGAGGTGAGCTGGCACAATGTTGGTCAAAATAACAATTCTTCTACATTTTCTATTTGTGTAGATTCTGGAAAATTATATTAATTCAGATGTTTAATTATAATTTAACTTGAGAGCATAAAATAACGGACCCTTACAGGTCCAATTGGTTTCATTTCACTCTCAAAAGTTACAGATATGGGTAGATTTGGTTACCAATGGTCCATCATTTAGTTGTGTTGGCACCACAAAAAATAAAATTAAAAAAGTAGATAAGTTACTGTTATTTTACAACGTAGGTTCTCCCCGCCCCGGCTGGGAGAACCTAAAATAACAGTGTTTTTGATTGTTTTTAACCAAGTAGTTATCGGTTAATTTTTGGAATCAGACCTTCAAACTCTCTTCCAAATAAGGCAACAAGTCCTGCCGCAGGCACTGGAAAAATATGTGTGTGGCACTTTAAATTTAAAATGTTTTATCCATGTTTTATCCATGGTCTGACCCATGTCATGCTGTGATTGGACATTAGCAGTTTGAAGTGGGGCTTATACAGTATATACTGTACACCTGTAGGTCAATACTATTAGTGGCGTAAGGCTGCCTGCAGTACCTCAAACAGCCAGATGATGGAGACGATGAAACCGATGGACTGCATGATGCCGGTGTAGTGGTCCAGCAGCACCTGGCGACAGCCCCGGCGCCACAGGTTGAGCTGCTCTGATTGGTGCTGGTAGTTGTAGTGGGCTGAGTCGTTGCTGACATGCTGCTGGATGCAGGGCCGCGGTGAGTAGGTGCTGCAGCAGCTGAACGGGACGCCGTCCGTCAAGTACTGGCCCGCCACGTTGCTATGGAGACGACTGGATGGACAGAGACAGCTTAGTTGCCGCCACAATACCTACTGTGCTATAGGCATTGAGAAGTATTTAAATCGACTAAACTGAATTGGGAGTAATTTAGCACTTATGATGCCTAGGGCGTCCACAGTCATCTTGAGGTTTATTTTATCAATATAAAATGGATCTGTAGTACATACCCACATATCTAAATGGTAAACGATGCTTTTATATATAGCGCCTTTATCCAAGGCACACCAATGGCAGCGCAAACCAAGGTACAATCAGCACATCGGGAGCAATTAGGGGTTAAATGTCTTGCTCAGGAAAACATCGACACTAACTGGAGAATTGGCAACCTTGTGGTTACCATCCAGCCACTACCTGCAATCAGGTCCAGTGCAGTCTCCAGTGCATATTCCCAATCACACTAAAAAACTAGACTGGAGAATGAGGACCTACTCTTGGACGTGGTTGTCGCTCAGGTCCAGGTATCTGTTGCTGATCCACTGGATGGACAGCCAGTCCTTGTAGCCGCTGTTCCCGCAGCATTCAAACTGCATCTGCAGCACGTCCACGGTCCTCTTCAGAAAGCACCGTCCCGGAGTGTCCGTGTCTGCACAGGAGACGAATGCAAATGCTGTAATCCAAAGACTCACCTCTTCACACTAAACCCTCCCTGGCCCCTTCCCCTGTCGTCTGAAGCTATAGAGACTGACTGTCCAAGTTACTGTATACGTGTAGGCATTGGCCACTCATGCTATTTCTTCAACAGGGTTAAGAATGTCATTTTGATAGTATGCATTAATATACATTATATTGTTTAGACCAATCCGCAGTCCCGCCCTGACACCTGGCCCAGAAGTGAATTCCCTGTTCATTTTCCTCATAAGACTTTTCAAAAAAGATTTATATAAAGAACTATACACCAAACACTATACATTATATGCACTGTATGTGATTATCTTCATTGTTGAAAGTCACACTGAATAAGAGTGTCTGCAATTCCTGAATAGACCTTGCAGTAAGCCCCAGCCTCTCTCTTCTTTCATTCCAATGCAAATATCATGGACATTACACATTTATGGTAATAGAGGCAATATTAGTGTGTACAAACACTCTGTTTGCAAACTGATTAGTTTAAACTAAACTAATCTAACTCCACCTCACCTCCTCTCTATTGGCTCATTATGAATCTGCTGGAGACTGCTGTGCTGTGATTGGCTAAAACGCTGCCTCAACCCACATAACCTTCGCAAATTGGCAATGCCTTTCCTGAGTCCGGAAATGTTTTGTCTTCATGAATTGTTGACAACAACAAAGTGTCTGTCTACAAGGAAACAGCTGCAGCATCAAAGTAGAAGCAACCCAGAAGGGAAAAGGGAAAAAATAGCTATTTTTTTTTAGCCTGAAATCAAAATAAATAATTTGATTTTTGGCCTGCCACTAGCCCCTTCTATAAACAGCTTCTGTCAGCCTATTACATGGCTTAATACATTGATATTGTAAAAATTGCTGCTTTTATTTGTCTGCAGTTGTGTAGGCTATACATTTGTCCACGCAAGGAGGTCTGTTGTTGAGCGGAGCGGTCCTAGGCCCATTGTTGTGACATATGTGACCACTCATGTGACCACGTGAGTGGTCATGTTACCATCACATGGGTAAACTACAACCTTTTATGCTTAGCTGTGATTTGGGGAGGGGCTTACTGAAAGGTCTATTGTCTAAACGAGGTAATTCTCACCTTTGTAGTAGCGCATGGCGTTGCGGAGCCCCACGAACAGCGACTCCTCCAGCTGGCTCCGGATGCTGTAGCACATGAGCGCCCCCACCAGGACACAGAAGGTGAAGACCAAGGTGAAGGCGATGTAGGGCAGCATGACCAGCTTCCAGCGCAGGAACTTGGTGGAGTCCACGCAGTCGTAGCAGATCTTCCCACCCAGGAAGTTGACGCAGCACGCCACCACGCCGGTGGAGATGAGCATGTGCGGCACGTACAGGATCCCCTGGTCCGACATCACGTCCTGACGCTTATGGATCTCCACCTGGAGCAAGTATATACATGGAAGAAAGCAGGGGAGATGCTTGTTTAACACATTTAAGCAAGAGTTCCACTCCAAAAGTATTTCTTAATCTTATTTGCAGTTGATTTATTTCCCCCCAAAAGTGGTCTGGATGTTATTTAGTGTCCTTAATGGCTCTTTCGCCTACCCCCAACATAAGCTTAAAATGGGGCTAATGGGTGTTCAAGTTCTACTTACATCGCTCCAAAATGCATTTTTTTTGCTATATATTTTCTCTCCGCAAAGTTCATTTCTGTTCAGTTTAGTTTATTTGGTCATAGAATGAACAATTAACAATGTTTCCATTGATCGTAAATATTTGCAGAAATTTATACCTACAGTATATATAGAGAGAGTAATGGATATCAATCTATGTTATTGATGATCTATATTGATCTATTATTTTAGATTTATTTCAATTATAGATTGAGCTGCAACACATACTCATAGTCAATAGTGTGTTGAGACACACACTTTCACTTTTGGTTCAGCAGTGGTTCAGCTGTCTCAAATGCACGGTTTACGGCCAAACCTCTGCTAAACCAGAAGTGAAAGTGAAAGTGGGAGTGTCAACACACTACTGACATGGTGGAGGTAGAATATATAGCAAAAAAAGCATTCTGGAGCGATGGAAATAAGTGAATTTGAACAACATCCCATAGTCGTATTCTAAGCTTAAGTTTGGAGTAGGGGAAACGGGAGGACTTTTTGTTGGAACTAAATCCATTGCAAATTAAGGTACAGAAATCCTTCTGGGTTGGAGTTCTCCTTTAACGAATATACAGAGACTTTTACTGCCTACATCAGCAAATGCATCGATGATGGCACAGAGACAAAGACCATCAGAGTACGGGCTAATCAGAAACCATGGCAGACAATGGAAGGTCAAACCAACCATTGTGAGCACATCATTGATCATCAACATCACTATTGAAAATATTCCCAAACTTTACTATAATGATATTTAATGTAATATTATATTTTATACACAAGGTTAAGTATAATTAATATTTAGCAAAACACATTTTGACTCAATATATGAATTTTACAAAGAAATACACACCCACCCCACCCCTCATAAGTGGTAAGTCCCAGTTTAGGTTGCTCCACCCACCTACAAAAGAGGCCTTGAAATCAGGTGTGACCTTAAGGAAGTCAGTTTGATTTGGCTTTTGTTAAGTCAATTAAGTGTATAATAAGAGTTTGTCCATTTTTCATTTTCTATGCAAGGGTTTCCACACACGAGTCACGACTGACCTTGAGGAAGAGGCCCAGGCTGAAGAGGACCACCCCGGTCAGCACGGAGATCCAGTTGAGCAGCCACAGGGCCTGGGCCAGCCGGTCGCGCTCCGCCCGGGTGAACGTCACCCTGCCCACCGCCATGTCGTTGTCGGCGCCTCGGCCGTCACTTGACGGTCGTGTTTTCCCGCCGCCGCCTTCTCATCCAGTCAATCGCACAGAGCCTCAGGCAGGAAGCGGTATGGCGTAGTTCAGAGGAACAAGAAACTGTTTAGGATCAACAAGGGAGACGGTATATGAGAATCCAGAGGCTCAGAGCAGTGGTTTTCAACCAGTGGTCCTTGAGATGGGTTCCAGGTGGTCCCCCAGCTAAGTTGGTTAACCAGATGAAAAGTGGGTTAACCGGATGTAGGCTAACTCTTGAGAGTGTAAACATGGAACTATTTGGTTTACAGTTTTAACGCTTCATTTTTACTGCCACAGCATAACCACATTTTCACAAGTTTTATTCAACTAGAACCTGGCAAAAGTAGTATACTTTTCAAAAAGTGCCTCATTTATATGAAAACTGCAACAAAATGTCAACATATCAATAAAAAGTCAAAAACTACATCTGCACTCAGTAGAGCGCTTCTTCAGTAGATAATACTATATGACACTTTATAAAGGTCTCTTAATTACATCACCATTACATTACTTACAATACAATACCCTACAATACACTACGGTGCGGTATTGTACACACATACTGTACTGTACCATACTGTTGAGTACTGAACTAGAGTGTGCAATACTGTACTGTGCCATACTATAGTGTACTGCAGCATACCATACTGTACTGTACTGATTCGAAATCAAAGTAGAGTAGAGTTGTACTCTACTCTACTTTGATTTCGAATGCAGGGCTTAAATTAGACGTTCCAATGACCAATATGATGGGGACCGATAAAAATAAACCCAGAATAATTAAATAAGTGTGTTAAAACTCATGTGTTTGTGATCAGATTGCCTGTTGTAATGAACAGTAAAAGGCATCAGGATTAGGTTAAACCTAGCCTGGTCTAGCCCTCAATGACTTTGGCCTTGGGGGGCGGGGGTGTCGTGGATACCCACGGCGGAAGTGCTGCGCTCTGATTTGATCTCACTAACGTGTCGTCATCTCCGCCCCTCCCACGCCCGTCCACTGCTGTTCTACGTCACATCATTTAGAGCGACGCCCACCCCGGAAGGTTGACACGCCCCTCAAGGCCACTTTCCAACGCGCGTTAGTCCAGGCTTTCCGTTTTCGCGCAAGGCGGACGAAAATGAAAGCCTGGGTGTCGAGGCTAGGTTAAACCTAGCCTCGACACACGTTTTCATTTTTGTACGCCTTGCGCGAAAATGCAAAGCCTGGACTAATTTGTTAGCCACAGTGGCCTAGAAGTGGGAGTCAACCTTCTGGGGTGGGCATCGTTCCAAATGATGTGACATAGCACAGCAGTGGGAGGGGCCGGGGATGAGGACACGTTGGTGAGATCAAATCAGATCAGCTCATCTGCCGTGCAGATCCCACGGCACCCCCCCCCCCCCAGGCCAAAATCATTTCAGGGCCAGGCTATAGGTTAAACCTGGCTGTTTCATCCTGGTCCGGAGCAGGCTAAATCTACAGCATGTTTCCATGGTAACTAGTGTGGCATTGCTTTCATGAAACCGAATCAAGCCTCAACATATTCAGGTTAGCTGGTCAAGTTAATCGGCAAGATTAACCGGTTTCCATGAAACCGGTTAATCGCTGATCCAGGATATAATAAACCAGGATACCTGTTAAATCCTGGTTTAATGCGTAATCCAAATTTCATGAAATAGTCACTCGGGCGAGCTGCAATGTTTGTTTTCAGATGCAGGAAGGAGAGCTGCTTCCTTATTATTCTTTTTCTACTGTCGGTGGAGGGGAACACTGCACACCGCCGCAGCACCTATACCTTCCAAGGTGGTGTGTGACATAAGAAGCATGATGATGTGTACTGTACATATGGAGAGTGTCTGTTTGGTCTGACCATAATATGATGACTGTTATTGTACAGTTCATCCTCCAGTGACCTACTGGTTGTACTGGCTGTTGCAGGGAATTAAAGTGAGTGAAGGATATGAATGAGACAGGTATGTATGTGGCAGTGAGTGGACTGTAAGCTGATTACATGGGGTCATGTACTGTAGCTACTATATACATTGTCTGCTGGTCAGCTAGAAACAACTAGAGAAGACATAATAGGGCTTATACTGGTTGCCTAATAATATATTTGTATATAAATGTTTTGCTTGTAACTAAAAAGTATTGTTGGTCTTTCAGCCATAAAACTTGCATCTTCATAGTAGGCCTATCTGTAATCTCACAATATTTTGTGCCAGGGTCTATGTCAAAGTAGACACATGTACTGTACTTGAGTGCAATTTTGAGCTATTCGTACTTGGGTGGGACTAATTCCAATTTTCAAAACTTACATTATGCTGTAATACATCTCAGAGACAAACATTGTACACCAAATTTATTTGAAAACGTTACTGTAGTTACAGTGTAAATCATGATCATTATTACAAACGATAGACTGACCTAGTCAGCAGATACACTTCAGCCATGTGAAAATAGCCGCTCTATAGTAGCCGCTGTATTTTCAAAGGATGTGTAGGCCTACTTCAAAACCTGGAATGAGACATTCTGCGTAATGACTGCTTTGACTTTTGGTACATTTTGATGATACTTTTCCACAAATTGAATTCGAGACTTGCACTTGCAACTGAGTATTTCTACATGTACATACTTGCAGTATTAAGATTTTTCAAAAAATAAAAAAATAAAACAATGATTTTTACCTGTTCAGAAATAGCAGATCTACAAGCTCGCGTGCCATGCTACAAGCTTGTAGATCTGCTATTTCTCAATAGGTAAACTATACTGTAAGACATACCTGGACATTATGCGGCCCGGGGGTCAAATGCGGCCCTTTGGCTGACCCTGACTGGCCCGTGAAAGGGTACAGTGGTTTTCAACCAGTGGTACAGGGACCACCAGTAGTCCTTGAGAGCCTTCCAGTTAAACATGGAAAGTTGGTTAACCAGATGTAACTCTTTGAGAGCGTAAAAACTTTACGCTCTCAAGAGTTAAAATATTCATCATCTGAATTACCCCAAGTCTTCAGAGAATCAGAGAATGTAAAAGAATGGTCATTTTAGATCTATGTTTGCCTGTTTTGTTTGTGAAATCAGCCTGGTATTGTGGACAAAACCAAAAGAAATCTTTAGTTTTGGGGTCTGTGGGGCTGATACTGAATAAATTAGAGCGCTCTGGTGTCAAAATGGTTGGTCTTACGCTTACTTTTATCTTGAAAATAAAATAATATTATGCAGAGTTTAGTCTTGGCCCTCCACAATATTTTATGCATCTTGGCCCTTTGGGAAAAATAATCACACACACACACACACACACACACACACACACACACACACACTTTACCTTGCTGCTAGATATCTAGATGGCCAAATAATCTCACACACACACACACACACACACACGCACGCACGCACGCACGCACGCACGCACGCACGCACGCACGCACGCACGCACCACCACGCACGCACGCACACTTTACCTTGCTGCTAGAGATCTAGATGGTGTGCTGACCCAACATATCGTCTTCTCTGAGCTCTGGACGTCATGGAGGAACATGGTAGAAGTTAAAAGAAGAACACGCATGTCGGCCATGAGCAGAGGGTCATCCGCTTCTTCACCTCTCCTCCACTCACTCCTCACTTCACTGCACTGCTAACTAAAGCCTCTTAGGTAGGCTATAAGCTCTTTAAAGCAGAGACCAACTGCTTCAAACAACAGGACCACCCTATTCTGTAGTAAAGTACTGATCTGATTTATAAAGCAACCTTTCAAAACAACGTTTCAAAGTGCTCTACAACATGGGCAGTTATATGGTTGAGACTTGTTGCAACTTGTCGTTTGTACAAAGAATTTGCTTGTGTACATTTCCAAACAGACCCTCAGTGTGATAATATCTTGGGCAGTCAAATGTGCAATAGTACAATGGTTAAGCAAACCAATTGTGCATTTTATGACTAAAGCAGGAAACGTTCTACAGTGTTTCTATATACCATGAAGTTTGTTTTCAGATGTGGAAGCACTTCTGAGTTGAAGTGTTTCCACGTGCCAGAGGCTGTACAAATACCATGTTGTCTCTTCACCTTTTTTGCAGGCACAAAGAGAAGAGTTCTAAAACCCACTAACCATCCTCAAAATTCTGCTCATTCTCAGAACTGCATCCCCGGAACTGTCCCCACTTTCAGACTCTGGTGACCTTAAGGAATCATTGACCTCAGAATTACATTTTGGCACATTTTGCTCCATAGCGTTTGTTAAATGGAGGTTTGGTTCTAATGAATGACAACTTAAACCACAAGAGTCTACAGAAGTGATGAATTGTGATAATGTTCATGATATGCATTTTGTGGCATTGTTATAACATTAAAAGCATCTACAGTAGGAGAGCGAGCGGCAGCAATAAAATAAAGTAAGTAAACCATCATTGGTAAGTGCTAATGCAGCTCTCCATACAGCCGCAATGGAACTGTATGAAGAGGTACAGTATAAGGAATTGGTGGAGACGGTCAAAGCCAAGAAGCTCGGCTTCACTATCAATGCCCAGAAGGTCTATGAGGTCTACCTTCTGGCATATAGAAACCCTGTAGAAAGTTTCATGCTTTAGTCATAAAATGCACAATACCATGCATGTTATGAAGCTTAACCGCTGCACTCAGCGCCATGCCTACAGTATGGTTTATCAGCTGTGGGATTTCTCATCAGATGGGTCCTATGCACTCATACATGTGTGCAGATGTTGTGCACGTGCTTGTACATGCACAATTGCACATGTACTGTATCGCACTTGCCCGAATCGGATATTTGTTAGGCAATTTGGATTGTCCGGCAGGTTTTTTGGCACATACGGTTCTCTTACTTTGGCCAAATAAGATATTAATCATCAGCGATAACCCGAGAGTGCTGAAGGTGTAGTTAGAAGAACACACGTTGAAAGAGAGAGAGCAAGAGGAACATAGTCAACTGACCGTCAGGTACGTAATAATAACCTAGAAATTCATCCACCATCAGAGGCACACATTCATTTTCTGTTTGCACATTAGTGTATTCAGTGTGTGTGTGTGTGTGTGTGTGTGTGTGTGTGTGTGTGTGTGATAATCTATGATGATTTTTTTTTATATTTCCATTGGGGAAAAAAACACAGTCTTATATCCGTTGCATATTCAGACTAATAGGTTAAATTGCTCTAGGAACAGCTCAACTGATTTTGACCTCATAATGATGGCATCGATGCATCCTGCATTGTGAGCTGGCATGGGATGGAAACAAGGCTGCGGTTTTATCTAGTATCAGTATTATAATGACTCCAATCTAAAATAATCTGCATATCAGCGCCCCCACCACTTCAGGACTTCGTGGTACAGCAACTAAACTGTACCAAACTAAACAGAAAGAAATGACAAGGACTGGGTATATCAGCGGTGATTGAGGATATTAAGTATTATTATTAATACTATTGTTAATATTAAATTGTTAATGTTATTTATTATTATAATATTATTAATAATAATATTTTAGTAGTGTATGTTATTTGCACTTTTGCAAGCTTTTGCAGCTTTACTTTTGCAATTTTGTTCTTTTGCATATGACAAGTGGTGGTTTTTAATACTTTCAAAACCATTATCATTTTTTTATTTTCTAGGTTTCAGTCATCTCAATTAAAATGGACACTGCTTGTAGAATGAATATATTCTGCTTAACGCATTAGCCATTTTCCGCTTCACTGACATATGTGTAGGTGAGTAAATGGTTATGTATTCTAACATCTAAGTAGAACTGCAATCAGAGTGCACATTGCACATAAGTAGGCCATAGCCTACTTGTGCACGGACTGGTTGATGCCACTGACAGCAAACCAATCGTTATCGTAATCATCTATGTTGAATAAGAACCACCATATTCTATGTTGAATCATGGAGGAGAATCAAATAAAAACATATTTTAAATAAATAATTGTCTTTTTTATAGTTTCACCCCCCCCCCCCCCCCCCCAAAAAAAAAAAAAAAAAAAAAAAAAGAAATCAAAAATCGAAATTGAGCCTTTTCTATGCTCTGACAGAACTGAATCAGCTCCCAACAAAATAAATAAAACAAAATACTGCAGGAACATTACTAAACAAAGGTGGATTAATACTATTACATACTAATTTAATATTACATTGTCTTCTTTTTCTCAAGTTCAGTCATTTATGTTTCTATGGCCTAGCCAACATAACGTCAAGATAATCATCCCTGCTACCCCACAATTAAAACCTACCCTGTCACAATTTCAAAGTCTTCTTTTTCTGAACTTCAGACTTCCATGTTTCTATGGCTTATTGTGCATATTATTCTATTCTATTCTTATCGCTGCTTGCAGCTATATTTGTATATATTATTTCCTCACATCAACCAGTTCACAAAAGGTTAAGAAACCCCTGCTATAAACTTCCTTATCCCTTCCACAGGTGGGGTTTACCAAGGTTACTGTCCAATCGAGCCATATATCCCCATCTACGCGCTAAAGCTTGTAATTGGTGGCCTGTTGGTGATGGTGATGGTGGTGCAGTTTATTATCTGCTGCTGTGATGACAATTCTACATGGTGCGAATACATTTTCGCCCACTGCGCTCATTGCCTCATAGTTTGGATCGTCTTTGGTGAGTTTCAAAGCCTGGTTTCTCCATAAATCCAACTGTGTGTGTGTGTGTGTGTGTGTGTGTGTTGTGTGTGTGTGTGTGTGTGTGTGTGTTAAGGTATCATTATTTTAACATGTACTCTGGCTCCTGTGCGCACCCCAAATGTTTGCTTTTACGTAACATCTTGTAAATTCTATTTAATTAAGGCCTGGAGTGGAGACCTATGTGACATACAAAAAAGAAACAAAAAATAAAGAATAAAATAAAATAAAATAAAATATTAAATTACCACTGTAATGCTTTCTGTGTTAGAATGTTTTTTTTTCTCTCATTTTCTCTAGGTCACATTTTGATCTTCAGAAATTGTGACGAGACTGGCTACCGGTGGGCTCTCGAGTCCACTATTCTGTTAGACATCATGTTGGTGACATATCTCATCGTAATGGCATGCTATATTTGCATGGGACACCAGTCCAGTCCAGAATGAATTACCCTATTTGCTTACTAGTCACGATCAGGTCTGTTCACGTTTGAACTATAGCTTCTGGTCATGTTTGGTTAGAGATCAGGTTGTAACCAGTTGCTTACAAACTTACTAGTTTGGCGAACATGCACCGCTCTGTTGTGTTCAGGCTTAGACCTATATAAACTAATCGCATAACATAAGAAAGTCTTCTTTTTTCCTGTGTTGTATTGTATAGTTTTTATGATTAGGGACAACAGATGGGACAACAAATGAACATCTGGCTAACTCCGGCCCATTTACATGGATGTGAACTGAGTGGTGTTTAATAGGCATTGTCCCATAACACTTGAGGAACGTACAGGTATTTTAAATAGCACATTACTGTAAATAGACTTGGATAGCAGTTACCCAGTTATATAGGATGTCAAATGTATTGCCATGTTTCAGTGGTTACATTGCAAATTGTAAAGTAAGTTTTAAATTCTGCTTGAATTGTAAATTGAAATATAAATTGTAAATTCAACTAAGTGCATGTATATGATTTATTGCTTTTACTTAATGGGATAGTTCAGATTTTTTTTATTTAAGCTCTATGAAATACTTGCCATAGTGGTTGCTACTGTATTAATTAATTGCCAGAGTCCTGTAATGGGAGTTCTGCTCTGGCTTTGGTGAAATGCCGTCCGTTTTTTGACAGCAGATGAGCTGACCTGATTTGATCTCACCAACACGTCGTCACATCAATTGGAGAGACGCTCACCCCGAAAGCTTGACTCCCACTTCTAGGCCACAGCAGGTAACAAATTAGTCCAGGTTTTCCGTTTTCACACAACACAGACAAAAATGAAAGCCTGGATGTCGAGACTAGCGGAGCACAGACTTTCCTCCAATTCAATCCACGCCCACAGTTCCTCATCTCTGCACTAGCCTGCATCAGCATTGCATGCATGACTGGGCCCAGGACGCTGCGCGCTGCACGATGTTGAGAAACCCCCACTAAGCCACGCTCAAGTATCACCAAAACTCACACCACACTTGCTTCTTACTCCAGCACGGTTTTTATCTGCTCATCGTGCATCTACTGTCAAAAAAGTAACCCATTGTATGAGTATAACAGGGGTGGACTGACAGTCTGGCATACAGGGCATTTTCCCGGTGGGCCGACCCCCCCGGGGCCGTTAATGTCGCGTTTTAATTAAAAAAAAAAAAATCTGCACAAAACCGGCCCACGAATCAGTGCTGGCGGCCCTCTGTCCTCTTCAAATGAGACTGCCTATTGCAGGGTTTTTATAGTTAACTAAAACTAACTAACTAATTTTAGTTAGCCCAGCCCCAGAGCCCCTTATGTCTTAAATTCTCATGGGGGCTCAGGCCCCGGAGCCCCCACAAAGATTCAGAGGGCCGCTCTGAGGGCCGCTCTGAGACAAAATTGCCTGGTACGTTTTGAGCTCCCAGTCCACCCTGATTGTATGAGTATAACATCTTTGTAATTGGGCACCATGCTTGCCCACTCGCACAAGGACCCCGGAACAATGGGTGACACTTTTCACCAAGTCACTAAACTCTGTGTAACACAACGCACACCCAAACCAGCTGCTAGCTGCAGCAACCGCTACCACAAATGTTCTTTTGTAACTCCATCCACCCGATCCACGCTTATTGTGCTCAACTCAACAACAACTTAAAATAAAATTCTTCCCAGTACCAATTCTGATCCATAACTTGCACACCCGTTGATATCAATATGCTATCCGAGACCCTACCTGATACCCGTTTGTAAAATACATCTGGGGGAAAAAAGGAATCACTTTTGTACATTCTCAGTGTTATGGGGGTCCTTGATTTTAACAAACAAAATTAAGAACCACTGATCTGATAAATACAAATGTCATTAGTAATAGAATTGTTTAATTGCAGCTACAAGTTAGTAAAATGATAATGCAAATAGTACAGTAAGAGTATAAAACACACTAGTACAACTACTTATCTGAAGCAAATGAGGTGGTATCGGATCAGTATTGACTGGCACTTCATCGGTATATCTTTTCTGATACTGGTATATAGTGGGAAGTTCTGGGAACAACTCTAAATGTAAACAAATATATAGTTCACTATACGTCACATGTATTTACAGCCTTGTTATTGTTCCTCTCCAGTTTTGCCCTGTCCTCCTCTGTCAGGGCCCACGTCTGGATCTCTCCGCTTCCGAGAACGGTGTAGAAAATGCCACCAAAGACGCTGATCACTGCCGAAACCCAGAACACGTTCCTCCAGCCCGCTACAGAGTTCTATAAATAGGGAAGGAAAGGACAGAGCTGCTCATTTATCAAGACAATGTGGCATGTTGATAACTTGAAGATCGGTCTTTTTGGCAAGTTACACCATCATGTGATTTTGTAGAAATTAGGTTACAGGGACATTTCATCCTTTTTTGCAATATATTAATGACATTTAGAAGAGTTTTTAGATTTTAACAGTGAGCTCAATGTCATGACTACATGTGTGTCTCAGGAGATGCAGTGCAACGAAGAATTTAGGGAATTGGAGAGACACACACACACACACACACACACACACACACACACACACACACACACACACACACACACACACACACACACACACACACACACCACACACACACACACACACACACACACACACACACACACACACACACACACACACACACACACACACACACACACACACACACACACACACACACACACACACACTACTGGCAAATGAGAGCGTGGATTCATTTTGTGTGTTTTAGGTCAACACCTTGCATCTCTATGCGTGGTGGTATGATGGAGCATACAGTATACACTATACAAACTTATATTCATGGTGTCTTACGTCTGTGGTCAGGTAGCCTGTGACAATAGGGGCCACAACACCAGGAATGCTCCCGATGGTATTAGTGATTCCTAGAAGAACACCTGCATACCTGGAGAGAAGAGGAGGAGGTTCAAAGTGATAATCCATAGAACATTAAAGGAGAATTCCACTTCATCTTTATTTGCAGTTGAAAGGTAAGAAAGTCTTCTGGAGAGGAATTCTCCTTTAATGCTAATAGCAATGGTTAAATCGAGCTGTGCTGACGTAAGCGACACTGGATAAAAGCTCCGGATAAATGCCGTCGTGTCAAAAACTAAACGTTTTCTAACGAGACACAGACCGGGGTGCGATGTCTATCTGGTTCATGAAGATCCCCGCGGCGCCGGTCCCTTGGATGGTGGTGCAGAGGGAGAGGAAGGCGACGGCCAGGGTGGCACTGCAGCCGGCGTAAGCCACGGCGACCAGGGACACCCCGGGCAGCAGGAGACCTGAGGCAACGGAGACGGGTGAGACGTGGGAAAAGAGACATGCACACCACTGCCATACGGGTCCAGATGTAAAACCTTCACCACCATTTTCGTTTAAATCCACTGTTTCATTCATTGTTTTCGTCACTCCTGACTATAACTAAAATGACTTTGTCAGCAACCCTTTTTCAGGACTAAGACTACAACTGACAAGCTAAAAGCCTTTTCAGGATGTTGACTAAACCTAGACTAAAACTCACTCAACTGAACCCAAATGACTGAAATGTGACTAAAATGAACGATCCTTTCGTCCAAAAGACGAAGACTGACTAAATCAGAGATCAAAGAAAAATACCTGCCAGACGGCGCCTTAAATATATACTGTACATAAATGCATGTTTTCCTTTAATTTCTTTTACCAACATGGGACTAAAGGTTTTGATCTTCCACAGACTAAAACTGGCTAAAACCTCAATGAGTTCCCGTCAACTAAAACTAGACTAAAACTATCAAGGATAGAAATAACAACACGTGACTAAGATAAATTAAGCATTTTGTCCAAATGACGAAAGTGGGACTAAAATAAATATGCATTTCGTCGAAAGACTAAGACTGAAAAAATGCCTGCCAAAAACAACACTGTTTAAATTCTCCCCAAACCCCCACATTGAATATATAATGATAGTCTGGAATGGTTCTTATATCAATGTCAGGGGTTTTCAACCTGTTTCATACCACGGCCCACTATTTATTCAGCATTTTTTTTTTGCCACGGACCACCTTTGATGTTGAGGTTAATCTCTCAGACCCATTTTCTAAATTGTGTAGAATTTTGAAAATTAAGTCATTCAGATGTTTATAATTTAACTCTTGAGTAGAATTTCCATTTGGTTACCAACGGTCCATGGAGACCACTTGAAACCCTCTCAAGAACCACTGGTGGTCCCCGGGCCACCTGTTTAGAACCCCGGATCCATCTGAACACAAAATCTAGCTTCGATTTTATAGGCCCTATATTTTATATTATCTGCACAAAAAGTGGTAATATAGCAGAGCAGTAAACAATTAATACAGTTGCCGCCACTATATTAATGGCACATATTTCATACAGCTTAACTTTAGAACATCTGGACTATCCTTTTAACGCTAAAACAGTGTATTCTGCGATGCAGTTACATTTTATTACAATTCATGTGCTGCCAAAAAGTGAAAAATAAACAGAAGGACAGAAACAATAAAGGAAGAACAGAAACAATTCTGCATTGAAGGCAGACAGACATTCTTCTCCTGTTGCTTTGCATGGGAAAGGAACGTCCAAAGCAAAAACACACCTAAGGGCCTTCATCGCCACCGATTGTACACTATAAAACGGTGCACCCTGAACCACATCTTTCATTGTAAATCAATGGGTCGACTTGTGGCCCTTGCATGGTTTCTTCCGCCGTCAGTGTCTACGAATGCGTGAATGTAATGCACTGTGTAAAACATAACCGCTGCCTTACCCATGAGTGTAAATATTTTGCGTACAGCAGTGACACTAAGCCGCTCTCTCTCTATGAGGCTGTCTGCTGCAAGACCCGAGATCATGGCGACCAACCAGGCACCCAGGTATGGCACTGCGGACAGAAAAGCATTCTGACAGGATGGGAGAGACATAAGGACTTGTTTAGAGCACTGCTTTTCAACCTTTGTCATACCAGGGTCCACTATTTATTCTGCATTTTCACCACAGACCACTACTTGATGTTGAGTTTAGTCTCTCAGACCCAAAACTAAGGATTTTTGTTTAAGTTTTTTTTTGTCAACAATTTAGGAGAGATAACCTGGCAAAAATGTTGTTCAAAATAACAACTCTTCTACAATTTCTAAATTGGGTAGCTTCTCAAGAGTTACAGATCTATAAGGGTCCATTTGGCTACCGACTGTCCATCATCATTTATCTGAGGACCACCTGGAATCCTCTCAGGGATCACTGGTGGTCCCCAGACCACCTGTTGAAAACGCCTTGGTTTAGAGGGAAAATGATCTGTGTGAATATGTTCAGAGGGGGGGAGGGGCATTTGTAAATAACCGTTACGTTACCGATTTCAGGTCAAAGTGCAGAATGTTGTTCATGTAGGTGGGTACGGAGGTGAGCAGGGTGTAGTACACCCAGTCGTAGCACATCTGCGTCACAATGATGGCCCACAGCGGCGCCGACAGCACCATGGGTAGCAGCGGGATGGACCAGCTGTGGGCGCTGCCCTGCGTGTTGGAGATTGGAGTTGCCGTTCAGCCTTAAAACCAGCGTTGTAGTGGGACTTTAAGAAGTGGGGGGACGCCTCTTAAAAGGGGAATTTCCGCCAATTTTCTTTTTTTTTCTTAGAGTGTACAAATGTGAACCAAATGGACCATAGCGGGTCCATTTGGTTCCATTTGTAGGCTCTCAGAAAAAAAGGAAACTCATTAACATGGTGAAACACGCCTTGATGATGACATCAAGGTGTCACAACATCTCTAAGGTATAATAATATCATAGTAAAATATTGAAAATGAGTGGAATTCCCCTTTAAGACACGTGCATGCACACTTGCGGGCACCTGCGCAACACACATAGACACACTATTAGAACGTATTGCATATTGAGAAAGATTGTTTACAAGGCCTAATTGTATCCATAAAAGTAAATGACAAGACAAACAACATTTTGGGGCCTACTTTTGCCCCAAAAATATTTTAGATGTGCAAAGTGGGGGGACGCCCTCCCCCCTCCAGTACACTCCTGCTTAAAACATTTACATTTTTAAGATGGTTCTAGTTTATCAATAAGCAACACACAGGGTTGTCCCTTAGGGAATAGACCTTTAGGTAACCCCCGCCCTCTTGTCCACCCTAAACACACTAAATACTGGTTCATTTTTGGAACCAGACCTTCAAAATCTCTCCAAAATCTTTCCAGATCCATCAGCAAGGCCTGCCTCTGCAGTAGATGTGTGTGACATTTATTTTATAAAACAATGTTTTATCACATAGGAAAGGTATTGTTGGAGAGGTTTGTCTATCACATATTATGCTTAGCTGTGATTGGACCATAGCAGTTTCGGGAGGGGCTTACCTAAAGGTCTGTTGGCGCTCTAGGCTGCATGCCACGGATGCACCCTTCAGAATTATTTTTAACGAGACACAAAACAAACCAGTAATGATTGTCCATACCCATATATTAGGTCATTTTATTGAATAACTATTGAATAAAAAATGAATGGAACTACGTGAAAGACCAATGTGCAGGTGAACAATGAACAATATTGTGATTATTCCCTGCTCCCAATGTTATGGTGACTGTGAAAGTTGTTCTATGGGCTACCTGTGGGCCGATGGCGCTGATGATGTACTCCCTCTCTTCCTCACTGATCCGACGGTGGGTGCGAGGGTCATCGGAGACCAGAATAAACCAAAATACAGACCAGAGACAACCAGCACCTCCTGAAATATGAGGGGGGAGAGAGAGAGGCGTGTTTAATCATAAACAACTCTGTATAGTCACATAAACATCTGGATCCCTCTGCTGGTCCCTCTGCTCCAAAAGTTTAAATAGGGGTGTAGTCAAGTTCATTTGTATAGCTCAACACGACACGTTTAAGCACAAGGACTCAATGTGCTTAAATGAATACAAAAATGGTCAAAATATTGGTCAAATATTGGTCAAAATAACAATTATTCTACATTTTCTATTTTTTTCCCAGCCCAGCTGGACAAGAGGGTTGGGCTTACCTAAAGGTCTATTGAACTCGGAAGAAACAAAACAAACAGTGTGTGACAGAGAGAATTCCCTGCCCTCACCACAGATGTAGAACACAGCAGGCCAGCCCAGTGTTTGACAGATGTAGGCAGTGAGGGGCAGAGTCACAAAGGCCCCAAAGTTGGCCCCTGCGTCAGACAGGGTAATGAGCCGGGAGCGCTCCACCGGCGGAGCCCAGCGTTGCCACATCGCCATCATGGCTGGGAAGGTTACGCCCTGTTATAAAAAGGGGACGACAGATAACGCATTCAACACCACAGAAAAAAAACAACCTGAGGGTGTCATTCAAATCTGTCCAGCAGAGGGGGCAAATTTATATAAACAGCACCATGCAGGAGAAGTGATTGGAATTCTGATTACAGCAACTCACAGCAACCCCCCCATATTATTGAATTGCCAACATAATGCATAATTGAAGGTACCTGTAAAGCCAAGGGCCCTAGAAATCACGCTAATGTTTTACCATTTGGGACCAGCTCCTGAACACACACACACACACACACACACACACACACACACACACACACACACACACACACACACACACACACACACACACACACACACACACACACACACACACACACACACACACACACACACAACACACACACACACACACACACACACACACACCTATGTCACTTCTACTTTGATGCTGCAGCCGTTTCCCTGCATGCAGACAGACACTTGTCTGAACATTTGTTAGGCTCAGGGCAAAGTGGTGGTAGTGTGCGGGGCAAGCAAACAACTGTGAAAGAAGTATAGAGTTCACACACTTCCTCAGAGGAAGAGCCACTATGTACTTAGACCGTGCCTGGCAGTAATAAATATTTTGGCGCCTATTCTGTAATTCACAACGTGCTAAAGTTGTTGCAGCCTGAAGGTTAGTGGGGCACAATTTGTTGCCACAGGGCTTCCAGTTGTATTCCCCGGACTGGAAAAATAAGGGAATGGGAATTAGTCTGGTAGGAAGGTAGGGGTCCCATGCACCCGAAAGATATATTTTCTAACCTACTTTTTTAGAATCCCTAAAGTGTCTAGTTAATGAATTTTGATGTTAACAATTCCAATTTTTGTCCCACATATGTTTTTTTTAATCATATGTTGCATCCGCCCTGGATTTTCGGCTGTGAAAAAAGAAAACTTTAAAGCAGGATATCCAGAACTGTACATCTGACAGAAACCATTCACCCCATGTCATGTTCGTCTTTGGATGATGAATTGATTGATATGAAGTTTGCCATGGTTCCATCATGCATAGTGCATACAAACCCAAATTAACACAGAATTTGTTATAATTCGTCTATACTGCAATGACAACAACTCCTCCCCCCTACACCCAATTGATATATTTTTTCAAACCTTTGCATTTTTACAATCTTCAAGATGTATAGCAAACAACTGTTGATGTTACCCATTCACATTTCTGCCCCATATGTGTTTTTTCAAACCATATGTGTATCCATTGCGGATCTTCAGCTGTGAAATATGAAAACCTTAAATCAGTATATCTCCAGAACTGTACATCTGACAGAAACCATTCACCCCATGCCATGTTCGTCTTTGCATGATGAATTGATTGATATGAAGTTTGCCATGGTTCCATCATGCATTGTGCATACAAACCCAAATTAACACAAAATTTGTTATAATTCGTCTATACTGCAATGACAACTCCTCCCCCCTGCACCCGATTGATATATTTTTTCAAACATTTGCATTTTTACAATCTTCAAGATGTATATTAAATAACTGTTGATGTTACCCATTCACATTTCTGCCCCATATGTGTTTTTTCAAACCATATGTGTATCCATTGCGGATCTTCAGCTGTGAAATATGAAAACTTTAAATCATATATCTCCAGAACTGTACAACTGACAGAAACCATTCACCCCATGCCATGTTCGTCTTTGCATGATGAATTGATTGATATGAAGTTTGACCATGGTTCCATCATGCATAGTGCATACAAACCCAAATTAACACAAAATTTGTTAGAATTTGTCTATACTGCAATGACAACAACTCCTCCTCCATGCACCCTATTGATATATTTTTTTCTAGCATTTGCATTTTTACAATCTTCAAGATGTATAGTAAACAGCTGCTGATGTTACCCACTTCAAATATGGGCACATGTGTGTTTATTCTGTGATATTGTTTGCTATAGGGCCTAGTGAATTTTCACAAAAGCAAAAAAGAGAATGGCCAGCTCAATTACCATCATGAGGACAAGCTGATATAGAACAGCAGTTTGTAGGGGTGGTGACTCTAGCCAATTACATACTGTGTACAGTATCCTATATTCAAACTGAATCATCAGCACCTGTATCATGCTCCAGCAACAAAGAAATCCAAGAGAGACGACGGTAGAAAATTCCAACTCCTGAAATATGCGTTTTACATGTGCCTGGCTTTGAGCATCGAAACTTTACAGCATTCTGTCAGGGTTCTGCAACTGACAAGCTTGCCCAGCTACACAGTATCTGTGATAT
This sequence comes from Benthosema pterotum, assembly GCA_039105355.1. Taxonomy (NCBI): domain Eukaryota; kingdom Metazoa; phylum Chordata; class Actinopteri; order Myctophiformes; family Myctophidae; genus Benthosema; species Benthosema pterotum. Next base: position 30,453,074 of record CM076983.1, on the reverse strand, counting down.
ATGTCTCCACAAAGCTGCTGATTCCCTTTTTTTGCATGGAGCATGTATGTAATCTTATTCCACAGAGTCGTGCTGGTGTCAATTTAGCAACAACTGGTTATCATCAAGCCTGCTACCAAAAGTTTACAATGAACTAGAAACGCTTACAGAAGAGGTCTAGTGTGGTACATCCTCTAGTAGTGTCACAATCACCTCATAAACAAGCCTCACAAACAAACAGTTGTTTCCTCCAGAGTGCATCTTTTGTGGAAAGCTTGACGTGAAAGTGTTGCGAAACACTAAAGATGCATTAAGTTCCTGTATAAATATAGTGGACGAGGATTGAACAAGCCTACACGGAAACTGATTGAGCCTCGAGCCTTGGACTTCACCGTCTCCATCGCAGCACACTTCTCCACGTCAGCATCACCAGTAATGATGAGGGTCAGGAACTTTAGGAGATCAGTTGGGATGAGGTTATCCATATCAGATCAGCCTATCAGCTGTAGGAGGCCAAGGAAGTGATGGAACCATGGTCAAACTTCATATCAATCAATTCATTATCCAAAGACGAACATGACATGGGGTGAATGGTCTCTGTCAGTTGTACAGTTCTGGAGATATACTGATTTAAAGTTTTCATATTTCACAGCTGAAGATCCGCAATGGATACACATATGGTTTGAAAACACACATGGGGCAGAAATGTGAATGGGTAACATCAACAGTTGTTTACTATACATCTTGAAGATTGTAAAAATGCAAAGGTTTGAAAAAATATATCAATCGGGTGCGGGGGGAGGAGTTGTTGTCATTGCAGTATAGACGAAATATAACAATTTTTTGTGTTAATTTGGGTTTGTATGTACTATGCATGATGGAACCATGGTCAAACTTCATATCAATCAATTCATTATGCAAAGACGAACATGACATGGGGTGAATGGTTTCTGTCAGTTGTACAGTTCTGGAGATATACTGATTTAAAGTTTTCATATTTCACAGCTGAAGATCCAGGATGGATACACATATGGTTTGAAAAAACACATATGGGGCAGAAATGTGAATGGGTAACATCAACAGCTATTTAATATACATCTTGAAGATTGTAAAAATGCAAATGTTTGAAAAAAATATATCAATCAGGTGTATTGGGGGAGGAGTTGTTGTCATTGCAGTATAGACGATCTCTAACAAATTCTGCGTTAATTTGGGTTTGTATGCACTATGCATGATGGAACCATGGTCAAACTTCATATCAATCAATTCCTCATCCAAAGACGAACATACTATGGGTGAATGGTTTTTGTCAGATGTACAGTTCTGAAAATATACTGATTTAAAGTTTTCATATTTCACAGCTGAAGATCCGAAATGGATACACATATGGTTTGAAAAAACACATATGGGGCAGAAATGTGAATGGGTAACATCAACAGTTGTTTACTATACATGTTGAAGATTGTAAAAATGCAAATGTTTGAAAAAATATATCAAGTGGGTGTAGGGGGGAGGAGTTGTTGCCATTGCTGTATAGACGAATTATAACAAATTCTGTGTTAATTTGGGTTTGTATGCACTATGCATGATGGAACCATGGCAAACTTCATATCAATCAATTCATCATGCAAAGACGAACATGACATGGGGTGAATTGTTTCTGTCAGATGTACAGTTCTGGAGATATCCTGCTTTATAGTTTTCTTTTGTCACAGCCAAAAATCCAGGATGGATGCAACATATGATTAAAAAAAACATATGTGGGACAAAAATTGGAATTGTTAACATCAAAATTCATTAACTAGACACTTTAGGGATTCTAAAAAAGTAGGTTAGAAAAATATATCTTTCGGGTGCATGGGACCCCTACCTTCCTACCAGACTAAATGGCCATGGTATGGGTGCTACCACAACACCCCAGCTGAAGTAGTCTGGTAAACCAGACATAGGTGGAGGAAATGCCCTGGGCAGATTGGTCTGACACTAAACTGTCTAAACAAGAGCTCTGGGAAGGGAGTGTGTTGCAACTTGCAAGGTGGACTTTGATAACATTAAACTATACATTTGTCAACACTGATAAACCAATAATAATAATTCCCTAAAATCGCCAATGATTTCACTCATGCCCAGTTCTCTGTGTAACCGCCACCTTGCAAAAAAATCTTCCACATTGAACGTTCCAGACAAATAACTACGCAGTTAACCAGACTATGTTGAGACTAAGGGATCCGTTTTCGATACATGCTAAACCCCTTATCCTAAATCCCTTATTTCTTTTTTTACTATTTTGAAAAACTTTTTGGAAAATTTCAACATGTCAGTCTATTAGCACGCTGTGAGCTTGTAGACTGGCCCTTTCAACTACTAAAAAATGTTTCTTTTATATAGTTTAAAAAGGCAAAGAAGTTAAGGGATAAGGGGTTGAGCTGTAACGAGAATGGAGCCCTAAGTGTCCTTGAGCCACTGAGACCCCAACTGCAAAAAACAAATCACCTCATAGTTTTAACTTACCTCTCCAAACCCCTCCAGGGATCTTAGGGCAAAAAGCCAGTAAGACCCCAACTGGGCGGCCAGTGGCGTGAGGATGCTGAGGACGGCGGTGGCCAGCACCCCTCCTCCCAGGAAGACGCTGCCCCCGTAATGCCCCGACAGGTAGCCCCCCGGTATCTGGGTGCAGAGGTACCCGAAGAAAAACGCTCCCATCAGCCAGCCCTGGGTCTCGGCATCCCACGGGTACTGGGGAACCTGAGGAGGAAAAAAAGTAGGGAGATGATTGTGAAGAGAGCAAACTGTGAAAGTAACGAGTTGGGAAAGAGAAATGAAAAAGGCTCATTTTGTGTTCCGTCCAAATTTGGACTACATATCAGAGCCATGGATTACTCCCTATGGATTTGTGGTTTGACTGACACCTGTGCGCTGATCAATGTGGTCATTACTCCGACAACTCATTAAATTAAATTCCAAAGACAGGAGGTGCGATATAGTCCTCTAGTTTCAGATCCATGTGATAGCTGTGGCAAAAAAAAATATTTAGTCTATTTTGTCAAATATCTCCACTTTTCACAAGGTGCACACAGTGGGCACATAGTGACAGCTCTACTTCATTTGTCAAACTACCCCCGATCGCCACAAAACGTCATCACCGGGTGACAAATATTTGGACACACAATTGTCTGGTGCATTGCTATAGAAGCTGGGTAATTAATCACACCACTGGCCAATTGTGTTCCCCAAACCTTTGTGTTTCCCTGATATATTATATATAGATATTTGAGTAAATAGACGTTTTGTGCCACAACTTTCACACGGATATGAAACCACAGGACTACATCACACTCCACGTCTTTGGAATTATTTAATGGGTGAGTACACAAGAAGTAATGACCACTTGGATCAGCGCGCAGGTGTCAGTCAAACCACAAACCATAGGCAGTAATCCATGGCTCTGATAATGCAGTCCAAATTTGGACGGATTACGGAGTCATGCCAGGGCTTAGAATGGCAGCAGGTTAACACTCATACCCCATCAGGCCGGTCTGGGGTCTGGGAGATGTTGTTCTCGCGTGGAGGTAGGGGGCACTCACAGGCTACTGAGCCGTTGTTCCTGGCTGGCTCCATCGATTGAAGGGCGTCGGCACTGGTTACCATGGCTACCATCGCCACGCTGAGGTTGATGCGCAGACCATAGATGATGGCGAACCCGAAGAACATCATTACAGCCAGACTGAGGCGAGCCGAGCAGCACTGATGAGGGGCTGGCGTGGGGGCGGAGCATGCGTGCACAGGGTGGTACATCATCAGTATCATGTGATTAAGGACATCATCATGAGTATGTTGAAATGGACGAATGACTGAATATGCATAATAAGCAAATGGCATTAGGAGAATGGCCCAAGTTCCCCTGAGTAAATTGACAGTTTGGGGCAAAAGAAAAAGACTAGTGCATTTGCATTTACACAACTCCATGTTCATAAGACTAAGCCGAACAACTACAAATGCCACTCACATAATGATATTTAAAACAAATGGTTGAGTCTCATTAATATGGCTGTTGCTAAAGATTATGCTCCGGAACTTAATGTATAGATTCATGTGTATAGATGTATGTATAGATTCATGTGTCGCTTAGATGATTCTGTGAATCATCGTCAGTTTGAATGACCCTATTAAAACTTAAAAGTTGCACTAGATACTCTTCTAGCCTTAGGAAACACTGGCTTAAAGGTCTCTATTCATAAACCTGTACATTTGGATTGTCTTTTATTGAATGTTTTGTGTATTGTATTATGTCTTTTGTGTGTGTTTTTCTATGGACCCGGAGTCTGAAATAAAGGCATTCATTCATTCATCCATTCATATGCAACAGCGCTTGGGCTGAGGTAGAGTGCAGATGACAATAACAGTTTTGTGATCAGTTTGACTGCCATTACAGTGACGGAAGATGTCATATCTGAACCCTAAAACTGTGGAGGGGCACACTGTAATTGACATTCACACTTGAGCAGAAGTAACTTAATTTTAGAGAGCATTGCCATCGTATGCGGAAGCATAATTACACATAGGGAAGAGCACAGGAACACAGTCTAAGGACAAGTGTCCTCCTTACTTTGGGCTTGTCATTACAAGGCGTATATTTGTATTCTTATTTTTGAGCGGTGCCACTGGTCCATAACACAGAGTGTCCCAGTACACTTATATATGTACTGTATGTATGTCAGCCTATATGTATGTGTGCCCCTTTGTCTGTCTGAAATGATAGGCCAAACTCTGTCATTTCTCCACTGTTTAAGTTCATGCAGGTGTGTTTTTTATACGATTAATTTCATGGAAGAATAGCTTCAAAGCACACCTGCAGTAGTCTCAATGAGGGGCTCAGTATCTTCACTCTCTCCCAAATGTGAGGAGGTGCTGGAGCTCTGGTCCCGTGGTGCCATGCCAGCTGGTCAGGAAGGTCTTTCTGGGGGTATGGATGGGTGAAGGTCAACAAACTACCAGGCAATATTCAGACTGCGGCCATCTTGCCACCAAGGTGCAAGCAAGGAGCTAACTAGTAAGGGAAACTTCCCATCCATTTATCCAAACAGAAAAGTTCCACCTAATTGTATTAGACAACATCAAACTCACCAACAATGCAGCTGTAGGCTATGGAAAGCTTAATTGAATTATGTCTGTAAAGTGTTTGTTTCATAAAATTCCACCATAGTATGTTATGCGCTACTTCCTGTCAAGAAATTCCTTGCAGGTGATTTTCTCCCCTGCCCAACTATTTTAGTTTGGAAGCGCTTGTTTTTAGTAAAGCAAACTCCTGCTGCTTCCTGCGTTATGCGCAAATGCAAAACAGGTGGTTTGCAGGGCTGTTGAGTGATATCTCACAAGCACTCCCAAACAGCTGACAATGCTGACCAAAAAAAAAAACACATTATAAATACATAAATAATAATAAGGGTAATAATAATAATAATAATAATGGGCTTCAGTCAATGACACATAACAAATGTTCACTATAGCCTTTTTCAATTTCTCTGAAAACTAAACGGATATTAAATGAAAACTAAGCCAGGCCTATGATGGCTACAAGTGAGACTATTACTAAATATATTGACAATTTCGCGGGATAACAAACACTAGAGACTAGACTAAAATGTTTGGGAGGGACAAGTGGTCGACAATCCAGAACTGTAGAACGTGTATAATTTAGTCGACCAAAATCTTAAAATGCAGAGAACCTCTGTCCGTGCTGTAGCTGTACAGTGCAACACGTCATCGGTTTCATAAAATCCCACATTCTCAAATATGCTGAATATAACTATATTGTTCAATATAAGAGTAACGTGCCACTCACTCACTCAGTCCACTGGTGACGTCCTACGTCCAGGATCTCAAGAGTAGTTGGTGTTGCAACACGGATGAGAGACGGGGACGGACACGTTTCCGGTGGTAGTCTGGTGTCCCATCCTCTCCCGCCCGGGTTTACCCATATCTCTATGGTCCCTATAATTGCAATAACTCCCCATGCAGGCTGCATGAGCAGCGCTCGAGCGTTCCGTTTCTGACCCATTAATGCATACACTTAATATACTATGCATTAATGTCGCAACTCTTCTACTAGATTCCTGTAGACAACAGTGGGCGCCTTTACTGCGCCATGCGCATGCTTGGAACAAGTTGGCCAGGAAGTAACGTCGTCGTGTACTGTAGTCTGTAGTCTCTTTGAGGAATATCGCATAGTTAAATTATTTAAAATGTCTCATACAGGAGGTCAAATATCTCAAAAGGGAGAGAAAGCGAGTCAAATGGAGGCTCTGCGGCTGGAGATAACTGGACACATGACGTCGGTGGGAGAGCAGATCGTTTGTGTTTTGGAGAAACACTCCAGCAGTGATGTTTGTCTGGTCAGAGTCTTTGTGCTGGATCGCCTCCGCGAGGCTGCACAGTTTATGTACAACCTGTTCCAGAGAGAGATGGAGACACTGCACATTGAAGGTACGTGTGTGTTGTGAATGTGGGCCAGGCGATCGTACCAGGGAATATAGAAAAAAGCTAAATGTATTAAATCAAAATACACAACCCGCAGAACTAGTGAGCAAATGGGAGCATGCAGGTATGTGAAAGTGAACTTACTGACTTTAAGCACAACCTGCGTGTCCTCTTTACACCCGCGTTCTAACTGAATTCCCCCCCCCACACACACACAAACTATATATAGATAGTCACAATAACTGTACGAAATTCCAAAGAGCATTGATGCTGTTTAGTATTTTTAATCATTTTCCCCAGAAACGTTTTCCTACATCCAGATGTTGTTTGCCTGCCTCAACCTATCTCTGGATGTCCGCCTCTAAAAATCCATAATGTATAAAGACTGGATATGGGGTCAGGACATCTAGACCTTTTCAGGGAGGGGTCAGAAGAAATTACGGAGTTTGTCTCAATTTGTCTCAACTGTTTAAAAAATTCTCAGCTTTTTTTCTTTTTTTCCCCTCTAAACTTCCTGGTCTCTACAGTGAAGGTTCCTGATGAACAGCAAGAGAGGAGCTCCAGTCTGGTCCTGGAAAAAACACAACCACATGCTGATGTGAGGACACCACAGCCTCCTCGAGATGGCCAACTCCTCTCTTCACGCTATTCTGAAACTGGAGCGGAAAGTGAAGGAGATGATGAAAACCGACAGATGGCGCCTCTATCCAGTGCCTCATCTGAACACACAGAACCGCAAGGTGATGTAGAGGGCAGTTCTGAATGCAACGCTGAAGACAGTAATGCCACTCACCCAGGGAAGAAAAGCTTTAGTTGTAAGGAGTGTGGCAAAACGTTTAATCTAAAGGTACACCTGCAAAGACATGCAATCATTCATAGAGGGGGAAAAGCCTTTATATGTGCAGTGTGTGGCAAAGGTTTTAATCGAACGCATCATCTAGAAAGACACAAACTTACACATACCAGGGAAAGACCTTTCACCTGTACAAGGTGTGGCAAAGGCTTTATTAGAAAGGATCGTCTAAAAAGTCATGTTTGTTCAAACAGCAGTACTCTGAAGAGTGATCGAAAAACATGCAAAGGATTAAATAAACTGTCTGCTCACAAAACACACATAATGATTCATACAGGGGAAATCGGGGAGACAGAGCCTGTAGCCAGTACTACAACTGAACACAAGAAAACGGAAGTTGATGTAGAGGACTGTGGAACATCACAACCAACTAGTGACAACCAGCTCCTCTCTTCACACTGTTCTGATTCTGACACTAGATGGAAGAGTAAAGAGGATGAAAACAGAGAGCTGGAGCCTCTAACGATCCCGTCATCCGAACACATGGAAACACTCACTGATTACACGGACTGTGGAAGAGACCCACTCCTCCCTTCAGACTGTTCTGAATCTGATGCTGAAGACGGTGATGACTGGGAGGAGACCAAGGAAGGTCAGTCAGCTTCAAACTCACTTGCGCCTGTGAGCCGCACAGGGAAGAAAACCTTTAGTTGCAAAGATTGTGGCAAGATGTTTAATGTAAAGGGAGGTCTGCAAAGACACGTGATCATTCATACAGGGAAAAAACCCTTTCTGTGTATAGTGTGTGGCAAAGGTTTTAATCGAACCCATCATCTAAAAAGACACAGAATGACACATGCCATGGAAAAACCCTTCACCTGTGCAATGTGTGGCAAAGGCTTCAATAGAAAGGATAATCTAAAACGTCATGTATGTGGAAACAGTAGTACTCTAAAGAGTGATAAAAAAACACACACATCTGCTCATGGAGAGACCAGGGAAGGCCGGTCAGCTTCAGACTCACTGAAAACTACCAGTCGCACACAAAAGAAAACCTTTAGTTGCAAAGATTGTGGCAAAATGTTTCATTTAAATGTTTATCTGCGAAGACATGCAATCATTCATACGGGAGAAAAACACTTTCTGTGTACAGTGTGTGGCAAAGGTTTTAATCGAACGCATCATTTAAAAAGACACGAAATGACACATGCCATGGAAAAACCCTTCACCTGTACAATGTGTGGCAAAGGCCTTATTAGAAAGGATCATGTAAAAAGTCATGTTTGTGCAAACAGTAGTACTGTAAAGAGTGATAAAAAATCACACACAGATGGTCATAGAGTAGAAGTTTGCCATACCTGTGGCAAAGTATTCAATCAATTGTCTGCTCTTATAACACACATGAAGATTCATACAGGAGAAAAAGCCTATTGTTGTACAGTATGTGGCAAACGCTTTAGTCAGAAAGGTGCTTTAAAAGGACACATGAGAATTCATACAGGGGAAAGGCCCTTTAAATGTATGGTGTGTAACAAAGGCTTTAGAAATTCGAGTGATCTATGTAGACACAGGAGAACTCATACAGGTGAAAAGCCCTTTACCTGTACAGTTTGTGGCAGGGGCTTCAGTAGACTGGATGACTCAAAACTTCACATGAGGACACATACAAGGGAAAGGCCCTTTCCCTGTACCATCTGTGGCAAAGGCTTTAGTGAACGAAAGAAAATTAAAAGGCACATGAGGACTCATACAGGGGAAAAGCCCTTTACTTGTACAGTGTGTGGCAAAAGCTGTAGCCAAAAGGGTGATCTAAACCGACACATGAGAACTCATGAGGGGGTGCAGGGCTTGACACTAACACTTGCCCGCTTGCCCGGGGCAAGTAAAAAAAAATGGTGGGGCAAGTGGAGACCTTAGTGTCACTGTCAACCCCTGGGGTGGGGGGCATGTAGTTCCAGAAATGCGTTGGTCTACTCTAGATCAGGTGTTCTCAACTTGTTTTGGTTGTGGAGCCCCGGAAATATGTGTTGGCCATGTTGAGCTTTTGTTTGACCCATGGGCAAATATTCGATCATTCAGGCTAATCTACGATGACAATGACGAGTCATACTGAATTAGAATGTTTATGTTTATGTTTATTTTATTTGATATGGACATAACAATTACATTGCTCTTTGCACAAAAGCACAAATAGTAGATGTATTGTTTACAGTGAGTTAGCACAAGTGCTAGTTTTCACCAATGGTCCATAGGAGACTTTTCTAAAAAAAAAAAAAAAAAAAAAAAAAAAAAAAAAAAAAAAGACAATATATAATTTAAAATACATCCAATCAGTACAAAAAAATAAAAAAAAGGGAAGAAAATCTAATCTATTCAACAAAATTACATAATCTTTGTTACAAAAGCAAACACAGTTCTCTGGTGACCAGCCAAGAGCTATACATGTGAGCAAATTTGATTTGATTTAAGCCAGTATTTGATTTCTCTGTAAAACACATTATCATCAGTTTCTACTTTCAGAGCCGTGGGCAAAGAGTTCCACTGGTTTGCTCCCTTTACTGAAAAGGCAGACTGCCCAGATGAGTTGTTACACCTGGGAACAATACAGTTACCACTTGTTGAGGCTCGTGTATTTGCTCTACCTGAGCTCGGGAGTCTAACTATCAGTCCAGAGAACAGTGGTGAAACATGACCATGTAAACATTTAAAAACAATTTTGGTGTTAGAAAAGAACACAAAATTTTCAAAAGTAAAAAGGTTGTGCTTTTTTAAAACACCACAAAGGTGCCATCTCATCGGCTTTTGATCCATAATTTTTATAGCCTGTTTGTATACTGATGTAATGGGTTTCAGGACTGTTTGAGAGGATTGTGACCATGTTGTTATGCTGTATGATAGATGTGAGAAAATCATAGCATGCATGTATAGCAGTGCTGTTTTAGCTGATAAATCCCTTCTGATATGGCGGAAACAGTTTAGATTAGGTTTTACCTTCTTGCATATGTGTTTTTCAAATTTTAGATTTTTGTCCAAGATTATTCCTAGATATTTTACTTCACTCATTTCCATAAGAGTTTCATTTTTAATGTGCACTTCAAAAGTATCTGCAGTAAAACATTTTTTTTTTTTTTTACATTTAGTGTTAATTGTGAGGACTCTAGCCAATTTGAATTTTTCTCCAATTCCTTTGTCAGAAGCGTAAAAGGTTTAATAATTAAAAAAGAAAGGAGCAAGTAAAAAGTAAACTGCAAATGGGCGATTGCACCCACATGACAATAAAGTTGTATCTGATAATAGAATATTTTGTTTCTATTTATTTATTTATTCTGTTAAAAAAAACATCGAACACCGGTTTAAAGCTCCCAAGGTGTATTTTATTTAATGCCGAAACATTTCCTTCATGAAGCAAATATTCTGCTGGCAAGGGAACACACATGTCACCAATATTGTCCTTCAATGTTGGATTTAGAGCCCGGCCGATATGAAAATTTGGGAACAATACATACAGGTCTGTGTGCCAATGAAGTAGCCTGCGAGAAGACAGAAATGGTAGAATCTTATAATTAAGATTGTACCATTTCTGATCGTAAGATCTTTAATATTACACGACAGGGTGTGCTCAATCACGATTATTTGCGTGACAGTTCTGTGGTCAGGAATTAGACAATGTTGAGTTCCACCCAGGGGCGGATCTAGGCAAATGCCCCACCAAACACAATGGCATGCAAAGCAACCCAAGATATTTCAAAAAATTAAAGTAACATTACCACTGCTACTAACTAACTACAGTTTCACCACTAAACCAACAGCATTTCATCATTGAAAACAGAAAACTCTCTGAGTCTGACCTTTAGCTTTATGCATGCTATGTGTCTGTTGCAACTTCAACAACAACTGATGTCATTATTGGTGCTTACTTGCCTAATAAAAGTCCTGTAACTGAAAATGTAAGGGTGCGGCTTCATTGGTCATTGTTCATTGATCGCCTGTGGGGGCGATGAAGCCGCCCCCATACCATTTTGTCCTGCCCACCCAATTGGGAAATGTTACATCCGCCTCTGGTTCCACCTCACCCATCACCTCATCTGTCTCAATTGACACAGATGAGTTGTCAGCGGGCCTGGTGCAGTGTGAGTGAATTAAAAATATTTTCACGTGGCCAAAATGAACTGATCTACAAGCTTGCACAGCATCGCGGTGGTGACGCCCATGGACTTGTAGGCTGGCCAACAAATTTACAGGCCACACTCTCTGCTATGACATACATTTAGAAAAAGTAAAGGGAAACAAGAAAAGGCCCCCTTCCTGTTAGTACTTTAAGTGTAAGAGGATCTTCACTTTTATGGATGTTCTCCAGCAGGTATCTGAACAAACAAGTTTGTGTGTGTGTGTGTGTGTGTGTGTGTGTGTGTGTGTGTGTGTGTGTGTGTGTGTGTGTGTGTGTGTGTGTGTGTGTGTGTGTGTGTGTGTGTGTGTGTGTGTGTGTGTGTGTGTTGTGACTCAAGCTTAGGTGTGCAAGCATCTGAAGTTCGAGTTAGGTAAGATTTGGTTTCATAGGAGTACGCATTTCACAGACTGCTACCATGTTAACTCCTTCGACCCCAAGGACGATAAGATGAGTTGTAAACAAGGTTAAAATCCCCGTACTGGCTTACTCTGGCCGAGCAAATGGAACAAAGATGTTAAATTCATTGGCACAGGCTGATTCCTGTACTGCATGTATACTGTTAAATAAAAAAAAGATAGATGAAGCAGGAACACCCACTACTACACAAACACATGTGTTGCAGATGAAACCTGTTTTTATAGATTTCATAGATATGCTATCATGAACTAGTTTCAGACTCATTTTGTGTAAATGCGTTTGTTTGGGCATTTTTGTATGTTGCGACTTGCAAGACATGTTATGATTCAAACCCTCGATATGTCTCTGAATTTGGTCTGCTCCTTTTTCTCCCCTCAAAAACAAATGTGCTTTTATACAAATAATATATATTTTTAAAAGTCCTCACTGATGTCTGTCCATCACCTGGAGGACATCGTCCAAGATGGACGGTCCCAGGTCGAAACTCAACGCAGGACAAGGCTCCTCTTCGTACGGGCAAGATGCATTATGGGTCGGCTCCTCCTCCTCTTTGTCCTGGTGAGATGCATTGTGGGTTAGCTCTGACTTCATCCTCAGTCCTCCCTCTTCCTGCTCCTCCTCCTGGTTGCTCCCGTCTCCTATGTCATGAGGAGGAGGAGGAGGAGGAGGAGGGATCTTCTCCCGGACGTCCCGGTCGTCCAGCAGGGGCAGGGAGTGGGTCTTCCTGTGTCCAGGAGGAGGAGGAGGAGGAGGAGGACGTTTCTGCACCTCCTCGCTGGCCATGGGAAGGAGGCGCGGGGGTTTGACGGGCGCCGACTGCAGCAGGTCCTGGTGGTTCTGCATGGTGAGGAGACGAAAAGTAGAACTGGAGCATTTTAGTTAAATTGCAAAAACATATATGCTATTAATGTTTAGAAGATTTAGCATTAATAGATTATTATTAGATTACCAGTTGGCAGATCTACAAACTCTTCACGCTTCAGTGGAACAAGATGTATTCATATACTGTAAGATCAGTGGCCAATTTCTGATAATTTTGGGGATCCTTGACTATGGCTGCCAGCAATATGACGAAATCTTCAAAAGCCATGCATTAAAGCCATGCATTAAAACAAAACCATATAGGTGTTCTGTCGCTATACCTGGAAAGCGGACAGGTCCCCGAAGCTGTGGTGTCCCTTGGCGCCGTCCAGGCCGATGTGGGACAGGTGCTTGAAGTCCCCCAGGGGCAGGCTGATCATGTTGACGGACAGCATCTCTCTGCTCTTGGTCTTCCTGGTCCAGCGCAGGCTGGCCGTCTTCAGGTAGGTGAACGTCTTTAGAGGCATGCTGCTCCGTGAAGTGTCTGCAGCAGAAATAGGAAGTGTTAGGACAAAGGAAAGGGTCACACGTTGAGGGGTGACTGTGGCTCAGAAAGAGGATATAAACTGCCTCCCCCTGGCCAACCGCCGGGGTGCCTGATGGAGGGGACAGGAACTGGTTGGAATAACGTGTTCCTTCCACGCGGCATCTTAGACTCCTCATGCATTGAACGAAGCATGAGGCTAGTCCGCTGCCTCCCCAGGTTGGCATTGGGTGAAAAATGGGATACAAAATCATGGCATGAAAAAAAAGAAAAGAAAGAAAGGTAGAGCAAGTCGTCCAATGATGGACGCCCGGCTTCTCCTATCTAGATGTCGAAGTGTCCTTGGGCAAGACACTGAACCCACTTTCACATTTTTTAGACCTTGTGCTCAGTGGAAGGCGAACAGGCAATGGTCAAAAAAGGGTGGAGCAACGTCAGCCAGAAAAGATAAATATCATTGAAGTTTTCGGCCGATACTTCGCCGCTGTTAAAACGTACCTCTCGTACATCTCTCCCTCTCTCTGTCTTTCTGTCGCAGGGTTGGATGTTTCAAGGAGCAGATGACGCCATAATGCCAGCCATTGTCGACATTTCATTGCCGTGACATAATATCCTGCAGACATTCCTGGACGGAAAAGTGTTGCCAAAGGGTTTGGAGTGGGAGACCTGCTCGTCCGGTATCGCCGTGTAAACACATCGTGGCTGACATTCCAAACCAGTGTCACATTGTCCTCGTTGTTGTCAGGGCCGTGATAGGAGCCCTGCGGGCAGTACACACACCACTAAAGCCAAATGCCAATACCTCAAATCTCGGCCACTCGGTCACGGAGGTGTTACAGGGAAATCGGTGACCACTGTGACAATCATGTTGATATCACTTAACGTTGGCGTCCCAAAAGTGAATCATCACAGTTTATTCAATATCAGAGTTCAACCCGGAGGCATTTAGGCCATGGATTTAAAAACTTCCATGGAAGTTATGTGAAGTCCACTAAACTATCACATATCTTGGTAGGTCGGTCCATGTTTGGGTGATATTTTGACAGGCCGCTCGTTCTAGACACTTTTTTGTTCCTTCTTCTCCTTTCTATTTATTTGTTCGGACCAAATTTTTTTTATTTATTACCATGATTTGTCAACATACGAGCTGGCTGAAGCAAAGCTTACAGGTTTTTAAAGGTATAGTAAGTGATTTCACTTAATTCAAATATATATTTTCTTCTTTTTTAGCTAATCGAGCCTACTATAGAGTGTGGTGACCATATAAGGAGTTCCTCCTTGTCCCCAGTGAGCCCCTAGGGGTGAATACACCCCAGATGCCGCTCTAAATGCCCAGTCTGCCCCACCAAACACGATGGCATGCAAAACAACCCAAGACCCAAGATATTCCAAATTAAACTGCTTATATTTAAAATGATTAAAAACACGACTACTGCTACTAACTAACTAGAACTGTGGCACCATTCTAAACCAACAGCATTTCATCAATGAAAACAGAAAACTCTCTGAGTCATTGCTGCGTGTCTGTTGGAACATTAACATGAACTGGTGTTATTATTGGTGCTTATGTAGTATTACGCAGAAGCGGGGGATCGAACCCGGGACTCCCACTCGCCAGTCCAACGCACAACAAGTCGCGCCAATAGGGCTGAGCCTGATTGGCGGGGCTGTTGTGGCTGGCTCATGGCTGGGTGCTACACTTGCTTGATTAATAAAAGTCCTGTAACCGAAAATGATATGGGTGCGACTTCATTCACGCCACGGGCAATGAAGCCGCCCCCATACCATTTTCTCCTGCCCCCCATTGGGAAATGTTACATCCGCCCCTGTGTTGTCATATCTTAGTTAAGGAAGTGAGCTCATGTGTTTCATCATCTGCCAAAAATGCAGAAACAGTATGTTATGTTTCAGCCATGTGTCCGTGACGGCGTCTGTGTGTGCATGCGTGGCTAAGGAGTGAGGAGGGTTTCATCGAAACACACTTTCTACAGATTACAGATTTAGTGCAAAATAGCACACAGATAGGCCTAAGTACACGTATATCCCTGGAGTTGTTTGAATTCCATTTAAATGAAACTTCTCGGTTACTGTTATTGGCTCATTTGTTCATTGTGATCACTGAAGCTTCACTTTACATCACAGATGGCAAGGCACACAGTTGGGTAGAGTTTAACAGAGGTTCCTTAGTGCAAAATGTGACATCCAAACAGGAGACCAAAACTCCTCAAAGACTGACGATTTGACCAGCACCAGACCAGCCGCTTCGACCTCTATCCATCGATTGAATAGACACTTATCAACAGAAATGTTACGATCCAATCGTGCCGGTATAGCAGATATTCAGATACCCGCCGGGCAAGTAGATATTTTGTATTCATTGCATCGGTGGATCACGGATACTACTAGTAGGGCGGAGCGAAGCATAGTTTTACTGAAGTTTTGTTTAGGGTTAGTTACCGCATAAAGCACCGTCTAACCCTAACCCTAGCCTAATCCTAAACCCTAAACATAACCCCAGTAAAACTAGGCTATGCCTACACCTAACCCCAACCCTAAACTTAACCTCAGTAAACTTATGCCTAAACCTAACCTAACCCTAACCATAACTTCAGTAAAACTTCCTTCGCCCCGCCCTACTAGTAGTATCCGTGATCCACCGATGCAATGAATACAAAATATCTACTTGCCCGGCGGGTATCTGAATATCTGCTATACCGGCACGATTGGATCGTAACATTTCTGTTGATAAGTGTCTATTCAATCGATGGATAGAGGTCGAAGCGGGTGACCAGACAGGCTGCAACTACACAGGGTTTTGCAAAGTCCAAGCCTTGGACCGGGGTGTGACGTCACATACTCCTTTTTTGAATGGGTTTCAATGGGCACTTCCTGCTACTTCCTGTCTGAATTTCGGACAGCGGCCAGGCAGCAGAAAAGACCTGCCCGCGGCCGAAATTCAGACACGAACTAGCCGGAAGTTCCCATTGAAACCCATTCAAAAAAGGAGGCCAACTTTCCGACCGAAAGTTGGAATGTGCAATCCTGTAGTCTGGCTGGGCCTTGTCAGCTCACAGCCAACTACCTTTATCTGAAAGGTGCAATTTTCTGAGCTATATATCCCAAAGGCTCCGCCCACGGGACAGGACCAAGTGGAAAGGAGTCAACATAATCCACAATAGCTCAAAACCATTACACAATAATTACTCCATTTTACATACATTTCACTCCGTAGAGCTTGTAGATCTGTCCTTTCCTAAGTCTTCTATAATTTAGTGTCACTCGGTGACACAAACTATCCTACCTGTCCACAGACAGGAGTTGGTCTGGCCCAAATTGGCCCAATAAATGTTCAGCTGTGCTTCACCCCATTTTAAAGACACAGGACCCCATAAAAACCTTGAAGGTTGTAGTTTGTCCATACCCTACTCCCATTGTGCGCTACTGAAAGGCATGTGAATCCTGAATGAGCAAACTGTGACAGGGTATGGGTCACACTGTCACACTCAACTTGCTGTATCTTACAGCATTTTATGTAGACTTATAGCATGTTATGTAAACATACAGTAGTGTGTATATGAATGCGTTTTCTGTTGTCGTGCACAATGTAAGTCACTTTGGCTTAAGAGACAAGGAGTGTCTGCTAAATGCCTAAATTGTCATCGTTACTCTTTTTTTTTCTTTTCTTTTTCTTTTTTTTGTTCATTCTTTAACTGTTTGAACCGGTCAAGGTCATTTTGATGTGTATGTTTGACTGTTTTGTTTCTGAGATCCAGCCTGGAATTGTGGACGAAAAGATAATAAATCTTTAGTTTTGGGGTCTGTGGGACTAAAGATGTCCCCAAATGGTGGTCTATGGCTCAAATGCTGACTAAATAGGCTAGTGGGCCCTGCTATGAAAAAGGTTGAAAACCCCTGTACTAGTGGAACCAAACTGACCCTCATACGGGTGTGTGACTAATGTTAACATATGGGGTCCGTACTCTGTAGATCATGAGAGATTGCAGGTCTGCTACAGTATAGGCCTACAGGCCTTCATTACAAATCAGGGAATCAGGGGCAAACTATGTCACCTTTTCTGTACTCTGCGAGATGGATATCTGATAGTGGTTTAGACTGCATTCCTTTAGGCGGGTAGAGTTACACCACAACACAATGACAGAGAGAGAGGAGGCAGGCAGGTAGCGTACTGTAGATCTGTATCCATCCCTTTTTAAAGGTATCCCACACACACGTGCCACGTGCTTTGAGTACACCAGGGGTTTCCAACCATTTTCACTCCATAACCCACTATTCATTTAGCATTTAAGCCAGGGACCACCATTGGATGGACATCATATGGCACAAGTTGCCAAATATAAAACAATAACCTGACACATATTATAGCCGCCTAGATATGTACCTGTATAATGTCTTGTACTAATGGTGGGCATTCTAGTTGTCTATAGTGTAAGGAAAGCCTTCTCCAGACCCGAATAAAAAGCATAGCTTTAGAATTATTACAGAAGAATAGAAGAACCTCTCAGATGTTCTCGCTGTTATGTGATACGCCTATGTGGTATTTGCGTGCATTATACATGACGTGTGTCACACAGGAAGTTTTGTGCAACCAAAAATTGAGGGGTGACACATGTTTATATATGTACATGTCCTTTGTAAAAAAAAAAAAAAAAAAAAAAACAGAAATGTTTAATAGGCTATATGGGAAAAACTATATGGTCACACATACACACACAATGTTTTGATATAGTGATCATTACTAGTAGTAGTAGTAGTATTTTACTTGGCTTAAGTGCACCAGAATGCTGGCTATACATACCTGAACAGGTTTGTGTCTGATCCCCAGCGTAGACAGTGTCTGCTGTATGTCCAGGATATAAATGATCAGGTCCAGCACTAGTATAATCCACAGAGTAGTGAGTGAGTAGCAAATAACCGCACTGTCATGAGTAGCCTATACTTCAGTACAACATTTTGACTAGTGTTTATATGAATGCTCCTGTGTACACCCACACGTACTCACACACACACACACACACACAGACACATACAAACAGTAGCCTACACACACACACAAACTGAACACACTACCTCACCTGTGGCACTTATGAGGTGGGGTTACCTGGAATGATCTTAAGCCACACCCACTAGCTACATTCTGTGTGTGTGCGTTCGTGCGCGTGTGTGTGTGTGTGTGCTTGCAACACTCCCAGGTATCCCATGTGGAAAGCTTAAACCACATAAGGGGGAATTCCTCCCATTTTCAACATTTAACTATATGTCATTAATTTTTTTTTCTGGTCCAGGAAGTGACAATTCCTGGACCAGAAATGATGCGATCGGCAGGGTGGGGGTGTGGGGGGATTAACCCTTTAGTTACACATCTCTGAGATATGTGTGAAAAAAAATGTAAACTGCTGTTTGTGATTTTTTGTTTTTGAGATAATCAATCCATTTTTTAACCCATTTAGGCCTGACCTAAGGTTTCTGACTTGAAACTTGAAATATTTATATATCACACCAAAAAAAAAGTTAATTATGGATTACTGTACATACTGTACAGAATCCAAATATCGATTCCCGTCCTGAAAGGGTTAATGCATAAAACCAGGGTGCTATAGGCGAAAAAACTGGCACTCAAACAGTTAATACTGTATAGCCTACCTTAGAGATGCTGTGTGTGTGTGATAAAAGGTTTCCCCCATTCTGTGTCTCCTAGAAATGGAGGTCTGAAAAAAAATCATTAACATGGTGTGTGTGTGTATATATATATATATATATATATATATATATATATATATATATATATATATATATATATATACTATACACTTAACACACACTTAAATAGCTGACACTTGGTTGCCTGCATGAAATCAGTTTATTACAAATAATAATGGTGATGTACACTGTGAATGACAGAGAAAATGTTCTATTCATGAATTGTAACCATGAAAGGATATGATTTCATACAAATAATAATAAGGATAAGAATAATAATGATAGCAACACAAATCAAGTCAAACACCAATCACCTCTAGCAGCAGCGGTTACATCATCGTCGTCATCACAACGCGTTAGCCAATCAGACGCCTGTTCTGGGGTGTGTAGGCTATTGAGAACACAGTACACACAGTTACATTCCAGTTGGTTGTAGAAAATACTGTACAATTACACCTAAATAAATAAATAAATACATGTTTTAAATAAATAAACAAATAAATAAATAAATGCATTCATATTAACAAGGTTTCCCTCAAATGAAAAAAAGAAAAAAAAAAGTGCACGTTTGGTGACTTGAACATCCACTGTGAGATAAACACACGCACGTACGCACGCACATAAACCGAAGCATTATACTTGGAAAAAAAAAGAATAATACAAAAAAGAACAATGAATTACTCTGGTGGAGTTTAAAGGTTACAACTTTTTTTTTTGAGCGGGAGCGTTGCAGGTTCGAATCCTCTGCTTTGGAAAAGAGACGCGTACGGTACATTTTGTCTCCTCTGAGAACACACCTCCGATTCGAAACCTGGCGAACGCTGCGTGTCATTCATTCATTCCATGAAATCTTTGCATTTAATCCTGTTTTTCAGAAGGCTTTTTTGAGTACGTTTTTCATTTCGACAGATGCGACCGTGGACATTCACAACTCGTAAAACAATCAACATCAAACCTACAATCAGACGCATGAGACGGAAAAAAAAGAACTAAGAATGACATATGATATGATTCATATTTCCTCTATTTTTCCATATCTCCACGGTTCTGTTCAAACAGATTATCAAAGCACAAATCAAACACGTCATCAAGGTTTATTATATATGTATTTTTTTTTTACACAATCCACTAACTGTACTACTGCAGAGCGAGTTAAATAGTTGCAAAACTTCAGTTTCATATTTCAGCCTAAATGTTATTGAGGATCTTGTGCGATATGGAAGCGGTTGTGTTTCTTGTTCTTTCTTGTTTACATTTTTTTGTTCAGTGCCAAGGCGATATATAAACGACGGCGTCATAATTAATAGTAACATCGTAATCACATGGCTACATTTACATTATGCTACAAAATCCCTTTTGTACTCAAGTATTCAGTTCCTGTTATGTTTTTTTTAATATATATATATATCCACAACTGGGTTCATGTCATTGTAATCTATTCAATGCCCTGCTCCCCGGGTTTATATTTTGTCATATGATGGTGTTGCGCAAACAGCAGATCTACAAGCAATACGGGGGCGTCCCTGCGGCCGTTGTCCCAACCAGCTCCACGAGCATGTAAGCCACAAAAAACAGTGTTGATTTTGACCGCAAATTCTGAATTTAGTTTGAGTCATAGCGTTAGTGTCGTTTCGGTCGACTAAATGTCATGAGATTTTAGTTTAGACTAAATCTGCAGTGACGACTGCTGGCCTTGGTGACGTTGCAATTCAATTCGCGATTTTACTCTAGATTGTGCTCTGAAAATAGCCAAAATACAAGCTCCCAGCTGACAACGCATCACAGTATCCTTGCATTTCGGCTAGCAAAATTGTTAAGCTTATATTTTTACTATTTTCAAATGAAAATAGCCCAAATCGTTAGCTTGTATTTCATTTAACAAAATTGCTAGCTTGTATTTCAGCTAAAAAAATTGTTAGCTTGTATTCAGTTAACAAAATTGTTAGCTTGTATTTCAGCTAGCAAAATTGTGGCTATTTTAAGAAAATAACCAAGATTGATAGCTTGTATATCGACTATAGTATTCTGGCCATTTTCAGACTGAAAATAATCAAAAGTCTTAGCTTTTATTTCGCCTATTTTCAGACTACAGCCAAACATTAAATAACTTCTATTTTAATTTTCTCCTGTGTCATTTTCATTTGCTAACGGAAGTCATAGTATTAACCATCATCAGCTTTTCCCCCAGTGAAAAGTCAGTCGGCGAACATTTTTTGTGTCAATTTAGTCGATAAGGTCATCAACACTGCGGCCAAGTTTCTACCATAAACAACAACACCTTTTCGTCGCCATGACGGGAAACGAAGGTCGATTGACACAAAACCACAGGAAACGCGGCGGCATCGGCGGCTCATTTGGAGACGGAATAAGACTGTAAATAGAAGCACATTATGGATGATCGATCTGATACGGTATGTCTGTATGTAAACATATATAGAGTCCATATCACAACACCGGAAGATTAGCCACAGGCGTACATCAAGGCAGAGTTGCTACATCATCGTCATTGTAATCGGACCACCAGACACCTTGTAATGTTCATGTTTAACCCATTTTAGACCCGAGACCAGATTGTAGAAAATGTCTACTAACATACTGACAGTTTTCTGAAAAAAAGAGCTATAGTTCTCAAACAGTTTCATGTCAAGGACCACGAAAATGATATATTGTCGGCCTAACGGGGCCAGAAGCAAAGATTTGAATTCAAATTCTTTGAATTTCAATTCTTTGTTGCGAAAGAATCGTGTGCTTAAAAATGCGTACCTTTTTGCAACCAGATGTTTAAAACCAGAAGATCTCAGTGGAAGTGCTACTACGAACTCTAAATGCTTGTAGATCTGCCATTTTTGAAATATGTGCTGGCAAATCTTTGAATACATATTCCTTAAAGGGACAGTGTCGTTAAAAAACAGGTTTCTTTTAATGGTTAGGGTTAGGTTTTCTTAGCTCAATTGCACCCAAAAAACTTTTTACATTCAGTACATTTCCAGCGGTCTAAAGGTTTTCTGGCTCCAACAACTGCTGAATTAAAATCCCATATATGTCCAGCAGATGTCACTGTTTCTACTGTTTGTTTTGGTTTTGTTTGCTCAGGTGTTTTGGGCATAAATGAGCTCAGAAAGCCTAAAAGAAAGTAACACAGAATTTCGTGGGTCCTTGACATCCGAAGAAACGTTGTTTGTTTTTCAGGAAACCGACATGACTTGTAAAACGTGGTCTCACGTTCAAATGGGAAAAGACCCACAAATGCGATGATACGCATATGACGAAAGAAACGCCATCCGATAAAGGGTCGTAACAGAGAGGTTTTTTTAAGTGACATTCATGGCGGAAGTATTGTTGCTACCACGTTGTACGGTACATGACATGGCGTGTTTTTGTGTCCTCTCGCAGACCAGTGTGTCTGCTTGTGCAGGCCATTGTTATTATTAGGCCAGGTGTGGGCCTCCGTTATTCGCTCCTCCCCGAGGCGACCTCTTGGCATTTTCGTTGGCGTTGGAGGAGGAAGGACCGGAGCGGGGGGCTCCCGTGGTAGCGGCGGCCCCTGGAGCGTTGGAAGGAGGAGCGACGCGGGGCGTGCCCCCCGGCGGCGGCCGGCCGCCCTGTTGCCCTGCCGGCTGTTTCTTGTCCTTGTTGGAGCCGGGCCGAGGCTGGGGCTCCACGATGCTGTTTATGACTGTGGCGGAGAGAGTCAGTAATAACCAGTGTTGGGCAGTAGCAAATTAAATATGACACATTACTGTAATATTATTCCTTTTTACAGCAAAAGTGGTGTAAAATGTTACTCCGCCAAAACACACCTCATTAGTTATTGCAAATGAGCTTGTTATGTGAAAACAGAACAGATTACAAGCTATCAACAGATAACAGAGAGGTGCAGTAGTTTGTAGATCCTACCCCAGATAGCAAAATGCATTGATTCAACCAAAATTCAACGTTGAATCAATGCATTTTGCATTGATTCAACCAAAGTTCAACGTTGAATCAATGCATTTTGTTATCTGGGACAGCATTCTGCTCACATGACCTACACTGACCTACAAGTTGTCACAGGTTGTCGCTAAACAAATTACAAAGTAATAATATTATTACTTATTAGCAGGGTGACTCTATGGAATCCTATTGCATTCTGTTGGATTCTATCGAATTCGATCAAGCATTCTATGGGATACAGTTGACCTCTACTGAATTTTTTTGAACCCTAATGAATTGTACTCACCTTCGAGCTGCCTCTGGACTCTCCTCAGCTCTTTGAGAATGGAGCTGATTTCCTGTTAAGAACGACACAAGACAATTCACATTAGAGAGACCGTGATGGAAAAGTGACACACCTTCACCAACGCACTGACACAACATTGTCACTTCAGTCCCACCTTATTGGAGGTCTTCAGGATGGGGACTTCGTTCTCCGTGTTGATTTTGGCCTCAATCTCCTCCCAGACCTCCATCTTGTTGTGGAACAGAACCCTGAAAAGCACACATAGCGGTTAACGCAAATCGGTGCAAGCAGCAACTGTCACTGAGCAAGTGCCTTGCTCAATGGCCCTTGGATGGCAGGAATGGCAATCACAGCTAAGTATACCATGAGATAGACAAACCTCTCCATCAATAGTTTTCCTATATGATAAAACATTGTTTTAACAAAATAAATGGTTGATGGATTTGGAAGATATTTTGAAGGTCTGGTTTAAAAAAATAAACCAGTATTTAATGTGTAATGTCCACTATATTTACATTGGAATGAATGAATGAGCCTGGCTGGAAAGTGTCCAACCCATGGTTGGATAATGGAGATAGGGCGGGGCTTACTGCAAGGTCTATTATGTGCCTTTTTTGACTCAAAGGCTTTCACTTTCAGGAAGAAACCAAAACCACAGAATATTGAATGTTATCACCACACCTAGTCACATGCAAAACAAATAGAGCAAAACAAAACCAACCAACCAAACAAAAACACTGTTCGCATTAGTTGGTAATGTTTGCCCGTCACTACTAACAGTCGAATGTCACTGACGGCTGTGCACGAGAGAAGTACACATTAGACACCTGTGCGCCAGTACAGCATGCTCAGTACTGGAAGCTTTTGAGATACAGCACTTGAAAAATACAGTAGTGCTTTCAATGGAATCTGATGCAGCCTTACTTCATTTTATCCGCCAGCTGTTCGGTGTTCTCCCTGATGGCCTGGGAGAGCTGCGAGACGGGGTTCAACATCAGGTTATCCAGAATCACCTGGAGGGAGGCAGGGAGGGAGGGAAGGGTTAGAGGAGAAACGTGCTGAGAAACCGACCCACAGCACCAAACCGTTACATTACGAATTCATGCAGTTTGGCGAGATATACTGTATATCGCTCTAACAAGGACAGCCAGGGAGGAGTGCGTTTTTTTTGTTGTTTATTATTCAACCCATTGAGACCAGGAAAATGTCACGTTAGACTTGTAACCAAATTTTATACTTCGCCTGTTCAAAAATAGCAGATATTCAAGCTTGGAGATCTTGCTATGGTTGAAACATGGTGAAAATGTGTTCAAATCCAGGTCCAAACATTTTGAGAAGGCTGGGGTTGGTGGCCAGATACTATTATAATAGACCTTTCACAAAGCCCCTCCCCAAACTGCTATGGTGCAATCACAGTTAAGCATAACATGATAGACAAACCACTCCACCAATACATGATTTTTTTTCCATTATATTTACATTGGAATGAAAGTGTCTAGCCATCCGGGGCTCATTGGGGAGAGGGCAGGGCTTGCTGCAAGGTCCATTGTGGGTGTCTTTTGACATGAACAAGATTGACTTGCAGAAGAGAAATGTAGGGCACCTCAAGTCTAAATGGGTTAACATCCTGCATACAAGCTACCACAAAATGCACAGCTTTTGAAAACCGCTTGACAACAAAGCCAGGCACACCAACAGCCAGGCTTCGAGGCTGGTGTGTGCGGGTGTGGGGGCGGGGGGTATCTCCCATGAAAATAAAAACTTAAATAAAATGACCTAATGCAGAGAAAAGAGCACAGACACTGCCGTCCGTGTGACTCCCAAAGAAGGTTCATTTTTGTAGTTGTTAGATAAAGTTATTTTTCATTAGTATTATTTGCTGCTTTTTTAGCAAATGATTTTTTTATTATTTAAAATAATCCTGAAAAAAACGAAAGTTCTCACAGTGTTTAAAGTGAACGAAAACCGGCACCACAACAGTGTATTTCTATGGAGAGTTGTTTTGCCACTCAGTCACTTGTGCTGCGTACAGAGACAAGGCACCTAGCCTCTAGCAGCTCGAGTGAGAGCCCGCGCCGATGGGTTTGGGATTGAAAATACCAGGGAAGCCTGCCACATCGAAACGACAGACACTTGGCCAAGATTTTCTTTTTTTTGCATAATCTTACGCCCCTCCGGGTGTGAGAGCGCGTTTTGTTAGTTCCCAGCAGAACCAAAACTAACTGCAGTTTCTCCCGTTTCGCGTCACTGTGTTCGACACATGCGTCGATCAGCCAAACCACAGTCACCTACTGCTGTGTCCATTAAAACGCTAGTATTTTGTCATTTTGGTTTGTACTTTGTGGACAAGGGGCCATATCTTGCACGCCATCCTACCTTTAAAAACATAAACAGTGCCAGGTTCAAGGAGTTACTGTAGGTGGCTCTATTCAATATTATTTTACTTCCATGCACTGACATCTCTGGGGGGGCCTGAAAAATCACAATGAAAATGCTTGAATATGGTCCACTTTGAGATAAAAATTAAAATGCTACATCTACAGTATCTACACACAGATTGTTATTTATTGTGCTATTGCTAACAATTCAATCAACTAATTAGCAAACGACTGCAAACCACTTCAACTGTGGGCCAGTGGGTGACTTGCATTCAACTGCATGTCGTATGTTTTAAATCTTTAATGTATATTAAAATAATAAATACATTTTGGATAGGGCGGGAGATCATGAAGAGGGCCACTACAGTATATTTCACCCCCAGGGTCAGAGGGCCAGACTCCATAAAGCCTAGACAAAAATATCTTAATCTACAAGCTCTGAGTGAGCGCTTATATTGCTTAGACCTGGAACCGGCCATGAAAACAAAGGCAAAGATGTGTAGGCATAAGGGGGGGTAAGGTGGCGCGCAAGGTAGGGGCCATAAATGAATAAGGGGCTGAGACAGTGACCTCTTCTCGGTTCCAGGGGCGTCGGGGCATTGAACCGGGCTCCGGTTCGTTCATGTTTGGGTCCAGAACGGCGGTGGTGCCGGGCGGAACCTTCTGGTAGTTTAAGCTGGCCTCAGGAATGCGCTGGACCAGCTGCAAAGAGAATACAGTGAAATAAAAACATGTGCATGTGCGTGGGTGTGCCACCCACACAGACAGAGAGGGTTATTCATAAAAAAATAAATAAAAAATACAAGTAAAGAGATTTTATCACGCTATATTAGCAGCTATATGATTATTTCTATATGATAGGTCAATGTCATCGGTGATACTTTTTTAAACAGGTATAGGGATGCATGGTTAATCTGACATCATAGCTGTATCAGCAATATCCACATTAGTAGGGCAACATCAATACAAAGATGATATACCCCTTTTAGACGATATTGCTTTTGAACGTGAAGCTAAAAAAGCTCAAGGCTGCAGATTCAGTGGTTTGTGATAGGACCTAAAGCTCCACTATCTCTCTACACTATGAACTTTCATCTTCTTCTACCAGGATTTAAACTTGGATTCATGCTGATTATTATTATTTTTTGAGCTAATAGTCTGTCTACTTGCTCAGGGGATACATTTAATCTTGGCCATCAGGTCTATTTATTAGGAATCTACATCTGCACCCGTAATCACAGTTACTGTATTACAGGTTTAAGGTAAAATTGGAAACTAAGGCCTAGATTTTCATCACCGCTAAACCCCTTATCCCTTAACTTCTCTGCCTTTTTAAACTATTTCAAAAAGACATTTTTAATAGTTAAAATGGCCAGTATACAAGCTCACAACGCGCCAATAGATTGGCACATTGAACTATTCTGCAAAGTTTTTCAAAATAGTAAAAAAGCAAAGTAGTTAGAGATAAGGGGTTTAGCATGTGACAAAAATGGAGCTCTTAGACTGGAAACTTGAGCACGCAGATAATTAGACACGATTTCAAAATGATGGCAATAGTATACCTTATGCCCTAGGCTTATCTTTGTGTCAATAGAACTATATAACTGTTAATAGTAGCATTTCAAATAGAAACATGTTTATCGTTACATCATCAGACATTATCAGGTTTATATAATAGCTTTGTGTGTTAATTCTAAGTATGACAGAATGTCACAGGTTCGAGTCCTGATCCTGACGATCTTTTGCCCCATCTCACTCCAACCCATTTCCGTTTACTGTACACAGAAAAAAAAGTTTATAGTTTCGAGTTAATTTATGAATAACCCCCAATGACATGGACATGTACAGGTTATTGTGCGTTGGACCCCCCCCCCGGGGCACATGCACCCGCCGCCATCAGCATGCAGTTGAGTGAGGAACGGGGCGTGTATATGCAGTGAGTTTTAGTGGTGCTGGGATCCAAGCCGGTTAGACCAACGTGACAGTTGCCATTTAACTGTAACGTAACCGCCAAAAAAAAAAAAAAAACGGATACATAACCTGATCAATCAAACATGAAGGCAAATCCAACACCAAGGGAGAGTGAGGCGCAGTGTTAGGATCAGTGATGGGGGGTGTGGTAGGTGTGGTAGGTGGGGGGGCAGTGAGGGATCGTAGCCGGTCAGGGGGAAGGAAGAGAAGGAAACACTTTGGCGGGAGGTGGACGCACATCTTTAAACATGTACTCCTTTCAAAAGGCCGGTTGAGGTTACAAAAGGTTAACTTAAGTCAGCAACGCTTTCGCAGAAAATGGCAGATCTACAAGCTTGCGACAAGCTTGTCGACCGGCTATGTTCTATGCATTTTACAGCAGTGGTACAGCGTTTGATTCCACCAAGGTGCTTTTTTTTGTTGGAGCAGGAGGTAGATGGAAGTGAGAGACTGAGACCTGAGAGGGTGGAGACCTGGTGGGATTGAATGGAAAGGCTCTCTGTACAGGAGGACAGAGAGAGAGAGAGGGGGAGAGAGAGAGAGAGAGAGAGAGAGAGAGAGAGAGAGAGAGAGAGAGAGAGAGAGAGAGAGTAGCATGAGTGTTCAAGCATGGAGGCCATGACTAAATGACGACTAAATAAGGCCATGACTAAATGACGACTAAATAAAACAACAACTGCACAGTTATGCCAAAAATGCAAAGAGTGGAGGAAGAAGAAGAAGAAGAAGAAGCAGGTACAATCACAATTAGGGACCATATGCCCTCCAGACCAACTATTTTTCTAACAAAACGTTTTACATGTTGGGGCATCTGTGTAGTAGTGCATGAAATTGTGTACCAACCCATAGTGTTTTCTCTGCTAGATTATATGCTTCGCCATGAAACTCACCTCAGACATGGTACTGATGGTAGGGATACTGTAGTAACTCAACTCCTCCCTGTCAGACTGGTACTGATGGTAGGGTGCTATAGTAACTCACCTCCTCTCTGTCAGACTGGTACTGATGGTAGGGATACTGTAGTAACTCACCTCCTCTCTGTCAGACTGGTACTGATGGTAGGGATACTGTAGTAACTCAACTCCTCTCTGTCAGACTGGTACTGATGGTAGGGATACTGTAGTAACTCAACTCCTCCCTGTCAGACTGGTACTGATGGTAGGGATACTGTAGTAACTCAACTCCTCCCTGTCAGACTGGTACTGATGGTAGGGTACTGTAGTAACTCACCTCCTCTCTGTCAGACTGGTACTGATGGTAGGGATACTGTAGTAACTCAACTCCTCCCTGTCAGACTGGTACTGATGGTAGGGATACTGTAGTAACTCACCTCCTCTCTGTCAGACTGGTACTGATGGTAGGAACACTGCAGTAACTCACCTCCTCTCTGGCAGACATGCTGGATGCGGGGGTGGGGCTGGGGGTGGGTGGGGTGCTGGGAGAGTCCCCCGCCACGTCGTGGATCTCCCTGGCTAGTATGGCCAGGTCCTTAGCGAGGTCCTGGCTGAGCCTGGGCAATACACACACAAACACACACACATTCACTTTTTAACTTTTCCTTTTTAACTTTCAAATATCCAAGATTTTGCCCGCCAAGCCACTGGTCTCGAAAGTGTACAGTAGTTGTTTGTTTTAACTTACTTCCCAAAGATTAAACCAGTGTTTTCCCACATACAAACGCAAAGACTTACAGGGAATAAGAACGTTGTGGATAGAAGAAAAAAAAAGTGAAACATAAATGGTTGACTGTTTCCACAGCAAGGACGTGGGACTTGTGGACTAGTGAGATTCCTTATTTTGAAGTGCCAGATCTCCCAAACCAGCTAATGATGTAATTGTGGGTGTTGTGTCTTGACGGGTTGTCAAATCTAAACCTCCATTGCAAAAAAACAACAACATCCGGATAAGAATCTAAGATAATGCCATTCGAATGCATAGCATAGAATGGGTGCCTGTGTGTGCAAAAAAATGTCAAAATGTCTATTTTGTTCCAAATGGAATCCAACAAAACGGCTACCGGCTACGGATATGATTGGATCAAAAGGTGGATTCAATATTGTAATTGATTAGCGCACACAGCTCCGTGCAGTTAAAATTCCGCTTGTCTTACTCGAGTTTGCCGCACGGCATATTAAAGGGATAGTCTGGATTTTTTTTTTAAAGTTAATGCTGTATGAAATGCCAGTTAATGCTGTATGAATTGCCATTAATACAGTGGTGTCAACTGTATTAATTGATTGCTATTAATTGAGTCCCGTGGTGGTTCTGAGTTCTGCTCTGGTTTTGGTCAATATTAAGTAGTTTCGGCCTTTTTGTGGGGATCACTGGGGCCACGCAGTAAAAGTAAATGAATCCACAAAACTAACGTAATTTGTATTGTTGAATTATTTCTAAAATATTTTTGACCCCCCTATCACATGGAACTACTTTTTGGCGTAGTGATATGGACACAAAATACATTGTTCCCTGTGATAGAGGGGTCAAAAATGAACAAAGGATGTGCTGATATTTTAGAAATAGGTCAGCAACATAAAGTAAGTTAGTTTTTTGGATTCATGTACTTTCACTGTGTGGCCCCCAGTGACCAGAGCAGCACTCCCACCATGGGACTCTGGAAATCAATTAATACAGTTGACGCCACTGTATTTCATAGAGCTTAAATAAAAAAAAACAGGCTATCCCTTTAAGTAGACCTCAGCTAAGATGTTCTCATTTCTTACACGTTATCACCGTGTGTGTCTGTGTGTTTGTGTGTGTTCTTACTTGGCGATCTCGGCACTGTGCGTGGACCAGTTCTGGTAGGGGTCGGCGTCATTGGGGCCCTCGTCCTCCGTGTCCACGGAGACGGACTTGGAGCGCTGCTGAGCGCGGTGGCCCTGAGAGGACGAGGACGGCGGCTGCTGGGAGGAGCGCTTGTGTTTGGGAGTGCCGGACGTCAGCTCGTACTCGTCGTCCGACGACGAAGAGGAGTCCGGGCCTTTGTTGTGTCTCCGACGAGAAGCTGAAGGGACAAAAGCCACAGACACGTCAAAGGCCTTGTGCCGCGTCCATGCTGACAGCTACGAAATTTACAGAGAACTGCATCACGGTCCCCCTGTCAAGATAGAAGCACGCTGGGCTGAGTTATAAATCATGCCAATAATCAGTGGTGGTTGAGGCTCAAAACACGAGGAATAAGCACATACATTATGCTATTAAGTATTAAGTATTGTTATTTGCTTTTTAAACAAGCTCAATAAAATAAATTAAAAATTGTGACCTCACCAGACTGCTTTGGCGTTTTCTGATCACAACGCGTGGACGAGTGCGCACCCCTAAACGATTGCTCACTAGCGAAAGCACACAGAATCGCTCTAAAAAAAACGTGGCACTCTGAGGTGCTCAGAGTGCCATCTAGTGGTTGGTGGGCAAGGAGTTACAAAGCTTCCCTGCTAATAACAAGTTTCCTGCATCGGGTCGTGACTCCAGCAGCGCTGGCAGTTTGTAGTTCTTTGGTATGGCGACGTTGGATGTGTCGTCTGTTTGACGACTAGCCATGGCAGCCTGGAGATGATGGAACATAGTATCACAACCCAGGACCAGCAGTACTTACCGGTCGCAGGGTACTTGACGCCAGTGGACTTGGCTCTGGTCAGCGGCTGTTTCCCTGCATGTCCTCCGCCAGTGGTTTTCGTCGCCCCCCCGGCCTGCTTGGCGGCGTCGCCCACCGAGGCCTTCCTGGTGGCCGGGTGGGTGCCCCCTGCCCCTGGCGGAGGGGCCCCGGAGGGGCGGCCTGCGCCCGTCCCCGGCCCCGACGAGGACTCGTTGTCGCTGGGCGTGGTGGTGAAGGAGCCGGTCCTCTTCCGGGGCATGGCCAGGATGTCCAGCCGGGACAGCTTCTTCCCTTCCGCCGCCAGAGAGCCGGCCTTGGAGGGCGCCGGCGTGGCGCCCCCGCCACCACCGGCGGAGGTGTGGTCCGAGCTCTGGGACGCCCGGTCCGTCTCGGAGGCGGCGCCCCCCTCGGTGTCGGAGGCCTCGCCCAGCCGGGCACGCCGCAGCATGGAGGCCCGGGTGGGCCGCGGCGCAGACAGGCTGTTGGAGCGGGTCAGGACCTGCACAAACACAGTAGGAGCTCGTTTTGAACCCGCATCATTGGAAAACTTATAGCATCATTAGCATCATTAACAATACTAACGTAAAGATACATCGCATGGATGCAACTGGGATGTATCCTCAGTGATGTATCCCAAGGTCATCAGGGTTTCGGGTCTCACAACATCATACCCCTCACTCAGGCGACCCAGCCGGGGTTGATCAAGACCCGACCCAGTAGCTACTCTCGGTCAGTCCACTACAATACTTGTGAAACAATACCAATGAAAATGCCTTGAGAATGAAATAATAATAATAATAATATGTCTAATTTCACAATTCCCTCGGGCCAGTGATTTTAATGGTCGGGTTAGTGATTTGGAGAATCCAAAGGGCCAGTGCTAAATACCTGCCCAATGTGGGCCAGTGCTAGGGCCAATGGTAAATACCTGCCCAATGTGGGCCAGTGCTAGGGCCAATGGTAAATACCTGCCCAATGTGGGTTAATTAAAGAATAATATAAAAGAAAGAAAAAAACAGACCTGCTGGGCAGCCGTCTTGCCGGCCTTGCCGTTGCCGTCGTCCTTCTGCAGGGGAGCGACCAGCTTCTTGCTGCCGCGGCCCGATGCTCGCGAGGAGCCGGCCTCGTGGTCCGAGGAGGAGGCGGTGGCGTTGTTGGCGGCGTCCTCCGACAGGTCCAAGGACCCCCGGTGGGTCCCGGTGCTGCGCCGCATCTGGAACCTTTTGGCCGCCTCCGCCTTGGAGGAAGAGGAGGAGGAAGCGGGTGGCGCCGCGCCCGCCACCGTCGACGCCTGGCTCCGCCGTTTCTCCGTCAGACGCTCGCGGGCAGTGAGCTGCCGTGAGCCCTTCTCCTGGATGGAAGGACTGGACGACGACTTCTCCTTCTGCAGGCCGCCGGTGGCGCCGGACGGACGCTTCTTGGACGACGACAACGATGGCGCCGTCGGGACGTTCTTGTTGCTCATCTGGTTTCCACAAAAACTACAATTACCCTAATGGTCTAATATACTGTAAGAATATGTTTTTTTCTCCAATGGAAGTGTCCTAAATAACAGGGTTGTGTCATAATTATGGACTCATCAAATTAGCATTTTTTTATTTTATTTTTAGTAATTTAATTAACTCTCTGACAGATTAGCAGAAAAGCTAGGCTCGCTCCCTTTTATCTCAATAGTAACGAAACAATTTATAGAAAATCCTCTGTTGTAAATTTGTACAAATGATTGAGATTCAAAGACAGCTTAAGGTGTCTCCCTTAAGGGAAAAAATAAAATGAGTCGATGATGTGTTTCAGGTTTTTTTCGAAGTACATTTGAGACAGCCTGTATTTTCACATTTCACTGTTTCCCGGGGCTCATTCAGAGACAAATGCATTTAAAGTTATATCATTGATCATTTATCAATTATAGTTGGAAAGTGTGCAAGGTGTTTTCTAGGTTTTGTAGTGAAATCACCACTTAAAGGACTTCACCTTTCACTGCACACCACTGAGGTGGTGAGGTGGTGAGTTAATGAGCTTGTTAATAAAACAAAACCTAAAACGACTTTTGGAGTGATAAGCAGACAACAGAATAATCAATCACTACAAAAGTCATGGTAAATGAATGAGTTAAGACAAATATGCCTTAAAACATTATACTAAAACTTTATAACTTTATAACTAAAACTACAAAAATAAAAACACAGTAAATGGCAAATACTTCACTCAATAGGGACTGCTCCTGTCGCAAGTTGATGATGCCATATTATGTCAATGTGCAGTCTAGTCCTACGAAATTATGGAATGGATATATGCCAATAAAAAAACATATAGTGTAGAGGCATTTTAAGATCCAAGCCTCTGACTCCATGGTGAGGGCCCTGGGGTGTTTGACGCATTTTCCATAAGAATAAAGGTTCAAAAAGAAATTAAAGTTTAACAAAAAATATTTTATTTAAATCCAAAAGGGGTCCAGGTAAACGATCAAACAGAAAAAATCCAAAAATACTAATCCCAAATTGAAAGAAAATCAAACAAGTAAATAAGTAAGTGGTCAAAAACTGTATGCCTCTGCCTCACCAAACTTTTCTTTGTTCCATTGTTCTGTCTGTCAAATAGCCTGAAACAGGCTGGCCCCACTTCCTCTCCCAAGTTGGCCCTTCAAAATAAAACATTCAGGTTTTAAGAACCAATCCAGTGGGCTCCAAAAGGGAGCTTTTAATTAGGTAAATTATAAAGGAAGTGAAAGGGCTAAATACATTTAACTTAACAAACTTTTAAATTTCTAATTGGAGGTGGAGGCTTATAATACTTAAATTAGCTATGCAAATTAGGATTAATTAAAACCATAATCAATAATCGATAAATATGAAAAATAAACATTATTAAAAGAAGTGGACAAAATAAAGAAACATAAACTGGCTCCAACATTCCGGCCCCTAATTGTTGGCTTTAGAATAAACAATTACAACATAGTAGAATTTAAATGGAGCCCAGTAGCATTACATGATTCTGCCAAAACGTGTTTCTTTCCATAATTGATAATTGATTTAAATATTCTTTTTGTCCACTATGCAATTCACTTTGATTTTTTTTTTCTAAGAAATAAGCAAAGTTCTTTCTTCTTATTCTTCTTGAAGATGAAGCGTAATGTCCTTGTTGATGTCCTTGTGTGTATGTATGTATGTGATGTGTGTTGGGCGTCTAGGTTGCTGCCTCCAGCAGGAGACAGAGTTTAGTCACTGGTCTGTCCAGGATGCTTGACTTTGTCTTGACTTTGACCTGCCGGACCAAGCCTTTAGAGTCTGGCATAGTCTGAAGGACACGACCCATCAGCCAGGCATTTCGGGGTGCAGTCTCGTCGACGATGAGAACAAGGTCACCAGGTGACAGGCTTCGTTTTGGTCGGTTCCACTTTTGCCTCTCTTGCAGAAGTGGCAAATACTCCTTTGTCCAACGCCGCCAGAATAAATCAGCGATGTACTGTACTTGCCGCCAACGCCTTCTACAGTACAAGTCCTCCTTTTTGAAGACACCAGGTGGTAGCCAGGGTTTGCACTTCAGTTGCAGTAGATGGTTTGGAGTGAGCGCTTCGAGATCACCTGGATCATCTGACATTGGAGTAAGTGGGCGATCGTTGAGTATTGCTTCCACTTCACAAAACGCAGTTTGCAGACCCTCCTCATCCAGGGTTTGTTCCTTAAGAACAGATTGGAGGACCCTTTTAATGATTCGAATTAATCGCTCCCAAGTACCTCCATGATGGGCACCAAGCGGGGGGTTTAATGTCCTCTTTAAGCAGGGTTTTGTGAATTTTATCATTGTCCAGCTCCTTTAATGATTCTTTCAGTTCACGATTGGCACCGACCAGGTTTGTTCCATTGTCAGATCTGATCTCGGACACTTTTCCTCTCCTGGCGATGAAACGTCTTAGAGCATTTATGCATGAATCAGTTTCCAGAGAACAGGCCATTTCCAGGTGCACAGCACGGCATGAAAGGCAGGTAAAAATGACCCCATAACGTTTTACTGTACTTCTCCCTCTTTTGACCAGTACAGGCCCGAAGTAATCAACTCCAGTGTGCGTGAAAGGTGGAACATCCACGGACACACGATCTTTGGGGAGGTCAGACATAAGTTGCTCTCCAACTTTTGCATTTTGCCGCCGACAAAATATACATTGTTTGAGTATTTTACGAACTGCTGCATTTGCCTGTGGAATCCAATAGCGCCGTCTGAGCTTTGAGAGTGTGTGATTCCTTCCACTGTGTCCAACCTGCTCATGGACGTGCCGCAGAATTAAATCAGACACATGATGTTTCTTAGGAAGTATCATTTGATGTTTTGTTTCCTCAGGCATAGCAGCTCGACTCAATCTTCCACCGACCCTCAGGATGCCATCGACCATTATTGGATTGAGTTTGTGGATCTTGCTATTTTTTCCAATGTGGCCTTTGTTTTTTGACAAAATGTCAATTTCCTCTAAGAAGCACTGATCTTGCACATAGCATATAATTGCCTTCTCTGCTTGCTTCAAGTCCTCCACTGACAGGTGTTGGATACTAGTAGACTGAGGTTTGATAAAGGGATTTTTCTTCTTGGCCAAACTTCGCTCTTTCAATAGCATTTTTAATTTGAGAAACCATGCCACTGCTGTCTTTAATTTGTTCCATGTAGAGAAGTGCTGCATTAACTGACACGTTGGATTGTTCTCCATCTTCACCTCAGTACTGCAGACTGTGATGTCTTTCTTCACCTCTGGATCACCTGCAGGTATGGGCCCCAGTGCTGCAGATTTTGGCCACTGGGTGGCAGGCAAGGTGAGAAAATCAGGTCCATTTATCCATCTTTTAGATGACAGCAGGGCATCAGCTTTCAATCCACGAGAAGCATCGTCTGCTGGGTTGAGCTTAGAATTTACATGTCGCCACTGAGAGATGCTTGTTAGTGCTTGGATGGTGGAAATTCGATTGGCCACGAATGTTTGAAATCTTTGATTACGATTGGCCAAATACCTCAACACAGACATGCTGTCAGTCCAGAAAACTGAATCTTCAGTTATTATCTGAAGTTCTGTCTTTAACAGTCTGTCCATCCGTGCAGCTAAGACTGCAGCTGCGAGCTCTGCGAGTCTGGGGATGCTTGTGTGCTTCAGTGGTGTCACTCTGGCTTTTCCGTTCAAGAAAGTTACATGTGTGTTGTTGTTATTGTTTTCCAGGCGAATGTATGACACCGTCCCATAGCCACTCTCACTGGCGTCGCAAAAGTGGTGTAACTGAGCTGATTTAATTTTTCCAAATCCATCTGGAATAACACACCTGCTCACTTGAAAGTTGCTGAGGTGATTGAGTTCAGCCAGCCATTTTTTCCACTGCATGGATAAAGCATCTGGAATGTCATCATCCCACCCACACTTGATTCTGCAGAGGTCCTGAAGAATCTTCTTTGCCACAAGGACAACTGGTGACAGAAAACCAAGTGGGTCATAAATTGAGCTCACCATTGACAGTATTCCACGTCTGGTGGTTGGTTGATTTTTCAAAGACATATTGAAAGTGAAAGTGTCTTGTTCAATATTCCACTGCGCACCAAGCGCTCTCTCCACAGGCAGATGTTCTCTATCCAAGTCCAGATGTTTTAGCTCCTTGGCTCTTTCTTCCACTGGGATAGAAGCAAGAACGGACCTATTATTGCTGGTCCATTTGGTTAGGCTAAATCCTCCCCTTGCACAGAGGTCTTTGAGATCTTTATACAGGCAAATTGCCTGTTCCACGCTATCAAACGCCTTAACGAGGTCATCTACATAAAAGTTATTAATAACTGTGCTGATGACGTCTTCAGAGTATTTCTCCTCATTGTCTTTGGCTGTTTGTTTTAAAGCGAAGCTTGCACAGCTGGGTGAAGAGACAGCCCCGAAGAGATGTACAGTCATTCTGAAGTCAGCAAGGGGTTGTGTAGTGTCTCCATTAGGCCATAGAAACCTCCAAAAGTCTTTGTCCTCGCTGTCCACCCGCACTTGGTGGAACATTGCTTCAATATCCGCCATTAAAGCGACAGGTCCCTGGCGGAATCTCAGTAGTACACCCAGTAGGGTATTCGTCAAATCTGGCCCCTGGAGGAGCTCTTTATTCAAGGAGGTTCCATGGAAAGGGGCACCACAATCAAAAACAACACGTATTGTCCCTTTTCGTGGGTGGTACACCCCATGATGTGGTAGGTACCACACTCTGCCGTCCTTTCTCATCAGTGCCTCTTTTGGCACCGGCTCAGCATATCCTTTTCCTATGACATCATTAAGAAAGGCTGAGTATTCTTGATAGAAGTTTTCATTTCTCTTGAACTTTTTCAAAAGGTGATGAGCTCTTTGTTCTGCTATCTGCCGGTTATTAGGCAGAACCACATCCATATTTCGAAATGGCAGCTTGAGATAATAATGTCCATCATTTAGCGTTGCCGAGTCTGAAACGGTTTTCATGAACTGTTTGTCCTCTGCAGACATTTCCTTTTTTTCATAAGTATGCTCCACAAAATCTTGATTGTATTGCTGTATTAACAGCTCCTCCACACTGGTGATGGAGGTCCTATTCACACTCAGAGCGTGTGGATCATGCTCTTGCACTGAGCTATAGTTGAGTGGGCCATTCACCACCCATCCAAACATAGTTTTTACAGCATAAGGCCCATTACCTACACTGTTAACTATTTCCCATGGCTCCAGAGCTTTGGGAGCATTCACTCCAATGAGAAGGCCAATGTCTGCATTAATTCGTTTCACATGAACATTATTCAAGTGCGGCCATTTTTGTATGTCCTCCTGAGAGGGAATATTTTTGTGAGTGACAGGGATGCTCTCATGAGTGTACACATCAGGCAGTCTCAGAAAAGCATTTTCCTCCAGCCCCGCCACTTCCATTCCAGATATTTTGTGACTGTGAATTGGCCTTTTCTGTCCCAGGGTGGTCAGAAGTATGTCAGTTTTGTTCCCTTTTGCATTAAGCTCCTCCATTAGTGCTTCTGTACAAAAAGTAGCGGAACTACCTGGATCTAAAAAAGCATACGTGGTCACAGTTCTGTTTCCTTTGCTCATTTTAACTTGTACAGGTACAATAGCCAACATGCAATCACCGCCATAACTACCGGCCCCAGTATGCCTAGTAGTGTCCAAAGACACAAGTGCATTGACAGCTGGCTCACCCTCAGCATCATTCGTGGCACTGGCTGCAGATGGTTGGCTCTGCTTTCTGTCGATGTGCAGGATGGTGGGGTGCTTTTGTTGACATGTTTGACAAGTCATACGTTTTCCACAGGTTTTTCCCATATGACCTTTGCTAAGGCATCCAAAGCAACGTCCTTTAGTCTTGAGAAATTCAACCTTTTCCTTATTAGGCTTATTTTTGAACGTTTTGCAGAGCAACATTATGTGTTCTCCGTTACAAAAGAGGCATGGCTGTTCAAATGCGGAAGGGACATTTTGCTGCTTGACTACTTGGCCTGCGTTCGTAGGTTTTGGTTGTATATTGTGATCAATTGCTGGGGTTGCTGGTGTTGTTACTGTTGTGGCAAAACTGCTTCCTTTTATTTGTGACTTGGGTCTTTGTGCGGCTTTAGTCTTGGGAGTTGAACCAGCTTTGTGAGACACTGAATCTTGAATATCTCCAAATATTGGGTCTAAAGCTATATTTGCTTGGCTCTCCACAAACTCTACCAAGTCCATGAACTTAGCTCTTTGTTTTCTCCTTTCCAGAAGAGCACATGCCGTTGACCTCCATTTGTCACGCAGTTTAAAGGGCAATTTGGCAACAATGGATCTCATGTTTGAGGGGGTTTCTAATTCCAATAGAAATTCAATATCTTGCATGACATTGTAACATTCCCTCAAAAATATGCCATATGCGTGTAGGGCTTTTCCATCTTCTGCCTTTATATGGTTCCAGTTGAGTGCCTTTGACAGATAAGCAGTTGCTATTTTCATTTCATGCCCAAAGTGCTTTTGAAGCAACATTTTTGCCTCCCTATATCCTCTTTGGGGGTCCATATGCATGCAGCTTCGCACAAGATCTCTTGGCTGTCCAGCAGTGTATTGTTCCAAAAAATACAGTCTATCTTGATTGCTGCTGGTCCTGCTCTCTATATTGTGCTCAAAAGCTCGGATGAAAGATCTGTAGTGAAGAGCATCACCATCAAATGTTGGAATGTCTCTGGTGGGCAATAATGAGAGTTGCTGTTGTCCGATTAGGTACTGAGTGATATTATTTTGTTTTCTGAGTATATCCGAAAGTATCAATGTCTCAGAGTGGTCACCTTCCCGGTGGCCTCTTTCTAGGTCCTCCCTGGCACCCACACTGACAGCACCCTGAGATGCAGAATAATGCTGGTGTGCACGTACTGACCCGGTGTTGGTCATTGAGCTGAGCTCTGGGTGCCGCCCCACACCATCATGCCTGGGGCCTCGATGCTGCACAGCCTCAGCACCACCACGTCTGGGCCCTGGATGCTGGTCAGCCTCAGCACCTCCATCACCAAGTCTGGGCCCAGGATGCCATTCAGCCTCAGCACCACCACGCCGTCCCGCACCACCATGCCTGAGGTCTGGATGCTGGTCAGCCTGCACTGATGGGGTGTGAGCGCTTAATGAGCCGACATCTGGATGTCGCCCAGCACCACAGTGGTCGTGGCTCTGAAGTCCACCGTGGTCGTGGTGCTG
Source organism: Benthosema pterotum (assembly GCA_039105355.1). Classification (NCBI taxonomy): domain Eukaryota; kingdom Metazoa; phylum Chordata; class Actinopteri; order Myctophiformes; family Myctophidae; genus Benthosema; species Benthosema pterotum. The sequence goes on along the minus strand of CM076983.1, from coordinate 30,413,334 downwards.
AGCAACATCCAAATGCCTGAGCCCTGAATGCTGCTCACTTCTGCTGGCTTCTGTGCTGGGTGGTTTCATAGTAGACAACTGAACGGCTTCTTCTGGTGCAGCGCTGGCAGCAGTTGGGCGTGGTCTACCACCTAGCTGATCATAAACATCGAGAACAACTTCATTTGTTTCGTTCAATGTCAGAGGACTGAAATGGTTCAAAGTCTGTTGTGCTTGTGGTGGAGCCCTTTTGGAAGTGTGAGAGGAAGTCTCCTCCAATTCATTCAGCACATTCAATTTTGCAGTTGCAGCAGCCAGCTCAGAATCAACTGCGTGCCTTTCCTTCCTTGCTTTAAGCTGTAGCTCCTCCAAATCCAAAGCATATTTTTCTTCAAGACTTGCAGCCTTGGCCAATAGTGCAGCGTGTTCTGCCTCAGCCATTCTCGGTGCATGGGCACTGGCTCTGCTAGATGTTGCACTCCTTGCACTCCTTCTAGATGTTACAGACTCATGGTCCACAGACTCCAAACTTAGACCTTCGTGCTGCCCAATCTGAGTAGAATGAAATGGCTGTACTGTCTGGACCTTATGAGTCTCTAACCAAGACTTCACCTCAGTTATGAACTCTTTGAATGCAAGCAACTTGGGTTCATACCAGTTTAGGTGGTCTGCATCTCTTTCTGCGACAGGCAGAGACATTTGCACATTTACTTGTAATTCCATAAATTCAGACAATAAGGTGTCAAACATTTCATACGTGCCTCTGACGTCCTCATAGGTTCCATCTTTCATCAGTGCAATAATGTCATTCTTTTTACGTGTCACAGATCCAAGTTTGGCTCTCCGTGAGCCAATCAGCTTATGTAGCTGTTCCTCAGAAACTCCATCGGGCATTTCATTTGGATTTTCATTTTCACTTGCAGCACCGGCCATATGTACATTAGCGGCTGCCTGTGCATCATCATTGAACTCTTTCTCCTCCTCCTCCTCCATATTATTCCTGACATCAGTTTCTTCATCTTTACTGACATCCTTTTCTTGCTCCATGTCAGCACAGTTAAAAATTAATTGTTCTTAGAAGTTCATTTTCTGTGCATATTGCGTATTAAAGTTTCATTTAGGTCTCGCACAACAGGGCAAAAAATCAAAAATAGTCTTTTGTCAGTACATTGTACTCACTCAATGTTTCAAGCACAGTTTAGTTCCATTTCCATAGAGTTTGTTCAGTTCAGTTTCCAAGTGTTTCCAGATCCTTTTCCAAATCCTTTGAAATCCCTTATGTGCTTTGTGTTTTAAATCCGAGGAAGAGAATCCATATTTGTTTTAGTTGATTTGTTTGATTGTATCCATTATCCATGAGTTTCTGAGTTTCCTTTCCTTGAACTGGTTATTTTCCATTCCTCCATTAGATCCATTCTTTGATTTCCTGATTGTATAGAAGCAGAAGTTTTTGACTTAGATGTAGAGGCATTTTAAGATCCAAGCCTCTGACTCCATGGTGAGGGCCCTGGGGTGTTTGACGCATTTTCCATAAGAATAAAGGTTCAAAAAGAAATTAAAGTTTAACAAAAAATATTTTATTTAAATCCAAAAGGGGTCCAGGTAAACGATCAAACAGAAAAAATCCAAAAATACTAATCCCAAATTGAAAGAAAATCAAACAAGTAAATAAGTAAGTGGTCAAAAACTGTATGCCTCTGCCTCACCAAACTTTTCTTTGTTCCATTGTTCTGTCTGTCAAATAGCCTGAAACAGGCTGGCCCCACTTCCTCTCCCAAGTTGGCCCTTCAAAATAAAACATTCAGGTTTTAAGAACCAATCCAGTGGGCTCCAAAAGGGAGCTTTTAATTAGGTAAATTATAAAGGAAGTGAAAGGGCTAAATACATTTAACTTAACAAACTTTTAAATTTCTAATTGGAGGTGGAGGCTTATAATACTTAAATTAGCTATGCAAATTAGGATTAATTAAAACCATAATCAATAATCGATAAATATGAAAAATAAACATTATTAAAAGAAGTGGACAAAATAAAGAAACATAAACTGGCTCCAACATACAGTAATACACAAATACAACAACTAGACAGCCCTCATGGAAGAAACAAAACAAAACAAAACAAAACAAAACAAAACAAAACAAAACAAAACAAAACAAAACAAAACAAAACAAAACAAAACAAAACAAAACAAAACAAAACAAAACAAAACAAAACAAAACAAAACAAAACAAAACAAAAAACGCTATTGAATCACCACTCATCACTACTGGTGAGCCAGCTGACCACGTGGTGTGCAAGCAACAACCTCCTTCTCAACGTGGAGAAGACAAAGGAGATCATTGTTGACTTTCGGAGAGCGCACACCCAGCACTCCCCACTGAGCATCAACGGAACTGCAGTGGAGAGAGTGAAGAGCACCAAATTCCTTGGTGTACACATCACAGAGGACCTCTCCTGGAACACGAACACCACAGCACTGGTCAAGAAGGCTCAGCAGCGCCTCTACTTCCTCCGTAGACTGAGAAGAGCCAGAGCCCCAGCCCCCATCATGTGCTCCTTCTACCGCGGCACGATCGAGAGCATCCTGACCAGCTGCATAACTGTGTGGTTCGGCGGGTGCACAGCATCCTGCAGAAAGTCCCTGCAGCGCACAGTGAGAGCAGCGGAGAAGATCGTGGGTGTCCCCCTTCTGTCCCTGCAGGACATCTACAACACATGGGTGACCCGCAGGGCACTACAGATCGCAGGCGACACCACCCACCCTACGCACGGCTTCTTCAACCTCCTCCCATCAGGGAAGAGATTGAGGAGCGTCCGGGCAAGGACCAGCAGGTTGAACGATAGCTTCGTTCACCAAGCCGTCAGGATGCTGAACTCCCTCCCACTCCCTCGCACTGCGCACGCCACTGTGCACGCTCCCACTCCGCACCCCCCCATGCTGCCACTCCTCCCCCCTCCCACGGTGGGAGTGCACGCGCACACACGCACACGCTGAACTCCCTACACACACATGCACACGGACGCTGAACTTTCAACTACCCACTGCTCCTTACACATGCACACACACTCACGCACATGCACGCACTCACACATGGTCAAACACACATACAACTGAAGGACTGGATCGAACTGCTGCTATCCTATCCTATCCTATCTTGCACATGTATACCTCACCTCATAGTAAGCTATATGTTGTTTTTAGTTGTAGCTATGTACTGTAGTCTTGTATATAGCTCTAGATTTTTAGCTGTAGTATACTGTAGTTTCTAGTAGTAGTTTTTAGTAGTTGTATATGTCCTGTCTAACTGTCTGTTAGCTTCACACTACTGCCACTTTATCACACCTGGTTAGCCAAGCACCTTCACCTCAGTTAGGGGCACTGTTCGCACCTTACTGGTCTGCTGCACTACTGTTTGTCTCGTCTATTGTCTCGACCTTGTCTTATTGCACTGTCTATTGTCTTGACTATTGTCTATTGCACTGTCTATTGTCTTGACTATTGTCTATTGCACTGTCTTGTCTATTGCACTGTGGAGAATGGAAACGCTATTTCATCCCTGTATATGTCCTGACATACACTGGAGTGACAAATAAAAAACCTTGAACCTTGATCACTAGACATACTACAAAATGTCTACAGTGTTTTCACTACTGATCACTAATGAATTACTTTTTGTTTCTACACAAACGCTATAGGGTTTGTGTAGAAACAAAAAAAAACTATGTAAATATTTTCTGTAGGGATTGTGTAGAGATACAGCAGTAAATGTATAAGCATTGTGTAGTAATTCAACAATAAATGTATAGTGATTGTATAGTTCTTTCCAAAAAGCCAATAGTGAGGCTGAAGTAATTAAGTAGCAGCCAGGTAGTGATTTGAATAGGAATTATGTAGTAATTATCAGTAGTGATTAAGTACTGAAACGGGACATTTCTCTACATTTTACTATTGAAATCACAACATAAATCACTGCTAATCACATTAGCAATTGAATGGGTGAAATGGTATTTTTTGTAGAAGTGATTCAATAGTGTCTTCTTGCCTCCTCCTAGCACTTTCCCATGTTATTTTCTCGTTTCCATACAGCACTAAATAAAACACTAGATGGATTCAACCTGGCTGACGGTGCTGGCCGTGTCCACGTCAGACTCTCCGGACAGGGAGTCGTCCACACGGCTGGGAGGGCCTCCTTTCTTTGAGCTGCGAGGAGCGGAGGAACGGAGCTTGGCTTCCAGGGAGGTCAGACCCTCTGCCTCGCTCAGTAAGGACTGCGGCTCCTGTAGCGGAAGAGATATGGGAACAATTTGTGACGAATTGTTTCAAAAAGGCCAAAAAGCCAGCATGGTGAATGACCCCGTCAGGCCCGGATGTAACTTTTCCCAATTGGTGGGGCAGGCGAAAATGGCATGAGGGCGCCATGGGTGAGAAAACTGCCCCCATGCCATTTTCTTTTAAATTATTTTGTTCTGTGACCCACAAGATTTATATCTTGTACAGGACTTACCGTATATTAGACAAGTAAGCATCAATAATAACATTAGTTTTCTGTTTTCAATGATGAAATGGTGTTGGTTTAGTGGTGCCACAATTGTTGTTAGTTAGTAGCAGTAGTAGTGTTTCAAATCCTTTTAAATGTAAGCACTTTAATTTGAAATATCTTTGAAATTTGTTTGCATGCCATCATGGTGGGGCAGTCAGGGCATTTGGGGGACATTGCCCCCCCATGCCCATGCCTAGATCCGGCCCTGGACCCTGTGGGATCCCTCCCTACCTGGACAGCCTCTCTCCTGTGCTCCATGTCCCTAAAGGAGGGCTGGCTGGAGATGTGAGGTAGTCTCTTGATCTGGGCCGAGTCGCCGGGGCCGCGCTCCTTGGTGAAACTCTCCTGTCTCACGAAGGAAGACGCCGCCGCCGCCATGGCGACCGACTCCTCCTTCTCCTGGGCAGTCCGCAGGTTGGGGGCCGAACTGTTGGGTTTGACTCCTGCAAAACGACAAAAACTTACTCTGTGCTTTTATATCAGTGGTTATACAGTCCCTGGAGATGTTTTGTTTTTAGACTATTTAGTTCTAGTGTTCTGGTGGGGATTGTGAATCATCACTGAATAATTCTGATGTCTCTACTATGTGTATACATACAGGACCTAAACAGTCATAATTATAGTATTTATATTGATAAATGCTTTACAAAAAACGCAAGAGTATTATTATATGGCGTTATTGCTTTGGATTGGCTTGGCAACACTGGACCACATCCACGATAAAAGAGTAGAAAAAGAAACAAGCAGGAAAACAACACTACGCAACACATAATTGACTAAAGGCAACATGGACTACCATCAAATACAGTACCACAACCAGTGTCCAAGAATAATATTGTACATGTTTGTAGAGTTGTAATAGCTAGAATAGCAGGATTTATGTTCCCATTATACGCTAAAATCGGACAAGAGGGATCTGGGGGCTAAGCCAGGAAGGGGTCAATGTGCCTGACAACAATTCTGCACATCTTTAAGGGACTTTTAAAAGGCAACTAAAGGTAAATGAAGTGTTTTAGGCTTTTAGGTTTTAGTTGTTTGGCAGACTTGGCTAAAAGATGTGCAGTGCCCTGTCTGAATCCATAAGATTACGGGAGTCGGTTCACCTGTCCTCCGAGGCTCGTGGCCACTCAGGTGTCGGATCAGCACGGTGGTGGGTGGGGTGGTGGTGCTCTTAAAAGGGGCGTCCCGCCCCCTGTCAGACAGGACCGGGCTGTAGGCTCGCCCCGGGCCAGAGTCCTCGGAGCCGATGTAGAAACAGGTGGAAGAGGGCGGGGCTTCGGGAGAACTGCCGCCAGTCTCGACGGCAGAACCTAGCGTACCGAAACCGACGGGAAGACAGACAGACAGACAGACAGACAGTGGTTAACCCTGGAAGGCTCAGATATATTTCGACTTGCAAAACAGATATTTCAACCTTACTTCTACCTTGTACTACTATGACTTGAAAAAATAAAAGATTCATGCAAATTTCTAATAATTATTATAATAATTATCAATTATAATAAATTAAAATGACATTTTCTGGGGGAATATCTTTCACAATAATGAATGTGCATGTTCTACGATTAATAGCATTATTAGCATATTAGCATCATTGATAATACTTGGCAATAGCATTACTTACGTTATTAGCCTTACTTACTTGGCATTACTGTAGTAATACTTAACATTATCAACATTACTTACTTAGCATTATTAACATCAATTAGCATTATTAACACTACTTAGCATTAGCCACAGAGTGACTATGAGCTTGTAGGTCTGATATTTTTTGAAAATGTTGAAAATGTGGCAGACTCTTTGAACTATTTTTCAGTTCAGAATGGCGGAAAAAATACACACACACACAAAAAAAAAAAAACGGAAACCTTTGTTGCGTCTTTTGGAGGCTTTCTCCCGCAGTGAGCTGTCGTCGGAGCGGCTGGCGTCGCTCAGGCTGTCCGGGTCCACGTCGTCCTGGACGTACAGGCGCTGGGCGGTGCCGGACGGGTCCTGGGGCTGGGGCGGACCGCAGACGTCGCCGCCGTCTGGCGACTCGTGAGTGGGCGGGCACGGCTCGTGGCGAATCAGGACGCAGGTGGCGGAGCCGTCTGGCTTGTCCGTCCCCCCGGCAGGAGGAGGCGGGACCTGGGGCAAGAGGCGGCGGGTGCGGGAGGCGTGGCCCTGCTGAGACTCGGACGATTCGGAGGCGTCATAGCCGCGGCTCGCCAGGAAGTGGGAGTCTGGGACGGGAATGGACACGGTGTTAACACAACTGTCCAGAGCTAGTGTATAGTGTATAAATTTAGCATGTAAATAAAAGTACCAAAAGAAAAAAAAAGTTGTTTTATTTCTATTCAATTCAAATGTTTCATACTTCATATGCATGAGAAAACATGTTTACAGAAAGCACAATACAACAGTAGGCCTATACTTTTGTTATGTATTTTAAAGCAATTAGTTAGATGACATAATTAACATAGGGGCTGTTTTTTGTTTTGTTTTTTTCAGCCCCCATGAGGACGGAGGCAGGAATCTGCCTCTGACATGAAGTGACAAAAGCTGAATGTATTTGGTGCCGCTCAAAAAGTGACAAAACTCAAGTGAAAACATCTGTGTATATTACAGTATAGTACTAGTGGTCCACACTCACCCTCTAGGGTCTCTCCTTGTGGGGGAGTAGTGCCAGGCTCGTAGCTGTCTGCCAGGCTGGCCCATCGGGACACCCACTTGGGACCCTCCATCGATGCAGGATTCACCGGCACCTGGTGGTATAAGTAAACATATCCCCATACGGATTTTATATATTTATATATTCTAACTAACAAAATATGGTTGGTTAGACTGCTGATTAGGCCCCTATTCAAACAAAGACATGTATTAATTATCAATTAATTAAAGCAACTCATGGTGTCTTCAGCCTTATTCTGACTGCAGAGCCATTATTGTATATTGGAGTCCGACATATAATGATCGCTCAGCAGAGGAACTATGATATATTGGAGTGATAAATATAGAGCTACATAATCATGTGTGTCATATTTAGGGTTAGGGTCTCACTCCTCACTCCTCTTTAGTTTACTTACACATACGGCTGGAAGAACTATGGTTGGAAATTGGGAAACACTTGGGAAACTCCAGTCATTTGTTGCATTTCCGATTAATCGATTACTAAATTAGTTGACAACTAATTAAATTGTTGATTTGATTACAATTCATCGATTAATCGTTGCAGCCATAGTAAGAATAAATAGAAAATCCAATAAAGCTAAGGAAGGTTCATTTGTTAGGAATCCTCCCAAACGTAACTTAGAACTACTGATGTTCCAAGATACCGTATCGGTATAGGAAACAGTATTGGATCGTTTTATTTTTTGTCATATTGCTTCATACAGGTATCTAACCACATATCTGACAGGGGTAAGGGTTTGACACTGTGACAGTCAAATAAAATGTTGGGTCATGTGGAATTTGCTTTGGAGTTGCCCAAGTGTATATTTGAGTGAGGGGTCTGTTATTACCGGTTGGTGGGCTTCATATAAGATCTTGTTCTTTTTTGCATTATTATATACTGTATATATTATTCTCTAGTATCTGTATTTGTTATTGTGGTATTGATCGGACGATATCACAGTCACAGTATATTCTTATATACTGCGCAATATAACCGGTATCAATTTCAGATATTGTGGTAAATGGCAATACCGGTATATTGCCCAAAACTAGCCTGGCACAGATGTTGTTGTCTTTTGGACAAAATTCCATTTGTTTTTACTAATGTAATCTAGTTCTGTCATATACTGCAGCTCATACTTGACCTAACCAATATTTATGATAGAATCAATCAGAATACAAGCTTGCATATAATGTTTCACATTGGTGTTCGACTCTGCCGCAATTTTCTGAAATGATTTCAGCCTAGTAGGGGGGGCGGGTACCGGCGCAGCCACGCCGGTAGATCTGATTGGATCTCACCAAAGTGTCAGCCCCTCCCCTGCTGTGATACATCACAATGTTTGGAGTGACGCCCACCCCAAAAGGTTAACTCCCACTTCTAGGCCACTGTGGCTAGCGATTATTCCAGGCTTTCCATTTTTGCACAACGCGGACGGAAATAAAAGCTATGAAAACTATCATAATTAATCTGACATGTACCGCAGTAAATTCTTATATGATATTCAAAATATTACTTTATCCATCACTTGGATTTGCTGAATATTTTGGCAGGCCGCACTGGCTGATGACCAAGGTGTCTGCAACCAGGTCTTAGCTTATTTGTATTTTTCTTTATTTTCGGAGTGGATGCTCAGTCAGTGGAACAGAATGGGGTGTAAGGAGGGATGGTTTTTACCTGCACAGGGCTGGTGGGTGGGTTAAAGCCATGCTTAGAGTCCACGCAGAAGTAACCCTGCTCTGCATCCACTATGACGGGCCTATAGGCCGACGCCGGCGGAGCTGTGGCGGGGTTACTAGGCCCGCTGTACTCCGGGCTGTCCAGCACACCAAACACCTGCATGACGGAGGGGGACACGGCATGCGTGTGAGGACACGGCGGGACACGGGGGAAAACGGACGCGTGCGTGAGGACAGCAAGGGGGGAACAGGACAATGTATGCATGAGGTGGGACACAAGCCACAGAACACAGAGGAAACAGGTAAAGGGCAAGAAAGGACGTATGCATGAGGACACAGCCACAGGACACGGGAAAAGGATATGGATGTTATCGCATCAAGGAAGGAAGGGAGGGAGGGAGGGAGGAAGGAAGGATAGTCTCGCAAGCTACACTGTTGCCTTTCTCCCCCAGTTTTAGCGCTTTTGTTCATAGAGTCTGGAGCACGGAGGCTCTAACAGCGGTCAGCGCGAGAAAGCCAGGCGGTTCCACCTCCTCCCCCAGTTTCTGTTTCGTCTTCACAGAAGTGCGAATTTGTCCTGATATGACTCAAAATCATCCCAGCATATTGCTGAGATGTTTTGCTGCTTCGCAGAAATGGAAATAATGTGGTTCAAAGGTGAGGTTTTTGTGAAAGGAACTCATAAGATCTATGATTTTAGTAGTGTCTCGTTAAGATAATGAGGGCATTTTATCAGGTATTTGGCCAATCTAAATCGTTACCAAGAAATGTCTTCACCAATGTGTTTCTAATGGTGTCCACACACACACACACACAGACATGCACACACACACACACACACACACACACACACACACACACACACACACACACACACACACACACACACAAACGCACGCACGCACGCACGCACGCACGCACGCACGCACGCACGCACGCACACACAGGCAAATCATGCAATACCGGCATTGAATCTAGTCTAGGGTTTTTATTAGGATGTTGAATCCATTCCAAGCATTCGTTTTGAAGAGAGAAAAAAAACACTTATTGGTACTGAAAACAGCCATAGCGCTTGCCCAAATATGCTGACATGCTGGCATTTATGGTGCTAATAAACTGCATTGGCGCTTTACATGGTCATAATTATTTCAGCATATAGGGTTTTTAAAGAATTACTCAATTAAATATCAATAAGTATATTTGTAATAATGTTTTCAAATTTTTGAAAGCCAAAAATGGTTCTGAACAGTGGTTCACACACACACACACACACACACACACACACACACACACACACACACACACACACACACACACACACACACACACACACACACACACACACACACACACACACACACACACACACACACTATATATAAGTATATACGGTATATAAATATGGTAAACATGCCTGTAAGCCAGTTATGTGGATAATGAAATGGCCAAGTCCCTAATTCATTGAATTCATTAAAATTTGACTTGGGATTCATTGAAATTAAAATAGTCGTACAATAGTAATAGTAGTTACTTCTAAGAAAATAAGTCTACATATAACTTTGGAAAAGGGCTTGTTTTAGAAAAGCCTATATTGTCAAATCCATGTCATAAACTTTCATCTCCACTAAAGATTGCTGGGCTGCCCCCTGAAAACAGCAGATCCACAAGCTCTCGCCATGTTAAGAGCTTGCAGATCAGCCATTTCACTCTCTGAACGTCCCTGCATTGCATGGCTAGTGTTGTGGTGACGTCGACACAGAGTTAATGTGGCACACTGGCATCATTTCAGATCCATTTTTTGTTCTTACCTGGACTGTGTTATCTGCACTGTGCACAGTGGGACGTGTTTAATCGTCCAGAGCTCCACTGCTAAACTAATAGAAGCAGTGCAGCTGTGGACCAGAGCTATCCATCGTATGATATTTTTCTGTCGCTATTGCGTCCGTGTGTTTACTCTGCGTGTCTGAAGTCTGTGTGTGTGTGTGTGTGTGAGGCGGAGGAGGGAGAAGGAGGTACGCAGTGTTTTAATACTAGAGCCATCTATTAGAAGAATTGTGACATTGATGGGTCAAAAACCGAGTGCTGAAGCTGCCCCTTTTTATTGGTTCTGACTGTATGTCTGCATGTAAGCGAATGACTGGAGTCACTGCAGAATCATCACAACACGCTGTCATTCTTTCACAACCACAAAATGCAGGACAAAGTGCGTCCTGCATCAGTTCAATCTTTTAGTAGTTAAATGCGGGAACGATTCTGGTTTTTGGGGGATGGTTGGCAACTCTAGCTAGACACATCACATGCTACCTGAAGCATGATGACAAGTTGCTCGTTTTGCCTTTTGCCTTCGCCTAGGTGGTGACTAGTACCCCGACTTTGAGCTGTTTTGAGGTTTCCCACAGGAGTTGGATTTCAATCTTTTAGTACATGTTATTAGACACCATTGGCAAAGTAATTTACTGACCTCATCATTTTAGTAGTGGCTTGGTCTATCATTTAATAGTAGTGTCTTATACAGAAGACAGTACTGACCTGGTCTATCATTTTATAATAGTGTCTTATACAGAAGACATATACTGATACTGAACTGGTATAAAAGTGTATAATAATAGTGTATAATAGTGTCTCATAATAGTGTCTTGTACTGACTTGGTCTATCATGCTCCGCGCCTCCTCCACCTCCTTGTCCTGGCTCTCCGTCTCGATGGTGTACGTCCCGGCGTCACTCAGGCTGTCGTCCTCCTCGTTCCTCGCCGGCGCTGCCTGCCGCTGGGGCGGCGAGGACGAGGCGGCCACGGTGGGGTCTCCGCCGGAGCCCAGGAGTTCCAGGGGCGTCGTCATGCGGTCGGCAGCGGCAACGACGTGGGATGGAACCGGCTGGAGGGGTGAGCCGGGGTAGGAGAGCGGCGGCGGCAGCTCTTGTGGGGAGGGGAGGAGGAGGGTCCGGGAGGGAGACATCATCATGACGGGCGGAGCCGACATGGGCGGAGGGGAGGAGGCACAGTCCGTCGTCGCCAGGAGGAACTCGGCGGCGAACTCCTGGGCCAGCTTGGACTTCTTGCCCACGCTGCCGAACGGCCGGACCACGATGCAGGAGGAGGAGGAGGCGGCTGACGAGGTCCGCGAGGACGAGGAGGTAACGGCACTGCCGCCGCCTTCGCCGGACTCCGCCGTCCTCTCCTTCTCCCGCTTCAAGGAGCTGGAGCGCTGGGGGCCGCCGGCGGACCCCTGGCCCTTCAACGGAACCGTTACCTGGTGGAGGGGGGGCAAGCACATGACGCATTAACACACCCTGCGCCATTCACGAGAAATCTCGTCATTAACACACCCTGCGCCTTTAAGAAGAAATCTCATGTTCACCACAGTGTGACTATCATGAGATTGTATCCAAAAAAAAAAAAAAAAACATAAAAAATAGGGATGTCCCCATCCACTTTTTTCAATTCTGATCTGATACCGATATTACAATTTCTGTGTTAGTTGTTACCAATACCAAATTCCGACACCAGAAAATAATATATATATATATATATATATATATATATATATATATATATATATATATATATATATATATATATATATATATATATACCTGTATTATATAATATGACAAAATCTAAAGATCTTATATGAAGAACAGCAAATAGCAGACTAGAATAGCAGACCCCTCACTTAAATGTGCAAGTGGGCAATTCCAAAGCAAATTTCCTGATACCGTTAGCAGTATTTATAGGGACATCCCTATAAAAAAACATGCAGGCAATGTGCACATGGCAGCAGGCGTGCTTATTTCTTCTTGTATTTATTAAGGTCGAGCATTGAATGTTTACAGACAGAGTGGCGTGATTTTAACCCTACACTAGAAGGAAGATTATTAAAAAAAAAAAAAAAAAAAAAAAAAAAAACGTGTGCGGAACATAATTTAGGCCAGCAGTGTCATGGTTTAGCTGGTGACAGACAGACAGACAGACAGACAGACAGACAGACAGACAGACAGACAGACAGACAGACAGTCACAGATACGCGTCTCCACGTTAAGGCTTTCCCAAATGTGTTAGACTCGTGCCAGTATAATGTGCAGTGTCTTAGTGGTGTTATATATGTATGTACTGTATATACTGTATGTAAGCGGTATGTCTGTCGGTACGCCTGTGAAACCCCTGGCCAATAAGGGAGTACAGTTCTCGATGATGTCAAGGTAAATTTCAAGGTTGGTATGAGGTCAATTACGGATTAAGGCTGTGCAAATAGCAGATGGATAAGCGAACAGCGGAGAGTTTACCTGCTGTGTCGGAGGGATGTGCGCGTGCATGGAGACGGGCCTCTCCCCTCCCTTCCTCCTCTCCAGTTTTGCCTGCAGGTCGTTTTGGAACAAGAGAGGTGTTCCAACACATATTTAGTCACGGCACACAGTCAAATCATATTGTATCTTAATACTAGATTAGTGGTTTTCAATCGTTTTGCTTTTAGCTCCCACAGACCCCAAAACTAAAGATTTCTTTTGCTTTTGTCAACAATTCCAGGCTGGATTTGGGAAACAAAACAGTCAAACATACAGTAAATAAAAATGACCATTAATCTTCTATTGTATCATTTTCTAATGTAGATTTGGGCTAATTCACCAGTAGGAACCCTCTCAAGGACTACTGGTGGTCCCACTGGTTGAAAACCACTGTACTAGATCATAACTTGAGCATAATGTTGCAATAACGACTCTAATTGTTTTGGTAGGCACTGTTTCGGTAGTGACAACTTCGTCTAGTTTTTAGCTTAACTCTACAATGCTTTGCAAAATGTGGCTAACAGAAACAAAAACAGCTTTCTACCGATGTACAGTACATGGATAAAACCACCCCATTTAGCTGAAGAAAAAACAATGGATTTGGTAGTGACACTCCTAAATAATAGGCTTGCACCGATCAGGTGTTTTGGGGCTGATCCCAATCACTGATAATAAGTCTGATACAATATCGATCTTGCACGTAAGAGGGTTATATGTCAAAAATCCAGGTTAAAACTGTTCCTGTGTGTGTGATTAGGAAGGAAGGAGAGAATGTCACAAATATGTAAGGCATAACACCTGACTCGTAGGGAGTTATCCCGCTTATTACATGGCTTACGTCAATGGTTTTCAACCAGTGGTCCGAGGACCACCAGTGGTCCTTGAGAGGGTGACGGCAATGGCATGTAAACAACCAAATACGTAGCTAACCAAATGGACCCGCTAACGGCGTGCTGGAACTAAATGCGGAAGTGCACCGCGGATTGATATGAACACAGCTGTTTGCACTTTGGGGACCCTGATTATGCAGCGGCCCAATATAGAGCGGAGCGGTGAATTATAGTGTAATATATCACCGCTCACATGACCAGAACGCTGGCTTCTGATTGGAGCATTCAGCCATGTAATAAACAAAGTTATGTTATACTCATGACTGTATTTGATTGACATTTACACCACTTAAATGGCAGAAAACATTGGTTTGTCCAGATAAGATACTGTTAATTGCCAATCACAGAAGGGCAAATTGATGCTCAACAATCGGTGTGAATATCGGCTGATTATCGGAACATCTCTACTAAAGAATAGACTTTGGAAGGCATTAATTTCAGACAAAGTAAACCTGCTACTCGGCAGGTTTTAAAAGTGTAGGGGCGTGCCTAAAACTAAGACTAAAACACTGGGACCGCCACCCCCTGTTAATCATCTAAATCAACGTTTTTCATACCAGGGCACACTATTTATTCATGCATTTTAGCCTCGGACCACCTTTTATGTTGATTTTAATCTTTCGGACCCAAAAGCAAGGATTTTCAAGTTGCATAATAAGTAATTCAGACATCGTTTCAATATAATTTAACTCTTGAGAGTGTAAAATGAAACTAAATGGACCTGTGAGGGTCCATTTGGTTTCATTTTAACACTCTCAGGAGTTACAGCTCTTTAAGGGTCCATTTAGTTACCAACTGTCCCTCATTTTGCTACGGAAAGCCCCTGATCTAAACAAATGTATTGTTGTTGTTACATCACGATATTCCATCTTCCGTTGAAACATCACCATGAGACGACATTTCTACACACCTTCAGGGTGGAGTAGCTGTCTGCGTGGGCGGGGTTATGGGTGAAGGACTGCGAGCGCTTCTTGCGCGGGTTGTCGTCCAGGAACTCGATGATGAACGCCTGCTGGCTCAGGTGTTCGGGGTGCTGGGGGTGCGGGGCCTCGGCGGCGGGGTCAGCGAGGCCGCCGCGCTCGCTCAGCGGCCTCTCGGCCGTCGTCGTGGCGGCGGGCGGCGAATAGCGCGCGAGCGGCTGCTGGACGACCTTCTGCGAAGCCGAAGCCTCCGAGTGGGCCGCCTGCTGCGACGGCTCGGAGAAAGGCTCCGATTGGACGGAGTGCTGCGAGCGGGAGGGGGGGTGGTTGTGGTGGTGGTGGTGGGATTTGCTCGCCTTGCCGTCGAGCAAGGCAGCGTCTTCCGAGTCGCTCTGGGTGCCGTCCTCGTGGTGGCTACCTGGCAACACACAACCGCACAGCCAGCAGAGTCTGGTTATGGTGACATGTTGTTTATTAGCATAATTGACATTACTTAGCATTATTAGCATTACTTAGCATTATTAACACTACTTAGCATTACTTGGCATCACTAGCATTAGTTAGCATTCTTTGCATTGCTTAGCATTACATACAGTGTTGGGGAATATTACTAATACAGGAGTAATACATTACAGGAGTAATACATTACTTATTACTCCTTTAGAAAAGTAATAATATTACACTACTTATTACTTGGATGCAAAAGTAATATCTAGTATATTACATATTACTTTTGCACCCAGATCCCTGAAAAAAGGAAAATAGCTACTGTACAACTACACAATCTGTCAGCTTCTTTTAGAGCTGAATCTAATTGTTTTGAATATGAAGAATAATAACAAGAGTCACCAATCAGCCAACCATGCTGTGTCAATTGGGTGACTGTAGCTCTCTGGTGGAGTTGTTGCCCCCACCACCCGACTACGGATAAGCAGGTGAAGATGGATGGATGTATTTAGATACAAATACAGACATCCCGCCCTAGAAAAATACTAACATATATTAACATTTATAAGGCACACATGATTAACATAGCCTACCATAGATTACATAGTTGCAGTAGGCTGTTATTTCAGTCAGTGGATTGTTATTTGGTTACAGTTCCTGTCTGTCAACTAGGTTTCAATGCAACAATAAAAGGTATGATAAACATACATAAGCATAAACTCTTTTTGATTTAATATTGAGTATATGAGGGCTTATAGCTCCAGTGGCTTAATTGATGATACCGTGCAAACAGACTGGTATCGCGTAATCAGAACAGCTGTGTATGGGAAATCCCCAGACAGCATGCGCTGGTGTGCCGCAGTTATATGACATTTCCACCATCTATTGTGTAATAAACGCATATTATAAACGCATGCCTTATATAGCAAATGAAAATATCCTTGGATATACTTGGACCACAGTTGGAATTTCTAAATAAATTTAATTACTTTATCCAGCATAAATACGCTGTTACAATAACAAACATGACTTAAGCTTCCGTTACTAAAATCAGAGACACAGCACGATCAAGAGAGAGAGAGAGAGAGAGAGAGAGAGAGAGAGAGAGAGAGAGAGAGAGAGAGAGAGAGAGAGAGAGACGGGTATAGAGAGAGAGAGGGAGAGGGAGAGAGAGGGAAAGGAAGAGACAGAGGGAGAGAGAGAGGGAGAGACAGGGGGAGAGAGAGAGGGAGAGACAGGGGGAGAGAGAGAGGGAGAGACAGGGGGAGAGACAGAGGGAGAGACAGGGGGAGAGACAGAGGGAGAGAGAGGGAGAGACAGGGAGAGAGAGAGACATATATATATATATATACTGTATATATATATATATATATATATATATATATATATATATATATATATATATATATATATATATATATATATATATATATATATATATATATATATATATATATATATATATATATATTAAGGGTGTTGAAAATAGTTAATTAATGGGATTAAATTAATTTTCTTGATTAATCTGATTAAAATTTTTAACTCAATTAACTCATCCACACTGACTCAACCCACTGAGCATTTTCTCATTGAAAGGAATGGGTAGAGCACGGTTTTACGGAGACATATAGCTGTGTGTCTTCCTTCCTTACCAGAGCCATAGAGTATAGCTGGAGGATCTACAAGCATTGAGGGCTTGTAGATCACCTATTTTGATAAATATTTTAAAGATGAATGGTTATTTTTTTCACAGATTCTGTTTCTTTTTTAAATGTTGAAATCCTGTACAGGAAAACATGCATATTTTGGACATAGTTCGAATGGTGATTAATCATGATTAAATTAATTTTGAAGCTGTGATTAATTTGATTAAAATTTTTAATCATTCAACAGCCCTAATATATATATATATATATATATATATATATATATATATATATATATATATATATATATATATATATATATATATATATATATATATATATATACTGTATATATATATATATATATATATATATATATATATATATATATATATATATATATATATATATATATATATATATATATATATATATATATATATATATATATATATATATATATATATTTAATCTTTTCCTACAATATATCCTACATGAACAGTGTGTTATATCCCTTTTCTTATGGCCTTTTAATTCAAGGCATTCCTTGAGAAGATTTATAAAATTACCTAAAGTTTCCTACTATGATTTATCTAACAAATTCTTTGACATATTACTTTATTTAGTAACGCAAAAAAATCCTTTCACAAAGACACGAAGGGCATCGTTCAGTACGATGGCTCTGCTTCAGAACCGTTTCCAATCAGGAGCGGTGTGAAACAAGGGTGTGTTCTTGCTCCAACACTCTTTGGAATATTCTTCTCCTTGCTGCTGTCGTATGCCTTCAGCCAGTCAGATGATGGCGTATACCTCCACACCAGAAGCGATGGAAGCCTCTTCAATCTTGCACGTCTGAGAGCTAAGACCAAAGTACGGAAAGTACTGATCAGGGAGCTGCTCTTTGCAGATGACGCTGCTCTGGCGGCACACACCGAGGAGGCGTTACAGCGCCTCATCAGCCACTTCTCATGTGCCTGTGAGGAGTTTGGTCTCACGATCAGCCTAAAAAAGACCAACATCATGGGCCAAGATGTCGGCAGCGCCCCCCGCATCTCAATTGGTGCCCACACCCTTGAGGTGGTGGAGACCTTTACCTACCTCGGCTCCACCATCTCCAAAAACCTCTCCCTGGATGCTGAGCTGAACACAAGGATCGGCAAGGCATCAACATCAATGGCTCGCCTTGCAAAGAGGGTCTGGGACAACTCCATGCTGACCATCAACACCAAGATGAAGGTGTACCAAGCATGTGTGCTTAGCACACTACTGTATGCCAGCGAAGCATGGACCCTCTACTCCCACCAAGAGCGAAGACTCAATTCATTCCATCGACGCTGTCTTAGAAGGATTCTCGGTATCACCTGGCAGGACCGTATCTCCAACAAGAACGTTCTAGCTCAGGCAGGGATACCAAGCATGTTCTCTCTGCTCACCCAAAGGCGTTTACGCTGGCTTGGCCATGTCAGTCGCATGCAAGATGGTAGAATCCCAAAAGACATGCTCTATGGGGAGCTTGCAACCGGGACCAGACCCAAAGGAAGGCCTCTTCTCCGCTATAAGGATGTCTGCAAGCGAGACCTGAAGGCAGGCAAAATCGACCCAGCTGGATGGGAAGCTGTAGCTGCAGACCGCAGCAAATGGAAGCAGGCCATCAAGGCAGGCACCCAGAGGAGCGAATCAACAAGAGAAGACCTTTGGGAGGAGAAGAAAAGGCGCAGGCGGCAGAAGGCAGCATCAGCACCAACAGGCGTACAGTATATCTGCACAAAATGTAACAGAGACTGCCACTCCCGGATCGGACTGTTCAGCCATGGCAGGGCCTGTAACCCGGACTAGCCCAGGCGCATACTCCATTGTCTTGCGAGACAGAAGGAAGCCAACAACAACAACACTTTTATAATAGAGTAATTGAATTACTAACTCAATTACCTTTTCAAGAAGTTATTTGTAATTGTAATTGAGTTACTTTTTCAAAGTAATTTGCCCAACACTGATGCTGAATAATGCTAATGCTGAGGATTGTTAATAATGCTAATAATGCTAAGTAACGCTAATAATGCTAAGAAATGCTAACTATGCTAATAAAGCTTAGAACACCAAAGGGTGTTCCCGCCAAAATGGAATAAAGCGTGAGGTGATCGATGGTGCAACGACGGATGTCGAACCTTTGAGCGTTTTGATGTTGACCTCCAGGTCACTCTTGGTGCTGTAGACGTCTTCACACGTCGGCCGTCTCCGCATCATGCTGACGTCGCTGTGCACCAGCCAATCCACCACCTTGCTCTGTGATGACATCACCTCGCTGGGGGCGGAGCCCATGCCTTTGGCAGGCGGGGCCTGCAGGGTTGGGGGGGGGTCTCACAGTTAATCCTTTCTGTACTGAACGCGTATTGGTGTTTTAGCTGTTGAAAAATAGCAGATCTACAAGCTCATATCGCGCCACTCGGTGGCACGGTATGAGCTTGTAGATCTGCTATTTTGAAAAATAGTGAAAATGTGGTGCAAATCTTTGAATACATTACTTCGGGAAAGCAAACATTTTCAACTCAAATCTTTGCTCCTGGGGGATCCCTAGAACAACATGTTTTTAGATGAGGTTCTGCAGCTAAATAATAGATATTTCTGGGGGTCCTTCCTATGAAATATGTTAAGCATCACTGACACAGAAAGAGATTTTTCCAGAAAAACTAGAATCTCAGGAGCAGATGCGGTGTCAAACAAACGGGTAAGTCTCTTTTTTTCAGTTTAATTATTCTCCTAGGAATAATTAAACTAGACGTGCACTCTGTTGAGGTGTCAAAATTTGTGTCTTGCACACAAGTGAGCCATACATGGCCTTACTTGTGGGCAGACGGAGCGTGCAAGTACTCTATTGTATGTCTATTACTGCTGTTCTAATGCTATAGACCTGTGATTGACCTTTTACAACGACCTTGAAACATAACTTAGCTATGTCACCATCAACAGCCAATAAAGCGTATGCATAGAGTTTTAAAAAGGGGCTTTTTAGAAAAACCCCAGCCTACAATGTCGTAGATTGGTTATATTCAGCATGCAACCTAGCATATATCTGGATCTCTTGTCCTCTAGTCCCTCTCTAACATTCAGTATTAGTATCATTTTCGGGTTTGCGCTTTTTACAAACTTCGATTGGCTGGTTTAGGTGATGACATAATGATGATGTAATTAAGATATGTATTGTCATGAGTATTATCTCGTGGAGGTCTCGGGGACACTTGCTCACTATTGCTCACTGGCTCTGCTCTGCTCACACACAAAGCACAGGGGTTGATAAAGTTTATATTTAGTTGTGGTTTTAGTCGCCATAGATTTGTTTGTATTTTGTTTCCACTGACTTTTAATTGGCAAAAAAGGATAGAACATCTGCCCTTTTTTACGAAAAAAACAAAAAACAAACATGATCACGTCCTGACCTTGGGAGTGTGCGTCTTGCGCTGCTGCCGCGAAGAGAACTTGGTGACGTGGTCTTTGATCTTCATCTTGCCGGGTGTCAGGTCGTCGAACTCGATGGTGAAGGAGGCGTGGCTCTGGACCACAGGCGGCGTGGTGGCGGGCGTGGCCGCGGCCGGTGCTGGATCCGTGTCTTTGGTGGGGATCTCGTGGAGCTCCGAGGCCCCCATCGCCGTGGCGGGGACCGCCGGGCTCGTCTCGGCGGGAGGAAGAGGGGGGTGATGCGGCGCCGGCGCCGCTGGCTGCAGGTCTTTGGTGGGAATCTCAAAGTAGCTGGGCTCTCGGGTGTAGCCGCCGTGGCAGCCGCCGAAGTCCGCCTCCTTCTGGATGTCTGGGGAAACGCACAGAGGATGCGGCGGACCTTATTAGCATAATTAGTATTACTTAGAATGAATTAGCATTATTAGCATTATTTAGCATTATTAGCCTTACACATCAGCGATGCTTAGCATTACCAGCATTACTTTCTTGGCATTATTAGCATCAATTAGCATTATTACCATTACTTAGCATTACTAGCATTTTTAACAATAACTAGCATTAGCATTATATAGCATTATTAGCATTATTAACAGTACTTAGCATTAGCATTACATAGCATCATTAGCATTAGTTAGCATTACTCAGCATAACTTTAGTTCTTGAAAAAATATCAGACCTACAAGCTCATAGCGCGCCACAGTGGCTTTGAAAATGGTGAAAATGTGGCACAAATCTTCAGGATGGGTTAAAAGTTTAACAAAGGCAACTTTACAAACGTTTGTGTGTGTGTGTGTGTGTGTGTGTGTGTGTGTGTGTGTGTGTGTGTGTGTGTGTGTGTGTTTGCATGTTCAGCAAAAATACCCGTTTGATTGACATCTAGTTTATCGGCATCTGCTTCTCCCCACCATGATGGCTGACCATACAGCGGAGTGGGCCTTGTCACTGGTGGCTCTGCGCGCGCACACACACACACACACACACACACACACACACACACACACACACACACACACACACACACACACACACACACACACACACACAAACATTACAAACAGACAATTTTATTACTACAGTATATTCGCAGATGAATATTTTTAGACAGATTTTCTATGAATGTTGTTGTTGTTTTTTAAATGGAAGCTATAATGGCTGGTAGTGTAAGTCTTCTTCTCATTGGCTCAATTTGGCTGCATGGCAGCTAATCAGGTCTGGGGCCTTGTGTATAGACCAAAAGCCTGTACCACCAGACCTGGGCCTGGGCTTACCAAATAATTACCCATAATAATTAAAACCTGCAATCAAGAGCTTCAACTCATGATGAACAAAGCAGGGAGTACAGTAACATTTTAATTGTGGGGTCAGGTGATTTATGGACTTTTTGAAATGCAGGTTTTACTCACTTATTATGGATAATTATTTGGTAAGCCCAGGCCTGATTGGCTGCCATACAGCCAATGAGACGCTATACCTGGCTACGCTATCGCGATCGATAATACCAGCCAATGATGGCAAAAGAGAACATTTCCTTCAAAAATCAATGTTTGTAAATGAATATTGAGTTGAGAAAGTAACACAATTAGTTTGATGTGCAATATCCAGTTCTAATAGTAATTAAAAGCTCAGCTGACGCGCACCTTGGGGAGATAATTGGCTGATCAAATTAGCAAACTTCATTGATGATGTCAATTAGGGAATGCTTAAAGATACATCGCATGGATGCAACTGGGACGTATCCTCAGTGATGTATCCCAAGGTCATCGGGGTTTCGGGTCTCGCAACATCATACCCCTCACTCAGGCGACCCAGCCGGGGTTGATCAAGTCCTGACTTACGTCCCAGTAGCTACTCTCGGTCAGTCCACTAGGGAAAGACCCAAGGCCACACAATCCACTGCTCCAGAACTATTCTGCCGGTACTGAGAGGCACTATACTCTGGCACATGGAGGGACTAGGCTCTGTGGGTTGACTCCTGTCCAGACCCCTCCTACGTCTCACCAGGTCTGCTCCTGCTCTCACCAGGCACAGGACCTGTGCGTTGCACCAGACTCCCAGCACCGGCATTTCATTCAGGAGCAGTGAATCACAACGGCCCTCCTAACGGCCTCACCAAGGGTTGTTGGGCTTCCTCCTCACGGAGGGCACAGGCTGGGGCGCTAACCCATACTGCTCACCCGAGTGCCGTCTACATTCCGGCTGTCACCCGTCTCTCCGGTGGTCACCAGACTATACCCGGTTGTCACATAGTCTATTCCTATGAGCCACTATAAATAGAAACTAAAGGCTTAAAGATACATCGCATGGATGCAACTGGGACGTATCCTCAGTGATGTATCCCAAGGTCATCTGGGTTTCGGGTCTCGCAACATCATACCCCTCACTCAGGCGACCCAGCCGGGGTTGATCAAGTCCCGACTTACGTCCCAGTAGCTACTCTCGGTCAGTCCACTAGGGAAAGACCCAAGGCCACACAATCCACTGCTCCAGAACTATTCTGCCGGTACTGAGAGGCACTATACTCTGGCACATGGAGGGACTAAAAATGAACCAATAAGATTCATCCTGCCTCTACTGTATTGAACCACTGTCTCTACTGCATCTCCCACGTAGCATCTTGTTGCTAAGCTTACTCCATAGGCCTACTTGCTTCTTCCATAGGCCTACTTGCTTCCTCCATACTTGTGTATGAATGTGCGTTCTATTTACTGTATTCATTTTTTGCTTGAATGTTAGCTACAAGTTACGCAATTCCACACGTTCCTCCCGTGTCTCTCTCTCTCTCTGTCACACACACACACACACACACACACACACACACACACACACACACACACACACACACACACACACACACACACACACACACACACACACACACACACACACACACACACACACACACACACACACACACACACGTTTTATGCTAGCCTAACTGCGGTACATTTCAAAACACAGCAAGGCAACGCTAGCCTAGCCTCGATAACCAGGCTTCCATTTTCATCCACGTTGCACGAAAACAGAAAGCCTGTACTAATTTGTAACCCACAGTGGCCTAGATGTGGGAGTCAAACTTTGGGGGTGGGCATCGCTCCAAATGATGTGGCGTAGCACAGCACGTGGCATAGCACCCCGCCGACACTAGGCCAAAATCATTTCAGGTTAGGCCAGGCTAACGCTAGCCTAACTGCGGCACATTTCAAAACACTGTGAGGCAACGCTAGTCTAACTGCGGTACAATTTGAAGGGTGCATTTCTAAAATGTGTTTTGCAATGTAAATAAAGGGGGCGTGGCCGGGGCATGTCAGCGGGTCTTTAAATATGATCCCACGGACCAAAGAAAATTCGTTCCTGGGCCTGATTTTGGCCTCCTTGGGCCTTGAGTCTAACATATACAGGTATAACCTAGGACATGAAAAGGGGTTGAGAACCACTTTTATAAAGGAGGTCCAGTCTGTCCTAGGTCTGGCCCGGTCTAGTGCGTTGCCTCACCTTGGCTCAGAGGTTTGTTCCGTTCGGTTTTGTCCAGTCTGAGTTGATCTTCATCACCCCTCTTTGTCTCTGATGCCCTGAGACTCATCTGTAGCTGGCTGGTGTATTTCTCATGCTGAACACACGCGCATGCACGCACGCACACACGCACGCACGCACACACACACACACACACACACACACACACACACACACACACACACACACACACACACACACACACACACACACACACACACACACACACACACACACACACACACACAGATTAAGTATGTAAGGTAATGTGTCAACTGACTACCGGTAGTAATTAGTCATCTATAGCAGTGGTTTTCAACCGGTGGTCCAGGGACCACCAGAGGTCCTTGAGAGAGTTCCAGGCTAAATGCTGGAAAGTTGGTTAACCAGGTGTAACTCTCTGAGAGTGTAAAATAAAACCAAATGGACCCTTGTGGGTCCATTTGGTTTCATCCACCATCTGAATTAGCCCAAATTTACACAACTAGAGAATGAAGAAGATTTGATCTGTCAATTTGATCTGAGTGCTTGACTGTTTTGGTTCCAAAATCATCAGTCTAACACAAACATTTCATCAGTCTAACACACACACACCTTGAGTGCCTCCTCTGGGACCTTGTGTGTGTTTTTCTCCAGGACATAGACATGAGAATGTGAACACGAGAAGTTAAGGAGAAAAACACTGCAGCCATATGGGGTTACTGGCAGAACAACCACTTAACCACTTACTGTTATCAAAGAACAAGACAAAAAAATACAGTGAAATAAGCGTATAGATCAGAGATTTTCAATACTGTTCTATACTCAAAACAGTATAGTGCCATTTTAATTTGCCAACACTGGAATGCCATAGTTAATTTGGTTAGGACCCACAATTTCCACATAATGGAATTGATAGTGCCACCTGCTGGACACAATAATAGCTTTTAGTACAAGTAGTAGTATCAGAAATCAGTATAAAGTAGTATAATGCAGCTAATGCTATAGAAAGCAGGATAAGCCCATTTAACAAGCACCAAGAGGCCATATACAAAGAAGATTATAGCTATAGAACACATGAAGCTATAGAAAGCAGTATAATACTATAGAACGCATGAAGCTATAGAAAGCAGTATAATGCTATGCAATGATGTATTAAGCTTTAGAAAGCAGTATTAAGCTATACAGTATAATGCTGTGTTAAGCTATAGAAAGCAGTATGACACTATAGAAAGCGGTATGAAGCTATATAATGCCGTATTAAGCTATAGAAAGCAGTATGACACTATAGAAAGCAGTATGACACTATAGAAAGCGGTATGAAGCTATATAATGCCGTATTAAGCTATAGAAAGCAGTATGACACTATAGAATGCAGTATGAAGCTAAATAATGCTGTATTAAGCTATAGAAATCAGTATGAAGCTAACACTGTATTAAGCCATAGGAAGCAGTATGAAGCCATGTAATGCTGTAATAAGGTATAGAAATCAATATAAAGTCTATAATGCTGTATTGAGCTATAGAAAACGGTGTAAAGCTCTATAATGAGGGCTGCACATAACTATTTTGGTCTGGTGCTCCAAAAATGCGGCGACCCATATCGACCCGTATCAGCGACTCATATCGCCGTCCAGGTCCAAATGAAACTGTTACATTTGTACACTATCAGAAAAAAGGCCCTAAACGAAAACATATTAACATGGTAAAACACAACTTGATGCCATCAAGTTTCATCACGTTAATATTATTTTCAGACCCCCATTTTTAGGAAACAGAACGGGGGAACCACACAAAGGTGTATGTTAATGACATAGTTAACATGTTGGAAATGGGTGGATTTCCCCTTTGGGTGGAATTCCCCTTTAACGCAGGTACCCACACACACACGTTTTTGGGGGAGTCCACATAGTTTCAGTTTTATGCGTATTTATTGTTTCAACTATGATGAGGTGCTCTTTGCTTTACTTGTGTTTATCAAAAACTGGGTGACTGAAACCCTTTGTCCCCGTATGAAAATGCTGTTTTTATCGGCTAGATTTGGAAGCCCACGCATATATCTTGCATCACATCTCGCCAGGTTCATCCTAGTTTAATTTAGAGCGACATTTAGCCCCGTTGCTATGGGACGAAGCAAAATAATTCCTTAATGACGATGGCTTCTTGGACATTTTGACGAGAGTTTAGCTGTAAGTTAGCAGAATAATGTGTCAGTGGGCTACTAGCGAGCAGCATGGATCGTTTGAGGAAGGAGTAAGAGACGCACTGTGTTTGCCCCTTAGTGTAGGCTATAGATAGAATAGAATTTCGCCAACTCTGTTCAAAAAAGCGTTCCCCAGCCCGTGATTGAGCGCGCCATGTGCTTGATTGACAACGCACGCGCACCGGCGCACTACTTGTGTGCACGCCTGTCTATAATGCTGTATTAAGCTATATAAAGGGGTATAAATGTCTATAATGCTGTATTACGCTACATAAAGCGGTACAGAGCTCTATAATGCTGTATTAAGCTATAGAAAGCAGTATAAAGCTTTATAGCGCTGTATTAAGCGATAGAAATCAGCATAAAGCTCTATAATAATGTATTAAGCTATAGAAAGAGGTATAAAGCTCTATAATGCTGTATTAAGCAATAGACAGCAGAATAAAGCTTTATAATGCTGTATTAAGGTATAGAAAGCAGTTTTAAGCGGCAGAAGGATATCGTATCCAAAGCGGATGATGTCAGACAGTTTCAGGGTGATGTAGGTCTGGTCGGGAATACGTAGGTCATTCACAAATGTCTGCAACAAATCAAACAACAGGAAACATAAATATTAGTCATGTTAGTATTAGTGCTACTACTACGACGACTACTACTATTCAGGCACAGTAGGCCTTTGTGTATTTAATTATGCAGTTAGACTCTAAACCTGTACAAGCCAGAAGATTACAGTTAAGAGCAAGTGCGCATTCGTTCAGGCACGTTGACACGCGCTAAGCCTCAAACGCAACACATCTAAATACATCTGAACAAAACGTGCCCATACTCTGAGACGGTCAGAACACCCCTGATGGTGCAGTTAAAGTATCATCAGGGGTGTTCGGTTCAGCCGCGGTCGAGGAAGGAAGGAAGGGCGGACTCACCCCGTTGAGGCTGCCCAGGTCTTTGACAAGGTGCTCGTCGGTGGAAGGGTTGTAGTTGATGACGGCGTGCTGCTTGTCCACGCTGCGAGACTGACGGACACACAGACAGACAGACAGACAGGAAATGGAAGTGAGCGGAGAAGAGCTGTACAGTGTGATGCAATAAGTGGGTGCTGACAGTTGCACGAGTTGCATCTCGTGCAACTGTCCCGGATTAGCACTACTGTCCCGCGTGTCGAAAATTAATATATTGGAAAAAGAATGGAGGCCCACATGGATTTTATGGGAGCTGTTTTATGGGCTACATTTCAGTGGCAAAACATTGTGTAACATTGTGTTTCACACAGCCAAAAAGGTATTTATTTGAAGATCTTTTAAGCACCGCGCAAAGCCAACTTGGGTCACAATAAATCATGCCGACAAACCAAACAAATAATCACGAAACAAAACCAAAAAGGTGCCGTACACTGACACTTTTTGCTTCTTCCTAATTATTTGTTGCCCTAGGACATCCTAACCAGGATGCCCTCCCTAGGGAGGACGTCCCACTGGGAGGAGACCCTGGGGCAGAACAAGGACCAGATGAAGGGATTACATCGACTCTCTGGCCTTGGATTGCCTTGGGATCCCCCAGGGGGAGGTCGCCAATGTTGCTCGGGACAGGGAAGTCTGGAGCTCTCTGGTGGAGCTGGTGCCCCCACGACTCGACCTCGGATAAGCGGATGAAGATAGATGGACGGATGGTTTTCTATGCACCAGTCATCGCTGTCAGTTCCCACGTGACATCGCTGTCAGTTCCCACCTGACCTGCACCAGTCATTGCTGTCAGTTCCCACCTGACGTTGCGTGGAAGATGGGACTGATCCAGGCGGCACCGAATTACTTCCATCTTGCACAGCGTCTTCAGACTGGGACTCGGGTCGAGAACAAAGACGTCACGCGCTCTGAAAAGGACGACGAGAGAGCGATCGGCCATCAAACAACAGCACGTGTGGCTTACCCGACCTGGTAGTTTCTGCTTGGTTTTGACGTTTTTCCAGCAGAGGGTCTTGGGCTGGAATTTCCACATAATACCACCGGGGTATAATGTGTAGAGCTCTCCGTTGAGTGTGAAGGCCAAATGATTACAGTGTCCCACCGGGTGGAGCTCTGCAGAGGTTGTATCCAGCCAGACATTGGCCTCGGTGTCAAAAACTCGAACGATGTTGTTGTACGCAGTCTCCCCGAAGCCCCCAAACACAAACATTTTTGTCCCGATGACGGTGGCAGTGTGGGCTTGTGAAAAAGGGGGTTTCGTACCTCTGGTATTCACTTCGGACCAGACCATCGTGGTGGTGTCCAGCTTATACATATCAGTGGTCCATCCAGTCAGCTTGGTCCATCCTCCATGGATAAACATGACCTTGCTCAAGACACAGGCTGAGTGGTTCTCCCTCCCGTCTGGAACAGAGCCGGAAACCCTGGGTTCAAACCACGTGTGGGCGTCCACGTCGAAAGCGTAAATGGTATTGCGGTAGAGGAACTCGACCGAGTACCTCAGCCAGCCTCCCCAGAGGTAGACGACGTCTTCGATCAGTGCAGCCGTGCAGCCGCGGCACGAGCGCGGAGCGCCGAGGCGGCGTCCTCCCCTTCCCGGGGTCAACTTCCTCCAGCGTAAAGACACCATGTTGAAGACGTTCACAACAATACGTTCCTCAACAGCACAGGGGAACCTCCCAGAGGCGTACGTTCCGAAGGCGTACACCTCATATCGTACGGAAACAACAGCCTCCATGTCTGAGAGGAGGACCTCTTGTCCTCCTGTCAGACATGGGATCCAGTAAAACATCTCTCCCGTGGAAAATCACATGGGCTGCACAGACACAGCAAAACATTTTTTGCATACGGGTAGCCCAAAGAAATAAACTACGAGAAACAGTGAGCATGTTTTTATTATTATTGGTCCAGTGGCATAAACAACATACAAAGTATGGCCAATCCACACAGGCAATAAAGAGACCTTGCAGTTAAACTCCCTGTTGACTCGAATGGTACGATAGAAAAGAGACGGCTATTGGCCGAAAAGCACACGTGACGACAGCTATTGGCTGAAAAGTGCACGTGACTGCCTAGTAAGGAGTGATTCAAGTTCCAAACTCCAAGCTCCATTGAAAGCAAGTCGCACGTTAGCAGTTAAATTGGCGGAATTATGGCATTTTAGGACATTTTAAAACATTAACAGTCTTCTTGTCACGCTAGTGAATAATTATTTGTTTTATAACTCGCTTTAGTTAATGTCTATTATAAGAAAATAGGCTGTGCTGTGATACAGTGGTTAGCTACATAGGCCATATACTGCATGGGAAACTCAAGACCTGGGGGCCAAATCAAGCTATTAATGAATTATCTTTGGTGCGTGGGATATTGACTTAGTATTAGAACTGGCTCTCTGGTATATCTGACACCTTGATAAGCAGCTAATGCAAATAATATATGATTTACTTTCTCATGATGAACGTGGTGCAAGGTGAGGATCGTAGAGCAGCTTTTATAGCATGCAGTTACATGTTTGAATTTATCCTGCTATGAAGGGGCATTTATTTTTGAAGGAAATTTGCGTTTTTGTTCTTTCGGGGAAATCCTAGTAACTTGTTGTAACACAGTCCGGCCCTCGCCACAGTCCAACCCTTGTACCAGTTTTTCTATTTTGGCCCGCCATCTATTTGAGTTTACATCCCTGACATCCTATGTTTGGAACTTGCAGAGCTCCAGCCAATGCGAGGTGCGAGATCAAAGCGTGTCGCTACTCTCTTCCTACAGTACACTAATATACCCCTAATAACTTCTACCCACCGCTGCATAAACATGCTAAACATATTCACCAGTAGGCCCAGTAGGTTTGCTTCCCATATACACTTAGGCATTGGCCAAATGTGGAGTGTGACGCACAGACAGACAGACATTTCTGCCTGGCTTACAAAGTGGCCGGCTCACTGCGTTCACAATTATATTAAATTAAACGTAAACGTTAAAGTTCGGACCGATGACATGTTGTCCTAAATAACATTCTAATTCACAGGGCTTACTCATCTGTGAAGAGAAAAAAAAAAAGCCTGGGCACAACTTAAAGCAGAGTCTATGAGCGGAAGGGTCAGTCGGAACAGCGTCAGAAGATGTATTTCCCCCCCGGATCTGGCGGAACCTCCGCCCAATTCCGCAACTTCCGCTGAGAGACTCTACATACAGCGTAGGTCTTGTACCGAGCGTGGCCTCAGCCAAGGGACGGATCTAGGCATGGGCATGGGGGGGCAATACCCCCTAAATGCCTAGACTGCCCCAACAAACACGATGGTGTGCAAAACAACCCAAGATATTTCAAATTAACGTGCTTATATTTAAAATGATTTGAAACACTGCTACTGCTATTAACTAACTACAGTTGTGGCACCACTAAACCAACAGCATTTCATCGTTGAAAACAGAAAACTCTCTGAGTCAGACCTTTAGGCTGCGACGCGTGCCTGTTGCAACTTCAACAACAACTGATGTTATTATTGATGCTTTACTTGCCTAATTTAAGTCCTGCAACCAAAAATCGTGTGGGGGCGGCTTTATTGCTGCCCCCCAATTGGGAAACGTTACATCCGCCCCTGCCTCACCTGCAGCATGAGCTCGCAGTCCTCGCGGCCCACGAAGATGAGCTCTCTGGGGAGGCGGTGTCGCGTCCCCGAGCTGCTCACCAGGAACCAGGAAGTGACACTCATTCTTCTTCACAGTCCTCCTGGGAAAGCCCAGCAAAGCATCCTGGGAAATGTAGTGCAGGGATTACAGGTTATACATCTCACGCTAAAGGCCCTGTAAAAATTCAGAGTTTCAGAGTTTATCACTACCTGTGAATAGCACAAAGTGTTTTCTTTCTTGGATTATGTCTCCTCATTCTACTAGTGAAACCGGGCGCTTTCAAAACAACACTTCCCTCATGCTAAGTAAGAGTCTGGCTTTTTACTGTAGAGGTAGAGGTCCTGGTAGGGGATAAAACCAGCAGTACTGCAGCACCTGCTGGCCTAGTGTTCCAGGCGCTGGCTTGGCACAGGCCTGTCGCCTGTTTGAGTGCCGTTCATGATGAACTTTGCTATATACCGCGATATCTTCGCTTCTCTCTCTGCTCTGCCTCTTGTTCTGTCTATCTCTACTTGATAAGTATATCAATAAAAGGTAGAAAAGTCACGCAAAATGGAAAAATAAAAAGCAGCACGAGAGGTCCTACAGAAACCAAGCAGCATGTGTCCTCCTTCTGCCTGTCACTCCCAATCTCTCTCCTCCTCGTTTCCTGTCAGCTTATATTGTACACTCAGTGGCAAGGGTTTCAGCCATGGGTTTTCTTATCAGAGGGGCCCTGCGTGCTATGTCGCACATATATCAATCCACAAACTCATTCATCAGCAGCATCACATGCAGTGAAAAATGTGAAAGAAAACTTTCATATTGGCAATAACTCACCAGTGGTAAAATGCAGGGTGTGAAAACACAAGATTACAGAACAGATTTTGCCCGGATTTTTTACTCTTATGTATAAATTCCTTCTGTCCAGACTGGTGGCGTGTTTTTGTTATGCTTTACACACGTTGACGCATTTTTCCTCCTCCCATCAGTCCTACAGTCACTGATGAGACCCTCTAGCCCACTAGTGGGCTAGAGGGCCTCTGAGTTCACTGAACCCATGATCCCTATGCAAATTACACCACTGTGTATCAAATAAAGGCAGTAACCGTTTGTGAGAGAGATTATCAGTGACAAGCAGCAAAAGTGGGTGATGACCAGTGGCCGTAAGTTGTCGAGTTGTACCCACATGAAAGATGAAGAAACGGAGGTGCCTGCACTGTTGAGCGACAACGACAAGGCAACCCACAGAAAGACTCTACACTTCATAGTCAGACGAAGGAGGAGTTCTGACAACCCTCAGCGCCTGGAGCCTCCTCGTGTCACTATACCATCTCATCAGCCATCCTCTCCCCACTGACTGACTCTATGTGCCCAAGAGACAGTGGGGACTGTGGCAAGCCACAGGCCGGAGATGATCAGTGCATTGGTAGATACTGTTAAAGGTTTTCATGACAATCACTTTCATTTATTTTTTACAATTTCATTATTTTGGTTTGTTTTTCTTTTAGGTTTTATGATCTCAATCACACACACAGAAAACCTGAATTCTGACCATTCAGTGGATTTTATGTGATCTGGAGTTTTCTGTGGGGTTTGGAAGGCTTTTGAGCTGCAATGGAAACAGGCCAAACAGCGGAAACAGCGATATCTGCTGGTAAATATACATGGGATTTGCAGGATGTGACATCACACTCAGCTAGAAAATCAGATTGCTTGTTTTTTGCAGGTGCAATATAGAATAGACCTTTCAGTAAGCCCCTCCCCAAACTGCTATGGTCCAATCACAGCTAAGCATAACATGATGATAGACAAACCTCTCCACCAATAGCATTCCTATATGATAAAACATTGTGATGATTTGGAGAGATTTTGAAGATCTGGTTCCAAAAATGAACCAGTATGTAATGTGTAATGTCAATGATATTTACATTGGAATGAAAGAGCCTGGCTGGAAAGTGTCCTAGCCTTGGGTGGACACTGGGAAGAGGACGAGGCTTATTGAAAGGTCTATTCAGCTCAGAACACCTAAAATATAAAAACGTTTAACTGTATGTAATGTATT
Organism: Benthosema pterotum; assembly: GCA_039105355.1. Classification (NCBI taxonomy): domain Eukaryota; kingdom Metazoa; phylum Chordata; class Actinopteri; order Myctophiformes; family Myctophidae; genus Benthosema; species Benthosema pterotum. The sequence goes on along the minus strand of CM076983.1, from coordinate 30,380,525 downwards.
TTTCACAGAGCTCAGTGCTCTGACACCCAATGGCCACTCTGGGGCTCTGTAGTATTGTAAGTGCCTATAGCTGTCTATAATCTGAGCCTTTCATGATATGAAAATCTATTTTCTGATTTGCTGAAGCTTAATTTATCCCTAATCTGGATTTAATCCCGACATGGACGGCATAGACATTGTGACTGAATGAAAGTTGATCTGGAAGAGACAGACGTTAATCCTCTCACAGGTGTGAGATGACATTAAATGTCAAGCTATGTTTAAAGGGTCATGTCACCGTTTTTTGATTTTATTTTTAAATGTATATGTTAATGACATTTACAAGATATAGACCACTTTCCTGGAAGTCTTTATATGTGTAATATGTGGTTTTAGATGTTTTTTATTTTAGCAGTGAGCCTGGATCCTGGACTACAGATTCCACAGTGGACAAAAGCAGGCGCTGGATGAGAAGAGAACCTTGGACGAGCCTTCCTTTTTCCATGAGGGAAAATCCAGGGGATAGGGGAGGTGGGAATTGTAGTCCAGGAAGTAGAGTGGAGGCACTGCACTCAATGCTAAAATCTAAAATATCTAAAACCACATATGGCATTATATAAAGACCAGCAGGAACGTATTCAAAATGGTATGTCATTGCCCCCCCCCCCCCCCCCAAAAAAAAAAGTGTAATGTCCCTTTAACTAACACATCCACACAATTTAAACAACAATACACCGAACGCTATTTGACAAAACCAAACGAAGACCACATGAGCAGCGACCTGCTACCAAGTCATTTGGGGTCACGTAGGCTAGGCGGCCTCTCTCTACTTTCGACCACCAAACGTTTTCAATAAGGCATGAAATGCCTTATTGCCTTATTGTACCTACTGGTACAAGTGCTAAATCAGGGCCTGGTTTATGTCAACACTGTTAGCCTATACAATCTGTCATTTGGTCTTTGTCTTGGTACTTATTTCATTGTTTTGCACTGTACAGAAGATGCTGCATGCACGCATGTTACGTACCTACATAAATCATAAATATGATACAATACATACTGTACATACATACAATACATACTTAGACACACACACACACACACACACACACACACACACACACACACACACACACACACACACACACACACACACACACACACACACACACACCTAATATCAATAGTAGGCTATACAGATATTGTAGTTGTTCATAGGCAGAGTAGGATAGGAATATCTATATGCAGGCCTACTGTATCTGACAGGCTGAGCATGTCTGGATGTATATCCATTCATGATTCAAGTTGGCCCAACGTGAATGATCCACCCATTCACACACCTGAATCCAGCTGAACATGTTCACCATCATCACGAAACAAATGTCTTATTGAAGTAATCAATTCTTCAGTGTGTGGGGGAGAGGGAGAGGGGGACACAGAGAGAGAGAGAGAGCGAGAGAGAGAGAGAGAGAGAGAGAGAGAGAGAGAGAGAGAGAGAGAGAGAGAGAGAGAGAGAGAGAGAGAGAGAGAGGCCTGCCTGCTATAAATCGGCATACAGAACAACAAGACACGCTGACATGGTCTGGTCTCTCCATCAATAAAACATAACCTTCTCCACCAAATCGAAAAATCAAAGCTCCCATTCAGGGGCTCAATGCAGATCGGCTATAGTTGGGAGAGGTGGATGGGGGATGCTACCCGTGATCCACCCTCCCATCCAATCCACGCCCCAGTGATGTGCGGGTCTGACTAGTCTCTCCCTCCCGGGACAACCTCCCCTTTTATTACCTCACCTCCAGTTCGGATCCAAACACCCCCCGCCCGGGGGAGATCGACACTGTTCCCCCGCCGCCGCGTCGTCGGCGCTGGACACCTGGTTATAGCGCTTTCATAGCGGCCGTTTTTAATGTATTTCCCATAATAAACTGTTCTTCTCCTCCGCTGTTTTTCCTCCCTCTGCTGTCTGTCTGCCTCGGATGGATGCTGCTGATGATGAATCTGAAAGGTGCGTTCATCCCAGAGCCTCAAAGTGTAGACAGAGTACTGACATCTCCGTTCACTTAATGGGGTCGGTCCAATGGCGGCTCTTCTAAATAGACTTCTACTGAGAATGGACAACAACAAATGAGGAGTAAGTCCTGGTGGAGAGGGAGTAGGCCATAATGCGCAGGTGACATGTGGCCCACATGCTCTTATTTGCGCCGAACCTTGTTGAAAAAAAAAGAAAAAGAAAAACGATGTTATTTCCAACTCCCGTTTGTCCCTCTTTAAGGCTGCCTGAACAGCACCCGAAGCGCTAAATTTCTGACCCCTCAATGTCGCTACTCTTGTACTAGACGGCCCTGGTTCATCCAGCGGTGCCGTCATCAAGTCACGCGCCGAACGCGCGTGATATGCTTCCGCTCACCGCCTTCAAAGTAAAGTCTAGCTATAGTTTTAACGTTTTAAATAAATAGCAACGTTTTAAATAAATAGCATGCATAGTAATTCCGAATGACTAAATTGGGGAATGTCTTAAAACGACGAAATAGGCCTAATGAAACCATATCAATCCCAGCCATGCACTGCACTACACATTCAAAAATAGATATCTCTGCAAGTAAAATCATTTTAAGCAAAGAACTAAAAAAAAAATTGGAGTGGACTAAAAATCCCCGCCACATAGGGTAATTACCTTAGTAATTACGCCATGCTGTTATTGTTAAAACAGAACAGCTTTATTTCCGGTCACAGTACCAAAGTGAGGTTCTGTTGGACAGACATGTTGTGACGCAACAGTAGCAGCACCTGACAAATAATTATAACATTTCGCTTTACTCGCTATAATCTAGGCTATTGTTCCATTTCATGTGGTGAACTCATTGTTTTATTGCTTTTATAAAGTTGTCTTTTCTTTTTCTGTTCCCCCTGCCCCTCCACATATGTAAGGCGACTTTGAGTATCTAGAAAAGCGCCATATAAGTCCCAGATATTATTATTATTACTCTTATTATTATTATTCATGTAGTAGCCTAATAATAAATGGCATAGACTACTTCTCACCAAAACCACATGGTCCGTCTCACATCTTACAATGATGTCTATTTATTTATGCATTTATTTGTTTATGTATTTATTTGTAGGCATATGTGATTTTTTGTTTGTTTTGTTTATTTTTTTATGAGGGACTTATTATCATTTGACATGGCTCTTGCGCATTAGCCTATAGGTTTCAGATGAATTCAAATGTAAGTTAGTTGTGAATCACTCATTTTCTATGAAATCATAGCCTATATGTTTGTTTGCCCTGTTATTAACAATGGCCTTATTCATTTCATGTCAATAAAATAACCCCAAAAGTCCTAAACCATCATGATGTGGTACATTACTGGAATAGTTTAAAGTTAAACAGTTTTGCATTTATTTGGTTTATTTATTTTTGTCTGTTTATTTTTAAGCAATTTCTTGTTGTAAATCCTCCTGAGATTCAGGTGAATATCGCAGGCCAATATGTCATATTTCCCACAACGGGAAATAAAATGCTCCGGTCTAGGACGGCCCTTGGCTGATGGTGGCCCAGGGACCCATAATTTATAGATCCGTCTATGATAGTGTTTGGGTAACAGTGAGAACCAAACTGCTGCTATCCTCTTGCACATGTACAGCAATTCCCCTACAGTAGGGCATTAACGACTTGAATTTTTTTCAAGTCGACTTGTCAGACAGTCAAGTCGATAAATTATCGATTTATCGTTTTATGGCGCGGGGGGGGGGGGGACCCGTGTTGGTTCCCCGAGGAAGGGTGGGGATCAAATGGTGCCGCTATATGCCGGCGCAGTGCTTATACAAAACACATCGCGAGGCTACGCATGGCGCATGTGGCAAGCTTAATACAATATGAAAACAATATTGGCACACAGCGCAGCGTCCACTCCCAGGCCAGCCATAAAAACACATAGGCTAACATTATCAATACACAGCACTGAGCAGCCCACACATTAGAACGCAACAGAAGACATGATCGTTCTAACAGCAGCCACATCAGAATACGATCCATTTAAAAGAAGCCTCCTCCTCCTCCACCACCATATCGCGCCGCGTTTCTTTTCTGTTCTATTCAGTAAATTAATGAGAATGACGCGGACAGAAGCATGCGTCCCGTGCGTCGCATGCGAAACGAGGAACAAGACGGCCACTGCACTGTAACACGGGGATGTGGTGGTTGAAATCCTGTATTCCTCTGACACTGTTTGCTGTTCGATCTGATCCGTGTACGCAATGATCAGTGGAACGCCGCGCGCCCAACAGAAGACATGATCATTCTAACAGCGGCCACATCAGAATACGATCCATTTACATGAAGCGCCCTCCTCCTCTTCCACCACCACCACCACCATATCGCGCCGCGTTTCTTTTCTGTTCTATTCAGTAAATTAATGAGAATGACGCGGACAGAAGCATGCGTCCCGTGCGTACTACGCACGGGTGGTGGTTGATGAAGTCCTGTATTCCTTTGACACTGTTTGCTGTTCGATCTTATCCGTGTGTACGCAATGATCAGTGGAACACCGCGCGCCCAGAGCGCAAGATCGCGCTGCGTAAGATTGGTAAGCCTTAAAAGGATCCCTGTCTAATAAGATAAACATTGCTTAAAACATTATACTTTCCCTATATAACTAAAATAAACAAATAAAAACACCAATGGCATCTTATTTCTTTCATAAATAGAGAATATTTCACTCAACAGGAACTGCTCCTGGCGCAGGATGATGACGTCACGTGTGGTCTAGCTCTATACAATATATGGATGAACATGCTCTGTGACATCATCATCCTGCGACAGGAGCACCTCCTGTAGAGTGAAAGATTCTCTATTTATGAAAGAAATAAAGTATTGAAGGTGTTTTTATCTGCATGTTTTAGTTATAGAAGGCAAATATAGTGTTTTAAGGCATATTTGTCTTGTTAGCCAGGGATCCTTTTAAGGCTGAACTCCGATAGAGTTGCAAAGGAAACTTCAAAGGAGACTTCTGTCCGTGAGTGACAGTAACCAATATTACAGTTGAATTATATACACACGCGTCGCACACATAGAGAAAGAAAAAAGGGGAAAACAAAGGTAAATGTTTAATTCCTCCTCTTTACTCCTTTCCCTCGGAGGAAGGGAAAAAAACAACTTATCGACTCGTGCTTTTTGGAGTCGACACGTGTTATGCAAATCGATGCATCGATGTATCGATTTTTTGGTTAAAGCCCTACCCTACAGTAATACCCCTACTCTGTCATAGTTGTCATAGCCGTTAGTATAGTAGTGCCTAGTTGTAGTATGTTTTAGTATGTTAGATGTATAGTTTTAGTTGTAGTATTCCATAGTTGTAGTATATTATGTGTCCTTTAGCTGCTTAGTTGTAGTATGTTTAGTTGGGATGTCCTGTCTAGTTCCTGTTTAGCTGTCTGTTTAACTTTCACTACTTGCCACTTTATAATTATAATTATACCTGGTTGTAGCTTAGCACCTTCACCCCACTTTATACTGTTACAGTTGCACTTTAATACTCTAGTCTGTTGCACTACGTCACTTACTGTTTCTTGTATTGTTTGTAGTTGTCATTTTTCTTATTGCACTGGCTATTGTCTATTGTCTTATTGCACTGGGGAGCAATGGAAACGTTATTTCATCCCTGTATATGTCCTGACATACACTGGAGTGACAAATAAAGAACCTTGAACCTTGAGAAGTCAACAGGTGAATTAGGAGTCCTATGTGTGCTCTGTCCGATCAGCATTTAAATTCTTTGGCTTTACCATTCAGGAGAGTAGCACCTGAAAATGTGTGCTCATTGACATTAATGACAATGATTTGAGGGAATTCTATGACAGCTATGACTATTTTATTTACCGGTAGGCCTACGATTGTTTGATCTAAAGTTTACTGTTTGCCATTTTGTAAATGATTCAATAAGAACTCATACAGGATGGGAAGTCATCATGAGGACAGGAATTTCTGCAACTCAAGGGTCAGAGCAGTTACATTTCAAAATAAAAATAATTATACTTCTTATATGGTGCAAATGGAGATAATGTTGCCCTTATTGATGATGTCTATCATTTACATCATCGTAAAAGAAAGGCAATTAAAGGGGCACGTACGGTAGATACATAATTCTATATGTAATATTCCGTAACTCAAACAGTAAAACACAGAAACCAGCAGGCAAGAATTGAAATTTGAATGAAAGTTTAATCAAATGATCGAAAATTATACATGAAACATTGTAGAACATTGTACATACAGTACATTTGGGCATTTTTGAAAAGACAGTTTGAAAACCACTGCTTTAGGAAGCCTGTGTTAATGTGACAGACATTAATATTCTAATAAAACTAGAGTAATATTCGCCAACAATGCCCCAACTTATGATAATAATCATGTCTAACTGCATTATTCCACAGTTACAACAATCTTCCCAGGTGACATCTTCAGAGGTTCAGCAAGACAAGTAGCAATGAATGGAAAGAGTTTTTCAGTGAAGTTGTGCGTGAAGGTGTGTATGTGTGTGTTCGTGTCAGCGTCAGAGAATGACAGCTTTCCTGCATCCCAGTCCAGCTGGACTCTGATCCTCCGGGGTTTCTGCTTCAATGAGAGAGGCATAGACTCCTCCAACCAGGTGGAAGAGCTCGCACTGTACTGGCCTTTGCCTTTACAGAGCCCTATTTCCCAGTCTTGACCACCAATGTTTCCTTTCCTCTGGTAAGACTCCGCCAACACACCCACTAGCCAGCCAGCATTGTCTCCCACCTCGACGTCCCAGCTGTGCGTCCCCGAGTCAAAGCCCTCGGAACCAAGGATGAAGGCGATGCGGTCAAACCTCTCTTCGTTGTCTGGGAGATCCTGACATTCTCCCCATTTCACGCTGGATAGATCGTCGGACAGAGTGTACACCGGGTGTGCAGTGTTGGGGTCCAGAACGACGGGGGTGTATGAGACAATGTCCTTCATCTTGTTCCAGACCCGGAAGGTCAGGTTGCCCAGGTGTTTGGCCACGTCTATCAGTGGTCCCGAGACGAGCTGTGGGTCCTGCAGCGTGATCTGTAACCTCTCCGTTGTGGTCTTGTAGTTCTGCAGGAACGAGACGTGCTCGGCCTTCAGCTCCTCCTCTATGGCTCTGATGTTGTTTGAGAGTATCGATATGTTTCGGTTCTGGGCCTCGAGCTTCTCCCTTATCGCCTGACTCTTTTGCTGCTCGTCCTCCCTCAGTTCAGTGATGCTAGCCTCCTCTTCCTCCTCCAGAAACTGCCGAAGTTTCTTAAACTGCTCTCTAATCTGCCTCTCTGTGTGCAGGGCCTGGGCCTTAATGTCTTCTGCTGTTATGTCGCTTTCTGTTTTCACTTCATTAAATTCCTTCAGTTTCTCCTGCAAAGACTTCAGTAATTTCTCAACCTCGCCCTTGTACTCCAGCGCAGCCTCGTCAATGGGCCTGAAGTGATGGCCGACGTGCTTTTCGGAATGGAGACACACAACGCACACCGGCTGTCGACATTCCTGGCAGAACAGTTTGAGTTTCTCTGCATGCAGGCCGCAGAGATGATCTCCGGATCCCGACGGAGTTCTCTGGCGCTTCAGAGGTCTCTGCTGCACGAAGGCCTCGCACAGGTTCTTCAGAACCAGGTTACAGGGTGGAGATTTTCTCTTGTTTATTTTCTTGCAGACCGGACACTCCTTTGTTCCCTTCTCTGTCCACCATTGCTGCAGACAGGCTTTGCAGAAGCTGTGGCTGCACGCCAGGACGACTGGATCTTTAAAGATGTCACGGCATACAGGACAGGAAAAATCTTCCTCGGAAAAAGAAGACTTGTTGGAAGCCATTGCAGACCTTTAGACGGTTCCTTGAAGATTATTTTCCCTGTGAATCCTGGTCTTTGTTTATAATGTCTGCTCAGCAGCAGGTTCCAGTGGTCTGGGTTCAGTAGTTGTGGAGAGACAGTTTCCTCCCTCACTGCAGTGCAAGTTGTGACCTGAAGGTGAAAGAGGCTTTTATATACAAGAGTCTGGCATGGGGTGGAGCTGAAGCAATAACATTATCTGTTGAACAGATCATGTTAAAAGGGCTTTCATCAGTGGGACTTCCCACCTCCTCCCATCTCTTCACACCTCGCCTCCAGTCTAGAAAGCAGCCATAGGTCAATTTCAATGTGCAAGGCCTGAAGGTCCACCAGAAAATGATTTGCATTGATGGGCCATCATCACCGACCGTGTTGTGAATGAACTTTTGTTTTTGCATTGCAAAAGGAGGTGCAAGTGACTTGTAGGCCCTTACTCCAGAAAGTCACTCCATGTTTTCATGACACATTTTGTCCATGACCATGGATGGCATTGTGACTAAACTATACATTCATAATGTAATCATGAATCATATGAAAATAATATATAACAATCTATAATAAAACTATGCATACTCTACGTAGAGCTATGTTTACATAAAATGCAAGTTTAAAACATCCAAAATATAATTATTTTATTTACATCTAAAATATACTTACAGTCCAGGGTCCTTAGTGCACCCTGAATTGTAAGTATATTTTAGATGTAAATAAAATAGAATTGTGGACATTCTGGATGTTTGATGAAACGAATTACATGTTTCTGTCTGTTCTCCCTTCTTTTTACACTTCATTTTTTACTTGCTTAGTATTGACTATTTTTATATTTATATTTTTAGCATTTTATGAAGGAATGATATAGGGATTTTTATGTCTGCCACACGTTTTCTTTAAAACAGTGGTTTTTAACCTTTTTCATACCAGGCCCACTATGTTATGACATTTTAGCCCCTCAGACCCCAAACTAAAGATTTCTTTTGCTTTTGTCCACATTACCAGGCTGGATTTCGGAGGAAACAAAACAGGCAAACATACAGATCAAAATGACAAATTAATCTTCTACGTTCTCTAGTTGTGTAGACTTAATTCACAAGGTGAATATTTTGAATATTTTAACTCTTGAGAGCATGAACATGAAACCAAAAGGACCCGCGCAGGTCCATTTGGTTTCATGTTGACCATCTCAAAGAGTTACACCTGGTTAACCAACTTTCCATCATTTAGCCTGGGGACCACCTGGAATCCTCTTAGGGACCACTGGTGTCTGAAAGACTGCAATGTAAGTCTACATAAAATGCTATCTAAGGTTGCTATATGGGCTAAGATTGAGTCTGAAGAGGTGCATTTTCAGAAGATTACATACTGTAATGTTATGCTGAGGCATTCATTCCATTCATTCCAGGCCACTCCTTGCAATGACTTGAGGTCCATCCACAAATTTTGTCAACATAAAAATGAGGTTTATTCATCCTCCAAAACATATGCAGTGTATATTCTCACACAGCAGTGCCACCTAGTGGCCTGGAATGTTTCAGCATAACATTATAGGCTACTGTAGGCTATAGTAGAGGGAAATTGCTGTTCCTTGGAGTTTTGCTGCTCCTTGCACAAAAGTGCAAGTGACTCTACCAATATATATATAAAAAAATCTTTATATGTGAGTTCTTGGAAGTGACACCTTTCATATAAGAGAATACCGTCAATATAAGCTCCATAGTATTTCTTTGTAAAGTGAAACATATATAAAACATATTTAATTTTGTGATGAAGAAGAATGATATGTGACAGAGGTTTCCAACAGGTGGTCCAGGTTCCATCATTTAGCCAGGTGGCCCAGGCTAAATGATGAAAAGTTGGTTAACCAGATGTAAGTTTTTGAGAGCGTAAAAATGAAACCAATTGGACCCTTACAAGTCTATTTGGTTTCATGTTTACACTCAAGAGTTAAAATATTCACCTGAACCAGCCTAAGTCTACACAACCAGAGAATGTAGAAGAATAATGGTCATTTTGATCTGTATGTTTGACTATTTTGTTTTCTCTGAAATCCAGACTGGAATTGTGGACAAAGGTAAAAGGAAATGGTGGTTCGTCGTGGCTCAAATTCTGAATAAATCGTGGGCTCTGGTATGAAAAAGGATGAAAACACCTGATATATGACATTCGACAATGATGTAAGATCCATAGTATTTTTGTAAAGTGAAACATATATACAGTAATTTTGTAATTTATAATAATAATATACAACATTTAAAACAGATATAAGATCAGTATTTTGTTCTAAAGTGGCTTATATGAAAGGTGCAACTTTCAAGACTTCACATATAAAGTTTTTTTTTCCACATGGGTAGGAAAACAAACAAAACTTTTAATGTTTAATAAAAGACAGCTGATTTTCAATATATATTTTTATTTTTTCATATTGCGTCTTTCAGTAACTTTGTGATGCTCAGTGATATAGCATATAATCTATGGAATTGTTACCCCGCCCACATCCCTGAATAATTCTGCAGGTATTTGGGTGAATTTCACCTGTGTTTAGTGTTAGTGTAAAAACATACACCCACAATGGACATGTTTTGTTTCTTTATTTTCCTCCACTTGACCATGTACCAACCCATATGGCAAATCAAACTCTTGAAAGTGGCACCGTTCATACAATCCTCGTATAAAATAATAAAGTTAATACAAAATCCATGGTATTTTTTCACACAAAAATGACTTGGTGGTGGAAGTATCATCAGTGTGCATATTATTAAAATAATAATAAGTCCACTGTGGATGGATTGGATTTTTTCCCCCCACATAGACACGCCGTTCATGTGGCCTTCATGATTTTATCCACATTTTATGCAGTCTCACTTATTCACAGACAGATTTACCCTTCAGAGAAATAGCACCCATGCAAATGGATTCTCATTGTGGTTGTGTAAAAGGTGACAGTGTTGTGTTGGTGAATGGGTGCTCAGCATTGTAATTAAAAGTGACAGCGTAGTGTAACGTACAGCTATGAATAAATTATGTCTTATTTACCATTGATTGGCCTGTACCTGTTTTTTTGTTTTGAGTGAATCAGTGGTTCCCAAACTGTGTGACAGTGTTGTGTCTGTATACTGGCGCTCACCATTGTCATTAAAATGGTGTGTTTGGAAATGACCAGCTTTGAATAGACTATTCTATCTATTCACAGCTGGATTGTGTATACCATTTCTTGACAGGTTTTCCATTCAGCTGTAAATCAATGGTTCCCTGACCCTTTCATGTCAGGGCCCCCAAATTGACACTCATTATTACCCAGATCCCCAATTGAAAAATATAAAATATAGACTACTCTATAATTATATATTTTTATTTTTATTGATAGGTAGAATTGAAGTTAGACAGGAAAAAGGGACAGAGAGAAGGGGAGAGACATGCAGCAGTCATGAATGGGACTCGAACACTTGATGTACACTGTCAGTTGAGAGCCTATATTATGTGGCATGTGCCTGGACCATTAAGAACTACACAAATATAGTTCTGTTTCTGAAAGAAAGTACAAAAAAGATGGACAAAAATGGTATGTGGATTGGGTTTGGTTAGGATTGTTTTTGTCTTGAATGCGTACATGGTACTAAATAAATCAGTGTGTTTTTTCTCTGTGGAAGTCAAAAGTAGAAAGCACTTGCTGTTGCTTGTTGGTTGGCTATTTTCAAATGGCTGAAATGTATATATTATAAACCTATATAGAGTAACATGTAACTAACATTTTCAAATAATACAAATAATTCAAATAATTACAGTAAAACTAGTGTAGTAGAAGTAAAAGTGAGACATACTCAAGTTCAGTGTTGAAAATACCTAAGAATTGACTGTAGGCCCTATACTGTTACATTCCACCACTGCCATTCTGTATGAGTTCTTACCATGAGGGGTCCTAGGGGGAGTTATAGCGGGCCCTCAGCTAAATGATAGTTTGGAACCAATAGACCCTTATGGATCTGTAACAAATGGCATTCCAATTGGCATGGCATTCTTATCTACACTGTCAGAGTTAGGGGTCTGAGCTGGAAATGCCATTAAATGGGGGTCTAATCAGGTCAAACCTGGGGTCCTAAAAATGAAAATCACTGCTAGGAGATAAAAGCTCCTCTCATGATGCATCCATGGCATACATTTTCTAATGGTGATCCGGAGAATACTGAGTAGGCCAATCAATGGTATACATAATCCAGCTAGATAGAATAGTCTATTCACAGTTGTCCATTTCCAAACACACCATTTTAATGACAATGGTGGACACCAGTTTACAGACACTTGTACTGTCACAGTCCATTACACACAGTTTGGGAACCACTGATTCACTCAATGAAAAAACAGGTATAGGCCAATCAATGGTAAATAAGACATCATCTATTCATAGCTGTTCTTTCACAAACACTACGCTGACACTTTTAATGACAATGCTTAGCACCCATCCACTGACACAACACCGTCACCTTTCACACAACCACAATGAGAATCCATTTACATGGGTGGTATTTTTTCTGATGGGTAAAGCCATCTGTAAATCAGTGACCATTGCATGAATGTGGATGAAATCATGGAGGCCACATAGACAGTATTTGTGAGCACATTCAATAATTCTGTCATTAACAATGTCAGCACATATTAATAATTGCCCTGTGTAGATTGAGGCTTCAGTGTTAGTGTTTTGAAATTTAATTAAGGGAATGAGGAAGAATTTGTGTAACACTGCCTTAGGACTTAGGACTTCGTGGACAAATATGAAGATGTGATGTAATAAAATATGATGGTGTGATGTAGTTCTTATAAAGACTGAGTCTGACATGTCAGTGATGTGTCTTTTAATCAAATGTGGCGATGGCCTTTCTCTGGATCCTGGCTAGTCTCTACTGCAGCATCTATAAGTGACGTCACTCTTTTATGGACTGTATGCTTTCAATAGGACACCAAAGGAAACAAGCCAAACATTAGTTTTTTTTTTTTTTTTTTTTTTTTTCCCCCAATTTTCATAATATTGCTGATGTCTGAGATGGGTTCTTTCAGCATCTTCATTATGGACATCATAGAAATGTGTTTTTCTTTCCCTGCACAGAGATTGACATGATCTCTTATTTTGACTGCATGCATGTCTTCCTTTTAGAATCATCATGTCTTCATTTTAGAATCACACTTCATTTTTAGAATCAGCATACAATTATTATAAATTACAAAAAAATATATGTTATTTATATGTTTCACTTTGCAAACACATGGATATGAGGATTGTATGAAAGGTGCAAGTGTCAAGAGCATATTTAGATAAAAATTCCTGGGTGCGTCCTGTAGACACATGTTAAGAATTGTAATTGTGTCTTCTGATGTGTGGATATGGTTTTCTGGTTTCAGGTTAGGTGGGTGGAGTCAACTAGCTGTAGTGTCCACATATCTGAGTGGAAATCAATGCATAAATGCATGCCTTTATTTCACAACATTTAAATAATACAAAAAACGGTGGCCTGATCATATGCAGTAATCTCTTGCACATAGGCTATTCTATGCTGTCACACTAACTACTCCCAGCAATTGTATCAGAGTATGAAATTATTTTGTGTTAATTAAAAGGCCAGGGAGAGATGGGATAGCCCATTTTAATGAACACACAATCTGTATAAAGGATTGTTATGGACAGCATATAGAGTATACTTAAAGGACCACTTCACCACTTATCATCTTCCTATAATTTGTCCTCACTAATGTTAATGATAAAATACCACCATTTTTCCTATAGTCGGTCGGTGTTTCCTATAGTCGGTCGGGCAGTGGAGGGCAGTTCAGAAACCCATCCACAAGTTAGGCAGATTTAATCGTTTTTCTGTTGAATTCCACAGCATTAGACCTTTAGATAAGCCCATCCCCAAATTGCTATGGACCATCACAGCAAAAAAAAATACACGTGATAGACAAACCTCTCCAATAGCTTTGCTACCAGTCCACTATATGATAAAACATTGTTTTAAATGTCACACACACGCACGCACACACGCACGCACACACACACACACACACACACACACACACACACACACACACACACACACACACACACACACACACACACACACACACACACACACACACACACACACACACACACACACGCATTTCCACTGCATATCTATTGTCACAACAGCAAGCAATATCAAGCATAAATGGCTTAATGATGACCGGCTTTTCCGGTCCCCATCATGGTCCCCATAGTATAGCACATGCCTTGTTGAGAGATTTGGAAGAGATTTTGACCACTCCCCCTAGGCACACCCATGAGAGTATTTAGCAGGGCTGTGATTGTGTTGGGATTATACTTTCGTCTGTGAAGGAGCCGAACTAACTAGGCCCTACTATGATGGCGGACTATGCGGCTTTAGAACAAACGGTGAAGTCCTTGGTCAACAAGCGACTCTCAGCAGCGGCTGCCGAGGAGATACTTGGGATCGCCAGAAGAATGACAACAGAGTTCCAGGACCAAGCCTTACACTCCAAACAAGAGATGGACCGCCAGCGCAGACTACTGGACAAGCTTTTAAAACCCGAACTCAAGTTACACAGAGCAGGTTGGTTAAAAAAACAAGGAAACTTTCTTTCTCCTTTTCGTGTATTACATAATTTAGGATGTCAATAACTTACTTTAATGACGAATACGCCCTGCGGTGCAAACAAAACGGCATCAAATAAAGCAACCAGCTGCAGATTCTCATTCTAAACTATATAAAGTAGCAGGAATTACAATAGGGTACAATTTACCAAACGTACTATTATTCGGCAAGATGCTCCCAGTGTCTAATTTCTAGAATGTTTCTATTTTGTTCATTTCTGACCCCTCTATTACGGGGAACTATGTATCACTACGCCCAAAAAGTAGTTCCATGTGATAGGCGGGTCAAAAATGAAGGAATGACATGCGTATTTTAGAAATAATTCAACAATACAACTTGTCTTAGTTTTGTGGATTAATTTACTTTTCCTACGTGGCCACACAGTGACCACCCTGCCCCAACAATGAGCGGAACTAGTTAATATTGACCAAAAGTAGTGCATAACTCCCACCTTGGGACCCTGGCAATCAATTTATGCAGTTGATACCGCTATATTAATGGGCAGTATTTCATACAACTGTTTTTGTTTTACTTGAACCAGAAAGGGTCTCATGATCTTTATATTATATCATGTCGAACAATTAGTTGGTGCAATCACTTACTATTGTCTTTTTTCACTAGACTTCCGTCCTGTGATAAAATCGGAACAGGAGTGGTGCTCCAGTCTGGATCAGGAGGAACTAGGACCTCCACGGATTAAAGAGGAACAGGAGGAACTACTAAAACCAGAGGATGGCGATGGAGCAACACTGACATCAGTGAGACAAGAGGATGATGCTGAAACGCCTCTAGACCTCACCCCACCTAAACTCCCGGAAACACTGCCTGGCACCGAAGGCTGTGGAGTATCAACATCATCTGACACCGAAGACAGTGATGAGTGGGATGAGAACATGGAACCACTGGAGTCAAAAGCATCAGGAATGCAAAAAACATCCACAAGTAGTCGAAAAGGGTTGGGTGCATGCGTAACATGCACTGTCTGTGCCAAAGGCTTTGAGGATTATTTCAGTTTGGTGGCACACATGAGGATTCTTCATACGGGTGCAAAAACTCCTTTCATGGCAAGGGAAAAAACTGTTCATTGTACACATTGTGGCAACGGCTTTGCTAACATGGTTATGCTGAATAGACACATGACGATTCATACAGGAGGAAGACGCTTTAGTTGCACCGATTGTGGCAAAACCTTTCGGCAAAGACGTGATCTGACGAAACATGCAAGTATCCATACTCTTACTGGAGAAAAATCCTTTGGATGCACATATTGTGGCAAATCCTTTGGTAAATTTGATTATCTGAAAAGACACATAAAGAGCCACACACTGGGAAAACCATACAGCTGTCCAGCTTGTGACAAATGCTTTCGCAATAATACACATCTGAAGACTCACATGAGGACGCACACTGGGGAAAAACCCTACATTTGCACAGATTGTGGCAAAGGCTTTAGTCAGACAAGTAGTTTGAAGACACATATGAAGATTCATGCGGCAAAAAAGATTATCACATGAACAATGACATTATGAACTCAGGAATCCATTTTGGGTGTTTGGGTGTTCAGATTGGAAATCTATTTTTGGATTATGCACAGTATTTTCTTTTTTTTATGCTGCTTTTCAGAAGACCTAGAAATCATTGTCAGAATCTAAGTGGGGGCCTAAATGGGTTAAAATAAGTGAGTGTTGATTTCAGAAAAAAATGCTTTACACTTGTGCGATGTGAACCATCATATTAAAATTATGTGTTGTTTTTGTGTTCACATGTCCTGGCAGTTGGCCTTGGCATAAGAGTATGGTGACCATGCATGTAGAAGTTATTTTGTTTTTAATATCGCTGGTTTTGTTTTCAGTCGAACAGAGATGATCTCAAATGCGAATTATTAATGTATCTGTATTTTTTTTTCTTAATCTTTTTTACAATTAAAAATGCAAAGAAAACGAAAAGCTGCACAAAATCTTTGGAGACAATCTGTAACAAATTTAGAGACAGCAAGGACGGGTACTTTCATGACCACATTATACAATGCAATAATCTCCTGTTTACAGTTAGCTACAGCAACTAGTAACTAAAGTTGGTTTCTCTGAGATGATGTAGTGGAGTAGAAGTAGGCCAAGGGTTGAACGCTGGAAATGCTACAGGAAAGTAAAAAAAAAAAAAAAAAAAATAAATGCATAGTAATATTACTACTTAATGTTGACCACAGGCAGTGGGCACAGTTCTGTTACAACAACATGGCATGTTGGATTCATATAGTATTCCATTGGTATAAATAATAAGAATAGTAATAGTTCACCAAAGGCCGCTGTGCACTTAGTTTGATTTGTTTTGTATACAAAACATTGAACAAAGTGATGAACCCTTCCTGGGTGTGTCTATCACATTGAGACGCTGAGTAGACTCTCCCTGAAGGAGATTTTTAACCGAGTCGTTCACACTTGCAGTGTGTTGTGCTGATGGCTGCCTTGTCCATTGTCCCATCGATTGACTTTTATTCAAATTTGAGCCTCCATTGGACTCCAAGTAAAAATATCACCGGGGTACATTTTAAATGACAACGTCCCATAAAAGATGGAGTGCTAGGTGTGATCTCACACTTGCATAAATAATGTTTCACCCCTTATAGGCTTAGACCAGTAGTTTTCAGCCGTTTTCATACCAGGGCCCACTATTTATTCAGCATTTGAGTCACAGACCATCCTTGACATTTTTGCCCCACAGGCCCCAAAAATAAATATTTCTTTTGTTTCCCAGGTTTGATTTTGGGGGGAAACAAATTACCTAATGTAGCACCCAGCCATGAGCCAGCCACAACAGCCCCGCCAATCGGGCTCAGCCTTATTGGCGCGACTTGTTGTGCGTTGGACTGGCGAGTGGGAGTCCCGGGTTCGATCCCCGCTTCCGCGTAATACTACACTAATATAACCTTAACCTTCAACATTCTTTAATTGTGTAGATTTGGGCCAATGGTCAGAGGTGGGCCAATGGTCAGAGAGTAAAAAATACCCCAGTGAAAAGTCATCTTTCAGAAAGCCTGCAGAAACACCTATAAACACATACATGGGATCCTCAAAAGGACAGAGGTCATTTTCAGCAGATACACATCCCCTGCCCCACAGAGCAGACACTGCTACAAACTAGGGGGGGGGGGGGGGGTCTGTCTGTGCATGCCTGCCTGTCTCTGTCTGAGGGTGTCCATTTGTGGATGTTCGTCTGTCTCTGAATGTGATTGCCTCTCTGTGTGTCTGTTCTTAAGTGGAATTTGGACCAGACAGTGGCCTTGTGATTAGTGTGAATTGTGAAACAGGGAGTCTGGGGTTCAATCCCCGACCTCCATATATGGAATGAAAGACTGTATACGCCATCTAATAATTCCAATGTTTAGCGCGAGCTGCAGTTAACTGCACCAAGACTAAGAGATGTGTCAAATGTGGTAAATACAGTTACTTCCACTGAGGTAACGCATGTGTGGCAAGATTTTGTCTATTAGTGTTATTTTCTGCCTTTGTAGTGTGCGTCTGTCTGTCTGTCTGTGTCTGTCTGTCTGTTTTTTTAATCTACCCTTTTATAAGTTAACAGCCTCAATAATATTGCTTTTAGCAAGACAAACTCAATAACTTAAATAAAACCAAGCAAATTAATTGAACAAGACATGTCCAATGAAGTTTCAGAAGGTTTCATAGCCGCTTTGGAGAGCACAACAGAAGAGAGCATGGCTATATATGGGCAACTTTGCGGGCCTTGTCACACAGTTCCCAGTGGATAATGTGTAGGCGTACTGTCACTGTGATAGGTTATTCCTTTTTGTGGACAAACTCAGCGTGTGGCCAATTACATTCCAGGAGCAGGGGGAAACAGTACAGCCTTCATAAAAATGTGTCAGAGTAAGGGTCAAACCTTGTCTTGGAAATATACTTGAGTAAGAGTAATACATATTAGTATTAGAAATATAATACTCAAGTAAAGTACGAATCCTGTGAATCTGTACTTATGTACTACTGTCCACTTCTGCAGCCATCTCAGCTCTGTTTGCAGTTCAGCTCCAGCTGTTTGGAACGTTTTCTCCCATCATCTGATTGGGCAACAGAAACAGAGGCAGAGACACCATCAGAGACACCAGCTGATTGGACAACAGAAACAGCGTCAGAGACGCCATCGGATTGGAAAACACAAACAGACACCATACGCAACACACACACACACACACATACAATTTCCGTCGACCACAAGACATATTCTGCCCTTTATCCCTAAATCTTTAATTCCCAGCAACATAATTGACGTAATGAAATTAAAAAAATAATTATTTGATCCCGAATGATTGTGACACTAATTTTAGATGATTAGATTAGCATGATCGGCTAGCAGCAGGTCCTACTCACCTGATCAAAATCGCCTGGTTCAGGCTTGTTGTGCATGCACATGGTCATAACCCAACAATCTGAGTGCTATTGTGGCTTGATTTGACACTAGTGCTCCAATCTCTGCACTGCTATTGTGGCCATTTTTCCGGAGATCGTGCGCATTACTGCCACCTACTAACCTGTGTTCCTGAGTATTTCCATAGAGATTGCCACAGGATACATTATATTTTGATGACTTTATTGGGATTAAATTGATAAATTAAAATCATGAAACTAGATAGTCTGGAAAGCAACATATGTTGTATAAATGGTAGGAGGAGTTAAAATGTGGGGTAAGGGGTAGTGCAAGATATAACCCTAAATCTACAGTCGATTTTGTTGACAAAAATGAATAAAAACATTTTAATACAGATTTTTAGAGGTCTAAAAGCCAACTATTGCTCAGTGGGGATATATGGCTTCAAAATCAGTTCTGAACAAGACAATCTGAGCTAACTCTTAAGTACTTGGTCCGCCATGACTCACCAGGGCTCTTTGGGGGAGACTGCGGCCCACCCGGTGTCCCTACGTGTCCCGTGGTCTGCTCTTCACAGGGCGAGGTGCCCCCACCTCCGGGTGCTGTTGACCTGTGACCTTTGGGCCCATTGGAACGGGGGTGGCGGGCGGTCGAGGCCCTCTCTCCGCGGGGGTGCGTCTTCCTCAGAGCGACGCCCGTCCTGATTTCGGCCAACAGGTTGTCTATGATGCACCCTTCCTCCTGCTGGACCTCACTCTGTCTCTGCACGTCTGAGAAAGACAGACGATGCGTCTTAACAACGCATGACTCAATAATAACATGCATTTTAAACATGTTTTTGTCTATGTCCCACAAAGTTATTTCTAATGGTTTGAGCCTCAGTCACCACTCTAATATAACCAGTCCTTGTCATTTCTTCCTGGACTTTGAAAGCCGTTTTATCTGCAGTACCACAATGTCCTGAGGTGGTGTGGGGGCGCTGGTTATTATTATTTGAGTCATTATAATACTGAGCCAGACCAGCTCAGTAGAGTGCAAACTTGAGCATTGCGCAGTAAATTAATACTCATGACTTTAGCTATAAGGTCTTATACTTAGGTCACCATTACCACATCACCTGAACCGGCCAATCCGAGTACATCGAGGGACAACCGATAGTAACAGTCGCGACCATTGGTATCGCTCAGTCGGCTGTTTGCCTATGAGCCGCGGCTGATGGACCATTGTGATAAATGAAAGACAAAATCAATAACCCCAAAACCTGTGTGGCTGCAGTGTACAAACGCCTCACCCGTCTCCTTCTTCAGTCCTGTGTGATGTTCCTGCTGTCTCCTCTTCTCTGCCTTCACCTGCTGCTCCCTGCGACTCTGGTTCTCCTGAAAAAACACCATTTACTGTCTATTGAAACTAGAGTTGCACTCTGTTGAATGACAACTCACACATTGCATGCTTGTGGGTGAGCAGAGTGAGCGGGCAGAGGGTACACCCCTGAAAGATAATATTCACGGCAAACAGTACTTGTACAACAGTACAAGTAACATTCACTATCAAGGACCACACCACCAATGAGGACGATTAACAGATTTTATTAACGAAAGGAAGAATGCAAGACACGATTAACGACACGTGATGAACAGAAGCGAAGACGATGCACGACGCGTCATCCGCATGACCAGCTCGTCGTGATAACGATTACAGCCGAGGTGGGGAGGCTTCGGAGATCCGCCGTGCTTCGATGCACAACGGACCCCCCTAGGGACCTGTAAAGGAAGAGGTTAGAGAGTGTAGGATGAGAATCGAGAATTAGGGCGGGAGGGAGGGATGACGAAGCGAGAACACGGGGAGAACTGTGCGTTGATTGCGCTTAATATATGGGTAGAGGAGAGACCTGATTGGATGCGACCTGATAGAAGGTGGCTTGATGGGAGGTAGCTGCGTTGGAGGTGTGGATCCTGATTCTGAACTTCGCTTAAATAAGCTCCATTTCACTATCAAGGACCACACCACCAATGAGGACGATTAACAGATTTTATTAACGAAAGGAAGAATGCAAGACACGATTAACGACACGTGATGAACAGAAGCGAAGACGATGCACGACGCGTCATCCGCATGACCAGCTCGTCGTGATAACGATTACAGCCGAGGTGGGGAGGCTTCGGAGATCCGCCGTGCTTCGATGCACAACGGACCCCCAAAGCCTCATTAAACGGAATTGAGCGTACTCCAGACCCGTGTCATACGGACCCCGAAGTAGTTGTTCTATTGAATGAATAGAACAACTTGCTGAGTACTGACGAGCTATCGAAGAGTGCGAGTACGTAGCAGAATTTAGGTACGAACACGGATGAGATGATCTGAAGGAGAATATCTTGAGACTTCTGGAATGGAAGTAGTTCAGAGGAGTGTAGGCTGGAGGCTGCGTGACGTGCCGAGCGTATTGTGGAGGCTGTGTGGCATGCTAGCATGGGCTGGAGGCTGCACGACGAGCTAAGTGCAGGATGGACGTTGTGCGGCGTATGTGTGGCCTACTGGGCCTGACGTGGAGGCTGTGTGGAGCGCTGGGCCTGGCATGGAGGCTGCTTGGCGTGCTGGGCCTGAGGCAGAGCCTGCGTGGCGTGCAGGACCATAGACGGTGGCACCGTGGCGTGCAGGACCTGAGACGGTGGCTCCATGGCGTGCAGGACCTGAGACGGTGGCTCCATGCCGTGCAGAACCTGAGACGGTGGCTCCATGGCGTGCAGGACCTGAGACGGAGGCGGCGTGGCGTGTTGGAATTGAGGCGGAGGCGGCGTGGCAGGCTGGACCAAAGCGGAGGCGGCGTGGCAGGCTGGACCTGAGGAGGAAGCTGCGTGGTGTGCTGGACCTGAGAAGGAGGGAGCGTGACGTGCTGGACCTGAGAAGGAGGCAGCGTGGCGCGCTGGACCCGGGCAGAGGCTCCGTGGCGTGCAGGCGGAGGCTGCGAGGCGATAAGAGAAGGTAGGGTTTGCGGTTTGATAGTCCGAGCTGGATACGGAGAACGGGAGTTGGATGAAGGCCCGCATCGAGAGGCGTGGTGTCTGAACTTCTTGAGACAGGGAGTTATTGATGGCACGAAGACCAGAACATGAGCAATGTAGGAGGAGAACAGATGGGAGACCAGGGCGGATGAGACGACGAGAGATGGCGTGATAAATGGAGTGGCTTGTGGTAGCGATATGACGAGATAGTGATGTCGATGAATAATGACACGGAGCCAATGAGTTGGCTCCAGAATCATACAGCAGAAACAATTGCCACTGTAGAAACCCCCAAAAACGGCACAAGAGAACAGCTTCTGCGAACGGGACAACGGCCAGGAGAGCGAGGTGATTAATTGCCGATGGCACGAGCGAACGACTGCCGTCGGGATCGCTGGCATCCCGGTGCCAGATACAGTGCAAACGATTACCGGTAAGTAACGTTGGCGACAGGGTCACCGAAGAAACAGCTGCAGGCGACTGAAGTTGACGACGGACTCACTGGAATCCTGCTGTCAGAGGTCCTCGCCAGAGCAAACGACTCCCGGTGAATGAAGGTGATGAAGGGGACACTGGCATCCCGGTGCCAGAAGCCCATGCTGCAGCAAACGAATGCCGGTGACTGAAGTAGACAAAAGGGATGCTGGCATCCCGGTGCCAGAAGCCCATGATGCAGCAAACGACTGCCGGTGACTGAAGTAGACAACAGAGACACTGGCATCCCGGTGCCAGAAGTCCAAGCTGCAGCAAACGACTGCCGGTGACTGGAGTAGACAGTGGCAGTGCCGGAAACCCAGTGCCAGATAAACACCAGAGTGCCGGGCTGAACCGATGAAGAGGCAGAGAACGAGCCGGGTGACAGATCGAGTTAGTCTGAGCTTCCTGCAGCATGAGGTCCAGGTAGGTGCTGTACACTGCATCGGGCGGTCGAAGGAGATACTCGGAGCGGAGTTCGCGGACGACGAGTCCAGAGAGCACGTGGAAGGCCAACCCGAAGACAGCCGAAGTGACGGAACCGGGAAAGAGGAGAGGAGCGCAAACCCAGAGAAGGTAGAAGACGCAGACGGAGAGACCATACCAGTTACGCTGTGAGGAGTGAGGCACGCTGTGCCAAGAGAGACGACACCGCACGGGGGTGGCACGCCGGGCCGCCGCCGACGACACTGCACGGGAGAGGCACGCCGGGCCAGGGAAGACTACACTGCATCGACGGAGAGACGCACGCCATGCCGAGGAAGATGACACTGCACAGCGGATGCGCGCCGGGCCGAGGGACACAACACCGCACCGGCAGAGAGGCACACAGTGCCGAGGAAGACAATGCTGCACGGGGAGGCACGCCGGGACGAGGAAGACGACACCCGCCAAAGGCACGCCGTGCTGAGGGAGACGACCGGAGAGGCACACTGTGCGGAGGGAGACGACACTGCACCGACAGAGAGAGGCATGCTGGGCCGAGGAAAACGTCTGGAGAGAGACGCTGCATAGAGGCAGACAACACCTCACCGACGGGGAGAGGCACGCCGTGCCGAGGGAGACGACACGACGCTAGAGGAGAGGCACGCTGTGGTGAGGGAGAATTACGCTGTACAGGGCGAGGTGCGTTGAGCAGAGGGAGACGCCGCTGTGCCAGAGCTGAGAGGGACCCCGTGCCGAGGGCGATGACATTGCACCAGGAGAGAGGCATGCAGTTTCGAGGCAGTCAGTAGGTAGAGCAAAGCACGATGCACCAGGCGAGACGACACCAAACTGAGAAGCAAGCGGTGCTGCAGGAGTCATGCCGAGTAGCGAGAATCGACGAGGGAGACGACGCTGAATCAGAGCAAGGAGGAACGCCGAACCGAGGGAGAGTTACAGCTGCGTAAGTTATAGCCACGTAGAGTGAAGCACACTGCGCCGAGGGAGGGACGAAGCCATGCGGAGGGAGGAGGGACCCTGCGCCTGCCTGCCCGTACTGCCACGGAAGACCGAAGCACTAGGAGACGTTGACAACTCGGTGCCGAACATTCCTCCCGAGCTACGCTTGCAGACTGAGACGAGGGCCGGGGATGACGGCATCTCGGTGCCCGACACCCAATAGGAAGCGGATGACTTATGCAGACTGAGACGAGGGCTGGGGATTAATGGCACCTCGGAGCCCGGCTCCCCATACAAGGCGGACCACTTGTGCGGACTCAGACGGAGGCTGGGGACGATGGCATCTCGGTGCCTGACCCCCCCGAACATAGTCAACCACCTGCGCAGACAGAGGGCTGGGGACGATGGCATCTCGGTGCCTGACTCCTCGTACGAAGTGAACTGCTGGTGTAGACAGAGGGCTGGGGACGACAGCAACTCGGTGCCTGACTCCCTGTACAAAGTGAACCACCTGCGTAGACGAGGGCTGGGGACGACGGCAACACGGCGCCTTACTCCCTGTACGAAGCGAACTAGACGTGCAGACCGAGACGAGGGCTGGGGACGGCGGCATCCCGGTGCCTGACTCCCCATACGCGCCGCCACCGGAGACTGACACTACCACCGCAGTGCCACACCCCCGATAGATTGAGGCGCTGCTCCGAGGTCACATGACGAATGGAAGAGCGTCGACGTCACCTTCCCGGCCGAAGAGTGCATCAGACGACGGAACCGATGATGTCCGAACACAAGCGAAACCAGTAGCACCTGCAAAACAAGAACGGGCTCGGGGAGACGAAAAGAATTCAACAGAAGCCGCCAGTCAGAGAGGCGAAAGAAGTCATTGATGCTGCCACGACGCTGACACCAAAAACGATTCCTTAAACAGCATTTGAAATGGAAGAAAGAAGAACAAACGAAGAACCAACCTCAAAAGAAGCCGTACCCATACCATTGCAGCTGCAGGGGGCGCTGGTGATCCAGCTACGAGTTCCCCCTGCCGGAGGCCCCGCCATTTTAACAGAGATAAGAAGCAGGCGGTTGAGATAATAAATAAACGTAACCACCAGTAATGCAGATGAGCAGCAATGATGTCGCCATATCATGAATAGTACAATAATAATCGTTATTGAGTGCAAGTCGAGCGAGTAGCGTGGCTAAACGAACCCCTGATGAAGTAATTTGGTTGCCGAAATTACGAGCATGGACACGCTGCACGTTGGTGAACTATCCCTTTAACGGGGCGTCGTCACGCCGTGCGCCGGAGGACGAGCCAGAGCCATCTGGTAGAATAGTTGCGACGTTGAGGGGGCAGAAAGAGCCCAGTCACGTGCGCGGTGTACCAGTGTGAGCCCATAGACTCCAATGCACAGTTGTCCCTATTCTCGATAGGAAGCCATGCAGAAGAGCCGCCATCAGACCGACCCCATGAAACGACGGGAATTTGCGCTACTGAGTGTCAACTGTAACCCAACGCCCTGGTTCCATAGGCGTGCATACATAGACGTCAAGGGGGTTTGAGCACCCCCAATGGCCCTCTCCGGACCAACATGCCCCTTTTAAAAGAGCAAAAAAGATGCTGAAATGCTGTTTACCATGCGTTTTAACCCCCCGAAACTCAATTTGTCCGCAGCCTGGCTGCCGGGCGGCTAGAGCACCCTCCTGGTTACAATTGAGCACCTGCCCTTGAAACTCTCTATGCACGCCACTGCCTGGTTTGAGCGATACCCGGGCCGGAGGAGAGGAGCGTTTACCAGCCGAAGCCAAATAACTCGTGTTTACTTTTCAGAGAAATAGAACACTCGTCCCGTCTTTATAGAGATTTCACAATTACGACCAAAATGTCTGAGGCTGACGGCCTCGCTCGGTGCGCGGCCGGTGCGGGGACAGCTGCGAGCTGTCCGTCGAACGAACGAACAAACTCACGAACGTACAAACAAACAAACAAACAAACAAACAAACACGATTATGGGACCAGCGTCCCTCTTTGAGGAGGCGTGCGACGCCACCGACGGCAATCGATGGTCGTGATTGAATTAAAACGTAGTTTACAACGACTTTAAGGTTAGGTTGAAAAGGGATCGACTAGGGAAAGATATGAACCATGAATGAGACTGTACGAGTCCGTACGATTGAACAGCCGCGACAGATGACAGGAACGGGGAGAAAATGTTTTACCACTGTCCAGGATTAAAACATCACCCGGCGTTGGACTGCATTTAGCTGCTCGCGATCGGTGCCGAAAGGTGGAAACAACTTCGAGGTGAGGAGGAATGAATGAATGAGGAATGAATGAGCAAAGTAGAGTCATGACCATCATGGTTGAATCATGTCGAGTGCCAAACCGGTTCAGTTGTCGGGACTGCTGCAGAATGCGATGACGAAGCGAGAACACGGGGAGAACTGTGCGTTGATTGCGCTTAATATATGGGTAGAGGAGAGACCTGATTGGATGCGACCTGATAGAAGGTGGCTTGATGGGAGGTAGCTGCGTTGGAGGTGTGGATCCTGATTCTGAACTTCGCTTAAATAAGCTCCATAAAAATCAGACCAGAATTCTGAATGAGTGGTGAAACAGTGGTCCCTGTTGGTATGGTAAACATAGGGCCGTGGATTGGTTGCACCACTCAAAAAAATCAAACCTGAATACCTGCATGCATGAGTGTGCATGTATGTACCACAATGTCCTGAGGTGGTGGGGGCGCTGATATGCACATTATGTTATATTTGAGTCCTTATAGTACTGATGCTAGATAAAACCAGGCTTGTTTAAATTCTATGCCAAAGTGTGAAAGTCAACCATGCAGCACATTGTAAACAAGGTGGAAATGCACATTTGGACCTGAAGACTGAAGAAGAGGAGGAATTATACAAAGCAGGGTGCATTGTTGACATCATCAAGAGGCCTACATCAGATGAACTGTCCCTGATATGAACGCCTGATTGATAAAACTTATTTATTTGTGAGGATAGTGTGTGTGTGTGTGTGTGTGTGTGTGTGTGTGTGTGTGTGTGTGTGTGTGTGTGTGTGTGTGTGTGTGCGCGTGCGTGCGTGTGCGTGTGCGTGTGTGTGTGTGTGTGTGTGTGTGCACCTATAATATTTGTGTCCCTGTATGCATTTCCTTTGTGTGGACATAAATAAATGGTTAAAATGTGTGTGTTTCCTACTTGGACAGCTTTGATGAACAGTCCTCTGAAGGTGTTGATGGTGTGGATCAGGTCGCTCAGAGACAGGCTGGTGACGTCCTCACACAGATAGACGGCCAGACGTCTCCGCTGGTCCTCTATGGAGGACAGCAGCTGCTCCAGGCAGACGCAGCGTCTCACGCAGCCCTGGACACAGTACAGTACAGTGATTGTTCTATCGCAGTGGTTTTCAACCAGTGGTCCCTGAGAGGATTCCAGGTGGTCCCCAGCTAAATGATAGTCGGTACCCAAATGGACCCTTATAGATCTGTAACTCTTGAGATCGTAAAATTTTATGATCTATTTATTCTATTCTATTTACAAAATGTAAAGAATAGTTATTTTGACCAACGTTTTGCCAGTTTATTTCTTGTGGTTTATCTTGTGGTCTTATCTGTTGTGGACACAAACTTGAAAATGCTTAGTTTTGGCTCCTAGAGACTAAACTCAACATCAAACAGTGGCCCTCGGCTAAAATGCAGAACAAATAGTGGGCCCTGGTATGAAAAAGCTTGATAACCATTGCTCTATCGTGTGATCATGATCACAGATTTTTTTTCCAAGTTATGCTGTGTGATATTCATCATTGGAAACGAGGATCTGTTCTCCTCATCGATGAGATCTGCTCATGGTGTCAGATTGTCCATATAAGGAGTACCTGGATGACAGGCAGGTACTGCTCCTCCAGGTCCTCAGCTCCCATAGCCGTCTTCATCTTCTTCTCTGTGGCCTGCAGTCGTCTGATCAGAGAGCTGCACTCTGCCTGGATGTGTTCCACTTTGATCCTGAGAAGACACACACACCCCAACCATACCACCAGTCTTTATACTGGCCTCCAAGATAATCGTGGATCTGGGCCCAGCTACATCTCAGATATGGCTGAAGCCATAGTTGGAACAAATCATGGTGAAGCAGCATGTCACTATTATGCAGCATGCACAAACCTGGATTCATATTCCAGGTTACATTAGCCCATTAATGGGGCGGCTGTGGCTCAGGAGGTAGAGCAGGTCGTCCAATGACCCATGGGTCGGCGGTTCGAATCCCGGCTCCTCCTGTCTACATGTCGAAGTGTCCTTGGGCAAGACACTGAACCCCAAGTTGCCTCCAATGAGTTGGTCAGTGTGAGCTGGCCACCATTGTTGTGTGAATGTGGGAAGTGGGGACGCTGGCGTTGACTGTTCGCCGCTCTACTTCCCAATGTATGAATGAATGGACCATTGTAAAGCGCTTTGAGCACTTGGAAAAGCGCTATAAAAATGCAATCCATTAAGAAACCCGCCACTGATTTTATATATATATAAACTAATGAATAACAGCTAGGTCTTGCCTAGGCTTTGAATGAGCTGTTAGTCTAGTATCAGAGGCCCTCAAATTTTGAGATACCCCCACCCGGGGTAGAACAAACCACAACCATGTTTTTTCTTATCTTTAGGGTCCCCCATTCATGTTTTGGATTGTTGTGGAGTTTCATTTTGGTGCAAAATTAGTTTTTTGGGCTATTCTTTAGACTTACCCAAATCTCTGAAAAAGTAAAATCCGAATAGGACAAAAATTATATAAAAGTCTATAACTTGAGAATGCTCACTGGTATCTTCATCAAATTTGTCGAGGAATGAACCAGACATCCACCCTGCATGTCCAAATTGTCAGAATGTGATTTTCCCACAGAAATACTGAAATATAGTCCCTTAAATGTACCTTCACTTTAGACGGAAATTGGATTTTTGTGATTAGGATTCCTTTACTTTCTCTGATTTCTCAAAAAAATGCATTCATGTCAAATAAGGTGTTACTGCATTACCTGCAATACTAGTAAATAGTAACCAGTGGTTGAGTGTACCCTAATATAGTTTTATTGCATATAGAGGAGATACTCATTCATACATAGCCTACCCCTTCCCTCGAGATATAACTTTATTGATGCTATAACCATATGTTCATGTTACCAAATAATGTGGCTTTGAAGTCAAATTCCTTTTCAATTGGCATTGGCTTATCATTTAATCATCCCTGTTCTGTTGGTGCTATCCATTGTTGTGTTTTTGGCAGCAAGACATTAATTAATTTTGAGAATTGAAAGCCTATAAAATGGAAATACATAGAAGCATTAAACCTGGATTCCTAGGATTACTATAACCTTAAGGAGTATAGTGAAGTTAATTAAGTTCAACCAATGAGAGCATAGGATGGCCTGTAGATTCATAATCCTATCCAAACCCACACATGGTCATCTAATGGAGAAATCTGCACTGTGGGATAAACTAAACCAACAAAATGACTGGACTGATAACAGGTAAAACAAATATATACACAAATGTGACTATGCTGCTATTCCTTAATTTGGTACACATTTGGATTGTAGAATGTGTCGTAGAATGTGTTGCATATTATGGGCAGCTGTGGATCAGGAGGTAGAGCAGGTCGGTCAGTGGTCGGTGGTTCGAATCCCGGCTCCTCCTGTCTACATGTTGAAGTGTCATTGGGCAAGACACTGAACCCCACCTGCCTTCAGTGGTTGCCACCACTGGTGTGTGAATGTGTGAAGTGAGGACGCTGGCGTTGACTGTTCACCACTCTACTTCCCAATGTACCATTGTAAGCACTTAGAGTATACAGTACACGTAGTGCATAGAAAAGCGCTATAAAAATGCAATCCATTATATTGTTATGCCTTTCCAGGGTAGACGTATGCAGTGAGGAATAAACTAAAGCAACCAGCCAACCTACAGTAATGACTGATCAGGTTACACAAATGTCCACAAAAGTAGGCCTACTAAGCTAATCCTTAATTTGATACACATTTGGATTGTAGAATGTGTTGTATTAAATATTGCTACTGTATTCCAGGGAAGGAATATATATTGACGGATAAATTAAGGCAACCAGACACATAGACGGATTATGAAATTAAGGGCCCCTGGGCCGCCACCAGCCAAAGGGAGGATTTTTCTGCCCAGCGTGGCGGCATGATGGTTTAGTACTTTTGGGGCTAGTTTAGTGACACAAAATTAGTAAACCCATTCTTAATAAGGACGTGTGCACCACTATTATTTACTTTTACCCCTTTTTTGGGTGGGTCCTGAGCTTGAGCCTCTTAGCGGTCATGTGGACACTCAAGCTCATGGGCCCCTTGGCTCAGGGGCACCTGGGCTTGGGCCCAACGTGCCCGTTGGATAATCCTTCCCTGACCAGACAACCAAATACATGAACAGGTAACACAAATGTCTGCACAAATGTGATACAATGCTATTCATTAATTTGAGATTGTAGACTGTTGCATGACATAGTGTTATTATCACTTATCATCTATCAATGACAGAAGTTACCATTACATGCAAGAGATACAGAACCTTTTTGAATAGCATGGGAGTATTTCATTTTACAAATAATAATATAAATACTAAATGTAAAAAGTAGGCAACACAAATAAAGTAATTGTTCCATATTTTGCAGACTTGGAAAATGGATCTAACAGAGACAGCAAGCACACCACATTCACTGGACGAAACAAAGTTACTTGAACTCAAATAAGTTGCACTAAATGACTTGTGATATAAAATTATGAACCTGAAGGACAGTATGTCATCTCTGTGAGGGGGATAGTATTCAGTATTGTTTTGAATCCTTCCAGGGTTGGTGTTTTGCCATGCAGATTATTTCTCTCTCCTTGTAGAGGTTTTTCCACATAATACACACAATGCATCCAATGTGTGTGAATATGGTGTGCTTTCGGTCTCTGTTAGAAGCATTTTTATAGTGAAGTCTGCAAAAATATGTATATATTTTTTACATTTAATATTGATATTATTCTTTGTAACATGACATACCTGTACATCTCAAAGCTATTATAGATATAAAGCTATGTACTCTCAAGCTACAACGTATTCAAAATATGCTGTATCTCTTGCAAGTAACGGTAACCTTTGTCATGATAACTGATCATTATAATACTATGTCATGCAACAGTCTACAATCTCAAATTAATGAATAGCATTGTATCACATTTGTGTAGACATTTGCGTTACCTGTCCATTCATTTGTTTGTCTGGTTGCCTTAATTTATCCATCAATACATATTTCTCCCCTGGAATACAATAGCAATATTTAATACAACACATTCTCCAATCCAAATGTGTATCAAATTAAGAAATAGCTTAGTAGGCTTAGTAAAATTCTGCAGACATTCATTACTGTAGGTTGTCTGGTTGCTTTAGTTTATCCCTAAGTGCATACTGTATGTCTACCCTGGAAAGCCATAACAATATGTAACACACATTCTACAATCCAAATGTGTATCAACTTGGGGTGGTATTCACATTGATGAAACTGAAACCAGAAATTTCATGGATTTCATTGCTCAGTGGATCCATTTCCCACAATGCTTTGAATGATGCGGTCAAGCCGATGAAATGAGGAAACAGATCCACATTTTTGCCTTGTATTTCTCTAGTCCACTTGTGTTGTAAAGAAGAAAAGGAACATATTTTTGAGATTATGATTTTGCCCCTGGTCTATACAATAGACTGAATAAACTAAAATCCTATTAACAGAAAATGGGAGTTACAGTAGCCTACATGTCAAGTAGGCCCACACACTGCAACAAAACTGATAAGAGCCTGGAGAATTATAGTAGGCTACAATTCAAGTACAACAACAACAAATTGAAAAATGTGATTGTACACATTAGTTAATAACAGTTATCTACAATGGCTACCATGTTCAAAAAGTGAGTTCCCTGACCGGCAATCAAAACTGGGCTATAGTAACCAACCACTAGATTAGTTACTGTGGTGGTGAGTGGACCCTTTCATTGGGTTGTAGGGTTTAATACCGGGATCCCGGTTTCCCGGGATGCCCGGGTACAACTGACTTAATTTCCCTCCCGGGAAATCCTCCGGGACCCGTCTTCCCGGAGGTTATCTTTTCTTTCTCAATTTTTCCACACAAATCGTGTTTTTCCGATATCTGTGAGTGGTAAAATCAAATCTATAACCCTCGCATAAGTTCCAAACATCACTGATAATTAGACTATGCAGCGAGGGGGCTATGAACAGGAGCCCCGCGGGACACAATATTGGCGACACGTGGTCTAAATGCGAGCAGTCAGGACTCAGGACCGCACGAATGCCGCATCCTCCTTCATTCATTGAATCAGATGCAGACCAGCTTATAGCATAGCCTACACTAGCAAAAATATGAACGTCTGAGGGGGACCTTGGACTTCCTATACTGCATGGACTTATTTTCCTCGCGACAGATTGTTCTGTTCTACAACTTCTATACACGGCCACTCAGCAATGTGAAATAACTTACAACACAGGTAAAAAAAAAAAAAAAAAAAAAAAAAAAAACACCACAGCGCTCTCTCTGTCTCTGTCTCTGTCTCTCCCCCATGTCCACCGAGGCTATTGATATTACAATATTACAATATATACAAAATAAGTTATATAACTTGCATCCCGTAACTTGTTGTCATGTCAGACAGCGACTAAAACATGCGTAGTCAACAACGCTTCGTTTGCATTGATGATCTGGAAACGCAGCTGCAATCAATAGTATTAAATGCCCTTATGCCCATACCAAATATTTGTTCGTCAAGCCTCAATCATCGTATCTTACGCGATGTACAAGAGCACTTTTGAGGCGCGTTCTACCATCGTATCCTCTTGATGTGCAGACAACCTTATTATGCGATATCCAAGACCACATTTGAGACGCGCTGTCAGCCTCTCTCTCTCTCTCTCTCTCTCTCTCTCTCTCTCTCTCTCTCTCTCTCTCTCTCCCCGATGTCCTAACCTTCCAATAAGTAGCCTATTTTGCGTGCCGCATTGCTAATATTTGTGTAACCGGCTTACATTTGTATTTGATATTGTTCATATTTTGTTAAAATTAAAGGTTTAAAACAATAAAATATCACTATTCAATTGAGAATATTAACTGTCGACATATAATTGCATTTTTAGGAGGACTTTTTTAACTGACTTATCCTTCTATTTTTTTTTACGGGAATTCCCGGGAGCCCGGGAAATTGTCGGCAAAATCCCGGGATTTGAAATGGGCCAAATTTGGGAAAAATATTAAACCCTATTGGGTAGGTTACTGCTAGAAATAGTCAAAAGTGTCAAAAGTAATATTTTAGCACCTTGAATTCTAAAGTTGTATTTTTCTATTGGGCCAGTGATTATCCTGTCGAATTACTTAGTGGACAGGACCTGAATACTTCATCTTACAATGAAAATCATTTCTGTTTAAAAGATCCCAAGCTGTTTTTGACAGCTGTCAATAAAGAGTGAAGACTCTAAAGACTACAGCTTAAACCCCCGCCTAATAACATCAAAGATGTTTGCCCAACCCTTTTTGTCTTGTCTGACTCATAGAATAAGTCCCACTCCTTTCTTAGAGTTTTTTGCCTAGAACTTGTTCCATGCAGTTTTCTTCCATTCTCCATTTTGAAGAAATAGGTTTTCCTCTCCAAACCATATGATCCCCATAGGAAATAACTGGAGCTCGCCTAAATATGGCTGATTTGAAGAAATCCATGAAACTGCAACATGTCTTCCAGGGGTTGACACTAAGGTCTCCGAGGCACTTGCCCATCGGGCAAGTGCAAGTCAGGTTCTACTTGCCCTCAGGTCATGGTCACTTGCCCCCCAAAAATATATCGTAAATTTTGCATTTAAGTTTACTTCCTACTTGGGTGCTTTAAACCAGGGGTTTTCAACACGTGGTCCCTGAGAGGGTTCCAGGTGGTCCCCAGTTGAGTTGGTTAACCAGATGTAACTCTTGAGAACGTAAAAATGAAACCAAATGGACCCTTGCGGGTCCATTTGGTTTCATTTTCACACTCTCAAGAGTTAAAATTCATCATCTTAATTAGCCCAGGTTGCAATGACCACCTTCAAGACAAATTTATCTTGTGTTGTGTTATTGCGCACTAAGTTGCACACTTGCCCGATCGGGCAACCAGGTAGCAGTCTTCACTTGCCCCACCATTTTTTACTTGCCCCGGGCAAGCGGGCAGGTGTTAGTGTCTTCAATGTGAATGCAGCCTGATAGCATAGTTACAATTTTGCAGACATTTGTTTTACCTGTTATGCAGTCCAGTTCAGGTTGGTTTCTTTAGTTTATCCTGCAGTGCAGGTTTCTCCATATGTGTGGGTTTGGAGAAAATTATGAATCTACAGGCCATCCCATGTTCATTGGTTAAACCTAAATGACTTCAATATACTCCTTATAGTAACAGTAATCCTAGGAATCCAGGTTTAATGCTTTTATGTATTTATTTTAGAGGCCTTTAAAATATCAAAATAATTAATTACTTACTCCCATAAACATAACAATGGATAGTACCAGCAGAACAGGGATAATTAAACAATATGCCATTGCCAATTGAGAAGGAATTTGACTTCAAAACCATCTCATTTGTTATATACAAGATGACCTTATTGTTATAGCCTCCATAATGTTATAGAGAGAAGGGGTATGTATAAATGAGTCTCATTTGCACTAAAACTATACTAGGGTACACACAACCACTGGTTACTATTTGCTAGTATTACAGGTAATGCAGAAACACCTTATTTGGTATGAATGTATGTTTTTTTTTGTAAATCAGAGAAAGTAAAGGAATCCTAATCAAAAAAATCCAATTTCCGTCTAAAGTGAAAGTACATTTAAGGGACTATATTTCAGTTTTTCTGTGGGACAATCACATCCTGACACTTTGGACATGCAGGGTGGATGCCTGGGTCATACCTCAACAAATTTAATGAAGATATCAGTAAGTAATCTCAAGTTATAGACTTTTATATCATCTTTTTCAGAGATTTGTTTAGGTCTAAAGAATAGCCCAAAAAACAATTTTGCACCAAAATAAACCTCCACAACAATCCATTTCATAAAGGCCAGACGCTAAAGATATGAAAAAACATGGTTGTGGTTGTGGTTTGTTCTACCCCGGGTGGGGGTATCTCGAAAACTAAGGCCTTTTTTGAGCTCTAGATACAGCACTATGTGTTTTGTTTTTGTTCTAAATCAAAGGTGTTCTAATGTATATGTCTCCTTTATCGTGTTACTTGCGTGAGTGGGGCGGGTGCAAGTAAGGCAATTATAATCTTATAATCTGTATTCATGCTTTACAGCTAACAGTCTGTCTGTCTGTGTCTGTCTGTCTTGTTTCGGTCTCACCCAGACGCCTTTCCACAGATCTCCAAATCATCCGGTAGCTTCAGCAGGTCTGGATAGTTGTGCTCCGCCTCCTGGTAGTCGAAGAAGAGCACAACAACATGAACTAAAAACGACAGAAACGGCGGGATCTATAACCCTACGTTTTGACGGCGGGGGACCTCAGACGATGATAAAGCGACGTCGCCCGACATCCATTATTTCTCTATGGGAGCCGCCGCTTCAGGCGACAGCAGCAGAACGGGCGACGTTCCGGCGTCGGACGGAAAGATAAAAAATGCTGAGCTTTTTGGCCGAATCGGGCGACGTTTCTTGTCCATCGCCCACCGTACCCCGCCGCTAAAACGTAGGGTAAGGCTCTGTATATAGTGGTGTCAGGTGCTGTTACCTCTATGATGTGGTGGAGGAGGGTGACGCGGGACTTGTTCGCTTTCGTCTCCGTCAGTTTCAGCAGAGTGCTCATCTTAAACGCTTCTGCATTGCCCGTGTGACTGCCCTGTGACAGACAGACAGACAGACAGACAGACAGACAGACAGACAGACAGACAGACAGACAGACAGACAGACAGACAGACAGACAGACAGACAGACAGACAGACAGACAGACAGACAGAGAGGCAGACAGTGTTTTTTTTTTTTTTTTTCATGAAGCAAAAGTATAGAGAGACAATGAGGATAATTGCAAGCTTTCTATATGCTGCAATGTTTAAACATCGTTTTATAGAATCAGGTAGAGTTTGCTGTTTGGAATTGGTGAATATGGGCTTTCCATGGCTGGTGTTGCAACTAGCTTTGTGTGCGTGCAGGTGCGTGTGGTGTGGATCTTACGTAGTTGAGGAAATTCCCAACATCTAAGATCAGCCTACAGAAGCTTGGCAACCGGACACTGTCCAACAAACCTGGAGAGGAGAGGAGAGGAGAGGAGAGGAGAGGAGAGGAGAGGAGAGGAGAGGAGAGGAGAGGAGAGGAGAGGAGAGGAGAGGAGAGGAGAGGAGAGGAGAGGAGAGGAGAGGAGAGGAGAGGAGAGGAGAGATTATTATCTATCAATTTGTGGATGTATCCAGCAGAGGGCAGTGTAATACTGCGCCTATTTTTACTATACTACTACTGCTACTACTGCTACTACTACTACTGCTACTACTACTACTACTACTAATAATAATAATAATAATAATATACATACTCTGACATGCGTGTTGCAGTAGTGTGGCTTTAGGTTGCAGCATCTCCAACAAGCAGCTGCTCTCCTCACACACTAACATACACTCTATCCTTAAATTATAACTACACACGCGCGCGCGCACACACACACACACACACACACACACACACACACACACACACACACACACACACACACACACACACACACACACACACACACACACACACACACACACACACACACACAGAAATAGTTTTCACAAGCTATAGATGATTGTCGTGCGGCATGGCACTGTGGGCTTTTTTCTTTTAGCCAAAGTATAAAAAACAGTGTTTCAGCTAAATGACTGAATTCTAAATGTAAGCATTGTGTTTACCAGGGAACAGACAGCAGCAACAGGTAGAACTGGTCCACTGCAGCCAGCTTGTCTCTGTCTCCCTGGTAGGACTTGAGGTTCTCAATCTACAGCAGTAGGTACACATCCATACAGGTACATTTTAGATGGAGTGCCATGATTGTACTTTTTCCTGTTTTGTATGTCTATAGAGGTAACCACCAGGTGTGGTTGCAACATAATTAATTCTGAATGAAATCAATATCAACTACCCCTGCTTTTATTATACCACTAAATCAATTTGTCCCTTTTTACAGTTCACTTATTTGTGTAAAATGCAGGTCAGGTGTACGATCGTGTATACCTCGTGTTTCTCAGGCAGCAGTTTGAGCAACTGTTTCAGAAGCTCAACGTCAAAACGAGAGCGATCCACTACCCGGATGAGAGTCACAAACTCTTCGTGGGAACTGCAGGCATGCAGACAGACAAACAGCCAGACTGACGTCAGGGTGTGCTCTTTTGGCAGGATCTGACCGCTCTCCAGCTATGACATACAGTAAAGTGGTGGCTTTGTGGGGAAGCCCAAAGTAATGCAAAGCAGTGATTTCGTAGCCAGACGGTAATCTGTATTTGCTTCATCGTCTTGCTCGAGGAGACTTTGGCGAGGGGGTGTTAATCAAAACAGGAACTCTTCTGATTCAGACACTGCTGAGCTCCTGCTGCCCTCAAAATAATATCTGTGGTATTCATTCTCTAAATGGCAAAACACACGTCTCAGCTGTCCTACTCTGTTATTTGCAAGTCCTAGGATCAATCACAGGTTTTAAAAGAGCGGCTTCTATCGCAAACACCTAAAACGGCAAATGACGAAGGTCCTTGGTGGCCTTGAATCAAAAGTACGAATATATTTGTCAATGGCGGTCAATACTATAGTACAGCGTCACACAATAGCATCAAAAGTATAGCAGTTTTAACTAAACTAAACTAAATCTGCTACTTTTGCTATTTTTGAAAAGGTAACAACTTTAAGTGTAATTAAGTTTTTGTATGCCTGACAGAGATATACTATATATACCAACATGCAGTTGAGTTTAACAAATCATGAATTTTACCATTTAAACTGTTTGATGAAGATGTTGAGGCTCAGGTTCTTCTTGGCATCGATGAAGGAAATCTGGGGGAAGGAATTAATATGGCTGATCCATAAAGCTGAACAATTGGCATACAAACACATCACACTTTTAATGTATGTTATAGGTTAATTCCTGTCAAATTGAATTTCTTCCTATTTTGTAACAATGCATTGCATTAAAGACAGTCTGTTCCGTAAACATGATGTGTGTTGACGAGGCACACCTGTCGGGGTTCTGTGTGAAGGGCTGAGCTCCCTCTGGTCTTGCTGGGCTCGTTGACGGGCAGACAGAACAGCTGCTCTATGCTGGTGTAGTCTGGCTGTACACACTCAGAGGACGACCCCGCCCACATGGACTCCTCTACACACACACAGACAGGCAGACAGACAGACAGACAAGATATTGTTTTTAAAGGGGAGCATGTGAGGCTGAGAGTGGTTTGAGTTTTAAACTAATTTTTGAAACTATTTTCTTAGGCGAGCAGTGCCTTCGGTTTTTCACCAGGGAGGTATTTCCAATACCTTTACTACTGCTCCACTACATCTCAGCGGGGCAAATATTGTACTCTTACTTCGCTACATTACACTACAGGTCTATTTGAAAACTTTAGTTACTATTAGGGATGCACTAGATATTCGTCTGCCGAAAATCTTCGGACAAAAATTCGGTTTTGTCCCAAAATGGCAGAAAATATATCACCGAACAGTGTATGTTATTAATGCAATTAAAAGCCCTGAATGAATGTTTTATGGACCCATAATAGTAATTATTATTTAAGTTAATTTTTCCATAATCCTGTCTTTTGCCATAATCAGGTAGCTTTAAGTTGACAGCAATTGGAAAAAACATATATACTGTACAGTATATCATATTCATAATATTTGGCTATTCGGTTTTCGGACTACTGTTTCTTATATTCGGAATCAGTTTCTGCCAAGAATTACTATATATTATTGTATTATATTATTGTACATTACAGCCAATATTTCCAAAGGCTCACAAGACACTCGTCTCTCTACTGACCTGACATGGACCTAGAAGGAAGCTTCTGCCAGTTGAGCTTCTTCATGCGGAGGGTGGGGCAGTGGGCGGGCTTAGCAGGAGGGGCGGGGCCGTAACACGGTGCCACGAGCCCCGCAATAATGACATCACATTCTGCTCCACCTCCGGGGAGAGGAGGGGGAGGAGGGGGAGGAGACCCCAGGCCCGGTAAAGGAGAAGGAGGGGAAGGGGGTGGAGGTGATCCCATAGTTGGTAAAGGAGGAGGAGGAGGGGGCGGAGGCGATCCCATATTTGGTAAAGGAAGAGGAGGAGGGGGAGGAGGAGGAGGGGCTACCATGTTTGGTAAACTGGGAGGACGTGATGCTGGGCTTGGTGGGCGGGGCTTGTCAGAGAGGGGAGGGCCATCCGGTGCAGCAGGACGCATCAACGCTGTTCTGTCTGACAGTTCTGACCGTCCGGTGGAAAGGCTTTCCGCCGGGCACGCCTGCACCGCCCTGTCCGAGGTTCGGACCTTGCGATTGGCCGCTGAGGCTTTGGAGGGGAGGAGCCTTTCGATGACTTGCTCCGGAGTGTCCGTCTGTGCTGCACGCACGCGCGCACACACACACACACACACACACACACACACACACGCACACGCACACGCACACGCACACGCACAGACACAGACACAGACACACACACACAGACACAGACACAGACACAGACACACAGACACACACACACACAAACACACACACAATAATGCAAAATATAGAAGCCTATGAACAGGCAGGCAGGACTGTAATGTCACGTGAGAGACTTCAGCACCACAGACAGCTCCTACCTCTTATAGTGCCTTCAGGCCTCGTTCACACGCACCAAGCAACTGTTCTGTGCTGTCTGTGAAGTCTAAAGGCAGTCACATGGTTTGAACAAATGTTTTTTTATTTGGTGAGCAGTGTTGGGCAATAACTAATTAAGTATTACACAATACAGTATTGTATTACTATTGTATTACTATAGAAGTATTACCTTTTCCAGCAAAAGTAAAGTAAAGATATTACTCTATAATGACATAAATAAAACAGATTTAAAAGCTATCATTCTACACACAGGACATACACTACAATTTATCGCAGATCACTGAACAGATTGTGTTGTACATCTCTATTCCTTCGCAGGTGGGAAGGGTGTAATAGTGATAATAGTGTAATAATCTAATATATTATTCTTTGATTCAAGTAATATAAGTAATGTAATAGTATTACTTTTTCTAAGGGATCATAAGTAAAGTAAATATATTACTCTACTAAATAATATTTTCCAACACTGTTGAGTGTGAGGCAGCAATCAATATTTAGTCAAAACGTGTGACACTCATTAATCAGACAATCATTTGGTACATGTGAACAAGGCCTCACAGTACGGGCAGATGAAATGACTGCAATGACGCATTGTACCCAAACTGTACCCAAACTGTACCCATGTGTGTGTGTGTGTGTGTGTGTGTGTGTGTGTGTGTGTGTGTGTGTGTGTGTGTGTGTGTGTGTGTGTGTGTGTGTGTGTGTGTGTGTGTGTGTGTGTCTTACAGTCCTGTGCTAGCAGAGCAGCTCTGTCAGTCAGGATCTCCAGAGCACACCAGATATCCGCTCTGTCTGGGGTCAGCATCAACAAGGCCTGCAGGATGGACAGCAGCTGTGTGGATACTGGACTGCTGCTCACCTGCAGTATGTATGCAACATGCAGACACATGTGCATACACACACACACACACACACACACACACACACACACACACACACACACACACACACACACACACACACACACACACACACACACACACACACACACACACACACACACACACACACGGGGACAGGCATGACATTTTGTGCAGTGCAATACTTTTCACTTCAATCAATGCCTTGACTGCTGTTAAAACATTATACTGGCCGTCTACAGCTAAAAGCTATGAACAGAATTTTGGTTGTATTTGTAGGTTACTTGTGGGAGGTGGCTCTGTGTTATTCATGTGACTTGTCTTGGGGTGAGATTGGGTTGCTCAAAATACACATTTTTGTTGTCTCGAGTCCAAACAAGAATGAGACAAAAGGCAAGGCAAGGCTTGGTTTGGCAAGATTATAAAGCCAAGCAATTAAAGGCAATAGAGGTAACTTTTTAGCCAAAAAATCAAAATAGATCAGTCAAAATAAAGCTATATTTTTTCAATTTTCTCCTCGCCAATAGAGATTTTGTTTTTAAACAAATCTGTTTACAAACACAGTGTTCGTACACATTAAAGTTGCCTCTATTACCAAACACACAAGACCAAAAATGAGGTGACAGGAGTTGTGACAGTTATAGTGTACTGTGTGTCAACCCACCCTGGTGAACAGAGTAGTGAACACGTGCTGGTGATCGTTCATCTCTACTCCTCCATAAACCCTGTCCATCTCCTGCTCGTCTTCACGCAGGCCGTCTGCAAACAGATCCACCTGGATGTTGAGGTCCACGTCCTCTGTGTCCCTGAGAACATGCACACGTGCCTGGAT
This sequence comes from Benthosema pterotum, assembly GCA_039105355.1. Lineage (NCBI taxonomy): Eukaryota > Metazoa > Chordata > Actinopteri > Myctophiformes > Myctophidae > Benthosema > Benthosema pterotum. The sequence continues at coordinate 30,339,229 of CM076983.1, read as the reverse complement.
TACTCCGTAAAGCATTTATTGCAATTCCAGACCATCTACTAGCTACCGAGATAATCTCACAAGAACCACACCTTATTTAATATACTCTTCTTATTTAAAGGTAGGGGAAGTGATTTCACTTTTGTCAGATATCACCCAAAAATATTTTTTTTCTGTTAAAATGCTCTATTATAAGGTGTGGAAACCACATATGGAGTTTCCCCCTCCCCCACGTTAGCAGAGGAGCTAATAAAAGTTCCCCAGGTCACCACAATTCTCCTCCAATCAGGAGAGAGCAGCAGGTTCACATAGTGTAGCTACTTTTGGGGGCCCCTAGTGCACCAGGCTGGTACTACACCATGAATTTCAAATCACTTCCCCTACCTTTAACAGTGAATTCACTTACAAAATATAAATACGTAGTGTGTTGAGGTTTACCTCAGTTTAGGCAACAAATCTAGCAAATGGAGACCTAAAAACAGAGAAATCTGTTAGAAATATGACAAAAATAGGATACAAAGTGAAGGTGTGTGTGTGTGTGTGTGTGTGTGTGTGTGTGTGTGTGTGTGTGTGTGTGTGTGTGTGTGTGTGTGTGTGTGTGTGTCTTTCTCGGTTCCTCCCTATTTCACCCTGTCTGTCTGTCTGTCTGTCTGTCTGTCTGTCTGTCTGTCTGTCTGTCTGTCTGTCTGTCTGTCTGTCTGTCTGTCTGTCTGTCTGTCTGTCTGTCTGTCTGTCTGTCTGTCCAGTCCAATGCACACTGCTTTACCTGTAAATGATCTAGTTAAGAATTCAATTTAACATAATTGTGTTAAAATGCATTTAAATTGGTATAGTAATAGGAAATCAGTACCTACCTAGTAGTAATAGAAGTATGTAGTTGTATATTGCATACCTATAAACTCTCTGCGTAGTTTGTCTCTCTTGCGCAGGTCATCTTGTCCAAACAGCAGGACGTTGATGCAGCTCATGATGGACACCATGTAGGACACGTTGTCTGTCTGCTGCAGCTCATTCATCACCACACTGAACCTGTACTGGTACTGCAGTGCATTCTGGGAACAGTTATACCACACTGAACCTGTACTGGTACTGCAGTGCATTCTAGGAACAGTTATACACACACTGAGCCTGTAGGCCTAGTAGTACTGCAGTGCATTCTGGGGACAATTGTGCATACACACAGGCCATTTTTCAATACTCCAAGTTGGCAAGTTATTTCAGACTTGCTTCCTTGTGAGTCAGACAAACAAATTGATACTTTCAAGGATGGGAGTACTCACAGAATGAAAAAAAGAAGTTCCAACGTTCCATGGAAGAACACAATTAAATCACAATTACTTCTATGCAGCCCACTGACCAGATTTCAGATTTGCAGATTTCAAGTTGTCTCAAGACACTTTATGGAGAAGAGAACCGACAAAGATGCAACCAAAGCAAGCAATATTGTGACAGTGGTAACAAAAAAACTCCCCCTTAGGTGCGCCAGGCAGAACACAACTGTAGGGTGGATATCTGTGTGTGTGTGTGTGTGTGTGTGTGTGTGTGTGTGTGTGTGTGTGTGTGTGTGTGTGTGTGTGTGTGTGTGTGTGTGTGTGTGTGTGTGTGTGTGTGTGTGTGTGTGTGTGCATGCGTGAGTGCATACCTTGTGGTTGTCCAGTGCCTGCAGAGTCAGCGCCAGTCCATGTTGGTCAAATATGCTCAGGGCAGTCAGGAGGTCAAACACCTGCATCTTCACCATCACATTAGAGGTGTTGAGAGCTGTCAATACCACCAACACACCCTGGATCAATATGATCACTACGTCTCCACCATCACATTAGAGGTGTTGAGAGCTGCCGTCAACACAACTGGATCAGTATGATCAATACATCTTCACCAGCACATTAGAGGTGTTGAGAGCTGTCAATACCACCAACACACCCTGGATCAATATGATCACTACGTCTCCACCATCACATTAGAGGTGTTGAGAGCTGCCGTCAACACAACTGGATCAGTATGATCATTGATCAATACATCTTCACCAGCACATTAGAGGTGTTGAGAGCGTCAATACGACCAACACACCCTGGACCAATATGATTAATATATCTTCACCAGAGGTGTTCAGAATTGCATGTGCACACAACCAGTTAATGCCATGAATACAACTAGGGATGCAGCTAGTAAATCTGTTATTTATTATCAGCACTTTATCATTCAGGCCAGGAGAACACACAAACTCCACAAAAAAGGCCCTTTCGGCAAAAGGAACCCACAGTGGCCTCCCTATACGGTAATCGAACCCAGGACCTTCTAGTTGTGAGGGTGACAGCACTACCACTGTTCCCCTGGGTTCTTGGGTTTCTTGATGACTCCTTTTGTTATGCCTACATTGTAAATTGCATACTGTTACCTTGCGTGAGGGAGCTGACGTAGCCGTCGTGCTCCAGCATGAAGCGGAGGCCCACCGGCGAGTTCATGACGGCTCGGACGCACGCCACGCAGGTCAGCTGCAGCAGCGCGTCGGCGATCTGGGAGCAGCCGCGACCCGACATCCTGTCCAGTGCCTCCATCAGCAGGTCCAGACCGCTCAGCTCCAGGAAGTCCACCATCCAGCCGTGGTCGCAGCTCTCCAGCCGTCTCTTCAGACCGGAGTAGTTGACCATGGTGGGAACCTGATGATGGGGTGCATAATGGTAGTTGGTGTTAAAGGGGTCTTCAAGCCATCTTCAACATTTTACTATGGCGTTAAATAACATGAAATTCGACTTTTTATTTTTGTTAACTTTTTTGGTGCTCCCATGTGTGTTTTCTATCCCCACAAATTATCTAGTTTGAATAATCATGCTTTCATATCATAGAGCTGTAATGTATAGTGCAGGGGTCGGCAACCCAAGATGTTGAAAGAGCCATTTTCGACCAAAAAATTAATTCAAAATCTGTCTGGAGCCGCAACAAATGTTAGAGTAATAAGCCCTAAAAAGGGAAATTCCACCCATTTTCTTTTTGTGTGAGTGTACAAATGTGAACAAATGTGTTCCATTTATACACTCTCAGAAAAAAGGTCCTAAAAGAAAAAAACATTAACACGGAATAGCACAACTTGATGACATTATCAAATTATGTTTCACCATGTCTATGATGTTTTTTTCAGACATCCATTTCTAGGAAACACAGAATGGGGGAACTTTTTTTTTTATCATGTCCACACAACATTTCTAAGATATATTAATGATATAGTTGAAAATGGGTGGTTCAGATTAAAGCTCGATCTCTGATACGTGCTGGGCTTTTGTGGCATGGCCAACAAGCACTATGCTAACTGTCAGACAGCACATGGCGTGTTGGGTGCTGTCAGTGACTGAAATGTTTATATTATGTTGGCGGATCACCCCAGTGTGTATGTAATAATGCTACATCCATGGAGCCACTAGGGCTGTGTTCGAGAGCCGCATGCGGCTCCTGAGCCGCAGGTTGCTGACCCCTGGTATAGTGCTTTCATTTGAGTTTGGCCTCATGATGATGTAATCAATGCACCCTGCTTTGTATAATCTCTCCTCTTCTTCAGTCTTCAGTTACAAATTCACATTTCCACTTTGTTTATAATGTCCACCATTGTTGATTTTCCAAGTTGACATGGAATTTAAACAAGCCTGATTTTATCTGGCATTATAATGACTCTACTATTAAATATCCTCCATATCAGCACCCCCACCACCTCAGGACATTGTGGCACTGCAGCTAAAGTGTCCAAAATGAAATGACAAGGACTGATTATATCAGCGGTGATTGAGGCTAGAAATGACCTTGAGGGACAAATAAAATATGATATTAAGTATTAAAAACAATGGGCCTCATGCGCCAACCGTTCTTAAGATGTTCTTAAGAGGAAATTTGTTCTTAGGCACACTTAAGAAGTTTTTAAGAACATTTTGGGATCCCTCAATGTTTTCTTAGCTGTGATTTGTTCGTAGGTAAGAACAAAATGTACGCACACTGAGGAGGACTCTTAGGGTGCCTTTTTTGTTCTTAAATGCAATCTGAAAAGAAAAGGGAAAACAGCGCCCTCTACAAGATGTGTAAAGTCTGGTCTAGGGACCTCAAGGGTCCATGAGGACATTCCAGGTGGACCACAGCAAACATTTTACCACTCTTAATCCCATTTTATACTTTGAAAATAGCTCATCTACCAGGTCACAGCACATTCCATTGCTTTTGTAGATCAGATATTTGATAAATCTTCAAAACAAAAAGTATTTTTTGTGCCACCCATAACCCCCCACCATACCCACCTCATAACCCCCCCCACCATGCCCCCCCTTAACCCCCCCACCATACCCACCTCATAACCCCCCCCCCACCATGCCCCCCCATAACCCCCCCACCATACCCACCTCACAACCCCCCCACCACACTCACCTCATAACGCCCCCCCACACCATGCCCCCCATAACCCCCCCACCATACCCACCTCATAACGCCCCCCCACCATGCCCCCATAACTCCCCCACCATACCAAACCTACCTCATAACCCCCCCACCATACCAAACCTACCCCATAACCCCCCCACCATACCAAACCTACCTCATAACCCCCCCACCATGCCCCCCATAACCCCCCACCATACCAAACCTACCTCATAACCCCCCACCATACCCACCTCATAACCCCCCCCCCCCCCCCCCCCCCCGCCATAACCACCTCATGACCCCCTACCATACCCACCACCCCCCCTTATCCCCATACACCCCCACCCACTAGCAATTGTCCCTTCATACCCATATCCACTACTGCAAATAACATGGGTATTGTGCTAATTTCAGCCATTTTAGCCTTTATTTCTCTGTGTGAGGTCCTGTGTTCTGAGTGCTGCAATCACACACAGGTGTGACTGGAGTCATGCAAAACCACACCCACCTGGGTAAAGCACAGGAAGGAGAGGGAATTCCCAATGCCTTATATGGGAATCGGTGGGTGGTTCCCTATGGTAATTAGGATGCAAATTAAGACAGGTGGGGCGTCTACCTATGATAATTTGAAGGAACTGGCACATCCCTTCAACTTACAAGGGTTTGGATTCATCACCATAAGAACAAATTTTGCGAACAAAATGCCTACTTAAGAACGCTTCATGAATCGGACTGAACTTCTCTTAGAAATTCTCTTAGGAAGAAATCTAAGAGGAAAATGTAAGAACTTATTGGCGCATTAAAAACAATATTATTTGCACTTTAGTATACATTAGAGATGTTGTATGGAGATAATAATAATAATAATAATGGATTGCATTTTTATAGCGCTTTTCTATGCACAGCGTGTATACTCAAAGCGCTTACAATGGTCCATTCATTCATACATTGGGAAGTAGAGCGGCGAACAGTCAACGCCAGCATCCCCACTTCCCACATTCATACACCAGTGGTGGCAACCACTGGAGGCAAGGTGGGGTTCAGTGTCTTGCCCAAGGACACTTCGACATGTAGACAGGAGGAGCCGGGAATCAAACTGCCGACCACTGGATCATTGGCCGACCTGCTCGACCTCCTGAGCCACAGCCACTGCCGAGATAATAAAAACGTCCCCCCAGTCTGGCTTTCCTAGAAATGGAGGTCTGAAGAAAATCATGGTGAAACACAACTTGATGACATCATCATCATCAAGTTGTGTCTCACCATGTAAATGTATTTTTATACGACCTATTTTTGAGAGCGTACAAATGGAAACAACTATTAGAGTCCATTTGGTTCCATTTGTATGCACTTTTATTTACTGTCAGAAAGTAGCTCATATGTCTACTGTGAATTTTTATCAAACAAATGCTTTGTAAATAGAAAGAAGATAATTCAACATTTCCATACAGCTGCAATGTTGGTGAGTTTAACATTGTTTAATACGAGCAAATCGCAGAAGAGTATTCTTGTTATTGGGGAGTCGATAGATTCAGCCCAATTATAGATCTAGGGTTGTATTGCGGCTAATGAGACAGTAGAGTTTCAAACTGATGCTCTTTATTTGCACCAAAGAAGCACTGTGAAACTGTAGATAAACATAACGTAATATATAATTAGCATTAAGCTGAAAATACAAAAGGTCAAACTTATGGCAGTATTGACAAGAATAAAATATTCAAACTGGACAATAAGTAAATCATACCATTTAACAGTACACATGAGCCATCATTAGCACTATAAAATGGCATGGAAATGAACCTTGAATCCAAGCATGACAAAACACATTTGTTGCATTCCCTTCGTTATGGCATCAAAGTGTTTCCAAAATGACCTTTTTAACTACATTTAATATATACACAAACTCTTGATACTCTTACATATTGTCCTCACAAACCTCATTCTGCCTTCCAAAGAGTGTGAAAAAAAGAGTGCAAGACAAAAGTTTGTTAGGAACTGTCTGATGCCATCTTGCCTTTTGAATGAACTCTCACCTATCCCACAACACCTTCTGCTGAACCAAAGAATACCATGAGGACATGCAGGGCAACTCTGCCACCCGGTGGACATTTTTAGAGCATACTCAACCCAAACTGCTTAGAATGAGAGACCCCAGTAACCATGGCTATGACCTAGAGACAAAACCTATTCAGAAATCGGAAAAAAATATTTTAATTCTGAATGTTTGTTTGGTGTTTACATGGCCATTTCTATTCTGATGACTGGAATTGACGCCTTCATTCCAAATAGATTTTGTGCATGTACACTAAGTCATTGTTACAAATGGAAAAGACTGAAAATAGCAAAATATAAGCCATAACAATTAGCAAATGGTTGGTGGTCATTTACATGAATTAAAGGGGAACTCCACCCACTTTTAACTTTTTTTCTGAGAGTGTAGAAATGCAGCCAAATGAACCCGAACAGGTTAATTTGGCTCCATTTGTACACTTCAGACCTCCATTTCTTGGGAACAAAGAATGGGGGAACTTTTTTTATCATGTCCACCCAGCACCTCTAGGGTATACTAATGACTGAATGTTGAAAATGGGTGGACTTCCCCTTTAGCATGTGGTTCGCGGTGAGGGTTAATCTTTCAGAGCCAAATAGCCAATATTAAAAAAAGAACTATAAGAGTTCAGGGTTAAAGGTCATAGGCCTAAAGGTCACCTGCAGTAGCCTGATGCAGAGTTCCGGCTGGGCATTCTCCATGTTGGCCTCCGGGTGGGCGTCGGCCTCCTGCTTTGGACCGCTGGTCACATGACCCTTCACCGCCTCCCACTGCCGCCTGGCTGCCATGGCGACCGTCGTAGCAGAGACCTATAGATGACAGATGCAAACATTCAGCAGAATTAATACATTCATGCATTCGACATGCAATATATGCAAGAAAACAACAACAACATAATACTGCCTCAGTGTGTGTGTGCGTCTGTCTGTCTGTCTGTCTGTCTGTCTGTCTGTCTGTCTGTCTGTCTGTCTGTCTGTCTGTCTGTCTCATTCCCTGGGATACAATAGCATCTCACAGAGAGACCATTGTTTACCAGACATCCACACCCACACAATTAAACCACACACACACACACGCACGCACACACGCACACACGCACCCACACCCACCCACCCACACACACACACACACACACACACACACACACACACACACACACACACACACACACACACACACACACACACACACACACACACACACACACACACACACACACACACACACACACACACACACACACACACACACACACATCCGATGAGGCAGTAGAGAGTTTACCCACAATGCCACAAATTATTATTGTAGGACAGAGGGCAGTTTGCAGCATCACGGGACATTTCAGTCGCTAGTAGGCCTATGCACACTGTCTGAAAGCATGTTTAATGAACACTGTCAGAATTTATGGGTCGAATGCAGCTTCCCGGAAAAGCTTGCAGTCGGCAAAAATTCAAGAAGTATTCAAAAAAACTTGTCGCGTGACACAGTGCATGAACTTTTCATGGTCTACACAGTTCACTGCAGCTTTGCCTTGGCTGTTATTAAACACATGTCGTACACAAAAGCAGCTTTGATTCAGAATGTCACGTAAATGACCAGGTGGACATGGAATTTAAACACATGCTTCACTCAGGTACAATTACCTTTACACTGAGCACCGTCTCAGTAATAACAAACAATAGGCCTGTCAAGGTAAATGTAATTCAATTTATTTTTTCAATTCATTGTCTGGCTTCCTCTACACTTCTCTCTGGGGAAAAATGAATGGGTGATTTTTCAGTGGGTTCAGAAATGTGGGACAGTCCCACATTTACAAGACTTTGCAAGCATCCCACAAATTGAGACCTTGCCCCACTTTGCGAATGGCAGCCATCAGCTCTCCTAGTGTTCAAAGGCCCCGACCCTAATAGTTGAGGCTCTTTCATTGTCCCTTTTCCTCCAAGATTTGTAAGCCTGCTAAAATAATTATCCCCCTTAGGCTACAGCACCCAGTCGGTCATACCACCCATGACTGAAATTAGCTTTCCAAAAGCTTGATGGATGGGGTTAAATAAAAAATTATCGGCACTATAACTAATTAAATATTACATATTTCTCTAATATTACTCTAATGTTACTCTAATATTATTAACTTTTCCCACAAAAGTAAAAATATTACTCTGCCAAAATGTGTAATAATAATAATATGTTACTCTGCCAAACACAACTCATTACTTATTACTTTTGAGCTTGTTGTTGCATGTGAAAATAGTACATATTTACAAGCTATCACCAGATAACAACAGCGGTAGTTTGTAGATTCTAATCCACCACAGCATTATGCACAGATGGCACTATAAGTTATCGCAGTTGTCACAAATTGTCACTAAACAGATTGTGTTGTACATCTCTATTCATTTGCAGGTAGGAAAATGGGACATGGAAAATAAATAGTGTAATATATAACTCATTATTCTTTGATGCAAGTAATAAGTAATGTAATATTATTACTTTTTAGAAGGGATCCTAAGTAACATTGAATTAAGGACTACGATCAAATCACATCATGACATAACAGCAAGAAGTTTCTACCCCCGTCCCGTCCTCCCTGTCCCACACAAGTGATTACTTCTGTCCCACTGACAAACAGTTTGGATTGGGTCACCCTGGCATCAGTGGGACAAAGTCTCCTCAAAATCAAACAAAGAATGAGCAGAAGAGCACGTTTTTACAAACAAACTGGGGTCTGTACTACTGTGCTATAGTCTCTACTGTGTGTAGTCTAAAACTCATGTAGTATTAAGCTGTTGGTGTATACAGTAGTCCGTACTTACTGCGCAATAACAAAGCTGTTGTCGATGCTCATGCAGCGTTATGGATTCTGGAAAATGCTTCTATTTATGAGTTCTGCTGCTGCGGTACCAGCCCTCTGCCTGGATCACCATCTGAACACACCCTCTGTGTGTGTGTGTGTGTGTGTGTGTGTGTGTGTGTGTGTGTGTGTGTGTGTGTGTGTGTGTGTGTGTGTGTGTGGTGTGTGGGGGTGTGTGTGTGTGTGTGTGTGTGTGTGTGTGTGTGTGTGTGTGTGTGTGTGTGTGTGTGTGTGTGAGTGTGCTAGGGAAGTTCAATCACAGCTAAGCATAATATGGGTATAATGGTTAGACAAACCTCTCCACCAATAGTTTTCCTACTTTGACTTAATAATGTATACATTTCATTCCATCAAGTCAACTATGTGTTGGAACGGAAACCCTCTTCAACATTCAAACTGTTAAAGGTAGGGGAAGTGATTGCACTTTTGTCAGATATCACCCCATTTTCTGTTAAAATGCTCTAATAAGTTGTGCAGACCATATATGGAGTTTCCCCCTCCCCCACATTAGCAGAGGAGCTAACAAAAGTTCCCCAGATGGAGGGTGAATTCTCCTCCAATCAGGATTGAGCAGCAGGTTCACATAGTGTAGCTACTCTTGGGCGCCCCTAGTGCACCAGGCTGGTACTACACAATGAATTTCAAATCACTTACCCTACCTTTAATAAATAAACAGATAGATAGATAGATAGATAGATAGATAGATAGATAGATAGATAGATAGATAGATAGATAGATAGATAGATAGATAGATAGATAGATAGATAGATAGATAGATGATCATATCTATAGATCATGCTTACCTTTGAAAGAGCGTGCAGGGGTTTGGCTCTGATATTCTGGTTGAAGCCTCCCTTGGCGTGGGTGACACGCGCCACCTAAATCGAGGCCAAGACAAGACCAAGACCTAGAGGGGTCGAGGCCAAAACCAGACAGAGACAATCACAGACTTGGTCAAGGCGAGATCAAGACGAGGCTAGTACCTAGAAGGGTCGAGAACGAGACCAAGACCAACACCTAGAGGGGTCAAGACCGAGGCCGAAGCCAAAACTTAGAGAGGTCGAGGCCAAAAAGCCAATTTTGATTGTTCTGTAGTAATAATACAACTTAACACATTATAGAGACTCTAGTTATTACTGTACAATACTAACTGTTGGATTATGGACTGCGATATGCACATCATCATCGGTGGGTGTTGTTTATTGCGTGCATGCTTTTCGTGCACACACCCGTGATGTATTACAGACCTCAATCCTGTGAGCTTTTTTCTCGCTATCGGACAGAATCAGTCATCGATTTCATGTCTATATCTGTGCTTGTACCAAAAGACTAAATCTCCATTAGAATCTACATTAGGGAAGTGGAACAACAATCTCCTGGACTGGCCATAGGGAGTGGGTCTACCGGGAGCTCTCCCGGTGGGCCGCGACCATCGGGGGCCACGCTAAAAAATAATGATAATAATAATAATATAGGCCTGTATTGTAGCTTACCTGTATCGGTGAGTGGCAAATAAACCCTGTTCTATCTTGGATTCTTTTGCCACCATCATTCTTGTGACTGAGAGCAGCAAAGGCTTGTGTAGGTCTCTGTTGGTTTGTATAATTTATTTTGTTCTGTAAAAATGGCGGCATTATGTTTTGTTTGTGTGTGCTGACAGAGCGGGGCTGTGTGTATGCTGTTTATGCTGGGCCAATCTGGGTCAAATTCGTGCAAATTAAATGGGCCGGTCTGGGCCAAATTCACGCATGGGCCGAATTTTTGTCCCAGTCCAGCTCTGGGGGCTTCAATCTGTCAAAGAATGCCAACCTGCCTGGCTGTCTGTCATAGCCTGCCCTACTATACAGTATGTCAAAAAGTGGTTTGGGATAGAACATTGTGTGCAGGATGGCAGCATAGCCTCTAGGTGGTGCTATAGCAAAGGACTTCACACTAGACTGCAGGTTCCCAAAATGTTTCCATTTGAACCCCCAAAGCCCATCTAGCCACAAGTACAGTACAATACAACTACCCAGCTCTGTTAATTCATTCATTTATGTTCATAGAGACATTTTCACATTCATCTCAATGGTCTTACGTTTTACGGAGTAATTATATCCCTTGACTTCAGTGTTCAAAGTGTGAGCTTCCAAAACCGCCGTTGTGGCAGAAGGCACAAACTGTACATTACACAACCAGAAAATCGCATTCCCAAGCCCTACATGTCACAGGAGGCTGCCTGCTACTGCTATAGAGTCACTGGATGGTAACTCCAAGGTTGCCGGTTTGAACCCGGACTCCCCCAAAGTTAGTGTCGATGTGTCCCTGTCTGAGCAAGACATTTAACCCCTAAATGCTCCTGATGTGCTGCTTCTGCCTTGCATGGTTTGGTTTCTTTCACGGTGAATGTGATGCACAATCTATGTGAAGTGCTATATAAATGCACCATTTACCCTTATACTGTACATGATGACTTCAAGCACTTATTGATTTTTCCATCAAACAACTATGACATGCCCAACATTGGTAGGTGGGGGACTTGGTTTAGTATGCTGTTTTAAATTAAACCAAGACATGTCTCCATTAATGTCCCTGTGCTGTTATGACGTGTGGATGCATCATGGACAGTATTGCTCTTAGTTGTACTAATGTTTATTGTGTGTTACTGAGTAGACTATGGCCTGATTGGAAACTAACATAGAGGCTGGGATGTTAAAGTGTTAAAGTAACAGATTAAAGTGCAACTGTGTTTAGGTAAGAAGTTGAATCATGTGGCTGAGATGTGAAGGGGGTGGGGCTTGGTCGGATCACACACCTTTGATATTGTCACTGTATGTCCAAAAACCTTCATTGTGTAGTAGTTATAAGAGATATCCCTGGTGGTCTAGTAGCTAGGATTCAGAACTTGTTTAACATCTGGGAAGTGAACTCTGGTCTCCCATGTGAAAGTCCAACTTCTTAACCAGTACACTACAGGGACATCCCTGTGGACCATTGCAGATATAGGCTGTTAGACACTCTCACCGCTGCAGGTTCAATTCCTGGCCAGGGAAATACTGTAGTTGCTTAGTGCATCCTGAGCTGTGCTACAGTATATTGACCAGAGAACTGGTTCTACAAATGTCTTCTATACATTCAAAACACACAGGCACACTGAAATAATAATAATAGTGAATGAACTAAAAGTGAGTCCATTTTATAACAGAAGTTTTGTTCTAGCTGTCTCAGCAGTTCAAAGAGCAGGTTTGTCCAGAATGCAGCAGGCCCGCCAAGCTCTGAGACAGCAGGACAACTTGTACCTTTACGAGGGTGTTCTGTACCCCGTCGTCATGAGCCCAGAGGTGCACCTCCAAGCTTGAGTATTTATCTATGTGAGCCGCGACATGGCAGGGCGGTAGAGTGTTATGTTTGACGGGCGAAGGTGGGCTGGACCTTTTTTTATCTAACAGCTCAGTGGCCTTGTGGTTAGAGTGTCTGCCCTGAGACTGGGAGGTTGGGGTTCTACTCCCGGATGGATCATACCAAAGAGTGGGACCCAATGCCTACCTGCTTGGCAGGTAGGCATTAATTAATTTGAAAAGTAGGCTTGATGTACTGTGCAATGAAATACTCATACTCATAAACTTCCTGAAGGGGTGACAGTGGCTCAGGGGTAGAGTCACCGGATGGCAACCGCAAGGTTGCCAGTTTGATCCCAGGCTACTGCACAGTTAATGTCAAAGTGTCCTTGAGCAAGACACTGAAGTAGGGGTTCAGTGCTCCTGATGTGCTAGTAGGTACCTTGCATGGGTTTCCACTGCCATCAGTGTATGAATGTGTGGGTGAATGTGATGCACAAGCTATGTAAAGCACCTTGGATAAAGGCGCTATATAAATGCACCATTTACTATGTGAAAAAATATATAAATATTTAATTAGGGGTTAATTTTGCCAAACGGAAACACTGGGCCTTCTTGGGTTCATTATGTTACACTGTGTTACATTATATAAATAACTCGTCTTTAGTGCCTGGTATCTAATCATATCTATCAGACAATGTTCTTCTTTCATCACTGATGATGACTTTCCTTTGTGAATAATGAATTTAACTAGTGATGACTTTCAATAACTTTAACTATTTTCAGTGATTTTCAACTGAATTATGACCCCACCACCCCCACCCCCACCCCCCCACACACACACACACGCGCACGCACACACACACACACACACACACACACACACACACACACACACACACACACACACACACACACACACACACACACACACACACACACACACACACACACACACACACACACACACACACACACACACACACACACAGGGTTATTTTGCTCAGAGAAAGGGATAGTAGATCATTGACCTGGCTGTAGATGTTTTCACATTTAGAGCAGAGAAAGTTGAAATGAATTGAAGACAATTTGGAAATAATGTGTTACAATTTAAGACAGACTGAAGTGGAAAGATAAATAACTTTAAAAACATGCACATTTTATGCTGACAATCTGTGTTCTCAGATCAGTGAAGTGAATGCATACTGAAAGAAAGGAGGAAGGAAATATTGTTTTCTTAATGTTTAATGGAGAAAAATAATGTTTTTGCCCATCTCAGTTAAATAATACAATTTCTAAAGGCCCATTTTAATCTCATGGGGAATATCACACCAGGACAACACTATTCCTCTTTAAACAGCCGATTACAGTACATTAAAAAATGTACACAGCCGCTGTCTCCAAAGTCAGGACATGAATCCATGTCTTATCAACGCACATGGTGGAGTTCTCAGGTGGTCCTTGACACCATTTAGTTTCCAGTACATGGTTTGGTGACGTGTCTAGTGTTCGTGGACAAGCAGGGAGAGTACTGTATATAAAAAGTTGCACAGTTGATAGTGACTACAGTATATGCTCGAGGATGAAGCGCTGTGTGACTTTGATTATTTTACTGTTCCGTGTGTCTGGGGCAGCCGGGGCTCCGGGAGAGAACGGACCGGTCAACCAGAGACAGATCGATGCTGAACCAGGTTCCCTCTTAACACCCGACCTCTGGGGAGAGCTGAAAGAGCTTAGAGACATGGTGGTGGTGCAACAGGAGAAGATGAGGAGCATGGCTTTATACTAGAAATAGTCCAGTAAACGAAGTGAAAAAATATACTGAGGTTGGACAAAATTGCATTATTTTGTTTCTCAACTGATTCTGACTGGAAATTAGGTCTACTCTCCAGAAAAAAATTGTTCTCCGTGATCAGCTCACTGCTAGTACCCCAAATTCACTCAAATCCAAGATGGCCGCCACTCAGGCCACTGGGGTACCAAATGCCAAATATGTGCATATCTTCCAAACTATTAGGGCTAGAAATGCAAACAAAGTGTCTAATCATATGTTTTTCAGGTCAGGGAGTCCATTTGTCATGGTATTATTTGTCTAGATATCACCCATTTACACATTATTCATTATACATTATACACATTATAAAACGCATTATTCTCACCCTTTCATTTAAAGGCAAAGGTTGAACAAAATTGCATTATTTTGTTTCTCAACTGATTCTGACTGGAAATTAGGTCTACTTTCCAGAAAAAAAAAAGTTCTCCGTGATCAGCTCACTGCTAGTACCCCAAATTCACTCAAATCCAAGATGGCCGCCACTCAGGCCACTGGGGTACCAAATGCCAAATATGTGCATATCTTCCAAACTATTAGGGCTAGAAATGCAAACAAAGTGTCTAATCATATGTTTTTCAGGTCAGGGAGTCCATTTGTCATGGTATTATTTGTCTAGATATCACCCATTTACACATAATTGCAATCGTACTGTAGATTTAAAGGCAAAGGTTGAACAAAATTGCATTATTTTGTTTCTCAACTGATTCTGAGTGGAAATTATGTCTACTATACAGAAAAAAATTGTTCCCTGTGATCAGCTCACTGCTAGTACCCCAAATTCACTCAAATCCAAGATGGCCGCCACTGGGGTACCAAATGCCAAATACTGTATGTGCATATCTTCCAAACTATTAGGGCTAGAAATGCAAACAAAGTGTCTAATCATATGTTTTTCAGGCCAAGGAGTCCATGTGTCATGGTATTATTTGTCTATATATCACCCATTTATAAATAATTTCAATCGTACTGTAGATTATGGGCAAAAATGCATTATTCTCACCCATTAATTACAACGTAAAAGGCAGAGGTTGAACAATATTGTATCATTTTATTTCTCAACTGATTCTGACTGGAAATTAGGTCTACTATCCAAAAAAAATGTTTACCCTGACCAGCTCACTGCTAGTACCCCAAGTTCACTCAAATCCAAGATGGCCGCCACTGCAGGTACCGAATGCTAAAAATGTGCATATCTTGCAAACTTTTTGGGCTAGACATGCAAACAAAGTGTCTAATCCTATGTTTTTCAGGTCCATGAGTCATGGTATTATTTGTCTATATATCACTCATATCACCTGTACTGTAGATTATGGGCAAACGACGCATTATTCTCACCTATTAATTCAAATTCAGAGGTTGAACAACATTTCATTTTTCAACTGATTCCGACAGAACATTAGTTCTACTAGCCAGGTTAAAATATCTACCCTGATCTGCTCACTGCTAGTACCCTAGATTTGCATTAATCCAAGGCAAGTGCACATGATACTGTAAAATTTGTTGAAACAGGGCCGCCGTGAGAAGGCTCAGCACTGCTAGCCCCATGATTGTTGTTTTTTTGTGTTATACTTTTTGTTTGTTGTGATACATCTTGTCTGGTAGGTGAGGGTGAGGGTCTATATGGTTTTGTGACAGATAAGATAATGTAGAACTTAATCCAACATCCTAAGAGCATAGTGATCCAGAGACAATGTTATCTGTTCACGGTATCATTGGACACAGTCTAATCATGTAGAAGTTCTTCACTGTTCACTCCAGCATTGACGTGGGTAATTCCCTTGCACTGACCACAAGTCAGGGTGCACAGCAGTCCATTCTTAGGTCAGGAACAGCTGACAACTACTAACTGGCCAAGGCAGTTGCATTTGACTAGCTTCAGCAAAGACGCTGGAACAGCATCCCTCTGCATCCACACTGGCTTGAACTAGTCCACATGCTGGCCCTTGTAATGCAGCCAACCCCACTCGGTTTCATCAAGAATATTCCCTTGGCAGTTCTGTATCTGATGGTACACTTGGTAACTATTGTACATGGCTGCATTACAAGTAGGTGGGAGAGATTCAGGAGGCAGGTAGACCAACCTGGACTTGGCTGATCTTTCAAAGTCAAGGCTATTTCCAGGCTTACAGTTGTATATGACTTCTAGAGAGGTCTGGCCATGCTTGTTGTCATCATCATGGCTTTGATTTGGCCTCATGATTAAGTCGGCAGCATCATTGAGCTTGTTGCATATGCTAGATGATCCTGCAGTATCCCAATGTTGAGGATCTTGATGGATGTCTGTAGGAAGATGGTATGATGTCTGCGACTGAAATGGTGCAGCAGGACTAGCAGGTCTGTGTCATCCCCAACTACTGCCACTGATCTCTGATCTCCTCTCGGCCACTGTACATGCTGTTGACACAATGTTGTAGTCAGCACCACCAGCAGTATGGTAGAGAAAGCTGGAGTTGAACTCCAGCTTTCTCCAGCTCACTGCCAATGAAGTACAGCAACCTCTGCTTATTCCTGAGGTTTGCGATGAAGGCCTTTTTCTTCATGGTCAGCTGCATTTCTGGCTTATAGTCAGCACAGGGAGTGATACAAAATCAAGGCCATATGGCATAGGGAAGGTCATGGCAATGAGCAAATGCAACCAGCTCAATGATGCTGGCGACTTAATCATGAGGCCAAATCAAAGCCATGATGATGTCAACAAGCATGGCCAGACCTCTCTAGAAGTCCTATACAACTTGAAAGAGCAGCCAGGTTCAGTAACAAGGCTGCTGTGCACCCAGATTTGTGGTCAGTGCAATGGAATTACCTGTGTCACTGGTGGAGTGAACAGTGAAGAGCTTCTACATGATTAGACTATGACCAATGATACAGTGAACAGATAACAGGGTCTCTGGATGGCTATGCTCCTGGGATGTTGGATTAACTTCTAGATTATTTTATATGCGTCAAAAAAACATATAGACCCTCACACTCGCACCTACCACACAAGATGCATAACAAATATTATAAAACAACAAAGACAAGAACTGTTTCCACAAATGTTATACAGGTACAGTAGTACCATGTAGACTTCCCTGGGATTCATCCAAATTTAGGGTATTAGCAGTGAGGGTAGATATTTTATCCTGGCTCGTAGACATAATGTTCTGTCAGAATCAGTTAAAAAATAAAATAATACAACCTCTCTTTTAGTTAATGGGTGAGAATAATGCATTTTTTGACAATAATCTACAGTACGGGAGATATGGGTCATATATAGAAAAATTATACCATGACACATGGACTCCTTGACCTGAAAAATATAGGATTAGACACTTTGTTTTCATTTCTAGCACATTTATGGCATTTGGTACCTGCAGTGGCGGCCATCTTGGATTTGAGTGAATTTGGGGTACTAGCAGTGAGCTGATCACGGAGAACTTTTTTTTTCTGGAGAGTAGACCTAATTTCCAGTCAGAATCAGTTGAGAAACAAAATAATGCAATTTTGTTCAACCTTTGCCTTTAAATGAAAGGGTGAGAATAATGCGTTTTTGCCCATAATCTACAGTACGATTGCAATTATGTGTAAATGGGTGATATCTAGACAAATAATACCATGACAAATGGACTCCCTGACCTGAAAAACATATGATTAGACACTTTGTTTGCATTTCTAGCCCTAATAGTTTGGAAGATATGCACATATTTGGCATTTGGTACCCCAGTGGCCTGAGTGGCGGCCATCTTGGATTTGAGTGAATTTGGGGTACTAGCAGTGAGCTGATCACGGAGAACAATTTTTTTCTGGAAAGTAGACCTAATTTCCAGTCAGAATCAGTTGAGAAACAAAATAATGCAATTTTGTTCAACCTTTGCCTTTAAATGAAAGGGTGAGAATAATGTGTTTTTGCCCATAATCTACAGTACGATTGCAATTATGTGTAAATGGGTGATATCTAGACAAATAATACCATGACAAATGGACTCCCTGACCTGAAAAACATAAGATTAGACACTTTGTTTGCATTTCTAGCGCTAATAGTTTGGAAGATATCCACATTTTGGCATTCAGTACCTGCAGTGGCGGCCATCTTGGATTTGAGTGAATTTGGGGTACTAGCAGTGAGCTGATCACGGAGAACAATTTTTTTCTGGAGAGTAGACCTAATTTCCAGTCAGAATCAGTTGAGAAACAAAATAATGCAATTTTGTTCAACCTCTGTCTTTTGTTTACTGGACTAAAAGCAATGGTACCATATAACAGAAGTAATGGTACCAGTAGCAGTGTTACATAGCATAGAGCAGAACACTCTATAAAGTTTATAGAGTGTTCTGCTCTATGCTATGTAACACTGCTATTGGTACCATTACTTTATAGAGTGCCCTGATCTATAAAATGTAACACTGGTACTGGTACCATTACTTTATAGAGTGTTTTGGTCTATGCTATGTAACACTGTTATTGGTACCATTACTTTATAGCATGGGTCTCCAACGTGTAGCTCGCGAGCTACCGGTAGCTCGTTGGTTGCTTTTGGGTTGCTATGAATGATATGAAAAGCATGACCTGAAATGCATTGCAACTCTTTCCCTATGTCATTCAACATACAAACGTATGCCCACTCGAGCGTAACTAGGCCTACGTCAATACGCCCAGAATTAGGGTGACCAGATCCCAACTCACCAGATGTGGGACAAACAGTGTGTTTGTGTGGGACAATGTGGGACACATGCGGGGTCGTGTCGGACTGTCGCACAAATGAATAAATAGTACCCAATTTAGGTGTTTCTACTCTTCCCTTCACATACCACCACTATAGTTTGCCATTTGTTTCATCCACTAATAAGAGGCACTTAACAGAAATGTTTTTAAATGAACCATTTAGTGGACATTTACCTACAAACAATACACCTGGACAATATAACTGGACCAGGGCCAAAGCAACCAATAACAAACTAATAAAGACATATTAATCAATGTATCTTTCTCCTAACAAAGACAACTACTGCAAGTCTGAAATTGTGGAGGCACACAATGAATGAAATAAATCACCAGAAACATAAATAAAAGTTTGATTAGCATTGGAGCCATCAAATTGTGAACAAATGTGTCTGTCATAGCAGCATGAACAGGCTATGCACTTTTAGGTTTTGTCCATCACAAACCAAATGGACCCTTATGGGTCCATTCTGGTTTCATTTTATGCTCTCAAAGAGTTACAGATATACAAGGGTCCATTTGGTTGCCAATGGTCCTTTCTAGGAAGGAAGGAGGAAAAATGGTGAAAAAGGGTTTTACTTTTATCTCTGGTGCCTGTCAAGTGTCAACCAATTTCACACCAACTCACCAGCACTTTCACTAATTTTGGCGCTAGGGGGGTCTGGAAAAAAAGCTAAATATAGCGACAAATGCGTCAAGTTGGCAACACTGGTAAACAGAAGATAGTTTAGCTGCCGTTACCTTGTCTGTGTTCGAATCTTGTTTTGGTCGAGCAAGACGTTGCTTGTGAGTCTCACATTGTATTCACCCCCCTGTGTCACTGCACAGTGCAGACATCACAGTAAACTCTGTCAGAATTGCATGTCACTGGTTTCACCCAGGAATACATGGTCTCCCAGTCCTTATTACTATATTTACTTTTTTTAGTTTCGTTCAGCTCCTCCTTGTTTCTTTTCTTTCATGTATTCATTCATTGCAACGCACGAAGCTAACACGTTGTGAGACAGTGCTGTTGTGTTGTGGTGGGGTGGCGTTTACTTTACTAGTAGGCGCATTGATTTCCCAACACGGAGTATTCAAACTCCAGCTTGTCCCTATACAGGCCATTCAAACTTGGACACCTCAATGTCGCGCCGCTTCTACCGAGAATACAGACGGAGTTACCCATCTCCGTTCACTTCATGGGGTCAGTCCAATGGCGGCTCTTCTACATAGACTTCTATGGGAACAGGGACAGCAAATAAAACCGTCTCTCTCACACAAACACACACACGGCCCGCACCTTTCCCATTTGGACAGGCTTCGCTGCTCACAGGCAGGCTGCCGCGGATCAGTGTTGACCCAATATTTAGCGAATTTGCGCAAATTATGAAAACTACAGCTTGTCAATCAAAATGCGGGACAAATTCTCAATCGGCGGGACGCCTTAAAAGACAGCGAAATGCGGGACAATCCCGCACAAATCGGGACATCTGGTCAGTCTACCCAGAATACGCCTATCAGTAATAGGCTACGTCAGTCGTCTTCAGGTCAAATCAAATCCAATCAAGGCAAAGACAAATCTGTCAGTGACATGATTAGTGCTGTGAAGGCCTTCAAAGCAAAAGTCTCATTTTACATGCTGCAGGTAAAAAACAAGCATTTTCCTTCAATGAGGAGAGTTGGAAAACAATGCAGAGGCAGCTGATGTGTTGGATGTGGATAAATATTGTGACCTACTGTCCAAGCTTGGGCAGGAATTTGAGGACAGGTTCAAAGATTTTGGTGAACTGGAGCCCTGTGTGGCATTCATTGCTAACCCTTTAATGGAGGTAGATGTGAGTGTAATATCAAGGCAGATGGCTGACATGTTCAATGTCAATGCATTTGAAATGGAAATGGAGATTATTAATCTCCAAAATGATGTGCAGCTAAAAGCACAACAGAATTCACAACATTTCTGGGCGTTTGTGGACCCATAGAAATATAATAATATTCACCAAGCAGCCCTGAAAGTGAGTGCTTTGTTTGGCTCTACTTATCTTTGTGAATCTGCATTCTCTGATATGAATGTGATCAAATCCAAATTCAGAACTAGGCTGACTGATGATCATTTGAATGACTCTATAAAAGTGAACCTGAGTGGACCCCATCGTTTAAATGTCTTGCGGAGGCCATGCAGTGCCAGGCATCTCATTAGAGGAGAATGCAAAAATGTGAATGCACTTTTTTAAAAAAAAGCTAAAAGTGAAGTAGCTCTCGGCCCCTCAGATTTTTTCAAAGTAGCTCTAAAATGAAAAAACGTTGGAGACACCTGCTTTATAGAGTGCCCTGATCTATAAAATGTAACACTGCTACTGGAACCATTATTTTAAATTGTGTGTTGGTCTACTGGTATATAGGACAAGTTATAATTCCAGCTTTAAGAGTCTACTGTCTAGAATATCATGTCATATCAACCACAAGGTTTCAATTCAGACATTAGAATTGAGATACATTAGTGAATTTAAATATTGCATTATATTTTACTCTGCATGATGTCATTTTTAATAATTGATCCAGGCAGATGACTGTTTGCTGGCAACATGTAATTTCTTATGGTATCAACTTTACTTATTTGTGAAATAGTCAGCAAATTCTTCTATCATGTGAATTTGCAACTCTAGTTCGGTAGCTTTTTTCTGTTAATTTGGTCACAGCATTTGATGTACGTTTTCAATATGCTTTGAACATAATCTTAAATAATCATGAAGTTTAAATTCCATTGAAATAATGTAACAATATGAATCTATGTTGCCATAGAAGCTGGTCCACAGACAAATAGTTCATTTTGGGGTCCTTGACATGGAAATGTTTGAGAAGCATTATTTTAATAAAGAGTCTCCATAATGTTTGTATCCATCCTGTCAATTAACACATTGCAAAGCATGTGTTAATTGGTTGTTGTTGGTTGTTCTATGTTTTACCGGTAAATAAAAACTATTGATGACTTTCCTGTCTGTATCACACAATATGAGTACAATATGGCTATGACTAAATATTTTGTACATTTAGGTCATCTAAATGATGCACTTAATTATCACATGAGATCATTGACATAGTGTTCCTTTTTACTAAGACATAGTGTTCCTTTTTACTATATATATATATATATATATATATATATATATATATATATATATATATATATATATATATATATATATATATATTATATATATATATATATATAGCGCTATGTAAGATTAAAAAATAAAAACATGAATAAACAAATGTGAGTACCAAAAATGAATAAAAAAATACAGTAGTATACTTTTACCATTGTTTGGTCTGCCTGTTCCTATGCCTGACAGTGCTGTAGACTGTCCCAAATGCTTAGGTATGTTGTCTTATGTTGAAAATGACTGCTACGGGCCTATCGGGCAGACCTACCCTATAGGGTAGGGGCCGGCGACCTTTTTGACATGAAGTCCCGAGTTTTCAATGTACAGTTTAGCCATTCAGACACTATGAATCCAGAGCGATTCACATTAAGAAAGAACAAGGTATAGTTATCATGAATCATGCTAATAATGTAAGAGTAGAATAGCTATCTATATCATGAATTTATGCATGCTATCGTGCTATGTTTACATATTGTTAAAGATCTCTAATAGTTATGGATCTTTAACAACCAGTCCTATTAAAATCCCCATGAAATGCTATAAGTCTACATAAACTGCTCTCAAAGACTGCTAGTTACATAATTTGGGGCTTTAGGTCAAGTATTGCGGCAAGTGCTAATTGGAGTCTGAAGTGCTCTGGGCTGAGATGGATGTCTGAAGAGGCGTGTTTTCAGATTACACATTGCAGTATTGATACTTTTACTCAAGTAAAAACATTGAGTACTAGCTTTTTCACCACTGTGTGTGTGTAGCCTAAACTAAAGTACCACATACAGATAGTCAGCATACACAGGCTTTATGATCTGAAACCCCGCCTTTCCAGGTTCACTTAATTTCATTTTGTGACTGTGCTTTTATTTTGTTTTTTCCTAATAAAGATATTCTTTGTTCTTATCCTTAGCTGTCCTCACTTAAAAAAAAAAGCTAAAATGATCTATTTCAATTGGTAATGCCATGCAGTTATATATTATTTCAGGGCTCAATTTAAACAGTATCACTTTAAAACAACAACTGATAACATTACACATCCACAGCAACTCTCTTCAGAACCAGGATATGCAACATTGGCAGATCTTATCAAAGCACATGTTGTAGTTCTCAGGGGTCCTTGACACCATTAGTGTACAATACACTACCTTTCCATGGTATAGCAGGGGCAGATGAAACATTTCCCAATTGGGGGGCAGGAGAAAATGGTACGGGTGCGGCTTCATCGCCGATGAAGTCGCACCCATACCATTTTCTTTTTTTTAATATATATTTTATCCCACGATTTTGTAACCCATTTTTTCACCCAGTGCCAATTCCTAATGTGATCCTGGGCTCTACACACCCTCCGCCAACCTGGGGAGGCAGCGGACTGGCCTCATGCTTCCTTCAATGCATGAGGAGTCCAAGCTACCTTCTTTTCACCTGACAGGGGGGAGTTTCCCTGGTTGGACGTAGCGCGTGGAAGGAACACGTTATTCCAACCAGTTCCAGTCCCCTCCATCAGGCGCCCCGGCTGGCCAGGGGGAGGCAGTTTAGAGTCCAGGATTACTGCATGTTTTTGTGAGGGTATCTACCCTAGGGGACACGGGGAGAACATGCAAACTCCACACAGATAGGCCCTTTCGTCAACCCCGCCTCGGGTATGGGCACTGATGACGTGGAGGAGCAGACACGCCGCCAGCACCCACAGCAGCGCCCCTAGCGGGAATCGAACCCAGGACCTTCTAGCTGTGAGGCGACAGCACTAACCACTGTGCCACCATGCCCCCACCCATACCATTTTCAGTTACAGGACTTTTATTAGGCAAGTATAACAATCAATAATAATCAGTTGTTGAAGTTGCAACAGACACACAGCATGCATATACTGTATAAGCTAAAGGTCTGACTCAGAGAGTTTTCTGTTTTGAATGATGAAATGCTGTTGTTTTAGTGATGCTGTAGTTAGTTAGTAGCCGTAGTAGTGGTTCATATGAGCACTTTAATTTGAAATATTGTGGGTTTCGCATGTCATCATGTTTGTTGAGGCAGTCAGGGCATTTAATGGGGAATCCCCCCCCCCCATGCCCATGCCTAGATCCGCCTCTGACAAGCAGGGAGAGTATAAGAAGTGGCTTCACAGCGTCATATAGTGACTCGGCTCCAGAATGAGGGACTGCGTGGCTCTGCTTGTCCTACTGTTCAGTCTGTCTGCGGCTGCTGATCTGTCTCTGCTCAACCAGAGACAGATCGACGCTGACCCAGGTTCCCTCTTCACCCATGAAATCTGGGATGCGATGATAGAGCTCAGAGACATGGTGGTGGTGCAACAAGAGAAGATGAGGAACATGGAGGAAGAAGTCAAGGAACAGAAGATGTTGGTGACAGGTTAGCACGATCACAGGAAGAAGTTGTACAGGCTCGATTGTGTTTAAAATGTCTCATTGTTTAAAATAATTTATCTGATTTTTTCAGTGATGGCTTCCAAATTGAGTGCTAGCGATAGCCTCGTGAAAGACCTCCAAGCCAGACTCAGCACCAGTGAGTCCCATGTTGCAGACCTCCAGGCCAGACTCAGCACCAGTGAGGTCCACGTTGAAGACTTGATGGAAGAAAGTGAAGGTAATTTGAACAGGATGATGTTCAGAGAATAAGGCCAGTGTTCAAAAGGGACTTACTTTGATGTTAATTATTTAGCAGTATGCGTATGAGATGACTTAATGCTAATGTTCTGATTTCAGTTCATCTTGCTCAGCTGGCCACCATAGAAACCAGGCTGACTGCTGCTGAAAGCCAAGTGCACCAACTGAGGAGTAAGTTCTATGAATAGCCTATAATAGGCTATTAACATATGAAGTATGGATGTAGTATATCAAAATACTAGCAGACCTTGAATACAACCCTGACTTGGGCGACCCTGATCGGGTTTAAGTGGTTATTCTACCACAGGTAGTTATGAGGAATTAACCTGATTTGGTTAACTCCTCACAGCTAATCAATATAAAGATTTCAGCTTGCGTTTTTTCTCTCAGAGCGCAGCAGACTGGCTGGCTAGGCTAGCTAGTTTCTTGGGACATTTGTGTTCATCGTGACTACATCTGTCATTGAAAAAATGTTATTTATCAGTGATTCTCTCAGTTTTAAGGTCAGCTGTGGTAGTATACCAATATTGCACTGTTCTAGGAGGTGGATTAACGTGATTCTAGGCACTTCAGTGATCTACTGCACATACAACATGGCCCAGATCAACAAATTTTAGCAATGGAAATAAGCAAATTAGAACAACATCCCAGTGCGCCATTCACTTCCAATTCAATTCATTGAGTTTTTGCACAAAATGACACAAGTGGGGTTGGGTCTTTCTGTATGTGCTCTTGGCCTATTGCACTTCGGCCTACTGTAGAATGTGCGCATGTGTACATCTTGTTTCCAGGGTGGACCCGGTGTTTTTTGTTAGGGAATTTTACTATTTGAGAGATACATTTCATGTATTTGTTTGTTGTTTTCCAAATCACCCAAATCACTGTGCTTCTTTAACCAATTTGATTATCCTCCTCCTGTGTTGACAGACACACCGAAGGTGGCTTTCTCTGCTGGTTTGACTGATGATGGATACGTTGGACCATATGATTCCATTACCCCTCTGGTCTTCAAGAAGGTCTTCAGTAACGTCGGCAATGCCTACAATCCATCTACAGGTAGGTGGTGATTAAACTACAATATACAACATGGTCGTTTTGAGGAAGCAATCTGATTGATTGAAACAGATTTCTAGCATGCTTAAACCACAAACAAGGAAGGTGCTTTTAGGCCAGAGTACAGCAAACAAGTAGAGGTGGTGATTCAACAAATTACCAGTGGTGTGGCAGTGAGGCTGCTGCCTCACTGCCATGGACGAAAACAAGGATTTTATAACTTTTTTTATTCTGCTAAAATGAACATTTTGAGTTGGGTGGCAATTGGTTGAAAATGATTCAATGCAAACTAAGGCTTCTTTTTTTTTCTTTCAGGAAAAAAATGTAAATGTGTGTAATTCCCATTTTAATGGGAGGTGTTGCCTGTTGCCAGGTGTCTCATCATGTTGCACGTTGATGTTGACATTGCTAGTTGATATTGCTCAAAAATATTGCTAGTGTGTCAGGGCCTTTAGATGCTCCCTGCTCTACATTTCAGGTTGTCTTTATTCTAATGTGGGTGTTTTAGTAGCTTCAAACTTTTTTTTCACACATCACATCAAACCACACACTATAGGATAATCAGGACAGATTATTTCATCTAGCACACACTACATGACTTTAAAAAACCCAGGCAGCACCACCACTTCACGGTGGTGATGCTCGAGAGGAGGAGGTTTTACCTGAGTGATTGGAGAGGAGAGTGGCAGAAGCAAGGGGAGAGGAGGAAGTATAGATTACCTCTGGGTAATTTAAACACATGCATGAGTATCAGTATACTACCATAAAAATATGATGTGTGAAAGCTACTGTTTTGGAGCTACTAAAATACCTGCATTAAAATGAAGACAATAGGGGTGTGCTGAAATATCGTTATCGTGATAATATCGCATACTTCCTCCCGCAATATGTATCGTATATTCCTCAGCAAATATTGTGATATTTGCTGAGTGATAATTCCCGGGAGGAAAAACGGGTTGCAGAACTAAAATGTTAACAGACTTCTATAGCTGTTTCATTCCCCCCAAAAAACAAACACAAGATAAAAACAAAAAAACAAGTATGAGAATCAATTGAGACAAGTAAAAGCTAAGATAAATACCTGAGGATATACATTAGTAAGTTCTATTTTGTCTTTTAGCTTTTTTATTCATTCATTTATTGTTTTTTGTTTTTGTTCTTCAGCTACAGTTACAGTATCATGATATATCGTTGATGAATTTCATGCAATATATTGATATATCGTAAATATTGCAATATATCAAATATCGTGATATATTCATTATCGAAGGCCTAATAAATTGCCACCTATATCGTATTGTGAAGTACCAATATCGTCCCAGCCAACCTGCGGCAATGCAAACTGTGGGATATATAGGGACGAGGACCTCAGGGGTAAATGATAGAGCAGTGGGAATCTATGACAAAAATCAAGTACAGTACAGTACGATGTTACAAGGATTAAGGTAGATTGATGCCTAATGTGTTTTGGTGTGGAATTCTCCTTTAAGTAAATGTACTTTCCACTAGTGTGTGGGTGGCTCACAACTTATTTATTAATTAATTCATTTTATTGATTGTTCTGTCATCCTGTGTCTCCTCAGGGGTCTTCTCTGCGCCGGTCAAGGGACTCTATCACATCACATATGGTGCATTTAGCTTGGTGCCACCAGACGAACATAATAAGTCTTTCCATGTCTACTTGTATAAGAATAATGAGCAGTTACTCTTCACTGGCTTTGGATGGAATAGTGATGGTTATGAACAGATAACAAATGGAGTCATGGTAGAGCTGGAGGAGGGAGACACTGTTGGCATGTCTTTAGAAGCAAGGTGCAAGATCTATGATGACATGTACAATTTCAGTGTGTTCAATGGTGTTCTGGTCTATGCTATGTAACACTGCTAGTGGTACCATTACTTTATAGTGTTCTGGTCTATAGAGGACGCGCTATAATGTCAGCTGACAGCTTCAAGAGTCTGCCGTCTAAAACTTAAAATTATCAAGATAATTATCAAATAAAAAAAATGCATTATTTGTCCTTCCTGCGTGATATCAGTGTTAATAATTGATACAGACACATGACCTTTGTGGGCAGGCAACATTCCATTTCTTATGGTAACATCTTTGCTTATACAATTTAGGCATTTAGCAGACGCTCTTAATCCAGAGCGACTTACAATGGTGAAAAGTTTACAATTTAATCTGGATTTACAATACAGTTTACAACATACAATGAAGCGCTAAAAACATTGTAATACATTAGGCAACCTATATAAGTCATTGCAGCAAGTACTGTGGGTATATAATACAAGTGCTATGGGTTGAGATGGAGTCTGAAGAGGTGTGTCTTAAGACTGCGGCGGAAGATAGGTAGTGAGTCTGAGGTCCTGATTGCAGGGGGAAGTTCATTCCATAGTTTTGGGGCCAGGAGGGAGAAGAGCTTGGGGCGCGTGGAGCGTTGTCCAGGCGTTTTTAGTGGGGCTACTGCCAGCTTCCCAGTGTCGGCTGATCGGAGTGCGCGGGAGGGCTTGTAGGCCACTGAGGTAAGGTGCAGTCAAACCTTTGGTTGCTTTGAATGCAAGCGTGAGAGTTTTGAACACTGTGCGTGCAGCGACTGGGAGCCAATGGAGGGAGCGGAGAAGCGGAGTGACATGTGAGAATTTGGGCTGGTTAAAGACCAGACGGGCTGCAGCATTTTGGATCAATTGGAGGGGCTTAAGTGCACATGCCGGTAGACCAGTAAGGAGGGAGTTACAGTAGTCCAGTTTAGATATGACTGTTGCCTGGATGAGAAGCTGGGCTGAATCTTGGGTGATGAAGGGTCTAATCCGTCTGATGTTGTGGAGTGTGAACCTACAGGATCGGGTGACAGCTGCGATGTGTGTTTTAAATGAGAGCTGGCTGTCCAGGACAATACCAAGGTTTTTCGCCGTAGGGGCTGAGGTTACCATGGCGTTATCAACAGATATGGTTAACTCCTGCAAGGGGGAGGACTTAGCGGGGAAAAATAGTAGTTCGGTTTTGTCCGGGTTCAGCTTCAGGTGGTTGGACGTCATCCACTGTGAGATGTCGGCCTTATGAAATAATTGTTGTGAAATATAAGCAAATTATACAGAAACTCTTCACTTTTCTCTATATAAAGCTTCTCAGCATTGTCAGCTTTGTACTATTCCAAATGTGCTTTGGAAATAATCGGAAGTAATTCTGAAAGTTTAAATTACTGTAATAGCATTACCTTTTCTAGCAAAAGTAGTATAACAATATTACTCTGGCAAAATGGGTAATAATATTTCATATTTCATTTCATACCAGAACACACCTACTTACTTATTACAAATGAGCGTATTGTTGCATGTGATATTAATACTGTATGAATGGCCATTGTGAACACATTCGCAATGGCCAAAAAAAACAAACACTTTCCACAGCAAAAATTACAACATCGTAGCATCTGTTTAAAAACCCATACGAACACGGAGCCCCCCATGTAGGCATAACAAAGAGAAAACAACAGTAGAGAATTTGCTGGGACATTAATGGAATTAATGTGACATATTATGCTGCCATGCTTAGAAAGGTTGACTCAGCCTTATAGTTCCATCTGTCAAAATACATGTTAGGCCCAATGGCAGGTTGCCTCCAATTTGACAGCCTATCGGCAAGTAAAGGAATAGCAGTGCCCTCTTTTTTCTTAAAACAGGAGGTGAGGATCAACCTTTTGTCCAGGCTGAGACGGTTAATTCTTTTATTTTATTGTTTGTTTATATAAATACTGTATACAAATGTGGAATCTGCAACAGGAAAAAGCTTGACGAGTGACTGTTGACAATTTTGTTTTACATCCTACATTTATTCAGTTTGCCTGATTGGAGACCTCCTCCTTCCAATGAATTGGATTCAGTTGTAAAAAGAGCTACAGACAGATGACATGATGTATGTATGAAATATCGGACAGATCCGCCTTGAGCACATGACTACAGAGATACTGTGTAACTATTTGCGGGATATTTGGACAGAATCTGGAGGAGTAATATATATAAAAAACGTGTTTTGCAAAAAGTGGGCCTCCTGGTGCCGCTATGAAAGGCAGATGTGAGAAATATGGGTTAGAAATGTGTTGAATGAATTGAAAACATATCCCCACAAGGCAAACAATACGTATTTCTTTTGTCGTTCCTACATGCTGCTAGCTGCCTGGTCAAAGTGCGTTCCACAGCCAATATTTGTTGTCATTGACTGAACCGCAGCTCCCTTTACTTTAAAAGATCCATTCGCTTACAGTGACTATCAACATGCCTGCCATCTGGGTCACCCTCATCAGTGTCTCCATTCTCTCCTACACAGCCCTGACTGACCAAGGTACAGTATGAGCACCTCTACCACACATCTAATTTTAGTGTAAAAGTAACTAGGCTAAGTATGTTTCTGTCCGTAGATTTCTGGCTTTTCAACCCTGTCTAATTTATTGTCCATGTGTCTTGAATCCGTTTAACCAAGCAGCTCTTGAGGAACAACCTTTTCAAGTCATTTTCATATAATGGCTCCTCACTAAAGTTCATGATAAAATACCATAGACACAGTTTGTGTCTATTAGGAGCAGTGTTGGGCACTAATTAAATATTGCATATTACTGTAATATTTTCTCTTATTACATTTTCCACCAAAAGTAAAGATATTACCAAAATGGGTAATATCTTGTTACTCAAAAACATGCCTCATTACTTTGGAGCTTGTTGTTGCATGTGAAAATAGAATTGATTTACAAGCTATCCATGATGTAGGCCTACTATAGATGCACTATAGTTTTTAGATCCTAATCGACAGCAGCATTCTGCACACAGGACCTACACAGTTCACAGTATCACAGTTGTCGCAAGTTGTCACTTAACAGATTGTGTTGTAAATCTATATTTCTTCGCGAGTGGGGAGGGGGATTTCGTTTCAGTATTTTAATGGTTGCGTGGTCTGTGCCAAAGAATAATCAAGACAACAGTCTACAATAATAATGAAACATCAATAGTCACATCCAATAAGCAAATCATGAGCAGTTCAGTAATAAATCAAAATCATGTAATCAAATAATTAACAATTATTTCAATCAATAATAAGGATATGAATTAAGGATGTGATACCTAAAGATTTAAACACACACACACACACACACACACACACACACACACACACACACACACACACACACACACACACACACACACACACACACACACAGCCTATAAAGCCTACCAGGGTCTGGCGCCCGAACCACTCCCACAACCCCCCCCCCCACTCTGCAAGCACCTGTGTTCCAATTTTTTGCCTCAGGCTCGTGTGTGCAAGCTGCCAGCCACTCAGCCCTGATTGCTTGATTGACATGTGCTTTCACAGGCAGATTGACAAACAGACAGGGTTCCTCCCTGAGTCTTTTCACAAATACATCACTTCTTCTCTCCATGAATGAGCGGTTCTGCAACATGAGCTTCTGTACAAGATAGCATATTATCAAGAATGAATGAATGCAATTTCTATTTTCAGAATTGGAGAATTACAGTACAAGTCAAATACACACAACAGAAATGAAAACAGCTTGGAGTTTTACAGTACAATTCAACCACAACATAACACTGAAGAACTGTAATTGGACATAGTTAAGCATTATAATTTTACTATAGAGCTGTGCAGTCCTGCCCTTTTCATCACGTGTTCCACGCCCCAGAAATTAATTTCCCATTAATTTTCCTCAGGCCATTCCAAAATGATTTAATATTAAGACGATTCCGCCGTGAACTTGTGAGCGAATGTTAATCACCCGTGGAGTGAGGCGACCTGGGCGATGAAGTCGCTTGTGCTTTGAATGATGAAATGGTGTTGTTTTAGTGGTGCCACAATTATAGTTAGTAGCAGTAGTAGTGTTTCAAATCATTTTAATCATTAGCACTTTCATTGCCCTGACCCCCCCCTCCCCGCAGGCCCATGCCTAGATCTGCTCCTGATATGTTTGTGTTTTGTTTCTTATCAAAAGGCAGCAGTGGAGTGAAATGGAAAACACCCGGAGCGTCCATCACCATTAACTGTAGCACCTCTGTGGAAGACTCTGTTGAGGATGTGAGTCTGAGGAAATTCGGTCTGCAGCAGGACAGGTTTCTGGTGTTCCGTTTGGACAAGTCTGGCAAGGTTAGGATACACCCTGACCTACGTTCCAGACTGACGACCGATGGACAGATGAAGAACTTGGATGTGACCATCACCAATCTGACTAGAGCAGACACAGGAATGTATACGTGCGTTTTCATCGCCAACGACGGGTATGACACTCTCATGGAGATAGAAGGCGAAAGCGTCCTCTTAGCAGTTGAAGGTGAGTTTTCCTTTTTTACTACAAGATGCCAACTGTAAAGGATTACTTAAGATTTTATTTAACTTAAGTTGTATGAAATACATTACTATAGTGGTTGCAACTGTATGAATTAATGGCCAGAGTCCCGTGTTGGGAGTTCTGCTTTGGTTTGGGTGAATATTAAGTAGTTCCGGTCATTTTGTGGAGGTCACTGGGGCCAGGGAGTAAAAAGTTAATCCACAATCCGCATTGATACGGACACAAAAAATATAGTTCCCTGTCAAAAATGAATAGCATGTGCTGGCATTTAGCACATCCATGGTGTTTTAGTCCAGGAAGGAACTTGACCTCATAAACATCCATCATGAACTAAAATATATTTTGTGCCCAGACGCCGCACTCACTGGTCCCTCCTCCGCCGAGCCGAAGCAGGACTCGTGTGGGACCACCTGCCCCCTGGCCTGGTTCCCCTTCAACGGACGCTTCTACAAGTACGTGGCGACGCACCTGAGCTGGAACGAGGCGGAGAGGAACTGCCGGGCAGACGGGGGCCACCTGGCGTCGGTCCACAGCGAGGCGGAGCATGCCTTCGTCCTGCGGCTCATCTTGCAGACCTGCAACCCCTCGCAGCGCCGCACCTGGATCGGACTGAACGACTACTATGTGGAGCAGGGCTGGGCCTGGTCCGACGGGTCCACGGTCGAGTACGCCACGTGGGCCGGCGGCGAGCCGGACGGCGGCACGGGCCAGAACTGCGTGTTCACCATGTGTCACTCTCGGCGCTGGTGCGACGGCGAATGCTCCGACAAATATCCTTCCGTGTGCATGCTGCGTGCGGAAACGTACAGTCGTTGTTGAGCGGGATGATAAAATATCTATTGAAAATGATGTTTAATAATACCCGTGAGCGCATTATTGCATTGCACTGCAAACAGTTACCCTTAAAACGAATTGAATAACAGATGTATAGTTAGGGCACGTCATGAAAATCTTTAAATCTTTACCAACGCTTTTTCACCAATGTGTTTCTAATGTCTAATAACATGTACTAAGAGATTGGAATTCAACTCCTGAGAAACCTCATAAAAGTCTAGTCTCAACCTATAGAAGGCAGAGCATGCTAAATGTCATCATGCGTTTATGTAGCATGTGATGCATCTAAATAGGGGCTTTTCATGATGCTGAATCCATTCCAAGCATTAGTTTTCCTCAGAAAACACTCCTTGGGATAAAAAACAGCTATAGGCCTACCCATTTTTAATTAATGCTTGAGAGGGATGCAGCATCATGAAAACCATCTAGCTGGACTCAGTGCTTAATTTGTAAATCGGGAGGTGCCGAAGCGTACAGTACCTCACGCGTGCATGTGTGGGAAGCACGCGGCATGTGCACTCTTATCCCACTCTTATCTCCGGGAGAGGTCTCTGCAGGTGGGGGAGCGCTAGTGACAGCTCACGGACACTGCCGGAACGCAAGTGGCCCATGCCGGCACGCAAGTGGCCCATGCCGGAACGCAAGTGGCCCATGCCGGAACGCAAGTGGCCCATGCCGGCACGCAAGTGGCCCATGCCGGAACGCAAGTGGCCCATGCCGCTTGTTCCGGCACAAATTAAGCCCTGACTGGACTTTAAAGGTAGGGGAAGTGATTTCACTTTTGTCAGATATCACCCAATTTTTTTCTGTTAAAATGCTCTATTGTAAGGTGTGCAGACCATAATGGAGTTTCCCCCTCCCCCACGTTAACAGAGGAGCTAATAAAAGTTCCCCAGGTGGAGGGCGAATTCTCCTCCAATCAGGATCGAGCAGCAGGTTCACATAGTGTAGCTACTCTTGGGCGCCCCTAGTGCACCAGGCTGGTACTACACAATGAATTTCAAATCACTTACCATACCTTTAACCTGTTTTTATGAGGATTCCCATGAGAGTTGGGTTTCTTGTAGTACAACATCAGCCACGACCAACGGTCAGTGTAGGGAAATGCTTTCGCTATCTGTCAATCGTTGTTTTGATTAGGTGTTACTGTGTACTGTAGGTAGAAGCTGTGACATGTTTCTATCAATCTGTGTGTATCTGTCTGTGTCTGTGTGTGTGTGTGTGTGTGTGTGTGTGCGTGCGTCATTAATTTGATTATCAATGATTGATTGGTTGAGTTAATCACTCTGGAGATCTACAGGTACAGTACAATTCACGCACAACGCAATGCAAATGGACAAATGAGTGGACAAACTAGTAAAGCTTACACTTGTTTACAATGGCTGCCACCTTGCTGATTTCATCACACATTTAGACACATAAAAGACATTCATAAAGTCAGATCATAGTGGAGGTAAAAGGAAAATAGAAATATACATGGAGGGGGGAAAGGAGAAGTGTGGGGACATCATGTTTTTACAGAGGCCAGTTTCAAATTGCAGCTGCCTGGTGCCCTTTGTGGTTTTGAGAGAGTTAAGGGATTTTCATGTCTTAATGACTGTTGGTAGGGCATTTACATTTTGGCGGCATAGGCCTAATGGTAATTATTAATCAATGGACTACTGTCGTTACATAATGACAAGGTAACAGCCCAAACCTCTACCAAAGTATCATTGCTCTATGACAGTGATTTTCAACCTTTTTCATACCAGGGACCACTACTTATTTTAGCCATTTTAGAATTTAGAATTTAGGGGAGAGATAACTGGCAAAACGGTCAAAATAACAATTCTTCTACATTTTCTAAATGTCTACTTTCTTGAGAATTAAGTAATTCAGATGTTTAAATAAAATTTAACCCGTAAGGCTACATTTGGTTTAATTTTATGATCTCAAGAGTTAGAGATCTATAAGGGTCCATTTGGTTACTAACTGTCCATTTAGCTGGGGACCACCTGGAATCCTCTCAGATTCAGAAAAGTGAGGCAATTGTAGAACCATCCTCGGCTCTTAATGGATTAAACTCTACAGCAGTTTCATCGTCAACACATGACACAATCATCACTCGACTGACCTGTGCAAGTTTGACCACCACCTCCTATATGTCCAGGTTGGGGGTCAAAGGGGTCACCGATCAATGTGTTCACTGATATGAGTCTGGGAGGACAGCATCGATCCACGCTGCTCCATGTTTATGTTGATTTATTTGATATGGATATAATGATTTTTGCTCATTGCACATGGGAGACTTTTCTTAAAAAATGGCATTATAATTTAAAAATACATCCTATCTATACAGAAAAGATGGGAGACTGTAGCCTAATTCAGGTCAAATCGGGGGTCCTTGACATGAAAATGATTGAAAATCACTGCTGGTGCTGCACAAATCTTCTGTTATGGGGGTCCTTGGCTTTCATATTGGGGGTACGTGGGCTAATGAGTGTAATTTTGGGGGGTCCTTGACATGAAAGTTTCAGAATAATATGGATTTCAGCTGCTACAATGCCAAACATCAAAACAAATCATTTCAGCAGTTTTTTCTCCCAGAGGGCAGCAATATTGCTTGGTTAAATATTGCAGCCTGGGAGCCACAGACCTAAAAGCTCAACGGTTAATGTGATGTCATTACATACTTTTTGTGTTTTATATTCACTGTTCAATGGTTTCATGATTCTGAATCCAGCCCAATTTGTTTTGCACAAAAAAGCACTCCTTGGCCTAAGTTTGACCCATAGAGTAATAAAATAGGCATTGGCGTTTTGAAGCACCCGGAAGACCGCCGGAAGTGCACCTATTTCCGCAATGCGGAAGCATTTCCTCCATGAACGCGCCCAAAGCAAGGGATCATGGGAAGGGAAAGGATTCATGAACGAGCGCTGTCGAGAATGCGCAAAGAAAAAAAAGAAAACACAAACAGCATCAGAAAACAAGCTTGTTGGTTTGCTGTGGGCTTATTTTTGCTGCGGGCTTATTATCTGTCATATAATACATCCCTTATGTTTTGAGAGGTAGTGTATGACGTGAGGACCGGTGGTTCATCCAGAAAACAACTTAAACACAAACTGCCCTGTCCGCGTGCACAAAGCAAACCAGCGTGCGTGCTCTCGGGGCGCTTGTGCATGAATTCCATCCTTCAAGCCTGTCCGAGGGGCATTCTGGGGACGTGGTTTGGCCAAGTCGGCTATGAGTTTCATTTTATTTATTTTTAATCACACCCACGTGAAGTGAGGGGCAATCTTATCATCGTAAATCATTTGATAAAAAAATATGTACATATAAACTTCATGATTTGCTCGTCTACGTCTACATGGTGGAATATATTTAATTGACATTTAATGTTTGCATGGCAAAAAAAGCCAATTTGATCAGACACATGACAAAAGACTTTGTATTGAAAAGCACTGGACACGCATTATAGCGCATTTGAAGAGTTCTGGTCTGCCGATGAGAGCATTGTTATTTGTTAATGTAAGTTACTGTATATTTCTACAAAACCGCTCAAAACGGACGAGGGCCATGCGCACACAGACATCCAAGACCACGTATGGTCGCTAACGATTATATATCTCAAGAAAGGTTGGAAAGTAGAATAGAAATGGCTTTTATTTGGGGTTGAAAAGGAATGCATTTACAAACTGAAATCAAGTGTCCAAAACGCCCCACACAACCAGTGCTTCCCATCGAAGTGCAGTTGGGCACGGCCACCATTTTGTTCAGGATGATAAGAACGCGTCAGACAAACAGACTGATATGTACAATGAACATACGCTCACACTATACCCTGTTATTGTTTTTTCATGTTCCTAATATGGTCTGGTGATGCAATCTGGGGTTTGTCTCATGTGGCCAGTGTCGCCTCTCACACATTTGCAAGTTCAATGATAAAGACAATGACATAAATAGAACAGGAAATAAACATAAAAGGAGCAGAAAGGGTTATAATTGGGGAAGGTAGGAAGTAGAGACAGCTGCTGGTGCCTGCCTGCCTTTTTTGTTGTAGTTAATTTTATTTTATTAAGGTTAAATAAATAACCTTTACTGCGTGACAACCTGGTTCTGCTTTGGGGCTCCAAAAATATACAACGTCCCCAACATACCCAGCGCACTTCAAATTGTATAATACATTAAACACAGCTGAAAATCATACGATATGGTAACACATAAACACGGCCACATGTTCGACACAAATAGAACTTAAGAAGTTAAAATACATACAATACAACATTTGACCCCCCCCCCCCCCCCCCCTCGCATACATACAAAACATGAGGAGAAAACTAAAAGCTGCCTGGTTTTCAGTCAATATCCACAGAAAGGATTAAGGATCAGGGTTCACCTGCTGTCTGTCTAGAGATGTTTTAGGGTTCACCTATAGTCCGAGTTCATACACGTTTTACGGTTCACTTATCCCTTTGTGTACTTAATGCGTTTTGGTGTTTTTAAGCTGTTGAAAAATAGCAGATCTACAAGCTATATGAGCTTGTAGATCTGCTTGTAGTTCTGCTTGTAGTTCTGCTATTTTTGAAAAAATTGTGAAAAAGCATCAGAAACTAGAATCTGATCAGGACACAATGGGTCACTTCACTTATTCTTGTGTAGCCAAACTGTTGTCTCCCATACTTTTCAAATACTTCCGGTCATACAGCTTGGGACTCTTTTGACCCCCTCCCCTCCCACCTCCCCTTGGCATTTATTTAATAGGAAAGCCATATAATATGTGCGCTATGCGGGTTCCATGTTGCTGTGTTTTCCGCTGCTCGGAACAAGCAAAGCGGAACACGCAGATGCCTGTGCTGTGCACACAAATATGGAACGGGTGGTTCAAAAAAATAGTTCTTTCTTTCTTGTTTTTATCCCATGTTTTTGTAACTCAATTTTTCACCCAGTGACAATTACCCAATTTGATTCTGCGGAGGCAGCAGACTGGGCTCATGCTTCCTTCAACGCATGAGGAGTCCAAGCTGCATTCTTTTCACCTGACGACGGGGAGGGGGCTTTCCCTGGTTGGACACGCTATTCCTAACCCTAACCCGTCTTCCGTTTTTGTGAGGGTAGTACACCTACCCTAGGGGCCACGGGGAGAACATGCAATCTCCACACAGAAAGTAGTCATAAAAGTAGTTAATAGTAGTTAATATTTCTTTTTTTACCAAGAAAATGAAGTATGCATATAGCTACAGAAACAGCCGAATGAAGACGTGATTTTGGCAGTCCTGGCCCTTTAAGAAGAACGCGGGGGATCCGAACTTATGTGGCCCGATGCTGCATTAATCGGACATTGCAGGAATCGGACTGTAGCCCAAGCATTAGGCTTAGGGATAGAGGTAGGTTTTTTGTGTCTACTGACTGTCGGGCCGATAGTAGTGTCGGAACCGAGCACTGAAGCGATAATGGGAATGTGAAGCCTCGATCCTCCCCCACTTCAGTCTTTGCTGTCACGCACATGTACTCTAACATGAATTAAAATCATCAAAGCATATACAGTATATACAGGTATATAGCTTGCTGCTTATTAGAAATGACAAAAAAGAAAGACATTCTAAAAATAAATTTTCGTGAATGGAAATGACAACCATCCAAGGTGCTCCTTCGCTCCGAACAAACGTTCTGCAGTCACACTTGACTAGATTGACCCAACTGTGCAGCAGAGTAGATTCAACAGTGACTCTAGATTCCAGGGTCTAGAAACACTCTCTTTCCCAAACACTGGGATCGCGATCCGTTCAGGGGATCACAGACACAGTTTCCTATTAGGTCGGATGTAAATATACGAAGACAATCTGTTACCTTGTAACTTCTTTCAGATTAATCGAATAAATACACACTTCCTTTTTCCGCTGCCTGTAGTGCCTTGGTGTGCCACTACGCTACGTTGCCATGCGGTTCACTCCCACTCTAATGAAGCCTTGTCTTGACATCCGGGTTTGTGATACGGGATGTTATTACGACAGTAGCAGACAGTTAGCTGCTATCGTCAGCAGCGCGCGGTACCCAGCGCAAATACGATTCCGATCGTAGAAAGCAATAAAAAAAAGTTAAGAAGCAGTGCAAATAGCCGAGCAGCAAGCTTGCCACACGTCGCATTGGTGGAGTGCGGCGAGCTTGCCAGCTTCTCTGCTTTGGAGAGCTTCTGACCGGACAGAACCAATGGCTGACCTCTAGAATGTGACTTTAATCTTGAGAGCAGGACGGGGGACAGTGGCAACGTCGATCTGCTCGAGGCCATTGAGGCTCGACTTCTCTTGGCGGAAGGTTGTGCGGTCTAGAAGATCTCCTCCTCATCGGCATCACATCCGTACTCTGAGGACAAGAACGGGAAACCAAAACTGTGCATTTAATGGCTCTATGTGCGGTCTAATACAGATTTATATTTATAATAAATGTTGTTGCCGGAGGAGATAGATAGATAGATAGATAGATAGATAGATAGATAGATAGATAGATAGATAGATAGATAGATAGATAGATAGATAGATAGATAGATAGAGATATATAGATAGATAGATAGATAGATATATATATATATATATATATAGATATATACTGTATATATACACATAAACATAAACAAAGTCTTGTATCATGCCGTTTTCTACTTCTTCCTAATTATATATTATATGACGATATTGTGTTTGTTGTCATGATTTGTCACGACCCGAGTTGGCTTTGGCTGTGGCGCAATTGTGTTTATTAACCATTTTCGAAAAGTCTATGAGGAAAATGAATGAGGAATCCACTAGTGGAACAGGGCTGGTGACGTCACTGTGCAGGTCTATAGCAGTAACTCCTCTCACCGTTTTGTCCAATCAGCTTCAGAGCGCTGACACATGGCTCCTCCTCCTCTTCCTCCTCCTCCTCCTCGACCGGCTCCTCGTTGGCCAGCTCCTCTGTGCAGGGCGGAGCCAGAGGCTCAGTGTTTGGGGGCGGGGCCGGACTCAGTGCAGGTTCAGGCTCGGCGGCGGTCGTCATGACAACGCCGTCCTGAAGCTGAGGAGAGAAAACAGAGAGATATGTGAGCTTGTAGATCTACTGTTTTCACTATAACTTTGACATGGGGGCTTGAGTGGTCAATTCATTTTGCCACCACAAAAATGTAGTGGAGTCAGAACTACATGTTTTGCCTTTGCTGTGAAAGTATCTATAAAAAAGAATAATACTGGTACATCATGCAAAAGAAATGGCAGTAGCAATAGATAGCACAGGCCAACACAGATTTCTTCTATTTTTTAGAATGAGAGTTGTAAGATTTGTCTAAAGTTATGATTATAATGTTATCAATTTTAGCTCCTTTAAAAATAAGTGAGAAATGTTTTGAGCCTGGAGGCAAAATCCAATCAGTACTTGGCTATTATGAGAAAATAGTCAAGTAAAGAACGAAAAATCAAAGCATGTACTTGAAGTGCAGCAAAGTCTTATGTCCACGGGTATAAGCTTAAAGTTTAAAATAATGGTTTTTACTTACTTACTTAATTACATGATAAAATAACTTTCAACTCGACTTAGGAGGGCTGTGAGCAGTTCAGACCAATGACATAATTGTTAAGCAGATGTTCTTTAAACAAGATTTGTTTTGGAATATATTTGGATTTGGATTGTCGTGAGTACGATGGCTTCCATTTGCAGGAATAGAAAGCCTGCAAATGGAAGTTTCTACTACTAGTTTCTTTCTACTAGTTTCTACTAGCTTACACAGCCCTCAAGTGTTGCAGACCCTCTTTCTTTCTCATGAACAATAGAGGGAGCCATAGTGCAAGTAAAAAGATGAGATTTGAGTCAAGATTTGAAAATGACTATGAATTTTGAGACTTCTTACACATCTACTTTAACACAAAGATTTGGCACCCGCCCTGTATTAAGTGATTTAGATCTATAGTGCAGAATGCATCTATACCCATTACATCTATAGATCAGTGGTTTTCAACCTTTTTGATGCCAGGGACCACCATTTATTCAGCATTTGAGCCACGGACCACCATTTGATGACATTTTAGACCCACAGACCCCAAAACTAAAGATTTCTTTTGCTTTTGTCCACAATACCAGGCTGGATTTGGGAAACAAAACAGGCAAAGCATATAAGACCAAAATGACCATCAATCTTCTAGTTGTGTAGACTAGGGCTAATTGAGACAATGAATATTTTAACTCTTGAGAGTGTAAAAATGAAACCAAATGGACCCGCAAGGGTCCATTTGGTTTCATTTTTACGTTCTCAAGAGTTACATCTGGTTAACCAACTTAGCCTGGGGACCACCTGGAACCCTCTCAAGGACCACTTGTGGTCCCCGGACCACCTGTTGAAAACCCCTGCTATAGATGATTGCACTATAGATGTAATTATTCCGAACTCACCTTCTTCTTCTTCTGGGAGGTGGAGATGAGTGGGCGGAGTCTGGGGGAAGAAGCAGGAAGTAAACGATCAGCACCACCCAAAAAATCATGATTGGATAAACTGATATAAGATTAGTTAGTTTTTTTTATAAAGTACCTTGTATGAAAGGTGCCACTTTCAAGAGTTCACATACAACTTTTTTTTTTCCATATGGGATAGCAAAATACATGAGGTGCTAGGCATATTTAACACTAATTTTAAAAGGAAAACTGGCTGATAAGAATGTAGAATGCATTATACTTCCATAACTGCAATGTAACATAAAAAAAAATGCACCTGCGTGAAGTCAGGGCAGCTCTTACCATCATTGCGAACGCAGTGATGTTATCGCAATTGTCGAACTTCACGAAAACGGCTAGCTTATTTATTGCCCATCAACCTGAGACCTCTTGTGTCTTTTACTTCTTCTTGCGTTGCGTACTCTACGTACCTCTTCCCCATCTTCCCGGCGGTGGCCGCCAGGCCCAGGACAGCGGGGGTGCTGTCGTTGGGCTTCTTGCGTCGGCTGGCGGTCCTCCTCCTCCGCCTCACCCCTTCGGAGCTGCCGTCGGCTCCACCTCCTCCTCGTGCTCTAGAGGGCGTGGCCGTGGGAGGAGGAGAAGTGGGTGGGGAGGAGCAGGAGGAGGCGGTGCTCTTGGCGGAGGAGGAGGGCGGCTCCAGGCCGCGGAGCACGTCGTAGTTGATCTTGCTGGAGATCTTCTTGTGCTCCAGCATCTTCTGGATGGCCTCGCCGGCCGAGCTGGCCTCCGTCATCTGGTCTTTGCGCGAGACGCTCTTCTTCTGCAAAAAATTAAAAAAAAATAAAACGGTGGACAAGGAAAGTTACCACATGGTTGTGCATGAAGTGCTCCAGGAGTTAGTGGTTTCATTTGAAATTAACACATTGTTTTTGAGCCACGAGAGGTCTAATAAAGGAGCGACTTTTCTGCTGCGGCGTGAGCACAGCTTGAGAAACAAGCTGACTCACTCTGTCACGTGACGTCTTTTTGACTGGTCGTCAATG
The DNA here is from genome assembly GCA_039105355.1 of Benthosema pterotum. Classification (NCBI taxonomy): domain Eukaryota; kingdom Metazoa; phylum Chordata; class Actinopteri; order Myctophiformes; family Myctophidae; genus Benthosema; species Benthosema pterotum. The sequence continues at coordinate 30,296,676 of CM076983.1, read as the reverse complement.
GGACTTCAATGGGACTTGCTTGTGTGCTGCTTGCTATTTGCGCTGGCACAAGTGGCTTGCTGCAAGCTGGCCCCAGCGCAAAATGCAAGCGGCGCACAAGCTTCCCATTGACGACCAGTCAAAAATAGGTCACGTGACAGAGCGAGTCAGCTTGTTTGTCAAGCTGAATCGCCCCCAATGTGCTCATGCGCTTAGTGTACCTTGAACAAGGCAATGAACCCCTAACCGTTATTTGCTGTTTCCCCTACCCCACCATGAGCTTAGAATAAGGCTATGGGATGTTTTATCACCATCGCTCCAAAATGATTTTTTCCCGCCGCTCTATATGGCCACTGGCTGAACCGAAAGTGAAACTGCGAGTGCCAACACACTATTTACATGGTGGCAAGGCAATATAGCAAAATAATGCATTTCGGATCAACGGAAATAGCATCATAGATGAAAATTAGTACTTTTTTGAGCAACATCGGGCGACGTCGTCCAGCGCTAGTGGGCAATTCATAGGTGAAAACAATTGAAATTCAAAAGAAATGTTCATTTACCTTCTCTTTATACGTCCCCTGCTCCTTCTCTTTATTGATCCTCTGTTCTTTCTCTACAACGCAGCACACACACACACACACACACACGCACGCACGCACGCACGCACGCACGCACGCACAAGCACACAGACACGGAATAGGGCACAGTAGTATTAGTTGATGTGTGTAGCTACTGGCTTCGAATACTCCTAAGAAGAAGAAGCATTTATATGGTGCCTTTATCCAAGGCACTTATAGAATTTGCATTACATTCACACACATATGAAGGGATCAAACCGAGAACCAAGCTAACTCACCCCGCTGTTCCCTCAGATACTCTTCATTCTGTTTCATCCAAAGGGCTGTTTTATTCTCCACCTCTCTGTCGTTCAGGATGTACTGGAGCCGACAGAGCACAGGGGAAACCATCAGTCCACCGTCACATAATAGTACATAGACCGTATAAAAAAAAAAAAAATATATATATATATATATATATATATATATATATATATATATATATACACACACACACCGATATATATATCGGTGTATATATATATATATATATATATATATATATATATATATATATATATATATATATATATATATATATATATATATATATATATATATATATATATATATATATATATATATATATATATATATCGTCAAAAGAACTGACCTTATCGATTTCCTTGTCATCAATTCCATCCAGGTCCAGCTCTCCACTCTCTGATCTGTCATCTACACACACACGCACACACACTGATCTGTCATCTACACACACACGCACACCACACACATTTTTGGGGGGTTATTTGTGCAGGTGCAGGACTAAGTATTAAGCGAGTAAGTATTATAGTGTGATTAATTAAAAAAAAAAAGTTTCAGTTTATGGCTTTGGGAGAAAAGCCTTAATCCAATCAGGATGAGAGTTGCCTTCCTCCAATAAGTTTTTTTTTATTATTATTTTTGTGGCTTTCGCTTTTATTCATTTTTATAGAGGGACAGACAGTAGGCTGACAGGAAATGGGGAGAGAGATGGGGGGGTGTGACATGCAGTAAAGGCTGTCGGGATCAGGAGTCCAACCCGCGGACACTGCCAGTGCTGGATTACCAGCCAGGGTGCCTGGATCGCTGAGCCACGGCCCAGGCCCCTCCAATCAGGGTTGAGTGGGTGTTCATCTGCTGTTGGCCAATTGCACTTCCCTCCACTCAAGTTAATTTTTTCCCAAATCACCCAAATCACTGAAATGCTTTTTTTTAAAGCTGTGCCCAACCACCCACCCCTCCTCATGGTGCTGAAGGCCTTTTGGTTCATAAACACGTTAATGTAAACAACGGGATCGGTCCTCGTTGCGACGCATTGGGGCTGGAAGTGGCAGTGCTGCAGGCGTGCGTATTAACTACTGTGGTTCTTACCATTGTCACTGTCGGGGGTCAGCTGTATGGGGAGCTGCAGAGGGAGCTTGCCCAGTATGGAGGCCAGTGGTAGGGGCGGCGGGGGGAGACGGGGAGGAGTGGGGGTCTTCTGCTCCACGCCGTCTTCTTCTGCTTCTTTTTGTTGTCCTTCTGTCTGCTTGTCCTGCTCATCCTGGTCGGACACAACGGGGCGTTGTTGAAATAACAGGCTTTGAAAATGAAACCGGGCTGTTTTGAAACCTAAAGTGTCACTTTGTCAGAAAAACAAGAAGGTGGTAACCTACAGTGGCGTAACAAACGGGACGCAGACAACGCAATTCACCCTTTTTTCCAAGTCCCGCCCTGTGGTCACGCCCTCTTCTTCGCACCCATTGGTTGCTGTTTTGTGGTTGGACAACAATATTTTCTCTCCATCCACCACCACTCAACTGTTTTTGAGTTGCATCATATTGATATTCCGTGCCTTTAATTTTTTTTTTTTTTTTATTAACTTGTTTTCAAGTAAGGAACATCACAGGAGCTTTGGTTCCAATTGACATATAGCAACGAGTTACATTTGGTCTATCCTGGGACCCCCTGGAATGTCCTCGAGGACCCCTATCACAATGGGCCGTCCCTTACCGGTGAGAGCGTCCGTCCTTCCTCCTGGTCTTGCAGGACGTGGCACAGGAAGTCTTGGGTCAGGTGATGGGCGGCGGCCTGTAGCTCCGCCTCCTCGCCCTCCAGCTCCATGGTCTCTGAAGCCACAGAGAGAGCATCCTCGTCCTCCGGGTCTGACACGGGAGAGACGGGAGAAAAGGTTTTAGTGTGTTTAGTACAGCGATACAATGATGAAAATGTTATTAGGGCCCCATTGTTTTATTCAGCGTTTGAGGAGTTTGCGTCACTCTGACCCAAAATTAAAAGATTTGAATTATGGGTCTTTGTCTTTCAGACCCATTTTTTTTTTGTTTCTCAAGCATTGCAAATTAAGAAATTCAGATGTTTGCATTTACTGTAGTTTGGTTGTTATTAGACAAAAAAAGGTGTGTTAATTGTTTTACATTTGATATAATTTCCTGTTTTTTTTTTTGTAAATTCATTTTTACTTTCTTTAATGACAACATAAAAAAATGAACCTTGGTTTAAAAAAATACAATTAATTTCAACTCTTGGGGGCTTAAATAAAACCACATGGACACACACCACCTCCTCTCGAAGACCATTGGTGGGTCCCAGACCAGCGGTCACCAGGAGAAAGGGGTGTGTGTTTTCAATGAGTCTAACATTCATTAAGCACATTGTCACCAGAACTGTGTTTTCAATGAGTCTAACCTGGGACTGATATAGTGTGTGTGTGTGTGTGTGTGTGGGGGGGGGGGGGGAATTTAAGGTTTTGGCGTGTGTACGTAAGTCCATCAGAGGTTCAGTCCAGACCTATTTGCTTGGCGAAGGCAGCGTAGATCCCTCTGAGTTTGGGTCTGCTGTTCTCCAGTTCTGTTTCTATCTCTTCTTTGTATGATGCTATCTCCCCTGAAAAAAAGAGACACAAGCACAATGCTAGCATAAAAGGTGTAAATCTGAGGAATTGCAAGTGCGGTGTATCATGTCATGTCATATCAGGATGAATTTGTATAAGTAGATATTCAAAAACAAATGATAAGAAACGGATCGGGAGGGAAGAAGAATGATCCCTAGTAGCAATGGTAATAACTGGTGCTTGCTAGCCTAGTGGTCTAGGCGCTTGACACATATAGGCTCTGGCCCGGGGGTCAGCAACCTGCGGCTCAGGAGCCGCATGCGGCTCTAGAACACAGCCCTAGTGGCTCCATGGCTGTAGCATTATTACATACACACATTAGGACGATCTGCCAACATAATATAAACATTTCAGTCACTGACAGCACCCAACACGCCATGCACTGTCTGACAGTTACGTCGCCAATTAACGTAGCGCTTGTTGGTCATGACACAAAATTCCAACACATATCAGAGATGGAGCTTTAATCTGAACCACCCATTTTCAACAGTTTACTATATCATTAATATATCTTAGAGATGTTGAGTGGACATGATAAAAAAGTTCCCCCCCATTCTGTGTTTCCTAGAAATGGAGGTCTGAAAAAAAGATCAACAACATGGTTGACACCATCAAGTTGTGTTTCACCATGTTAATGATTTTTCTTTTAGAACCTTTTTTTTTCTGAGAGTGTACAAATGGGACCAAATGGACCCGCTAGGGTCCATTTGGTTCACATTTGTACACTCTCAGAAAAAAAAAGAAAATGCGTGGAATTCCCCTTTAAGGGCTTATTAGGCGTACATTTTTTGCGGCTCCAGACAGATTTTGAATTTAATTCTTGGTCAAAAATGGCTCTTTCAACATCTTGGGTTGCCGACCACTGCTCTGGCCTGACAGCATGTCGTGTGTTCGAGTTCCGCTCTTGACGACCTTTGCTGCATGTCTCCCCATATCTCTCTTTCCAGTCTGTCTTCACTGTATTACACACAAAAGCCCAAAACAAATCTTTTTTTAAGGTGTAATAATAATATCTTTGTTTATCTTACCTTGGACTTGATCCAGCTTCTTGACCAATTCGTGTTCCAACTGCAGGAAATGACAGAACAGAACAGGCATTACAAGAAAGCCACACTGATGGAATACAGGTTCTATAGAACAGTGGTTTTCAACCAGTGGTCCGGGGACCACCAGTGGTCCTTCAGAGGGTTCCAGGCTAAGTGATGGAAAGTTGGTAAACCAGGTATAACTCTTTGAGCGTAAAAATGTTTACATTCTCAAGAGTTAAAATATTCATCATGTGAATTAACCCAAGACTACACAATTAGAGAGTGTAAAAGATTAATGTGCATTTTTGATCTATATGTTTGCCTGTTTTGTTTCCCAAATCCATTCTGGTATTGTGGACAAAAACAAAAGAAATCTTTAGTTTTAGGGGTCTGTGTGGTACCTGCAGTATCTTGGTTTTCTGTTGGCCGGCTATGAAGGAGGGCGGGTCACACTCCTGTTCCAGATCCACGCGCATGAATTCGTCGATGGTCAGCTGACTGGTGGGCGTGTCCTCAAACTCTGTCAGCCTATTAGAGCGAGGGGTAAGGAGACAATAGAAACAATCGTGTTCAATGTTGCCAACTTGGCACATTTGTCGCAATATTTACCTTTTTTCCCCAGACCCCCCTAGCGCCAAAATTAGTGGAAAAAATCCTGGTGGAAAATCTAGTGCTTTTTTGCTGGTGAGTTGGAGTGAAATTGGTTGACAAGTGTGAGAGATAAAACCCTCATTTTTCGCCATTATTCCTCCTAGAAACCAAATGGACCCTTATGGGTCCATTGGGTTTCATTTTACGCTGCTCTAGCGCATTCTAGTGCATTTTGGAAGTGCCACTAGTGCATTTTGGAGTTCTGCAGTTGGCAACACTGCCTTGAATCTCTCCATCCATGCGACACTGTTTCTAAAGTGACGACAGTATGCATATTGCTCTCTCTCACCTCTTTCTGAGTGTTGCGTGGCAGACCTTCACCACCCCTATGACGTCCTTCACCGTGCGACGAAACTCGTGCATCCTGGCTGCGACCAACAGAGCTAGTAGAGAGAAGCAAAATGTAATGTACCTGCGACACTGAGCCCACTAGCGTAGGTTTTATTTCAGTGTATATATGGTAAGTGTGTATGCTATCTATAATGGGTGTTTGTGCGTACCTGTACCAGAGCCTCCCTGCGCCACAGAGCCCACTAGGTCTCCTCCCAGTGTGTAATATTCTACCTGCACCACAAAGCCACTATAGATCTCTCCCAGCGTGCATATTGTACCTCCGCCACAGAGATAACTAGAGGTGTTTTCCCAGTGTGTCTATTCTACCTGCACCACAGAGCCTGCTAGGTCTCCTCTCAATATGTTATAATCTACACGCGTCCCAAAGCCCAGGCCTGCTCCCAGTGTGTCATATTGTACCTGTAACCTGCACCACAGAGCCCACTAGTCCTCCTCCTGGTGTGTTATAGTGTACCTGCGCCACAGGGCCCACTAGTCCTCCTCCTGGTGTGTTATAGTGTACCTGCGCCACAGGGCCCACTAGGCCTCGTCCCGGTGTGTTATATTCTACCTGCGCCACAGAGCCCACTAGGCCTCGTCCCGGTGTGTTATATTCTACCTGTGCCACAGAGCCCACTAGGCCTCCTCCCGGTGTGTTTTATTCTACCTGCGCCACAGAGCCCACTAGGCCTCCTCCCAGTGTGTTATATTCTACCTGCGCCACAGAGCCCACTAGGCCTCCTCCTGGTGTGTTATATTCTACCTGCGCCACAGAGCCCACTAGGCCTCCTCCCAGTGTGCATCCAGTCTCGTTTCATCCTCTGCAGGAGCCTCAGGGCCGTCATGGACACCAGGTGAGTCTTCTCCCCGAACTCCAGCATGTGAGCGAAGCGAGGGATGTACAGACAGGGATCTGAAACATCACGCATATTAAGTAAACCAACATTTCCGTTAGCCGGGACATACGGTTGTCATATTTATTAGATTACCGTCTAATAGCAAATATCTTGTAATATTTTTCGGCCATTTTTAACTTGTAGAAAGTGTAAAAAATATGAAATAAATATCAGTCATTTCTTGCTATATTTCAATTATTTGCCATATCTGCCCCATGCAGACGGTTAAACAGAAATGCTGGGTTGTTAACCAACATAAAGAGAGTATTTACCTATAGCTGTGCTGTTAACCAACAGAAAGAGAGTATTAACCTATAGATGCAGTGTTGATCAATAGAAAGACAGTGTTTACCTATAGCTGGAGTGTTGACCAATAGAAACACAGTGTTTACCTATAGCTGGGGTGTTGATGCAAAGCTCTCTGGCCAATAGGAGGAAGGTCTTTCCCAGGATATAAACGTTGACCTGGTGATGGGAAAGGCCAAAGATGACACACAATCGCATTTGAACTTCGCTGTGTATGTTGATACCAGTGCTTCATAAAAATAAATAAATACATAAAACTGCTATCCTTTTGCTATTATTTTAGTTGTCGATTAATTGATTTACAAAAGAACTATATTAATGGATTAATCTCCCGATAGAACAATACCCAAGAAAAGGAATAGATAGTTGCAGCCCTGGCATTGATAATCTAATTATAGATTGATTCACAGATGAGCAATTCTTGGACAAAGGCTACATGTAAGGTGTTCCTACCTGCAGCAGGTCACTGAGGTCCAGCAGCATGTCTGTAAGGCAGTTGAGGAAAGTCTGCACAACTTTGATTAACCCATGTTGTCCTGACGCTAGATTGAAAAAATCTATGTTTCTGTATCACTGATGCTCAACATATTTCATGCCAAGGACCCTCAGAATTATATATATTTGGCTGCGGACCCCCCATCTGAAAACATGTTGTTCTAGGAATCCCTCAGAAGTGAAAGTGAAAGAATATATTCAAAGATTTGCACATCATTTTCATTTCATAATTTTCCTTGATGGGAAAAAACATTGAGCACCACTGACTTTTTTTCTGAAAAACCAAAAACGTTTTCTGAAAACTGTCATGGTTTAGAAGAACTTCCCCTCATGAAAAATGATGTTTTGAGTGTTTCACTGAATGTGAAACTGTGTGCGTATGTATGCGTGCGTGTGTTGTTTCCACAGAAAGGATACGTGGCGTCCCTTCCGTCCTGCACACCAGATAGAGGCAGGCGGCGATGATGTGGGCCATCTTCCTCCCCCTGGTCAGGTGTTTGCTGACCACCATCTTGAAGAAGTTGAAGGCTGTGTCCAGACAGTGCTGGTTCAGCTGAAGCTGGCTGCCCAGCTGCTGGATCTGACGACGCCCTGCAAAGACGAGAAGAACACAAACACGTCCTGTTGTAAACATACTAGTGTGTGATATACATCAACGCGGCCTGCAGTTAAAGGTAATAGGGGCAACTTTTTAGCCAAAATAGATATGTAGCTATATTTTTGCACTTTTCCCCTCTACGTGGCCTCTACTTTGAGGCTGCAGTGATTTCTCTGCAGACAGATGCTTGCTTCGTCCTGCAAAGAGTCCAGAACTTTGTTGTTGTCAACGAATCATGAAAACATAATTTGTGAGAGGGGGGAGTTATGGGCGGGGTGTGGGGGTAAGGCAGGTAAGGTAAGGCCTTTTCCCCTGCCCTATATGACCAGGCCTCATTTCCATTTCACATTATGTAAAGTAATTCATACCAAGAGATATCCAATAGTGCAACATGTAAAAACAAATAAAACTTTTTTTTTTTTTTTTTTTTTTTGCTAATAATCAAGAAGCAAGAAAACTAATGTTTGTTATATATCAAAGAAGGACCAATTATTGCTGGCAATCAGGAATCACAGAGGCCAATTTGAGTCTAGTCTGTAGGTCATTCCAGGATCAGACGCAGATGAGTATTTGATCTGAGGTTGAAAGTTTAAAATCAGATACTTTTATGCACATAGAATGACTATGTAGGCCAAGGTCATTAATACGAAGAGTTGTGGCGAGTACTGTGCATATCAAGTTGCATACATAGTACAATAGACAAAAAACAAACCAAAAGACAACACAACTAGGAACAGAACATATACTGTATAGTGGCATTCTCCATCATCAAGGTTGCCCACCCCTGCACCCAGTAGAATTAGCCTGAAGTGTCTCGTTTTTTTTTTTTTTTCATTGGAAAATGTTGTTGGGGGTTTGACAGTAGATGGCGCTATTGGTCCACAGTCCTACTGAAGCAAGGAAAAGGGCTATCTACAGTATGTACAAGGGCTGCTAGTTGTACATGTTCTTCTTACAGAACAAATAAAAAAAAAAACGTCACAGGCGGATGTTTCCAACAAACACCAAAGTAAATTGGCTACATAGGTTTATTTACTTAATTACTTACTTGCAAAGTCTACTGGGAGATGAACATGGCATTTTGTAAACAAATTAGATGCCGAACGCATGTGCTTCTGTCAAGGTGGGCATGGCGTTTATAGACTTCCATCGCTACATGACCTCATGTGTACATTTAAAATCAACATGAAGTGGAGAAGAGGGAGAGAGAAAGATAGAGACAAAGGGAGGGCTCGTCCGGGATTTGAACCCGGGACCTCTCGCACCCGAAGCGAGAATCATACCACTAGACCAACGAGCCTTGCCTTAGTTGCCATCTATGGTTGGACCCAGCTGTTTGTTGGATGTGGTTTTGAAACTACCTTAAGCAGTCAGATTCCAAACATATGAATGTTTTTTGGGGAACATAGGTTCAAGTTCCACTATGTCTTGCCAATAATTGCTGGCCGCTGCGGTCACACGTCAGGAAAAGGGAAAGTCAAGCGGAAGCGTGTATTCTGCGCAAGGCACACTACCACTCAAAAGTGGCAACTCGGACGTCAATGACGCCACATCTTTTCTGGGACGAAGCAATTCAGTGTGTGTATGTGTGTGAGTGTGTGTGTGGGCCATACCATTCTGTAACGTCTGTGTTCGTGACTCTTTCCCGATGCTGCTGTAGAAACCGGTTCCTAAAGCTGGAGTCTTCACCGGACCTGAGAGACAGATATAAACGACATGAACATTTCTACTGAATAAAGCAGTTTCCTTTTATCCTTCGGCTCTTGAATTAATAATAATAATAATAATAATAAACTTTATTTATATAGCACCTTTCATGACAACACGTGCAGCGCAAAGTGCCTTACAAGAAAAATAAAAATAAAATACAAGGTAAAGTAAAAATGTCAAACAACATAACATTAAGGAATACAGCAATACAAGAAGAAAACATAGTAGTAATGGTAAAAACAATAGTGAAATAACAAACAACAAGACAAAGATAATATAGCAGTGAATTGAATCACAACGCAATTAAGTGATGCAAAGCCTTTATTGGCTTTATTGAGAAAACATACATTTATATTGCGGCGCACAGGCACATGCACTGACTCACTCACTCGCTTGCTCACTCACTCACTGCCAAAATCAGTCACACCTTGAACAATATGGTTGGTCTTCACCAGAACCATAGAGTAAGACAGAGTTACGTAAAACTCTGTTCAGTTCATGAGGCCGGGTCCTCTACATACACTTCTATTGAATAGTGACAACAAATAGTGACAACAGAAAGTTAATAAACACATTTCAGTCTATGGGCTCGTGCGAGTACATGAACCACACGACCAGACTATTTTCTGCCCCCTCAATATCGCAGCTCTCTCTGTACTGTATGGCTCTGGTTTCCACATCAACCAGGGCAGTCAGCAGGTGAAATCAGAGAACAGCTGGGAGCTGCTTTGACTCTCTGTCAGCTCAGGTCACATGACAGAACTGAGCCCAAGGATCAGTGGGGATGTTGTCAGAGGAACAGTGTGAAATTGTTTGACTCGACAAACAGGGTCAGTGTTAAATGTTTTGAGCTGGTCTAATAAGGGCCAGTATTATCAATCTTAGCTTTCAGAATGACTTTATTAACTCTGGCTGTTTGCCTCTCTGGGTGAGTTCAGTGTTGTTGTTTTTTATACACTTCTTCATACTGTCCCTCTGAATAACTTTGACAGTGTGCAAAGCAAGTGGAACTGTTTTGTACACTTCCAGAGTTATATCATCGATAAGGTTCCATTGGAACCTCCCAATGGACCCTCCATTGACAAACATTTTCATCTGCGATCTGCTTATATTAAATATTAAACATTGTAGCTGTACCCATATGGAAAAAAAAAACTGTATATGTGAACTCTTGAAAGTGGCACCTTTCATACAAGCCACTTTCCAAGAAAAATACTACGGATATTATCTGTTTTGCATGTCATACTGTATATTGTTCTTATAAATGACAAAATAATATATGTTTCACTTTACAAAAAATGTATCTTTGAATGTCATATATAATTCTTATAAATCACAAAATTATATATGTTTTATATACGTTTCACTTTACAAAGCCATACTATAGATCTTATATTAACTTTACTCTTACATGAAAGGTGGCACTTTCAAGAATCTGCATATAACGTTTTTCCATATGGATATGGAACGGTTGAGGCACTCGTTTGACCGAAAGTTGCTCATAGCATGTCTACGTAGGAACCTTCCAGTTGTTAGCTCTGGTCCATAGCTCTACGGTGCCATGTCATTATGCCGACCTCCCGTTGTTCTGAAACTACGAGACGCAAAACCCTACCCTTGTCCAATCGTAACCCTAAGCCTAAACCCCCGACCCTCAACCTAACCCCACAGACCTCACGGTCTGTGAGGTGGTTGAGCGTCGAGGATTTAGGCTCTTAGGGTTACGGGTTTTGCTACAAACATGCCTAAACCCTTCTCTAACCTTCATCCTCACCATAACCGCAACCACGTTGCAGCTGATGCAGTGGATTTCCAGCGCATGTTCGGACTAATGGGAGTTCTGATCTATGGGACTTTGTTACTTAGATCAGTCCCCAGCTCTACTGCTTCTACCATTCTGCCTTGTGGGAAATCTCAAGATCGTTTTACCTACTCTCATCCTATTTTTTTTTTTTTTTTACCAGTGAAAACTTCACCAGTGAAACCACTTTTTGACAAAAAGTGCAGTTTTTGTCAAGAAGTAGGCTTTCTAAATATACAAGCTCTAATACAAGGCAGAATCATGGAAGGAGTGGAGCTAAGGACCATCCATTTGAGTTGTATGACCTGTATTGAGCAACGAAAGGATGCATCTAAAAAACAAAAAAAAAAACATATTTTTTCAGCCTGTCGATCGTCCTGTCTACTGGAGCACCAAACACACAAACAAACACAGGTAAGCCTGATACCCTGCCAGATAACCATCCATACACCACCGCTGGGGCATGAGTGGACCGGTAAGTGGGTCTGCAAGCATACAGTAGATCATTTAAACCGAATACAATCATCCTCTCCTAACATCCAACCTATTGTGGTTGATAAGGGTACATTACACTGACTATATATCTATATCTATATATCTCTATATCTCTATATATCTCTATATCTCTATATATCTATCTATATATATATATATATATATATATATATATATATATATATATATATATATATATATATATATATATATATATATATATATATATATCTATATATCTATATCTATATATCTATATATCTATATATATATATATATATATATATATATATATATATATATATATATATATATATATACTCGTCATTAGCCATTTCTCATACAGTAGGCCTTCATTTTAGTTTTTAGTGTTAATTTGCTTATTTCCATCAAAATAAGCTGTACCACTTGGCATGCCATTTTCATTATGAAGAGAGGATATATATATATATATATACAACAAAAAACTATTTTTGAGCAATGGAAGTAAGTGAATCAGCATAACACCCCCTTCAATTATATTGAGGCCATTGCCCATTGATGGCTTATGGTAGGGAAAACGCCTTCTAGTCCAAAATCCTCCTTTTTAAATGGGATCAAATTGTTGCAGGAGTATGTCGGGCCCTTTTCGGCTGGGTATCTCCTGGAAAGGACCCGCTCGGTCCCCCTCCTGTGGGTCCCCTGGACCCCCACCCTGAGAACCAATCGATGCATGTTTACAGGGCCGATCCCACTGCTTTTCCACAGGTGTCCCTCGGGTCGTCGTCCAGTCCGAATGCAGAGATCGTTACCTGTGGGTTCACGTGCTGTCGCCGGGCGCTCCGCCTCGCTTCCAGGCCGTAGGTTTGTAGATCGGCTATATGAGCCATGAAACCGTGGCTTTTTCCCACCAGCACACAATCTACGGTTACTGGGGCTTCCCCCTTCTTGTAAATTCACTAAAGCTATGCCTAAACCTAAGCAAGATACTAATTTGTACCTGTCCTAATACATGTCCTGCCTGAAATGAGAATGTGTTCCTCTCTCTCTCTCTTTCTCCAGATGGCCATGGGGTTCATGTCCTGTCCGACCGGAGGGCATCTCAGTGTGGTTACACACTCAGTACCTTCAACATGGACGGGTTCTACACCATGAGAGCATCCTTCTACTCCTGCTACACCTACAACCAGGTACACACCTAATTCTACTCCTGCTACACCTACAACCAGGTACACACCTAATTCTACTCCTGCTACACCTACAACCAGGTACACCGATATCGTTCTACTCCTGCTACACCTACAACCAGGTACACCCCTATCCTTCTACTCCTGCTACACCTTCAACTAGGTACACAACTTTTTCCCAACTAAGGTGCATGTTTAGGTTTATGTGCTGCTTTCTTTCATTTTTTGAAATGTTCACGATTAGGGAGGACGAGGGCTGAAAACATGAGCTAAAGATGATTTTCGGTTGTCTTAAACCAATTTCTGTAGTCCTACAAGACCCCAGGGAAGTGCACGTCTGGCCACACAAGATAATGGATTAGCGATTAAAAACTAGAACTACAATCCGTTGAGTTACAACTTGTACATTTACACAAGTAGGTCATACATGGCCCACCTGCACACGAGCAGAGCGAGTGAGCAGAGCACAAGTACAGACAGACCGATTACAGTACTTGCGCAAGTAACTAAATATAGACGACAAAAACGATTATCTGATTTTTGTGCGTGTCTGTGCGGTTTTTGTTCCCTGCAGAACGACGAGGTGTTCACGTTCAACCTGCAAGTGGCGGCGATGGACGGGGCAGGTGTGTGGTCCAGTCACGATGTGAGTCACAGCTGCCGCGTGGCGGTGCCCTGGGCCCACCGAGAGCTGCTCTGTGACGAGACCTTCATGGAGGTAGAGCAGTGGGTTTTTCAACCTTTTGTGATACCAGGGCCCACTATTTATTCAGCATTTGAGCCACGGAGGACCACCATTGATGATGTTGACTTCCATCTTTCTGACCCAAAACTAAGGATTTTCAAGTTTTGCTCCACAATTAGGAAATAACGGGTAAAATGTTGGTCAAAATAACAATTCTAGTACATTTTATAATTGTCTACATTCTTGAAAATTAAGTAATTCAAATGTTTAACTATGATACCAAATGGACCCTTACGAGTCCATTTGGTATCATTTTATGATCTCAAGAGAGATTTCAATCTCAAGAGTTACAGATCTATAATGGTCCATTTGGTTACCAACTGTCCATCATTTAGCTGGGGACCATAAGGAACCCTCTCAGGGACCACTGGTGGTCCCCGGACAACTGGTTGAAAGCCGCTGGTCATTAATTCAGAGAGCGTAAACATGAAACCAAATGGACCTGCAAGGGTCGATTTGGTTTCATTTTTACACTCAAGAGTTGAATTTGGTTAACCAGCTTAGCTGGGGACCACCAGGAACCCTCTCAAGGACCACTGGTGGTCCCCGGACCACTGGTTGAAAACCACTGAGGTAGAGGTCCAGTAGTCACAGTGAATATTGGAGAGGGCCGCGATATTTCCATATTCACTCAATCACTCCAGAGGGGCGACATACTGAATGTACCGTTGTAGCTCAAAACACATCACATAACTAAGACATTTTTTGCTTGGTTTTATGCTGAATACAACACACAAAGAGCACATCTGCAAGTAGCACAGGTGTCTGATGATCTGGCTGGTATGATGGCAACTGCCTGTCTCTGATTGGCTGCTGTGTGTTCTGTATCCGTGCTGTGATTGGTTGATTGGTCTCTAGGTGAGCGTGAGCAGAGAGACACAGTGTGGACCCGAACAGGGGAGCTCCAAGGAGGCGTGGCAGAATGCTTACTCTCTGGTAAACTTTCTCTCTTTTTCTCTCTCTCTCTGTCTCTCTCTCGCTCCCTGTCACAGTTGCCTTGTGCAGTTTTTTTTTCATCAAGCCTCGACGATAAACAAATACTGTCTCATTTCCTAAGTGTAAAAGCCTTTAGGCTTATTCTGACTGTGCATACTCTAGGCCTACATTTGATTAAAGATTAGCTAAAAGGAACAGTATTCAAATATATTTAGGTAATTTAAAAAGAAAATATTCAAGCCATACTGTATGTTTTATATAATCATGCTGTATTGTGCATGTGCAACTATCATCAGTTCAGTGATTAAACCATTCTTTACTGTACTTGTGGCGTTTTAACTTTTATCGAAAAATAGCAGGAGCCGTTTTTTTCTTTTTTTTTATAGGAAATCGCAGAAATGCAGTGCAAATCTTTGAACATTATATGTTCTTTCAGAGCGAATGTTTTGTAGAATCTATATTGTCAGGTCAAAATGAATGAAATGGTCTCTCTGCAGGCTCAGAGGAGAGCGCAGTCGGCCTGGCAGCTGCTGCTCACCGGTGAGGGCGATGGGAAGGAAGAGAACGACGACGGCGTGATGTCATTGAGCGAAGCACAGCACCTGGGCTACACCGTGACCGCCGGCTTCAACAGAGTGCTGCTGAGAGCCCCGTACGGACAGCCCCATGCACGGCTGAGGACGGTGAGGGACAACACACCCACACACACTGCTGTGAAACGCACGTACACACACACATAGAGACTAGGAGCTCCAAATTCAGTGGCACTTAAAACTCCTCTATATCCCCTACTGGATAAAACACAGACCAGAAAAGAGGTCTTGTTACACTACTTGTTGTGTTAAATCAGTGTGTTTTCAACCTTTTTCATTACCACTATTTTATTCAGCATTTGAGCCACGGACCACCGTTTGATATTTTCACACAGACACTCCAAAACCAAAGATCTCTTTTGTTTTTGTCCAAAATTCCAGGCTGGTCGTCACAAACAAAACAGGCAAACATACAGTAGAGGAAAATGACCATTCATCTTCTACATTCTTGAATTGTGTAGACTTCTTAAGCCATTACATTTTTTCCATTTTTGGATTCTGTACAGTACGTTTTACAGAAAACTTCAACCCATTTAGGTTAGGCCTAAATGGGTTAATTAAGTGGGTTGAATCAGATGATGAATATTTTAACTCTTGAGAGCATAAACATGAAACCAAATGGACCCGCAAGGGTCCAACTTTTCTTCATTTATGTGAGGTGACCCTCTCACGGACCACTGGTGGTCCCCAGACCACTGGTTGAAAACGCCTGTGTTATGTGAATGTCCTGTGTGTGTGTGCTGGTTTAGGTGGACGGTGTTCCTGTGGAGGTGCTTCGTGGAACGGTGTTCTTCAGACAGAAACTGACCGTTGTCATGATCGACGTGTCTATGGCCTGTACACTCAGTATGTCTGTCCGTCTGTCTGTTATGTCTGTTCTTAAAGACAATACACACAAAGCTAACACACTGACTACCAAAAAATATTGCATCTAACGCAAACCACAGGAAAGAAGTTTGGTATAATATATTACACCATATACATCTTTCCAGTGGTTTGCGATAGATGGCGCTCTTCGCCAACATTATGAATGATACTAGGTTGCTGGGAGACTGATGTGTTAGCCAGAACCTGCCATCTGCCTCAATGTTATCAGATTGAGAAACAAGACATTTATCTCGGATTCTATCTCCAGTTTATGTTTTATTTTTGCGTCAAACAAGCAATGGCCCAAAGAACCGATGACCATGTTTACAACATGCATTTACCTTCACCCTGGAAATTCCAGCCATTTAGATTTAGTCATTTGACAACTTGGCCAATGTTTGACCCGTTGTTATGAATTAGTATAGTCTGTTGATTACTTGTTGAAGCAGTAATGGTCTATTTTGTTTTACCTTTTGTGGTATTAACACTTTAAGCTGCCAGCAGTATCAGGAACGATTAAATCAATGCACCATGATCGTTTTAATCCGGGCCGAGCTTCAGACACACATGACGTCACTGGGCTTCGTAGCTAAGAGCAGCCCATGGTCCGCCCACTATGGTCCAAACAGTTTCATTACAACTTTATAGCATTTGATTTAGATCAGAAGTTATCAGCGCTCAAACTTTTTTCTCCATTGTGGATTAATTAATCTCTGCACTTGCACCACTACGGGACTCTGGGGTCTCTTGGCTGTCCTAAACGACCACAACATTGTCCTGAGCTTGTAGACCCCTAGGTCATTTCATGTCATTGTCTTGTGCCTACAGACGCTGGGTCATTCGATGGCGTCTCGGTGCAGTGGGACGTACCCGCCATCATGACTCCTCTGGTGGGGAGTGGGACAGCGTTCCACAGCAACTCGGTGGGCGTCGGGGTGGAGGGGCAACTCCTGGAGCCCAGCGTGGCACGCGCCAGGGGCTACACCCTAGAATACCACGGCCCGCTGGTCCGCGTCAACGTGCCGTTTGGCGCCGAAGGCGGCTACCGCAAGGTGAGACGTTCTTGCTTTACAGGCGATTCTTTAAAGACGCAGTGAAGTGATGAGTTTGGGCACATTGTTCTGAAATTTCAGCCTCAAAAGGAAGAATCCCAGTTGCTGAACTAATCAGGGCATCTCATCTGTGGGCTGTGGGATGTAAGTCCATCTCATGCAGTGTTGTTTGTAAACAAAGTGACAGAGAGACGTGGAGCAAAGCCAGGGGATTATTTCTAACCTATACACGACCTATATAGATATTTTAGCCTGATGATTACATTTAAGACGATTCATACACAGTCTGGATGTCAACTTGATTGGGATTTAAAGACTGAGGATTTTGGGTGAGCTTCATTATTATTGGCTATTATTGAGGTGTGGCTCCACATTCAATACGCAGAACATTTTTTATGGACTTTGATCTAAAAATACACACAAATGTAGGTACATCCAATTGATGATATGGTCTACTGTAAAAGTGTTTTTGGAAAAAATATTTTTCACATTTTGGCTTATTTGGCTCCCTGACTTTTGTCTGTTTGTCTTTTTGGATTTGTTTGAATTGTCTCCATTGTTCTCCACAGAGTATGGTGGTAGACGGCGAATACCGGGAGATGTACGTCATCTGCCTCTTCTACGAACACGTCTTCTCTCTGCTGTACGGAGACCACGCCACCGTAGAGACCCGACACCGCCTCCAGAGGGTGATCGGCACGCCGCCGCGCACGCAGCGGCCCGTCACCACCGACCGTGAGTCGTGTCGGCTGCTGCTCGGCTGCTTCGGGATGCAAGGGAATCCCTTTTGGTTGTTTTAAGCATTATGTTATATATTCGATATTGAAAAGTATTTTGAGAAATTATGAATATATTGCGCACATCTTTGAATATGTTCTTTCAGAGCCTACGTTTTTACTCAAATCTTTGCTTGTTGGGGTTCCCTGGTACAATCTATTTTGAGATTCTGGGAGATTGAACATGAAAAAGGTTAAACATCACCGGCACCGCTATTGAAGATTATAGATTTTCTATAGCTTTTATTGATCGACCTCAGTCTAAAATGGCTTAAGAGCATTCGCTAAATGCCTGAAAGGTTTATGTTCTAGCTTGCAGATCTGCTATTTCCACTATTCTTGACATTTTTTGAAGACGCATGATCAGTTTTAAGCATGCAATTGATTATGATGGACAAGGGAATTAGCTACAACAATGTTGCAATTATCCCAAGTAATTGCGATACAATCAGGCGGTAATGTAAGCATTTTGACAGCCCTACGGGTGTACAGTATATTGATACGTTTTTGAGTGGTGCCCTACCACTCCAATGACTGGCCGTGTCTGCATGTCTGTTTGTATGTCTGTCCAATGTCCATATTTTGAAGTATGTTAGACTACAAATTAGGCATTACCGCTGGGTGACCTAAAACAGCACTGTTGGACAGCCTAAAGAGCCATTGACACTATAACCGCAGCCGCCAGCTGGCTGTGTTGTTGAGTCTGTACTGCTCGGTTCACATACAAGTGTGACTTTTTTGTTCCCCGCTAGAGACGGTGCCTGAGCAACATGTGTTCAGGGTGCTCCTGTGGAACGTCCCTCACGACGTGACAGTGCAGCAGGTGGTGTTCAACGGACAGGTGCTGTCCGCGGGAGAGAAGGACCGGGTCCTGTCCGCCAGGACGGCTCACGCCAACGGCAGCCAGGAATACACTCTGACGGTCGCATTCAACCACCCGCTGGTCGCCAGGACGGTGGGTTTGACGAAATTTGTAGCATCCATTACAGTCACCAAATATGATCAAATAATAATTTACTCAATTGCCAAGGTTTGGACGAATTTTGGCCAAAGGCTCAACCTCGTTTTTCTCCCAACTGCTTGCAGATATCGGGAGTAACATTGACTCCACAGACGCATGCAAAACGGAAAGTACAAAAGTGACCATTTTAAAGCTGTTCCAAACCAATTGAACTGTGTCATTCCAGTACGTGGGCGAAGGACGCGTGGAGTTCTACCTGGCCGTTAACTTCACCCTGGCCATCACGCTGCAGGGACAGTTCTACCACCACCATGTGTTTGTACAATCACTGATTCACAACGCACGTGAGTAACACCTTGTGTTTGTACAAAATGTACAGCTTCACCATGCATGTAACATCTTGTGTTTGAACAAACTGTACTGCTTCACAATGCACGTGAGTAACACCATGTGTTTGTACATAGCTGCACTGATTCACAATGCATGTGAGTAACACCACGTGCTGTACAAGCTGCACTGCTTCACCAGGCACTTAAGTAACACCATGTGTTTGTACATGGCTGCTCTGCTTCACAATCATTGTGAGTAACACCATGTGTTTGTACATGTCTGCACTGCTTTGCAATGCATGCGAGTAACACCGTGTGTTTGTACATGACTGCCCTGCTTCACAATGAGAGTAACACCATGGATTTGTAATACAGTAGCTGCACGTGTAACACAGAGTGTTTGTATGAGCATTTCTTCCACTGCACCAGCACAACGATCACAATGTTTCCTGTGCAGACCCTCCCACGGTGAAGGCAGCGTGCTCCGACTCGGGCGTCACGTTCAGCGTGAACAAACGGACAGACATTCCCCGGCTGTGGGAGGTGGGAGTCGCCAACGAGCCAATCACGCCGCTGCTGGCCGACGAGAGGGGCTACGACCTCCGGGAGGACAGTCACGGGGTCATCCTCCACGTCCCGGTCAACGCTATTGGCTACACATACCAAGTAAGTAGTAAGCAGCCTTGCCAGGCCATGATGTCAGGAGGTCCAGCAGAGCCATTGAGGCCCATATACTGTAGGTTAGGAGCCTATCTCCTGTTTCTGTAGCGTGAGGCAGCTTGATGTACAAGTACACCCCCTGGACATGATGCTAGTATATCGCAGGGACTTACCCCCAATCCATCTGAGTGCCAAGCAGGGAGGCATTGGGTCCCATTTTTTTTTAGAGTCTTTGGTATGACCCGGCCGGGAATCGAACCCCGACCTCCCAGTCTCAGGGCGGACACTCTAACCACAAGGCCACTGAGCTGGTATACCAAGTAAGACCACAATACAATTTATATTCACTTCTACTGCTTTAAATCTGATCATATAAACTTGTCCAAACTGCCAGGATTGTGCTATTACCTTACGCTGAGGTGATGAAGCTTTTGATTCATGTGGAAAAAAAGCTAGAAAACCTTTGTTTGTGAGTTGACAGAAATGCTTCACGAAGAAAGAGCATTCCCCTTTAAGAAAGTTGTAGGCACTCACATGGTATTGGCCTCAGTTTCCCAAAGCACTGGCAACGGGGGTGTGGGTGATTTCCTAGGTCTCCTAGGTCTCCTTAGGTCATCATAGTGCCTCAGCTTTGTCAGTGTCCGCGATGAATGCGGACACCGCATTCATGAATGCAAAATATGTATTCATCTAAGATATTAAACAGTGAATACATGCGCTAAGTCGGCATCTCGTTATTGGTGGAAAGCTGTTCTACAATTAAGTCGGGTTTTAGTAGTTAAGTGTTAAGTTAAGTTTAAGTGCTAAATTAGGACATTAATGTGAATTTAAATGTGGCCTTTGGCCTTTTTCAGAGATTGTTGCCCGTGTGCTCGTCTCTTCCTCAGGATATCAACCTGCACAATTTCACCGCGACCTTCCAGATAGTGGTGAGAGAATCGAAGACCCTGGAAGTGCAGGCCGTTACGGCAAGACGCTGTCTCTTTCCCACAAAGGAGCTTATAGGTGAGAAGAACTCGACCCAAAGCGCAATTACTTTTCTAAATTTTCTTGTACTTTTGTACTTCTATCTGTTGTTACTTAGCATTATTAGCATTAGTTAGCATTACTTCATGAATCATTGGCATTACTCATAGCGTGACACAGAGTGGCTTGCCACAGAGTGGCGCGCTATGAGCTTGAAAATGGTGAAAATGTGAGGCAAATCTTTGAATTATTTTTCAGTTCAAAATGGGTTAAACGTTTTATTTGTGCAAGGAGTACATCCACAAGGAACCCGTAATGCTTTTAAACAGTGTGTTTTGTTTGCGTGGCACAGTGTGCTCTCCGGATGGGATGGTGACGGTGGTGGTCAATCCCACCAGCACCTGGCCCATCATCCGTCCCCACAGGACCTCTCTGCGGGACAGGAGCTGTCGCCCCCAACAGGCCGACCACAACCGAGCTCTGTACCGCTTCCCCGTGGACTCCTGTGGCACCACGGCCAAGGTCAGATGATTTTAAGGCGCAGATAACATGGATTCCTAAAATAGTTTTTCATATTTAATATCATATTGTATACACTATGTCCCTCAAGCTTATTTCTAATGGTTTGAGCCTCAATCACCACCGATATAATCAGCCCTTGTCATATCTTTCTGGACAGTTTAGCTGCAGTACCACGATGTCCTGAGGTGGTGGGGGTGCTGATATGGAGGATGTTTCATAGTAGAGTCATTATAATGCGGATGCCAGATAAAACCAGGTTTACATTGCATGTGAACTTGGAAAATCAACAATGGTGGCCATTGTAAAGGAAATGCAAATTTGGAACTGAAGACTGAAGGAAAGGAGGAATTATACAAAATTGATGACATCATTATGAGGCCAAAATCAAACAAGCTGTTTCTGAGAGCAATTAACATTAAAGTGTAAGTAACCTGTTTTGCACTACTTTTCCCAATCAAATTGTGTCATAATTACAAACACATTTGCCAATACAACAATACTTGGTGTGTATTTGCTCTGGGGGCTATCAGAAGAAGTGGTCCAACCCCCGAAGCACTGGGCAATCACGCCGGAAAGTTACGAGTTCATATGGCGCGTCATTAGGAGAACATCTCATCGGGTTCCCATTGACTTGCATAGAATTGCATAGAAGAGTGGCCATGGGAATTACCATATTAAACACTCTCGTAACGGAGTACATACATCACTCTGTTAATGATCGTGACCGGGGACCACACGGCCACCACACGTTGTTTTTACTCGGACAGTCTCTCAGACCGTTTTTGCAATATCCATGTTGAAACAGAGCTAGCGTATGTGGCTAATAGTTCTACACACTGCAGTCGCGAGGGGCGTGCCTCACTCCAGCTGACTAGTGGCTCAGAGCCATCTAGTACAAGACTTGCGACATTGCGGAGTCGGAAACTGAGCGCTCGAGCTGCCTGAATGGAGACAAACTGGAGCTCTCCACCAGCACCAAGCCAACGTTTAGTTGTTTTCTGCCGCTGGAATGCGAGGGGACTCGGTGGATGGATTATGGACATTACGTTAGCAGCAACTGTGCTTTATGCTGGGATAGAACCATGACGATAACATTAAAAACAGGAGGACTATTTGTGAAGGAGAGAGTAATCTTGGTAAACATGCTCGTACGTAAATAACCGAACGAGCCAGCAGACCACCGCTGCGTCTACCCACTGATACTGATCCTCTCGGGGATCAGCAGCAGCTTCGCTTTTACAATCTCTTTCACAATCTCATGTCCGGGCAGTAGCATTGTTTCCGAGTTTTACGCACACTGCTGCCTGCGTACTAGGAGTACACTGCGTAAAAACATCCACGCTCAGTATGCCAGGTCGGACAGGTCCCTTTTCAAATGTGCAGCATCCCTTTTCAAATGTGGCTTTGAGGCCATGCCAGATTTCCACTGGCCAAACGTGTATCGGAATTCCCTTCCCACCTATATTGCTGCACCCACCGAAAAAGTTGTAGACGACCGAAAAGTTGTTCCTAGAAACTGAGCGCTATAAATAGTCTAGACTCCACGCTGATTCTGTCTATACTCAATAAGCACATCTGCGTTGCTGGGGCGCTGCCGTGCTGACGAGGACAAGGGCGTGTCCATCGGAGTTAGCATTGCAACAAGATCTCCTATTGTCGTCATACACCCGCGACTTCAACAGATTCAGAACTACATTTCCCAAAGTGGCAGATGTAGTAATTTTATTTTTATAAACCTCAAATGTGAGATGTGTATGGCCGCATCAGGCATTTTAAATATATCATTGGGATACTTAGGCTATTTTTGAGGGACATGTGTCAACACTTTTGAGAGTTTTTTGCAGGTTACCTACACTTTAAAGCTCCTATATAAGATATGAATGTCTGATTATTCAAACTAGATCATTTGTGGGGATAGAAAACGCATATGGGAGCAAAAAAAAACCTGAAAAAAAAAAAAAAAAGTTTTCATTAAAAATTTCATATTATTCCCCCTTTAACCTATTAACATCCACTGCCAACCTACATCGTCTTTTGATGTCTTTTGCTCCTATGGCATTTGTCAGTGTGGTGAGAATGTATCTATTTTATATTTAATTATGTTTTGTGTTTAACAGCATTACTCCAGTTGCTGTGTAAAGAGGTAAAACAAAACCAAGCTTGATTTGCGGCTCATTTTTAAGGCTATGATCGCCTGTTAATAAAATGCAATATAGATCTAAGACTCCATTAGGTCTCCAAAAAAATCTTGTCTTTTTGATGCCTCTAGGGCTTCAAGAAGTCTCCAGAAGTCATTGATTATCAAATAGTCCCGGTGGGACTATTTGGACTATGATTTTTAAAGGGCCACTGCTGCTCCTATGGTTGTTATAGAGTAAAGTATAGTATAAGGGCCCTGATACACCTAGCAATGTTTTGAACAACATCAACAAGCAACGTCAATTATCAACGTTGACTTTTCACTTTTCTATACAAAATGGTCAACTCCTGGTTGTTCAGAAAAGTCAGATCATTAGCGCCCTCTACTGGGCAACATTTTGGAATCCTCCAATCACAGCCCTCCTGGGCGTCACCTGATCCTTTCTCTCAGACTGAAACCACGGCTGCTGCTGCTTCACTGCTGTGGACAAAAACAAGGATTTTGTAACTTATTCCGCTAAATGAACATTTTGAGTTGGGTGGTAGCTGGGTGAAAATGCAAACTAAGATTACTTTTTTTTCTGAGAGTGTACAAATGGAAGCAAATGGACCTGTTAGGGTCCATTTGGTTCACATTTGTACACTCTCAGGAAGAAAAATGAAAATGGGTATAATTCCCCTTTTAATGGGAGATGTTGCCTGTTGCAATGTGTCTCATGTTGCCTCGTTGATGTTGACATTGCTAGTTGATATTGATCAAAATATTGCTAGTGTATCAGGGCCTTAAGAGTC
Source organism: Benthosema pterotum (assembly GCA_039105355.1). Lineage (NCBI taxonomy): Eukaryota > Metazoa > Chordata > Actinopteri > Myctophiformes > Myctophidae > Benthosema > Benthosema pterotum. The sequence continues at coordinate 30,272,388 of CM076983.1, read as the reverse complement.
AAGTATAGTATAATACAAAAGTGTGTGTGTATGTGTGTGTGTGCGTGCGCGTGCGCGTGGCAGGTGGGGCCGGTCTACGTGGTTTACGAGAATCAAATCGTCTACGACAGAGAGCTCATTGCTGACGGAACGACGCTCATCTCCAGAGACTCTACATTTAGGTAGGACCAACATTAACACATGGGCTGCAAATGTTCAAAGACGTTACTTCTAAAGAGACACTTAACCACTTTTCAATGTGTCGTCATATAAAAGTTGATCAAGAATGTACATAATGAAATTTGTTTTTACGAGGTCTATGTCTCACAGGAGGGCTGTGGACAGTTCAGAAACCCTGACATCATTGTTCGACAGTTATTTTTTAAATATATATTCATATTTGTATTATTGGGAGAACGACATATTCCATTTTCACATTGCAACTTTTCAGTAATAGAAAGCCTGCAGTCTCTATTAACTTGGATTCTCCATCGATGATGTCACTGGAAGACGGGGTTCTGAACAGCCCACAGAGTAGAAAGCGTCTAGAGAGATTCTGAGAGGGGAATCTGCCATTGTCTGCTCGTTCCAGTCATACTTTTAAGTTGAAACCAAATGGACCCTGGCAGGGGTCCATTTGGTTTCATTTTTACACTCTCAAGAGTCTCATGTGAATTAACCCACGTCTAGTTATTTCTGGTTATTTTGATCTGTATGCATTCTTGTGCATTTTGGCAGCGCCAGTAGTGCATTTTGGATTTTGGCAGTTGGCAACACTGTCAGATGGCAGCTCCGTTCCTGACGCTGGTGTCACCCCCGGCGGCGGGGGTGACACCAGCGACAGTCCCTTCCACGCCGACCTCGTCCTCAGCGTAGGTCTTCATCAGAGCCCTCTGTCTGTCCGTCAGGGTCTGGGGCACTCTGACTTTGATGTGGACGTAGTGGTCCCCGAAGCTGCGGCCGCCGCCGAGGCGTGCGACCCCTTTCCCGGGAAGACGGATGACCTGGTCCGTCTGGATGCTGGCGGGGATGGGCAGGTCGAGCCACGCTTCGTGGAGGCCCGGCGTCCTTGCGGTGCCCCCCAGGACAGCCTGCGCCATGGAGACGAAGAGGTCGGAGTGGATATCTGCTCCGTCCCTCCTGAACAACGGGCTCTCCTGGACCCGGAAGGTGACGAACGCCTCCTCGCCCTTGCCGCCGACGGCCACCCTAACAGTCTGGCCATCTTCCACACCCGCAGGCACAGGCACGACCAGTGTCTTGGTGCGCTTGGTCCGGCCGCTACCGCGGCAGGAGCCGCAGGGGTTGGCGATGACCGTGCCCTTTCCACCGCACTGCCGACAGGTCGTGCGCATGATCCCGATGGGCCACACGTCTGCCATCTCTGTGCCGGAGCCGTTGCAGCGCTGGCAGGGCCGAACTGCGGTCCCGGGCTCGTGGCCCTTGCCGTCGCACCGCCGGCAGGCCTCGTCTGAAGTGACGGACAGCTCTTTGTTCGCTCCCTTCGCCGCCTCGGTGAACGTCAGCTCCATGACATGCATGGCAGTGGCGAGATCCCCGAAGATTGACTCCGTGCCGAATATCTTGCGGAAAAACTCCTCCGGGTTCATGTTTGTTGTGGTCTGTCCCCTCCAGTATTGCTGACCACCACCACCTGCGTCGTACTGCTTTCTCTTCGCCTCGTCGCCCAGCGCGTCGTAAGCTTCGGCCATCTGAGCGAATTTCTCTGCGGCCCGGGGGTCGTCTTTGTTCACGTCGGGATGATACCTCTTGGCCATCTCGTAGTAGGCCTTCTTAATCTCCTGCTGGGTGGCTGTTCGAGGAACCCCCAGGGTCTGGTAAAAATCGCGCTTGTTGTCGCAAGTGACACTCGTATGGAAGGATGGCGCGCCGATAATGCGAGGTGGGGCAAATTTCGGAAGCAACGCTCCTCTCGATCCCTGCCACCCTCGCCGAAGTCCTCCTGCGGACCATACTCCCCAGTGTGCGCCGCGGATAAGCTGCGTTGTCCTGCGTTGTCCGGATAATGTTGTAGCGCGGCAGGTGAAACCGCGAACGACTAAAGACGCCATTGTTCCTTGTTCTTTCTCCCAGGCCACAGTGACCTCCCCACGCAACACAAAGGGAGTGAAGCCAACTTCTGACACCGACTGTTAGGGTTTGCCCCGATATATATTCCTGGTCTTGAAACCAGCAAATTGAAACTATGAAATACTGTACTACTCGATGGTGACTGGTGATCTGAATATGGAACCCTGTCAGATCCCTGACTCTGCAACATCTGGTATTTAATGCTGAACAATGCAGAGATATCTGGGTTCTAAGGACACATATCTGGACTCGTACAAAGGTCTATATTGGTGAGGTCACCACTCAAGGACAATGGCCACTCTTTATATAGGGAATGGTTTGGCTGGATGCTTGCCACAGTCACTGTCCAATGCCGATCCAAATACTTTAGCAACTGTTGCTATCCAGTTGCTATGCGGGTCAAGCTTTCCTCTTCTAGAGTGCCTATTGGACAAGGCTGGTTTGGGGGAGGGACTTGGGGAAGGGCTAATTACATCACCGTTGACATTATCAACTAATCCAGCCAATCAAATCTCCTTCCCATTGCCTTGGTGTCTCATCACTTGCGCTGAGACACCTTCCAGGCAGTTAACGGAGGCAGAGCACCGCTGTCCTCTGTCCACGCTGTCCATGATTAACGAAAAGGTATTATTCAGAAAGAGTATTGTTATTCCAAAAATGATGGCTGTTTGTGTACCCCCCCAGGGTGACGGTGAGATGTTTCTACCCTCTGAGCATCATCAGCAACAGGCTCTCTGTGGACAGGCTGATAACGGGAAGCTTCGGTTCCATCACATCCCAGAAGAACGCGGCAGGTATTAATGGCATCCTCCCATGATGCATCTCTACATGGATCACTTAGGGGGGCAAGGGGGCGACTTTGTTTTGGGCAACTGTTTTTGGGCAACTTTTTGGTAAACCTGTTTTTGCGGTTGGTGTACGGTCGCCTGTAGCTCAGGGTGCTCTGATTGGCTGGTTTAGGGGATGACGTAATGCTGACATAAGTAGGCCATGGCACTCTGTGCGTGTGTGTGCGTGCGTGCGTGTGCGTGTGCGCGTGCGTGCGTGTTGCATACAAGGCTGCTGGGTCACAGGACAACTGTCGGGGCAAACTGCCAATGAAGTATCATACATTTACAATTACAATTAAGAAATGGTGAAAAATAGCTTCCTCTACAAGCTAGATCTGCAACTTTCACTAGTTTCAGTCCCGGATGGACTACCACTGAGAATCACTGATCCAACGAAACAACTGCACACATTATATTTACACTGCTGTCTTTTCTTTAGGTGCCGCCGCTCAAGTCCCTGTCCGGAAGTGTCCAAGCAATATGGTCAGTCCTGATTAGCAACCTTATTGTTAACCTACAGGATCTTATTAGTATTAAAATGCATGTTAGTAATCGATAAGCAATAACGTTTAAGTGAAGTGAAGCCTTCTCCCCACTTCAGTCAGCCACACAGATTTATTCTAATATGAATTATATATCACACATTTTACTTTTATTTAAAGTAAAATGTGTGATAGAATGAGAATATATAAATAAAGCACTGCACTCTATTGTGTGCGAACGTGCGCCTTGTGCACAGGTAGGACTAGTTGTGTGCACACAATACTCCACTTATAATCTGCCCTCAGTCTCTTGGTAAAATAATAAACTCATGTAAAACAATGAATCTACTTCAAAATAAATGAAACATAATGATTACTTATAAATGATGTGATGTAAATTGCGTTTGTCGGCATCCGTTGGCATGAGTGTGAAAATGAAACCAAATGGTACACTCTCAAGAGTTAAAATATTCAGTCTGAATTAGCCCAAGTCTACACAACTAGAGAATGTAGAAGAATGGCTTGGTATTGTGGACAAAAGAAAAAAAAACTTTTTGGGGGGTCTGTGGGACTAAAATGTCCTCAAATGGTGGGCCGTGGCTCCAATGCTGAATAAATAGTGGGCACTGGGATCAAAAAGGTTGACAAACACTGGTCTATAGACATCCTCTTTAATTTCTGCTAATAATGACTGGGGGTATGCTAATTGCCCAACACTGCATCAATAACTGGCATCAGACCTTTTGATAACTCTGCCAATACATGCATATTGGGCACTGGTGTTTCACTTTCATTTTCATTCATTTTTCTCCACAGGCGAATGAAAACTGCTCCCCCAACGTAATGGACCAGTGGACCCCACCCATCGTAACAGATCAGTGGTCCCCCATGCCACCAGATTATAGTGCCCCCAGTGCAACAGATTATGGTGCCCCCAGTGTAACAGATTATGGTGCCCCCACTGCAACGGATTATGGGACTGCCAGCACAGTCCAGTGGACCCACATCAAAACAGAGTATGGGGCCACAAGCACAACAGACCAGTGGGGGCCCCGCTCAACAAATTATGGGGTCCCCAGTGTTCCTAATAATGGGGCCCCCAGCACAACAGATTATGGGACCCCTAGTGCAACAGATGATGGGACCTCCAGCCCAACAAATTATGGGACCTTCGGCGCTACAGATTATGGGGCCCTCCGCCCACCAGATTACGGGGCTCCCGGCGCAACAGATCATGGGACTGCCGGGTCAACAAATTATGGAACTCCCAGCGCAACAGATTACAGGGCCTCCAGCGTAACGGACCAGTGGAGCGACTTTTGGACCGGCAGTGGCACCACAGATTTCGGGGCCCCCGTCAGAGCGGACCACCGGCCGCCCCGCACTGCAGACCATGGGACCAGGGGCAGCGGAAGAGCACGGCTGTTCGCGGCCAGCCGTCACAGTGGCTTAATCAGGCGCAACCACACAAAATCAGTGCCGTCATACAAGTAAACTACAAGTAAACTATCATTCATTCATTGTCAGTAATGCTTAAAGGGACAGTTCATCCTTTCTCCCATCAGATTATTTTGAATTTTTTTTTATATTTTAGCATTTCAAAGTGTCCATGACGTTGTGGACGCTGGGCTCACTTCCATAATGGACTTACATGTTGTCTCTCAGTATGACAGCCCCCCGGCCCCCCCACCCACAATGAGGAGCAGTGCACCAAAGCATTGTGGCAATTGTAGTCCATGAAGGAAGGTGAGCCCAGTGTCCAGGATGTGTTTGGATCATGGACACTTTGGAATGCTAACATATCTAAAAATGCATTGTTATCCACATAAAATACACCCTGGAAAGTGTTTTTGCATCTGCATATGAGCTTCTGTATACAGCAACTGTCGGACACAAAGCTTGTCTCCATGTTTTAACTTAACTGTAAAAAGTTTAATTGTATAAAGTATTATAGTGGGTTTGAGTATAGCGAGCCCATTAATTGTTATTGCATGTCTTAATTCCAGGGCCCGTATGCTTGGGAAGGGGTTATGCGGTTTTCATTGGCTACTATTTTCTAAAATGCTAGAAATGGCAGAATTACCATCTTACAAAACGTCACTTCCTGAGGTGATGTTGTAAGCTTGTAGATCCCCTATTTCCTGCTATCTTGAAAAGCTATTGGGAAGAAGGGCACATTAAAAATGGTTAAATGTGTCAGTAATTTCTTGTATATTTAAATCATATACTGTATGTCCTGTGTGTGCAGTTTGTGATTACGAAGCTTGAATGGCAACGTTCCAAAGGTCAATGTAAAAAAGAGCATAATTAAATTGTTAATTGCAATTATTTGTTTGGCAATCAATTAGTATTGACATTCATGTATTCGATGCATATACCGCTTTTCATGACAACAGTATCGGAACCCTTATTTTAAATCATATTAAAGAGGTATTTTTTCTTCTTTCTCAGGTGAAAAATGTGACTGAGGGTCTGACCTCTGGAACAGGCTATATACTACTACTCTGGACACACCAACACTTTCATTGCCAATAAAACGTCAACTGATGAGTTTTTGTTCATAGTACTGACATTACAATCAACCAATAGTAGGAGAGCTTAAGAAGTAGAAGAAGGATCGGAACAGTAGCAGGTAGAAGCAACAACAACTAATATTGCAACCTTTACTTCCACAGTGAATAAATAAAACATTCTTTTCACCAATCATATCATGTGGCCAAGCTAGGACACCTACTGGCTGATAATGGTATTGCATGAAGGAGAGTCAAAGCATAGTCTCATCATCAGTGAGAACTGTTGCCTCCTACAATGTTCAAATGCTTCCCTATCATACAGCCTGGAGCTCTGAAAATGATCTGGGGAAAATGTGGATGTGATGCCTCCTCGCCACTTTCATTCAGTGTTTGCAGTTGCACAGGTCAGATAATACATTTCCCAGGATGGAAATGAACAGATGCCAAAGCACTGATGAAATACAATTATGTTTAACGGATAGCCTGACGTCACATGATTATTTCAGATGTGTTATATACCGCGTCTATCTGCTTGTCGGGTTGGTCTTCCCAGTTCCCCCCAGTTTAAAAATGATTATTGAGTCATCATGTATTTGGGGACTATATTATTTGACATTCAATGCTATTTTTACACAAATGAGTCTTGAAAAATTGGGGTTGTCTTATATTCGGGACAACACGGTATATACCTGTATGTTTTTGGAAAGCTCCTCCGTTCAGATATTTTATTTTCCCAGCCTGAAATGATTGAGAAGAACCGAACCATTGCACCAAAGTGACCCCCAGGGCTCCTTGTGGGACTTTCAGGGTGTCTCCAGCTAAATAATATTTCTGAAACCAAATCAACCCTTCTGGTTCTTGTTACTCAGAGTGTACAAATGGAACCGAATGGACCCTGGCAGGTCGAAAGTAACATTGATTTTACAGTATAAATATGAGGTCCTGGTAAGATGGCATGGCATGTCTTTTCAAATGGGGAGGTCCGCGGAGCCATTTAGTGTCAATTTGAGAGGTCCCTGACATGGAAAAAAGTTTGGGAACCAACTGCTCTGTAACAGAAGACACGTCAGTTGTCTGCGTTCTTACCGTCGGCGGAGACGAACTGGCCCACGGCAGAGGAGATACCTCCACTGCCTTCCACAAACTGCACCTCAGAGACGATGATGTTGTCCTCGAGCACGGAGCCGCAGCTGGTGCACACCGCATTCCCCCTGGCTTGGTCCAAGTCGATGTCGGAGCAGCCGCAGTTCTTGCACACCCGCGACGTCATGGTTGCGACGTGACTGGACGGGCGCCGCCTTCTGTTGGACGCAAAGTGGTAGTTTCTCAAAAAACTGTTTCAAAGACAAAAGAGCCCCTACAAAACTGTTTCGAAGTCAAAAAGAACCCTATATATATATATATATATATATATATATATATATATATATATATATATATATATATATATATATATATATATATATATATATATATATATATATATATATAATGAAGGGAGAAATTAAGCTGCCAAATACGGCATAACTTTGTGACAAAACAAATGCCACTGCAAATTGACATGCAATGACAGGGGTGCCCCTCACTTTGGACAGGTGTAATTTTTAAACATATAAAATAAAACATTATCAACTGTGGTGGTGCATATTTGGTGTTCCTGCTCCCCTCTAGGTGTCCGGCAATGACACCTCTTGGTTGAGAAGAGGAACTGCCTGAACGTCAAGTAGTACATTTCTCCCCCAGAGCCAGGAAGCATGCAGGCTCTAGTGGCTTAGTGGTAGAAAATGCAGCACTTAGAGAAAGAGGTCTGAGTTTGAGCTTCTCAGCTACAACATTGTGGCAACTTATGGATGTAAATTATGTACTTGAACAAGCTAGGGATGTATGCAACAACTGATTTTTTTAGCCTCTGATATAACCAGCTGAGAGCAGGTGCAGGTCTGCCAATGTTTTGATACATCTAAAAAACGATGTCTGTCATGTTAAACAATACTAAAGGAGATTTGAGTTATTTTACATTATAGTTGTGCTGTTGTACTTGATTGTTTTCGAGGGGGTTTACAATTGTGACCCATGATTGGCTTAGGGATGTGACAAAACAAAATAAGTTGTGTCCGAGAGGGTACAATTGGTCAGTCTGTGGATCCAGTTGTTTTCAACCACTTGTCCTTGATGGGGTTCCAGGTGGTCCTCGGCTAAATGGAGGAGTGTTTGCAACCAAATGGACCCCTATTAGATTTCATTTTGCACTCTTGAGAGTTTAATTATTGTTAAACATCTGCATTACACTACAAAAATCTACATATTGGAATTAGAGAATGTGGAAGAATTGTTATTTGTGATTAACCTGTCCTGTTATTTTATCCTGATGGTTCCACATCACTGGTCAACAAAAATACCTTCTTCGTCTATGCCCGTATACATCTTGATACCGCAGCACCTCAAAGGCTTCTCAAAGCAACCTGGTCAGGATGTTGTACCCACCTCACCCCTGCCCACTTTGACAGGCCGGGTTGGCTTAGGGTTGACAACGGAGTACAACATCTTGCAATGGGTCTAGCTCACAAGATTAAATACACTACCAAATAATGCCAATGAAATCCACTCCCACGACACCAGAGGGAGCTCAACAAACCATGTGCAACCCAGATTCGGCACAAACAAGGGACTAAATGAGTTCTGCTCTGCTATTTATTATAGAAGTGACTGTTTACTGTCGTTTACTGTACGTGTCTAAATGTTTTTATGAAATGGACATGGTGATGACCACTATTGTGTAAGCGCTGTCCACTCACAGTTAAAGGGAGGGAGGGAATACCACCCATTTTCAACATTCTACTACTATGTCATGAATAGAGATGTTGTGTGTGCAATAAAAAAATGTCCCCCCAGCAGTCTGTGGGGAGGGAGAACTGGAGGTATGAAGAAAATCATTAACATGGTGAAACACCTGGATGACATTATCCAGTTTCGTTCTACATTTCTAGAAAACACAAAATGGTGGGCACTTTTCCCCCACCCAACATCTCTAAGGTATATTAAAGAGGAACTCTTTAATATACCTTGCCTTTTTACCTTTTGTACTTTTTTTCCTGAGAATGTACAAATGTACACTCTCGGAAAAAAGGGTCTGAAAAAAATTTTTTTTGATGATTTTCCCATTTTTAGGAAACACAGAATGGAGATTTTTTTTATTTTTTTTTTAAATCATACAACATCTCTGATTCTCTAAGGTATATTGATGACATAGTAAAATACTGAAATGGGTGCAATCTCCCTTTAATAGCAGTGAAATATCTAGAATTGGTGAAATTCCCCTTCCAGTTGTACTTGAATAGTACTGCGAATCTCCAGCTGCTATAAACAGAAAAAAACATTCATTCATTTGAAATCGATTGCTCTAATAAGTTCTGTTAACAAGAGCGCATAGTTTACGATCATACGTATGTAGCTACTGGTCAGATCCGGTACGCGAACCAGGAACCTTAGGGTTCCCGAGCGGCCTCTCTACCCACTCAGCCAAGGCAGAGTCAACACAAAACGTCACCACAGCGACGACTCTAATAAGTAACTACCACAGAAAATAAGTTGATAAACACACTTACCAGAAACGCAGGTTTATAAACAACAGATCGACTTTCCTATAGGTTTTTCTTGAGTATCAAAAATAAAGGGGGGGGGGTGCTGGGAGCCAAATACAACGGGATATTATTTTGGCGCTCAGATCGTTTCTTTAACGTGGTGGTTGAATGAGTTTCGGCAGCGATTGCATGATGCCCGTGGTGTATGAACAAGTTATAACCACGCCGTGCCAATCATAGCACGGAATAACAACTTTGGCAAGAATATGTTGTGGTTATGGTTCAATCGATTAGGTCTGTTGTTTTGCTGCTGCTACAGAAGCGGCGGGTAGGGATGACGTAGCCATTAATCCGACGACACCACGTTGTGGGTTTATTCTTTTTAAAACGCCGCGACTATAACTCATACCGTCGCCCATGTGGTTTAATCGGTAATTATAGTGACGTTTCATATTTAATAGCATGGCTGCTCCTGCTCAGGGGTGGAGGGAGTTGGGATATAAGGGTGGTTTTCGCATCCCCGTGGCGTTGTTTTGGATGGTATGGTCCGGGGGGCGCGGGGTGATGACGGCTTGTTGACGTTGGTGTGTTGCCAACTCCTATAAAAGAAAGAAGCCAAGTCACCTCTAAAACCAAAACAATACACATGTCGGTATAATTACTTTATGGGCCAACAACACCTTCTGTTTTGGTTATCTATTGTAGCATTACACGCAGCAAGGGCTTCAGATCAGACTTATTATGCACTTGACATAAAAGAAGCCAAGAAGGTGATGGCTTGTAGGTTAATTTAGCAAAGCCACAGAATAACCGTAGTTGCTTAAAATTAGCCAACGTGGCAACACTCGTAGCGCGCTCTTTGGAAAGTGCACTAGGGTCATGTAGGGTCGGTTCACGCTGCAGTTTGCAGATCCGGTTTAGAGCGGATACGGATGTGGACTATGGCCCTAGGGCTGAAGTATATTTGTGTGTGCGCGCAAAATGAGCGGATCATGACAAACATGCGGTAGGCGAACCGCTGGACGCGGGACACTACAGCAAAGCAGCACTGTTTACAAAATGCTGTATTCTTTACCCACTCTACATACTTTCCCACGCATGTTGAACTGTAGTGTTTTTATTATATTTTTACACTTGCTCTGGTAATGTAAAGGTATGTTTCCTTCATGACGCTCATTTGAATTGGAATTGAAGTTAGGAACTTAGAAAACATACGTGCGGGAAAATGTAAACATGAAGTGGGACCAACTGGAGCTGAACCCCAGAATCATCACTGCTGTGCAAAGAGGTACTTACAGTCCAATTTATAAGGGATAATAATTCACTAGTTCACAATATAGCAGTAGTTTGTAGTTTCCAACCCATAGCTCTCATGTCTCACGCACTGAGCGTGTGACACACTCTTCAGAGTGTATTCACACGCACACACGCCACACATGCGTCTTCACACGCACGTCAAAATAACTCGCCAAATAGTGCAGCGGTTAAGCAAACCAATTGTGCACTTTATGACTAAAGCATGAAACTTTCCACAGTGTTTCTACACACCATGAAGTTTGTTTTGAGATGTGGAAACACTTCTGAGCATGAATGTTTCTATATGCCAGAGGCTGTACAAATACCGGGTTGTCAAAAACATGTATTTTTTACTTTTCTGCAGACACATTGATAAGATATCAACAACAAGAGTTCTGGAACCCACTAATTATCATCAAATTTCTTCAATGGGTTATATCACCAGTATAAGATGTGTCATTTGTGTTTCAGGGTCCATTAGGTCACACAAACTTACCTCACATGACCAAAGACAAAAAACGGATTTTCAACAATTTGTGTTAAATTGGATTGAGCATTTCACATCTCTTCTAGACATTTCCTAGTTAGAGTAAAGTGTCTCCTAGTTGCAATAAAGAGTGTCTATAATGCAATGACACTGTTAGTGAGGCCTAACAGTCTCCTGAATAGGGATGACACGGTATGAGATTTTGGAAACCTATACCTCAGTGTTTCATGATTTTTGAAAATGAATAAATACATACTAATATAGTATGTATTCATTAATTTTTAAATACCATAGGTATGTGCTATAACCTACAGCAGAACTGCACTGTGCATGTTCAGAATGGCATGCCCGGAACTGTTAACACTGTCAGACTGACATCTGGAGACCTTGAGTCACCGAGAGTCATTGACTTCAGAATTGCTTTCTGACATGTGCCAGTCTCCATTAAATGGAGGTTTTGTTCTAAGGAATCACAACAGCAATACAATATAGAAAAAACATAATTGACAGGTGCTCTTCATACAAGACACCCTGGGGAACCCTGTATCACCCAGCATCGGGGCATTACTGCACGTAGAAGATAGCAGTACAGAGGATGAGATTAGCTGGACACTGACACCGATACCAAGAACAACCAACCAAAGGTACTGTGTTCCAGGACTCTTCTTATTGATATACTGTCTGTATGCCTGCAAAAAGTGAAAAATCCATGTTTTTGACCACCTTACATTTGTACAGCCTCTAACACATGAAAGCACTTCAACTGAGAAGTGTTTCCACACCTGAAAATAAACTTCATGGTGTATAGAAACACTATAGAAAGTTTCATGCTTTAGTCATAAAATGCACAATACCTTCCATTTAATGAGCTTAACCGCTGCACTAAAAGTCATTTTTTGCCCCTGGCAGCTTTCTAGAGTTTGCTAAGGGTGTAGGTAGACCCCTGCAGGCCCTGGCGTGCAAGACACGTTTAAAATCTAAGTTGAATGCATTAACCTAGAGGTGTTGTGCGCCCTTTCATAACAATGGTGACAACTCTTTAAAATATAAATAAACCCATCCACCCCAACATCGCAATCATAAACTGTTCAAAATAATATCCCCACAGTACATTATTAAACATTCACAAACACACTTTAAAACCATAAACAGTAATAATTTATAGAATTTACACCCATTCAAAATGTGTGCATTTAGTTTATTAAAAAAGAAAGAATTCACTTCTTTGTCCATGTGTTCATATATCTGTATGTCGTGCAGTATTTCACTGGAAATATAATAATTAATGAAGAAATGTCAGTGCCAGCACCCATCTTTTGCATGGGCCTTTGGGTTTCTCAAGCTAACTTCGTTGTTTTGAAAGGCAATATATAAAATTATTATTATTATTATTATTATTACCCCTAACACACACAAAATAGTCAACATATTTTCGTTTTCTTTACTAGATGGAACAAATGTCTTAACTAGGCCTATTAGTGCTACTCTGTTATTGTTGTTGTGATAACCAGCCGATGGGCCGGTTCGGTGGTGCCCCCCCGGCCCCCCCGGCGCCCCCGACCCATCCAATCTCACACTCCCAACAAACTTCAAAGGTTGAGAGCCCTGTTCCAACCTTTTTGATACCAGGGCCCACTGTTTATTCAGCATTTGGGGCACGGAAAACATCTAATAATTTTGTCCATTCTCAGATCAAATCAAATAGGCCTACATGTATCAGGGTGAATAAGACTGAATAATTAATTAGGTTTATTCCGATGACTTTTCGATCATCAGGGGATCTAGGCATGGGCATGGGGGGTAAATGCCCCCTAAATGCCCTGACTACCCCACCAAACATGATGGCATGCAAAACAACCCAAATTTCAAAGATATTTCAAATTAAAATGCTTATATTTAAAATGATTTGAAACACTACTACTGCTACTACAGTTGTCTACACCACTAAACCAACAGCATTTCATCATTGAAAACAGAAAACTCTCTGAGTCAGACCTTTAGCTTCATGCATGCTGTGTGTCTGTTGCAACTTCAACAACAACTGATGGTATTATTGATGTGTTATTGACTAATAAAAGTCGTGTATCCGAAAATGGTATAGGTGCGACTTCATCGATGAAGCCGCCCCCATATCATTTTCTCCTGCCCCCCCAATTGGGAAATGTTACATCTGCCCCTGCTTCCCAGAGGGCATAGAACTTATAGTGATTATAGTGATTGACAGTAACGCCTTTGAACGACAACACAAAGCGGAGTGACTCCTCGGCTGTGAATCTGTGACCATGTGGCGTTCTCTTCCAGCCGAGGTGAAGTCCTTCCAGGAGGTCCTGGTTCTGTCGGCGGCCGACCTGCAGCGGAGGACCAGGCTGTCCAGGAGTGACGTCCAGCATCTGCAGAAGGCTGTGGCTGCGTCCTACCGGAGGCACACACCTGTTACAGGTACACTAAGCACACACACACACACACACACACGTGCACATGGTCGAACCTGTCTACACGTTGACATTCTTTGCACTGTAACGTCCCCTGTGGATCACAATATACAGAGAATTAATTAAAACACTTTTATTGCCCTTTGCAAGCTACCCGAGTATTGTTTGATATGTTTAATTTGCGGTTGAATGCATGTTTTGGTAATAAGAAATTGGGCTCCATTTTCGTCACTCGCTAAACCCCTTATCCCTAACTTAGTTTTAACTTTACTTTTTCTACTATTTTGAAAAACTTTTTGGAATAGTTCAACGTATCAATCTAGTGACACGTTGTGAGCTTGTAAACTGGTAATTTTAACTATTAAAAAATATTTTTATAAATCTTATAAAAAGGCAGATAAGTCAAGGGATAAGGGGTTTAGCTATAACGAAAATCTAGGCCGTTGTGGCTAAGCTGAGGTGTTATGATGGAATCCTCATAACTACACAGGCCCTGACAGTTCTTTGCCAGACTCAAAACATGCTTCTCCAACAAACTACCGGTACCTGTTTGTTGGAGAATTACTACTTCAGTCAGATCATAGGTAGGCAGCCTAACTATGTGTTCATAAAAAAAAAAGAAGATTGAAAAAAGGGAGGGCAATTATGGCGTTTTGCTTGATTGATTGCCACTCAAATACTGATCACTAACGTTAACTTCGCCAGCTGGTTAGCCAAAAGTGCTTACAATAGGGTTAGATGCTAATGTTAATCTCCAGCAGTCTGTCTAGCCCTAGCTCTTGTCCATAGCTCCACTGCTTAGAGCAGTGGTGTCAAAGTCATTTGGGGTGGGGGCCGCATTGGACTTAATGTGACTTCATGGGGGCCGGAGCGCCACGGTGCAACCAGTCGCAGACCGCAAGCATACACGGCACACGCGTGTTTATGTACACAGCCGTTACTTCTATACAGTATATCACACAAGTCATATTTATTATTAAGAATAGCTATTGACTTTTCATTATTGGGTTTATACTTGTAGCCTAGATTAAGACATTTGCTATGAAAGATGCTATTTTTATTTACAGAGCCTCATTAAACCATACGAAAATAGCATTTAAATTTCAAATACTAAATTTAAGTATAGTTCTCGCTTATACACCCTTGTACTGCTGAAGTATAGTTCTCTCGGTTACACACCCTTGTACTGCTGAAGTATAGTTCTCTCGGTTACACACCCTTGTACTGCTGAAGTATAGTTCTCACTTTGCAGCACCAGCAGCATAGCCTGGTAAAACGACTCCCCCTGCTGGACAACATGCATTACATGCCGTTCAGAAGAGAGCTCAAAAGCATTTCTTTAAACGATCATAACTTTTGATAGGAATGTGCTAGAGACTTACTTTTTTTTTAATAGACTCAGACATTTTTGCTCTACAAGCCTGGGGCCGGATTAAATTATAAACCAGAGCTAGTATGCTATCCCTCTGGAATGCATTTCCATCCAGCCCACAGACAGCTCTTTTCACTATCATTAATGATTTATTGCTTCATCGTAGTGTCCCCATGTAAAGCAGTAGGCCTAGTAGTATTCATATCAGTGGTTTTAAAGATAATTGTTGCATGAAAACTAATCAGCAAATATTGGCCGGATTGTTCCATAATATTAGAGGTAACAATTGTGAAAATAGCCGGTACACAATTTCACAATGAGCTTGTAGATCTGCCATTTCCACAATATTTATCTGTTGAACCATTCTGTTGCTAGTCTGGACTCTGGGTGGGGAGTCTCTAGTTCAAGTATGATTAAACTACTTTCAGGGGTCAACAATGAATAGACTACCTGAATATTTGTAAAATTGCTATCCTACCTACTGTAGTATCAGAAAGAAAATATAAATGTTCCATGTTATGTGCTTAATTTATGGCATTTATGCTTCGTTTTGGGTTTTGGGTGTGTGGGACTAAAATGTCATAAAATGGTAGTCCGTGGCTCAAATTCTGAATAAAACCGCTGACTTAAACTGAACTGGTAAGGAAATGTTTCGGGTATGAACAGTAAGTATAATAATAATAACGATATTCCAAATTTCCAATATTTTGTGGGGGGCAAGTAGAACATGACCTTTACTTGCCCGATGGGCAAGTGCCTCTGGCAACCCCCGTATATGTATTGATTGAGCATTATTGATAATTTTGTATTTCCACAACAAGTCATCAGCGACATGCTAGGCATTACGATCAAAATGCGGACAAGCCTCGTCCGTGTTCACCCTGATCGGCCTCGGCAGCACCCTCAGGGCGCGGCCGCCGTCGTCGCCATTGAGCACGTAGGGGAACACGGGGTCGGAGAAGGCGTGCCTGAAGCTGTGCAGGTGCGTCCGCACGTCGCGGCCATAGAAGGACAGCCGCCCGCCGTCCCAATCCAGCTCGACCGCGATCTTCCGGGGTCTCTCGTCGGGCATGCTCAGCTGAAGGTCCTTCACTGAGTCCGGCGAGGAAAATGCCGCGTACTCGACGCCGTCGAAACACACGCTCCAGCACCGGCCGCCCACGCCGCCGCTCCCTTCCCCCCGCAGTGTCGACACGCCCACCTCCCACTTGGCGCAGTCCCCAACCTCCACCACCCAGTTGTGGAGCCCCGAGGAGAAACCCTCGGCGCCGGCGGCATGGCGGTAGTAGTCGAAGCGCTCGGGGTTGGCCGGGAGCCGCTCCTGGCGCTCGCCTTTCCGGACGGTGGTCAGCCCGTCAGACAGGGTGTAGTCGGCGTGCGCCGAGTTGGGGTCCAGGATCACTGGCGTGTACGACACCAGGTCCTTCATCTTGTCCCACACCCGGAAGGCCAGGTTGCCCAGGTGTTTGGCCTCGTCGATCAGCGCCCCCAAGACCGGCGGGTCCTTCCGCGGGTTCCGGGCGGCTGCCATCGCAGCCTTGCAGATGTCCGCGACGCGTTCAGCGGCTCCTTCCTCCGCCCCCTCCTCCGCCGCTCTGATTGCGTCCGAGACGGCCGCGATGTCCCCGTCCAGTGCCTCCGCCATCTCCCTCGTCGCCCGGCTCTTCTGCTCCTCCTCCTCCCTCAGCGCCACTGTTCGCGCCTCCTGCTCCTCGCGCAGGAACCGGACGAGCTCGGCGAGGGACTCGGCGATTGCCGCCTCGACATCCCGCGCCTGCTCCTCGACGTGCGCCGCCATCCTGTCACACGCTGCCCGCGCCGCCGTCAGGTCCGCCAGCCGTGCCCGCAGGAGGCCCAGCGAGTTCTCGGCGGTGTCTTTGGGGTTTGCCTCCGCAATCTTCCGCCGCTTCTTCTGCGCGAGGGAGTCGCACAGGTTGCGCAGGTTGAGGTTGGTGGGCGCACGGGCGGACCGCGGGTGCACCGCCTTGCAGACTGGACACTCGTTGACGCCCTTGCGTGTCCACCACCGGCGCAGGCAGGCCCGGCAGAAGCTGTGGCTGCAGAACAGCAGCACTGGGTCCTCGAAGATCTCCCGGCACACGGGGCAGGACAGGTCGGCCTCCGGGAGGAGGTCGTCCGACGAGGGGGATGTCCCTGGCTGGGACGCCATTTTAGTCTCTTTAGAGCGATAGTGGGAACACGTGCCTTCCTTAGAAATGTTCCCTGGGGGTTTTAACGTCGCCACAAATGGTCTCGATTCCTGTTGAGAGTGACATTGGCGTGCTCGAAGACGGACGATTATTCACGCGTTGTCGACATAGAAAGAACTGTGCTCTTGTTCTGGTTTGTCCAGAAATAGACTGACCTGGGGTGACGTTATTACTTGCGTGAGCGAAGCGGGCGCATATTACGCATCGGTGCGCGGTGGTGTGTGGTCGTCGTCTCTCGGGGCACTCTGATTGGCCGGTGGGAGGGGATGTAATTGTGAAGTAAAAAAATTACCTTTATACCTAAAGTCATGAGTATTCGCCCACTTTGTGTGTGTGTGTGTCTGTGTGTGTGTGTGTGTGTGTGTGTGTGTGTGCGTGCGTGCGTGCGTGCGTGCGTGCGTGCGTGCGTGCGCGTGCGTGCGTGCGTGCGTGCGTGCGTGCGTGCGTGCGTGCGTACAGCTCTGCAGGTGTACCGTGGCCAGTGTTCCTGGGTGGACTCGGCTAAAGTCATGATTCGCCCACTTTGTGTGTGTGTGTGTGTGTGTGTGCGTGCGTGCGTGCGTGTGCGTGCATGTGTGCGTACAGCTCTGCAGGTGTACCGTGGCCAGTGTTCCTGGGTGGACTCGGGCCAGAGGCTGAGCATGTCCTGCCCAGTCCTGGACGCCTTTCTGAAGGGAGGTCTGCCCCTCAGGGGCCTGACGGAGCTAGCGGGACCGTCCGGAGCCGGGAAGACCCAGCTGGCCCTCCAGCTGTGTCTGTCAGTCCAACTGCCCGCTGAGTATGGAGGACTGGACGCTGGTTAGTGTAGCCCTGACCTCCTTTAGACCAGTAGTTTGGTCTGTTGTTGAAAGATGTTGAATATTTGTGCTGCATTTTCACGAATTTACCCAAAAATAGCAGAATCAAACTTAAAACACCAAATGTACAGCACAGAATGGTTTAATCATCTCATTTTTGGAAGAAAGAAAATAGGCGATTAGATGTAATAATTTGGCCAATCAAATTTGACTATAGAGCTGTGCAGTCCTGCCCCTCTCGTGGCGTCGCCGTTACTCCAGAAATGGATTCCCTGTTAATTTTCCTCATAGACTTTGCTAAAAATAATTCATATATAGAGACGATTACACCACGCTCAAAACCAGGGACAATCAAATAATTTCTAAGAAAAAGTCAAAAAAGCTGTTGGAAACAACATTAAAGGGACGGGACTGCTCAGCATGCAGGACATGAGCCCCCTCATCTAAAGTGAGTGGCAACTTCCCATAGACAGCTCCTTCATCCAAACAGAAAAGTCCTAGAAAGAGTCCAGAAAGTCCTTTGTTTGCCACTCAGTGGATGGGTATGATGATGTCAAATTATATAAATCCTTAGTCTGGGACAACCTAGAGCCATAGAGTAAGACAGAGTTCTGATAACTCCACTCACTTCATGGTGCTCAGCAGCTCTTCCACATAGACTTCTTGTGGCAAATAGGGACATCTTGAAGTCTATGGGCTCTGGTGGCGAGCCCATAGACTTCAAGATGCATGGGCATGAACCACATGCCCAGGCTGTCTGGGCATGTGCCCACTTAATTTTGCATAACTCTGTCTATAATGGCTCTGAGACAGCCCTATACTGTTTAGTCCAACCGGTCATTTTTGCGCTCCTTATAGAAAGCACATGTCTCCTGTATGTGTGTAGGAGCGGTGTACATCTCTACAGAGGACCCCTTCCCCATCAGGCGCCTGATGCAGCTCATCTCCCATCATGCCGAGCTGCGAGCGAACATCCCCGATTGGCTGCTGGCCGGCCGGTCGTTCTCCGACAACATCTATATCGAACACATGGCCGACCTGGTGAGAGCCAACATGCAAAACCACCTCAGATCTCCATATTGCATTGTTTTATGTAGAGATTGACGGCCGATTGGCCGATATGGACACTCGCCGGTTAGCGGAGCCCATATTAGAGCAAAGGAGGCTTGGAGCCAATATACAAGTTGAAAAACTGAACTGTGCGCCACACATTTAAAGAAAGAAGAAAAAAACGAAAGAGAAAAAGAAAATCAGACCTGAAGTCTGAACCGTATTAACCACTTAAAGTGGACGTATTTAAAAAAAGAAGAAAAACAAAAGAAAATCAGACCTGAGGTCTGTGAACTGTATAATACAAATGGGTCCATTTGGTTTCATGTTTATGCTCTCAAAAGTTAAAATATTCATCATGTGAATTAGCCCAAGTCTACACGACTAGAGAATGTAGAAGCATAATTGTCATTTTGATCTATGTTTTGCCTGTTTTGTTTCCAAAATCCAGCCTGGAATTGTAGACAAAAGCAAAAAAAAAATCTTTAGTTTTGGGGTCTGTGGGTCAAATTCTGAATAAATAGTGGGCCTTGGTATGAAAAAGGCTTGTGTGTGTGTGTGTGTGTGTGTGTGTGTGTGTGTGTGTGTGTGTGTGTGTGTGTGTGTGTGTGTGTGTGTGTGTGTGTGTGTGTGTGTGTGTGTGTGTGTGTGTGTGTGTGTGTGTGTGTGTGTGTGTGTGTGTGTGTGTGTGTGTGTGTGTGTGTGTGTGTGTTCAGTCAGAGCTGCAGCTCTTCCTGCAGCAGCGCCTGCCAGTCCTGCTGTCGTCCGGTCGGGTCCGTCTGGTGGTGGTGGACTCGGTGGCCGCTCTCTTCAGGTCAGAGTTCACCCCTGGAGAGGTCGTCCAGAGGTCGCGCTCCCTGCTGGCACTGGCCGCCACACTGCATCGCCTGAGCCACGCCCACAACACGCCCATCCTCTGTCTCAACCAGGTGGGGTGTGTGTGTGTGTGTGTGTGTGTGCATGCATTTGAGTGTGTGTCTGTCTTGCGAGGATTTCATATTGGCCATTTATGAAATCAGTGCAGTTCCGCAAAACAATTATAAATATGGGCTGTAGGTGCGTGTCTGTAGCAGTGTTATGACCCGACCGCAGCATTGCTAGTCGATTCCCAAAAAAGGTTTGATTGGTTTATTTTATTTTATTTTTTATTTTCTTACCGGGTAAAGTCAGACATAAATGTAATCGTTACTCATTACAGTCAGACATGACTGTAATTGGTACAAAGTAGTCTTGGGCGATATTGATTTTTTAATATCGATATTGATAAGGTGATTAAAACCGGTATTATCGATATTACCGAGTCTAGCGGCCAAACCACCGACTGCTGTCCACGCGGGCTCGTGATCTTCTCTGTCCGTCCCCCCTGTCAATCACGACGAGCAGCACAATCACGACGATAACCATTTCCCCCATTATATGTTAAATTAAACCCTTGTGCATCCACCCTGTGGATATCAAACATCTACATCAAAGGACAACACCACAGCAGACGATCACAGCACACCATGCACAGACAGAGTAGCCAATTGTATTTAAAAATCAACTGAAATATAACTTGCTGTGCCACCGCACCAAGAGAGACGAGCAGACGGCTGCGCACGCATGCACACACACACGCACACACACACACACACACACACACACACACACACACACACACACACACACACACACACACACACACACACACACACCAGTAGTCCAGGGACCACCAGTGGTCCCTGAGAGCATGAGGTCCATTTGGTTTCATTTTGTGATCTCAAGAGTTACAGATCCATAAGGGTCTGTTTGGTTACAAAGGATCCATCATTTAGCTGGATCTAACTAGCGATCCTCAAACAATCAGTGCCGCCATTACAAAAAAAAACAGCAACCAAGGCTTTTTTTTAACCTTACCTTGTCTCCAAATAACAGGTCAACCACCAAAGATCAGGAAAAAGATCGCTATTAGATCCAAAAGTCAATAAATCCAAGCTCCTTCAGTGTACAGATCCATAAGGCTCCTCTGGCCCTCTAATACACTCTCTCGTCTCTCTGTGTGTTGTGTGGTTGCTATGGAAACCCGTAGCTGACACACGTGGCAGGGAGAGCCACGTGGTGAGGGTGAGAACCCGTAGACTCAACTACATGCAACACATGCTCTCTCTCTCTCTCTCTCTCTCTCTCTCTCTCTCTCACACGTGTTCAGTAGCATTAACCGGGGAGTCACTAATTGCAGCTGGCTATGTGCAGAAGATAAAAGGTGGCATTCTCAGTCCATATTATTTCATTAAACGGTATATAATTATACACATCATATACACCCAACGAAACCACTCAATGGACACAGCAAATACCAGTTTGAATTATCAAAATCCGTTCAGAATTGAAGATGCATAGAAGGAATCAAATCTCAACTCTTTGCGATGCAACATGAGCGGGCACTGCGTGGTTGTTTTTCTTTTTTTGGACGATATTGTTTGGAGGGGACGGTAAAATACGATATTCGGTATTCGGTATTTTTTGTAAATCCTGCGATATTACTCGGTATTGATTTTCAATATCGCGGTAAATGGTAATACCGGTATATTGCCCAAGACTAGTACAAAGTATAGTCAGGCATGACTGTAATTGGTACAGGGTAAAGTCATACATGACTGTAACCGGGACAGGGTACAGCCAGACATGAATGGTATCAGTAGAGGGTACACTCAGACATACTGTATATGAAATTGGTACGGGGTGAAGTCAGACATGTAAATAGCAGATCTACAAACTGCATATGTCACCAGAGCGTCTGCTAAACGTCTACATTGTAGATTGTTCATGTCACTGATCTAGGATGTTGTCTTCTCTCTGCAGGTGACTGATGTCGTCGACAGCTCAGACCCTGTTGCCTCCAGTTTTGGGTAAACATTTTATTTTTATTTTCATTAATGAAATGTATTTATTTTCCTATACGTATTGTAGATGTAGATTATGTTATGCAAGGGATAATTTCAGATCATTTGGACCATTTAGGAATAAACCCTCACGGGGTGATTGGGCTGAAGGGTTGTATTTCTCAACAATGACTGATTTTATATTATTTGTTATATATTGTGCTGCTACCATATATTGTGCTGCAACCATTCTGTACTGTAGTGGTGGTGTTTTAATTAATGACTTGACCCAAATGTAGCAACAAACCAAAATATTTCCTTGCCTATGGTGTTGGAACAAAATGGCATATGTACACATTGGGTCTGTATACGTTGTGCGTACTTTAGCAGAGGAACCCTGCAAAGACCCCCACTTTGGGAGATTTGGGTTTAAATGACGTTTAGGTGCCATTCAGCAAAGTTTAAATGCAGTGTGTCTCTGTCATCTGTCTGTTGTCCCTCCGCCTGCATGCCGCGTCAGGCGGGTGTGCAGTGATGTGCTGCCGGCGCTGGGTCTGGTCTGGGCCAATCAGGTGATGGTCCGGCTGATGCTGAGGCGTCTCCCTGGCAACCAAGCGGTCATCAGGGGCGACCAGACCAGCGTCCTCCGCAAGCTGGAGGTGCTGTTTGCTCCGCACCTGCCCACGGACTTCTGTCTCACTGCCGTGTGGAGGGAGGGAGTGACTGGCGTCAGACAGACAGCTGTCTCACTGCCGTGTGGAGGGAGGGAGTGACTGGCGTCAGACAGACAGCTGTCTCACTGCCGTGTGGAGGGAGGGAGTGACTGGCGTCAGACAGACAGCTGTCTCACTGTCGTGTGGAGGTAAGGCGTGACTGGGGTCTGACAGACAGACTCACTGGCCGTCCGGAGACAAGGAGTCAGACAGGTATCCCTATAGGCCGCTGCAGCTACAGTGACATTTAGATTGACCGATGTCAGCACAAGACGTGAGTCCCTATAACGTCATCACACGACAGATGATCGACAGGCTGTTCCAACGTACCTCAGGGATGCTCAACCTTTTCAACGTCAAGGACCACCCATGTTGATAGACATTGCTGTATAGACCACTGGATTAATGTACATATTTTACCCCTGTTTTCCCCTACTTTTTTATACTTTCTTGTTATTCTTTGACTGTTTTATCTCAAATAGAGTATGTGTGTATATTATAAAATAACATGCAGAATATTTAATTGCATTGTGTGATTACGTACTTACTAGGTGATAATAATTATTTGAATAGTGTTTTAAGCAGCACTGGAAGACCTTCTTTTCCAAAATAATAATATAATAATAATCCAAATTATTATTATTCCAAACACTTTTACGACTCCACTTCCTCTTTCCTGTGATCACTTCCTGTCTAACCTCCCCTTGAGTCCCCTACCCAGATTGACGCTGATGTAAAGAGAAACCAACCCGCTCTCCGCCCACTCTTGCATCTCTCACAGAGTCACATGGTGTTACTGGAGGTGAGAGAATTGCGTCATTAAGGGGGTCAGTTCATGTAGCCCTGGAGTGTGACAAGCTGGAATTGCAAATATCAGTAATTCCAACATGAGAAATATTGTAACATAAGCCCTTTCAGTCATTTGAAAATAGCTGCTCTACCAGCTCAGCTGCATTGTGACACATTGTGAGCTCGTAGTTCTGCAGAGAGAGAGCGAGAGAGACTCTGGAATTCCCCAGAGAATACATTGAGAATATATTTTTTTCCCATTCCATGGCAATGGTGGGCAACGGAGGCAATGTGCGCATGCGCACACACAACTGGCAACACATAAAGAGAAACAAGACGTACAGGTTGTATGAAAAATGTGATTAATAAAGATTCACTATAAATCAGACTTGTACAACTTTAAAATTATTTTATTTATAACTCAGCAGATGTATGAATGCTTAACTCACTCAGGATCAGGGGTAGAAATATATTTGTTTGTTAAAGGTAGGGGAAGTGATTTCATTTTTGTCAGATATCACCCCAATTTTTTTTCTGTTAAAATGCTCTATTATAAGGTGTGGAAACCATATATGGAGTTTCCCCCTCCCCCACGTTAGCAGAGGAGCTATTAAAAGTTCCCCAGGTGGTGGGTGAATTCTCCTCCAATCAGGATCGAGCAGCAGGTTCACATAGTGTAGCTACTGTTGGGAGCCCCTAGTGCACCAGGCTGGTACTACACAATGAATTTAAAATCACTTACCATACCTTGAAGGAGGCCACACCATGAATTTTACCATCCCAGTGTATTTTTAGATTCCAAAAGTTTTTTTTTTTTTTTTTTTACTTTTGGTTGTGTGATTTTTTGTGTGTGTCTGAAGGGACATGAATGGACACTCTCAGATTCTCCTGTTTAGTGATGTCACTGCCTATTGCTATGCATGGAATCCACCCTCCCTCTCAAAGAAGACATGCATATACTAATGACAGAGAATGGCAGAGTGTTTGTTTAGAGTACAGCTTGTATAAAAAGGTATTAAAGGACACATTTATATACTGATTTTAAATTCATGCTGGTTGCTCTTTAATTAATTACAAAATATTGATTACTTTAAAATGACAGGTCAGTATCCAAAGGGATTAAAGTAATATCTTCCATTAAACCCTATGGACAGACACAAAAAAACTGTCTGTTTTTTGTGTCTGTCCATGGGAAAAAATACATGACATGTAGACCAACATGTCCATGTATGGTCGTCATGACCACTGGCTTCACTCAAGGTCAGTGCTGGCAGTTGACAAAGTATACTGCTGACTCACCGACGTTATTCCAGTAATCTGATTGACCAATATTGACTGGATCAATGAGCCCAACGAACCCCCCCTCCCCTCCCTGTGTTATGGCCAAGAAGCAAAGGGCTAATGTCCACCACATCCCCTCCACTAGCATTAGTAGCATTCCTAACTGAGACACCGACTTATGCTAGTAGTGGACGTCTCCGATCTCTGTCCTTGTTGTTAACAGCACAGGTAGACTCTTCTCATACTAGTGCATGAATGAAATAAATATCAGAGCTGAATTTGACATTCGCAAATATGAAATAAATCCTTAAACATGTAGCTATTGGTGTAATGTTAGAGTCCACAGAAGACATGTAGACACCCCCCCAGCGCCAAAATTAGTGAAAAGCTCCTGGTGGAAAATCTCGTGCGATGATTGACAGGCGCCATTTTTCAAATCTCGTGCGATGATTGACAGGCGCCATTTTTCCTCCTATGACCCCCTTTTCAAGCAGTGGTCCCCAGGCTAAATGTTGGACAGTTGGTTAACCAGAGAGATCGTAAAAATGAAACGAAATTTGGTTTCATTTTTTACACTCTCAAAGAGTTACAATATTCATCATGTGAATTGGCCCAAGTCTACACAACTAGAGAATGTACTAGAAGATTAGATTAATGGTCATTTTGATCTGTAGGTTCATATACAGTACTTGCAGTAATTTACCGTATCATGATGGTTTAAGACTTTTGGGGTTATTTTATAGACACAAAATGAATGAACCCATTGTAAATAACAGTGAAAAGGACCATGTGTGCCACTTTTATACCCTGTTACCCCTTTACGCTGTTACTCCTTGAGGGGGAGCTGAGCTTGAGCCTCTTAGCGATCACGTGGGCCCTCAAGCTCAGGCCCCCCTAGCTCAGGGGCCCCTGGGCCTGGGTCCAACGTGCCCGTTGGATAATCCTTCCCTGCATTTTGGATTTTGGCAGTTGGCAACACTGAATACCGGTGTTTCGTGGTGTCTCAGGCTGACAGTGTGGAGCAGAGGCTGCAGACGCTGGAGAGCGACACGCAGACTCTGATCCAGATCGTGGACCCTGAGCGAGACGCCATGGAGAGAGAGTACCTGAAGAAACAGATGGAGAGGCAACTGAACCACACCAGACGCAGGTTGGACGCCATGGACAAGGACAATGCAGGTTAAAAAAAAATACACATTTAAAATCCGGAGTGCCATGATTCCTGCCCATTCTGTTGTTCCTAGAAATGGAGGTCTGAAAAAATCATGGTGAAACAACTTGATTACATCATCAAGTTGTGTTTCACATTTTAATATGCGTTTCACGTTTAAATAATTTATCTACAAAGAAAGCGATTCCATACCAATTATTTGCGTTGTAAAGCAATGCTATACATAGTCATTGTTGCTGTTTCACTTTTGATATATTCTATTCTTGAAATTCTTGAAATTGAACGATTTTTTTTTCGACGCAGTTATTACATTGTGACACCCCTAATTTGTATGCTCTCAGAAGAAAATTCTTAAATGGGTGGAATTCCCCTTTTAGTATGCCTGGTCTGCCTGGTGGGTGGTGATTGGTCCTCCTGAACTGAAGCGACACTCACAGCTGTAGTTGTTTGATTAAAAAAAAAAAACACCAAGGGGTCTAATGAAGTTCTGCCAAAACACAGAAAATTGGAACAAGTACAACAACCATGGCACCTATCTTTAACATGCTTCATACTTTATGTATGACATTTATACACAAACAGTGTGCTAGTGTGCATGTCCAAATCCACGGTGCGCTATCAATCGAGTGCTGGGGAACAGCTGGGGCTCATTATTGGTTATGGCCAGAATGGCAGCAAAATCTGTTGCAAAAGCTTTTCCCCACAACCGGAGCCTAGTATAGACAGAGTTTTGCAAACTCTGTTCACTTCATGGGGCCCGTCCAATGGCAAAAATAGCCCTTTCTCAATCCAAGGGGCACACAGTTCAAGGTGCCACACTTTCTAGGGCAATACACTGGCCAGTACTACACTGCATGGCAAGTGTTTTTTGATTTGAGAAGCATCCGCTTGGAGCCGAGGGAAGCCGACCATAGCCGAACTTTCCCGAGCTGTATGTTTAAGACCTCTTAAAATGGCACCAAACTTGTTTTTTATGACATGGAATTTTAACTTAGTTTAGGTTAGTATTTAGTTTTCTAAAATCATCTGTGGTAAATTAATCATAAAACATCCTCTTCAAAAGTATTCCACAACAATGTCGGAAACTTGAGAGAACGGTGTTTTCTCGCCTATCGGCAAGGTGAGGCAGGCGCCACTCGCCAGTAACTTACAGTATGTATCTGTAGATGCCGTCTAATTTTACCATAGTAGCCCAAAGCCCAAAGCAATTCCCTCTGTTGCTCTTATGTTGTGGAATGAAATAAATGACAGCTCACCACTGTATGATTCCTGGTGGACATTTACTGACATGAATTATAAGATACAGTAGTGGGGTTGTCCCGATGATGTTGTAATGCTGACCTAGTAAAAGAAAGTTTTACATCATCATACATCACCTTCCTTGCTCAGCCAATCAAATGATTATATATTATCATCACAAGGGTTTAAAAAGGTTACAGAGAAAAATAGGTTACAGAGAAAATAACAATAGTGTGGTTGCCCTTCAGGCAACCCCACTAATAAATTGCATTCACAGTAGAATGGCAGCTCTGGTGCTTAGCCCTATAGGGCTTTATATTGCACTTAAGGCAGAGGTTAGAGCTAAGGATGGGTACATTTCAACGAAAGTATGACATGTCAATACAAAATCTGCTATTGGGATAACACTAGAAAAAATCAAGTTGTTCACACAAAGTCATTTATTTTCATATTATATTTATTACACCTATTAGTAACCAATTCATGTTGCAACATCAATATTATAATAAAAATGACTGTTTTTTCCCCCAAACCACATTTAATACATTTATTTATGTTCCCATTTTACAACAGAAATTCCTGAACATAAACACACACACACACGCACACACACACACACACACACACACACACACACGTGGCGCCCTACACTTTGTCCCCACTCAGGCTGCATGAACAGAGCTCCGTTTCTGTCCCCTCAATGTCGCAATTGTGACACTAAATGTCTCTGGTGTGACCTAACTGTCTCTCTCTCAGAACAGGTGCTCAGAACCAGAGACCAGCTGACCAGCCTGGCCACCACTGTGGTCCAACCACTGGTAGAGAGACTGGCTGCCAGCAACAACCATGTGCAGGAACTCAATGGGAAGATTGCAGGTATTGATTGATTTAAAAAAAAGAAGAAGTTTTGTGCCACATTTTAACATTTTTTTGCATAATCAACAGTTGATTAGGTTTGCCAGAAATAGTCTTTAATATCCATATTGTGACTCAAAGGGAGTTGTTTTGTTGACTTTGGGTTCAGCGTCGGTTCAGGACATTAATTGCTTACTGAAACACAGACACAAACTTATGTGGTTTGTGTTGTTGCGCGTGCAGCCGTACACACACACACACACACACACACACACACACACACACACACACTGGTTTCTGAACTGCCAGGCTAACTGGTGTGTTGTGAGCTTGTAGATCAGTTATTGGACATAAATGGTGCAGGTCAGGGTGTCTGTATTTGCGGCCTGGTCCCTAACCAGGACCAACAAGTTAGAATGCTGGGAACTGCTTATGGCTGGTTAAAGCCCTACCAATAAGAACACAGGTGGGGTGGGGCTTCGGCAAAATCACAGCCCATACTGTTTCGGTCATCTAAAGTGTCTGATCTTCAGGTGAAGTCGTTCCATCACCAAACATGAGACGGAACCAATGGCATGATAAAACTCTGTTTAGAAACGCAAGGATGTGTTCTCTGTTTGGTGTATTTTCTCTGTGAAATGTATTTCAGAACTGGCTGCCAGATTTGAAGTCCTCCAGACCAGACTCAGTACCACTGAAGACAACGTTGTGAGCCTTCAGAATAGACTCAGTACCAGTGAAGACAATGTCCAGAATCTTCAGACACGACTTAATGAAAGTGAAGTTAGCCTCCAGTTGTTGAGGATAGACAGTGAAGGTAATAACTAATCATTTACCATATCATGTTTAATGTAGGAGACAATAACAAAATGTCTAATACAAATAATGGCTATGGTTGGTTGTTGTTGTTGTAATTGCATTGTCACTACATATCACACTATCACTATCACATGTTCGGGGGGGGAGGTGGCTGCACCTTTCAAATGCTTATGTGGTTTATTTTGTTATCATGCTGAAAAACCAAAAAGGCCCTGCACTTGGCAAAATGTTGCTCATTGCTCCTGTAACCAACCTGTCGAGGTCTGATGGAGCCTGTAGACTGTGTAAATGTACTGGCTGAAAATGTGCTTAAAAGCTTTCTCTGTGAAATGTTTTCCAGAAATGACTGCCAACTTGACTGCCAGCCAGAATCATATTGAAGTCCTCCAGACCAGACTCAGTACCAGTGAAGACAACGTTGTGAACCTTCAGAAGATGCTTAGTACGAGTGAAGACAACGTCCTGAATCTTCAGACAAGACTCAGTGCCACTGAAGACAATGTCCTGAACATTCAGACGAGACTCAGTGCCAGTGAAGACAATGTCCTGAATCTTCAGACGAGACTTAATGCCTCTGAATTTAGCCTCCAGTTGTTGAGGACAGACGGTGAAGGTAATTAAACCAGATAGTGAACCTAACCATTAAACATGTTTCATTAAATAATGTTTAATCTAGGAGACATTAACAAAATGTCTGATACAAATAATGTATATATGTTGTTATTAGTGCTGCAAACGAATATAAAATATTCGAAAGAATATTTGAATATTAAAATGTAAAGAATATTGAAATGTCTTAATTTAAGGTTTGAATTTAAAATAAACAGTAAAGAAATGCTGTGTGAGTTCCCATAAGACTTACAGCACTGGTTGTTATTGTAAGCCTTACAATAACAACTAGTGCTGTAAGAATGCCTTACAATGTAAGGCATTGACACTAAACATCTCACTATAGGAATAAGGGGGAAACTGTTCATTTCAATCTGGGGTATATTGGGACATTTGAAGAGAGTACACTAGTTCAGGGGACAATGGCTGCACCTGTTCAAATGCTAATGTGGTTGCTTTTGTTATCAAAAACCAAAAAAGCCCTGCACTTGGCAAAATGTTGCTATTTGCTCCTGTAACCAACTTGTTGAGGTGTGCATTGGCCTTGTCTATCTAGAAACTGCTCGCTCAGAGACCTTATGTCTGATCTTCAGGTGGAGCCTGTAGACCAGGGGAGCCCAACCAGTAGATCGGGATCTACCGGTAGATCTCGGCCTGATCTCAAGTAGATCTCGGGAGATGTGTGTGTGTGTGTGGGTGGGGGGGGGGATGGGGTGGAAAAGAAAAAAAAGAGCGATTTTCGTCTGTGTGTGTGATGCATTTGCAATGGCAGTGTTTGTCCATGTCTGTTGTACTTATGTTGTACTGTTGTAGGCCTATTTATGACAAGTCTGTTGTACTTTATGCTTATATGGACATAAAGTAAAGTGGTAAAACAAAGTAGTGTTGTGTTGTTGTGAAGTTACTGTAGGCTGGCAACGATGCGTGTGGTTTGAAATGTTGATATTGGACTGGTAGATCCCGGAGGGGTTGGCTGCTGAAAAGTAGATCTTGGGTCAAAAAAGGTTGGGCACCCCTGCTGTAGACTGTGTAAATCTAGAGTCTGAAATGGCCTTAAAAGCTTTCCCTGCGAAATCTTTTCCAGAAATGACTGCCAACTTGACTGCCAGACAAAATCATGTTGAAGTCCTCCAGACCAGACTCGGTACCATTGAAGACAACGTCTTGAATCTTCAGACAAGACTCAGTACTAGTGAAGACAACGCTGTGAACCTTCAGACGAGAGTCAGTACCAGTGAGGACAACGTCCTGAATCTTCAGATGAGACTCAGTACCAGTGAAGACAACGTTGTGAACCTTAGGAAGAAGCTCAGTATCAGTGAAGACAACATCCAGGCTCTTCAGACGAGACTTAATGCCAGTGAAGACAACGTCCAGACTCTTCAGACGAGACTTAATGCCAGTGAAGACAACGTCCAGACTCTTCAAATGAGACTTAATGCCAGTGAAGACAACGTCCAGACTCTTCAGACGAGACTTAATGCCAGTGAAGACAACGTCCAGACTCTTCAGATGAGACTTAATGCCAGTGAAGACAACGTCCAGACACTTCAGACGAGACTTAATGCCAGTGAAGACAACGTCCTGACTCTTCAGACGAGACTCAGTACCAGTGAAGACAACGCTGTGAACCTTCAGACGAGAGTCGGTACCAGTGAGGACAACGTCCTGAATCTTCAGATGAGACTCAGTACCAGTGAAGACAACGTTGTGAACCTTAGGAAGAAGCTCAGTATCAGTGAAGACAACATCCAGGCTCTTCAGACGAGACTTAATGCCAGTGAAGACAACGTCCAGACTCTTCAGACGAGACTTAATGCCAGTGAAGACAACGTCCAGACTCTTCAGATGAGACTTAATGCCAGTGAAGACAACGTCCAGACTCTTCAGACGAGACTTAATGCCAGTGAAGACAACGTCCAGACTCTTCAGATGAGACTTAATGCCAGTGAAGACAACGTCCAGACACTTCAGACGAGACTTAATGCCAGTGAAGACAACGTCCTGACTCTTCAGACGAGACTCAGTACCAGTGAAGACAACGCTGTGAACCTTCAGACGAGAGTCGGTACCAGTGAAGACAACTTCCTGAATCTTCAGATGAGACTCAGCACCAGTGAAGACAACATTGTGAACCTTCAGAAGAAGCTCAGTATCAGTGAAGACAACATCCAGACTCTTCAGATGAGACTTAATGCCAGTGAAGAAAACGTCCAGACACTTCAGACGAGACTTAATGCCAGTGAAGACAACGTCGAGACTCTTCAGACGAGACTTAATGCCAGTGAAGTCAACATCCAGACTCTTCAGACGAGACTTAATGCCAGTGAAGACAACGTCCAGACACTTCAGACGAGACTTAATGCCAGTGAAGCCAACGTCCAGACACTTCAGGCGAGACTCAGTGCCAGTGAAGACAACGGTGTGAACCTTCAGAAGAAGCTCAGTACCAGTGAAGACAACGTCCTGACTCTTCAGACGAGACTCTGTATCAGTGAAGACAACATCCAGACTCTTAAGACACAACTTAATGCGAGTGACTTCAGCCTCCAGTTGTTGAAGACAGACAGTGAAGGTAATAAAACCAGATTGTGATAACCAATCACTAAAAAATATATCATGTTTAATATAGGAGACAATAACAGAATGTCTGATACAAATAATGACTGTGGATGTTATTGTAAGGGCATTGTCACTACACATCACACTATAAGGAATAAGGGGGGAACTGCTCCTCCCTGTTGATAGGTTTATCATAATGCTTAGGTGTGAACTTATGTGGGCCACCTTATATTGATCATTTCCACACATGCCTTAGGCAGATGAATGTGAATAAATGACTTAATGTTATCTCGTACATTTCATCAAGCAATTAAACTTCATCTTTATGCATTTCTGACTGGAAAAAATGCACTGTTACAATTTAGAAACATAAACTAATTAATAACTAATAACACTTGCGTACAGTATGTTAATCAGACCGATTATGACGTTGGTAGATTATGTTTTGATTGTTTTTCTCATGCGTTTGTGCAAGGTACAGTGCAAGTTTTTTAATACAGTATTTAGACAGCACCGGTGCACTCCAGGGGGAATGTCTTATGGGTTGGAGGTCCCAACCGTCCCAGCCCACTTTCACCACTGGACTGAACTGATGGCATAATACAACTCTGGTTAGAAATGTCAAGATGTGTTAATAGCTTTCTCTGTGAAATGTCTTCCAGAAATGGCTGCCAACTTGACTGCCAACCAGAATCACATTGGAGTCTTTCAGGCGAGACTCAGTACCAGTGAAGACGAGGTCCAGACCCTTCAGACCAGACTCAGTACCAGTGAAGACCAGGTCCAGACTATTCAGACCAGACTCGGTACCAGTGAAGACCAGGTCCAGACTATTCAGACCAGACTCAGTACCAGTGAAGACCAGGTCCAGACTATTCAGATCAGACTCAGTACCAGTGAAGACCTGGTCCAGACCCTTAAGACCAGACTCCATACCAGTGAAGGCCAGGTCCAAACCCTTCAGACCAGACTCAGTGCCAGTGAAGACCAGGTCCAGACCCTTGAGACCAGACTCAGTACCAGTGAAGGCCAGGTTCAGACCCTTAAGACCAGACTCACTACCAGTGAATTGAGCCAGCAGACATTGAAGTCAGAAAGTGAAGGTAATCATTAACACCACCCACCATTGGGTGAAGATAGCCATCAATTAATTGATATTAAACAATAGTTACACTCACAGCCATTGGAGACGATCGTCAACAAACATCCGTTTATAGTTGTATTGTTTGATCAGGTCATAATCCCAATCACCGCTAGCATTTACTGAGGCCTGCGGCTGTCTAGCTTTAAGCCACTGACACCTAATTTGACCACTTAATTGTAATAGTAAATGACAAGTCAAAATACTTATTTCGGCCCAAAAAAAATTAGATGTGAGGGAAGTGGGGTACTGCGCCCCACTCCACTACACCCCTGCAACTAACCAATACAATTCGCTCACTTAATGCTGCAGATTCCAAGTAATGCCGCATTGTGACAAGTGACAGATGCATGGTTTTCAATATTGTAAATATGGTCACGTGGTTCAGCTACGACAGCAGTGAATTTTCACGGTCAAACTCTCTACTGGTGAATTTAGAACATGCCATTGTAATATTCAAACACAATCGTGTTCTACTATTGTTGACAACTGGTGCAGCTTTTCCTAGGACAGCAGCGGGATTCTTATCTGTGGCTGATATGCATCAAGGGAAAGCAAATGTTGACATAGACATGTCTCTTATGTGTATTATAATCACTAGTGGTGTGTCTTAGTTAATGAGATATTTAAAGTTAATATTGTGATGATTTTCAGCTCAGCTGTCCAGTGTAAAAATGTCGGTGAATCAACTGATGAGCAGAAAAATAACAGGTATTAATCATTTATTTTTAGTGAATTCTGTGCTGGGTTGGCGTCTGGGATTCTAGACCATGCATAGCTGCATACATTCCTCCTGAGTCTGCAAAACTAGAAAAAGTTCAAAATCTCTATGAAGTAATGTTTTTTTTTGTCTTGTTTGTTTTTATTGGATGAGTTTAGGCTTTTGTTTATTTGTTATTCATTCCTAAGCCTAAGTATGTGCACATGAATTGCACAATTTGGCCTAGATTCTCGTCAGCCAAGGCGGGGGAGGGGTTTCGTGAAGACGCCTTGATGAAAAAGCCAATGAGAAGACTTACACCATACCTGGCTATGCCATAGCTTTCGAGAATACCAGCCATTATTTATTTTAGTCTTGTTGCCGTCAGAGCCGTGTCCTGATTGGCAGTTTGAGGGTTGCCCCTGAGTGTTACTAAGTGGTAACTAGCCAATGTGTGTGTCACAGAGTAGCATCACATGTAACATAGTTTTTTTTGGGGGGGTGAATACATACTAAGTAGTGGCACCAAGTATGTCGCGATTAATTAAATAATAATGATAATTAAATAATAATGATAATAGTGATAATGTTGTTTTGTTGACAGACCAACCACAGGTGGCCTTCTCTGCTTATGGTTTGCATAACGACGGATATATTGGACCATACAGCTCCACAACCACACTGGTTTATAAGAGTGTTCACACTAACATTGGCGACGCCTACAGTACATCTACAGGTAGGTGGAGATTAACTAGATGCCCCTCCCCTCCCCATACACCTGGCCTTTCACACATTGACCTGAGCTGCATTGAGTTGTGTTTTTAATGCTGTGGTTATCACAGCCCTATAGACCTGCGCAGTGACGTTACCGACCCTGTTCCACTAGTGGATTCCTCATTCATTTTTCTCATAGACTTTACGAAAATGGTTAATAAAAACATGATTACGCCGTGGACAAAGCCAACTCGGGTCGTGACAAATCATGACAACAAACACAATATCGTCAGTAGAAAAAGGCATGATTTTGTTTTGTTTCGTTTTTCATCTTGGAAATTATTTGATCGTCCCAGAAGATTGTGTGTGCCATCATGATTCGTCACGACCTTAGTTGGCTTTGTCCGCGGCGTAATCGTCTTTATATAAATTATTTTCGAAAGGTCTATGAGAAAAATGAATGGGGGATCTGTTTCTGGAACAGGGGCGGTGACGTCACTGCGCAGGTCTATAGAGCAGAGCTGGAGCAGAGCTGATGCTGATCCAGGTGTTAATGCCTGCATTCATCAGCACCTGTGTGAAGTGACATTTACATGGGGTGTGTGTGTGTGTGTGTGTGTGTGTGCGTGTGCGTGCGTGCGTGCATGGGGGGGGTGCGGGGGGGGGGGGGGGGGGGTGTCTTACAGGCTTTTTCCGTGCTCCGTTCAGAGGTGTTTATTACGTCCGTTTCACTGCAGCTACTAAGGGATCACCACAGAAGACACAGATCTACATGTATAAAAATGATCAGGTTCTCATTCTTAACTATGGAGAAAATAATCATTGGGGGAATGAATACATCTCTAATGCAGTGATAGTGGAGATGGAGCAGGGAAGCACAGTATGCATGAAGTTAAGTTCTAGTGAATACAAGATCTGGGATTACAGCTCATCTAAGCACAACACATTCAGTGGTTTCCTGCTCTATGCTCTGTAACGCTGATGGAAACTACACTACATTTACTGCTCTATGCTCTGTAACGCTGATGGAAACTACACTACATTTACTGCTCTATGCTCTGTAACGCTGATGGAAACTACACTACATTTACTGCTCTATGCTCTGTAACGCTGATGGAAACTACACTACATTTACTGCTCTGCTCTGTATCACTGATGGAAACTACAGTACATTTACTGCTCTGTGCTCTGTAACACTGACTAAAACTACATTTACTGCTTTATGCTCTTTATGCTTCTGCGACGACTGCGATGCAGTACGCCCACATCCCTGTTGTGTCAAAGTCGTAGAGACAGCATTCTTAAAGTCCCTATTTATGGAAACTACTTTATATACTGCTCCGCGCGAAAGCCCCCCCTCAATACGTTCCAACGCCACTGGTGTTCTATACCAGGTCGTAGAAGTCCAGGCGACATCACTGAGGCAACTCATTACTAGTTTTGATCATGTTTATTCACACACACACACTGACTCATACACACACACACACACACACACACACACACACACACACACACACTGACTCATAACTTTAACTGGATCCGTCCAGATCCATCTAGATCCACAGATCCAGTCCGGGTTTCCTTTTTATTAAAAATGCTAAAATAAGGAGGAAGTTAACAGGAGCAGGAAGTTCATATTTTAAAATAATTAAAAATCGCATGTGTAAGGCTTCTCTGTGTGAATTCTCTGGTGAATTTTGGGCCTATAGATACAGTATCTGTGAACAATTTCCCACATTGCTCGCAGCCACAGGGCTTCTGGTGCTGTTTTAGATGTCTGCTCGTGCTGAACCATTTCCTACACTGGGAACAGTAGAATGGCTTCTCTCCTGTATGAATTCTCTGGTGCAGTTTCAGATGTTGTTTCATGCAGAACGGAGGGTTACTTGGTAACCCAGGTTCTCTGAGTGGAGAGACTGGCTCTCCACTACATATTATTCAATATGTATGGGAACTGCCCCGTGGGGTCAGTTCCCATACATATTGAATAATATGTAGTGGAGAGCCAGTCTCGAACACGATAGAGAACCTAGTGCCACACTGGTCACAGTGGTAGGGCTTCAACCCTGTATGAATTCTCTGGTGTCTTATCAGATCTATTTTTTGGCTGAATCTATTTCCATACTCAGCACAGCGGTAGGGCTTCCCTCCGGTATGAATTCTCTGGTGTTGGTTGAGATGGCCGTTTCTGCTGGACATATGACCGAGTTGGGCAGGAAAGACACCTGTGATGGAAACTGAGGAGAGAGGAAAAGAAGACATGAATAACATGCTAGCTGTGTTGTCTTATTACCACTCGATAATGGTCTAAATCAGGGCTACTCAACTTTAGATGGCTCAGGGGCTGCTCAACAAATTAACATAAGTATGATGGATGTTTTTAGTCAGTGCAACATTGCTGTATTTTTCCATGCATTTCCATGTGTGGAAAAATAGAGCAACATAGATGTAAACAATGGGTGAACTATAGAGCAGTCATTTGAAATTATCATTAGCATTTCCTTCCAGAGTCCTGTATATTTTAAGGGCTATGCACCTGCAGTATCAAAATTGATACTCGGGGCACTGTTTAACTGGAAGGAGAAACTCGGGTGATTTCAATTGACTGCTCTAATTCAGTTTGCTCTTTGTTTATATCTATTGTACATTGACTAATGTACAATAGAGTGGAGCTAGCTATGCTCTATCTATACAGATATATAGCTGATATAGCCTGCAAAAGCATTTCTTGCATCATAATATTTTATTTTTATTGGCTACTACGCCATGGGTCTCCAGAGGTAGAAGGACAGTGCCAGGCTTGGCGGGTTTTTGCGCTGCAGAGTTGCCACGCCACATCCACTACACATCCAGTATGTGTACCCCAACAGAAAGAAAGAATTAGGCTGGCACATTCGGTGAAAAGTCTACTCTTGGGTTTCTCACCACATTTTGCATGATTCCTATGCATACTTTGTTGCAAGGTTGTATAACAGCGGATTTGGCATTTTCTTATGTTGCTACCTTTGAAGTGAGTTACGGTGACGTGCTGATAATACTGTCATGTTTAGCGACGGCAGGAGACATAATGTCAGCAAGCAGTCTTTTTTGGGCATGTTGACATGTTTTCTGTAGGCCTATTACTCTTCCTTGTGTGACGGCGCAACACAGTATCACAGGAAAAAGTCAAATAGTGACTTTTTTCCAGACCCCACATAAAGTCACTATTTGACTTTCCAAAGTCAAATAGTGACTTTCTGAAGAGGGCGTGGCTTTCCTTTTGTCTTGCAAAAAAAATAAAAAATGCATCAAAACAGTAGCGGCACTGATTCGAACCGCCAACCTACTGACTACTGGCCAACCTGCTTTACCTCCTGAACCACCGCGCCACCTAATGAT
This sequence comes from Benthosema pterotum, assembly GCA_039105355.1. NCBI lineage: Eukaryota > Metazoa > Chordata > Actinopteri > Myctophiformes > Myctophidae > Benthosema > Benthosema pterotum. Next base: position 30,234,433 of record CM076983.1, on the reverse strand, counting down.
TTCAGCATAGTTTTACTGAGATTAGGGTTAGGCATAGTTTTACTGAGGTTAGCGATAGTTTTACTGAGGTTAAGTTTAGGCATAGTTTTACTAAGGTTATGGTTAAGTTTAGGCATAGTTTTACTGAGGTTAGGTTTAGGGTTAGGGTTAGGCATAGTTTTACTACGCCTAACCCTAATATCAGTAAAACTATGCCCAAATCAGCAGGGGGCACGGTGGTTCAGGAGGTAAAGCAGGTTGGCCAGTAGTCAGTAGGTTGGCGGTTCGAATCAGTGCCGCTACTGTTTTGATGCATTTTTTTATTATTTTTTGCAAGACAAAAGGAAAGCCACGCCCTCTTCAGAAAGTCACTATTTGACTTTGGAAAGTCAAATAGTGACTTTATGTGGGGTCTGGAAAAAAGTCACTATTTGACTTTTGACATGTGATACTGGGTTGGACGGCAGGGCCAGTGTTGTGTCGCTTACTGACCACAATGCCATCTACTAATTGGACAACCAGCTTACAATCGCACTCTTCTGATTGGTAACGTTAGAAATTACTTTTCTACACTGAAAGTCAATCTCCTGTGCAAGCATGTTGTATTCAATTCATTGCTTTGAGCATGGCGGGCCGCACAGTCGTGGGCCGCATGCGACATGTTGTTTCTGTTGTCTACCCACTTATTATATTGACTACATCTGGACTGGCCTAAAGAACACATACACATTCACACAGAGTTCCTATCATGTCATGTTTAGGCCAATGGTAATGGCTTTATGTAGCTAGCATCTGGCACAATAGTCACTCTCTCTGTCTATGTCTCTCTTTCTCTCTCTGTCCCACTCACTCTCTTGTTGTTTTTTCCTCTTCTCATTTCCACGATGCTGTAGGAACAGAAACATATAGAAGTCATGCATGCGCTTGAGTTCTGTTCACATGTACAACTTATTATTTCTATAACTAGGAGAGTGAGCTATTTGTTTGACTTTGCTTGCCTTTGCTGTCCCAATTCTACAGAGAGACCTTGGTCTGTGTGCATTGATGTCTGATACCCAGCTTTTGTTAATAAATGTACCCACTTCTTGTGATAATACATGTTGAAGATGAACTCAAAGTGTTCAGTGACATGAAAACATGGACATTCTGTGTAACTGTCACCGGTGTAAAAGAACAAGAAAGTTTAGTGTTAGGACAAAGAATTGCTCTGTTTCTTTTCTCGATCAAGTGTACCTCCTGTATTTCTGTCTTTCTGTTGAAGATGCTCAGAAGAAGATCAAAGTGGACAGTGACATGAAAATATGGACATACCTATTCTGTGTAACTTTATCACAGGCTGCTTCAGCATGGCTGACTGGTAGATCTGTTCTTTCTCCATTCTGTATAACTTTATCAAAGGCTGCTTCAGCATGGCTGACTGGTAGATCTGTTGCTTCTGTATTCTGTGTAACTTTATCAAAGGCTGTTTCAGCATGGCTGACTTGCAGATCTGTTCTCTGATGTAGCAGCTAAAAAGCTGTTAGACGTCATCTTTTGTTTAAAAATCCCATATCGTTAATCTCTTTCGACTCACTCTGATGATCCACATTTGAGGTCCGCTTTTATCGTCTAGGATGTGGTGTTACTCCCTGGCATTTTGTGTTCTTCGCTCAGTCCTCTGCTTCCAGATTCCAGACTAAACTCTCCCATGTCTGGCAGTATTGTTGACATAACCAGGGGCAAACCTACTCTCTCCGCTCAGACCACCCCTCACCCATCCCCACTCTTGCAGCAGTCACACACTCCCACACAGTTCCAGAGCTAAGAGAGTTTTGCCAGTGAGGGGTCAGAAAACAGCGCTTGAGTTCTGTTCACGCGGCCCTGGAGTAGAGACAAACTGGAGTTTGAAATACATTGCTGTCAACATCGGGGGTGCAAATATCAGCAATTTTAAGTGATGTGTGCAGGGGAGAATTATCCCCAGGCCCAGGGGCACCTGAGCTAGGGGGACCCTGAGCTTGACTGCCGCTAAGAGGCTCAAGCTCAGCCCCATGGGTCTCATCTGTAGTCCTCCACCAACCATGTTTAGGACCTCACAAGTGATTCAGATGAGACCCATGAATAGTTTACTGGCAGTCCCTGATTTTAACACGTTTTCAAGTAGCCTCCTGTGGCAATGGTTGCGTAACCCTACAAGGCCCAGACATATATTTTACTTGCAAAAATTTCAATCTTACTACTACTATGATTTGTTTAAAAAAAGTTATATCACTTTTAATAAAATAAATAAATAAATCATGAAAAAAATGTTTTAATGCTGATTTGTAATGACCATTAAAATATATATTTTTGAATCTTTTAAAATAATTAATTTACATGTTCTAGACATTTTAATGATCACAGATATATATTTATTGCATTTATTACACACTTTATTCACTTTTTTAGGGTTAAAGGTCAAATGTTAAAAATCATTAAAAACTCAGAAAAGTCCAGCGGTTTTTTGTATTGTGTTGTATCCATCCTCTTTGGGGGGTATTCATATGCAAATATCATGACTAATGGCAATGAAATACTAAATAATGGACATCAATCATGATGTTTATGTGGAAAAAAATAAATACAACATGAAAAATATTAATAAGTAATTAATTAATTTAAATGCAACACTGACAAATTAACTGTTTACCTGAGCACACATTCTGGAGCATATGGCTCTAGTACTGTTGTTGTGTTCTCATACCCAACAACATAGGGTACCTCCTCCTCCATCAATTCATCCAAAGCAAACCTTTTAGTTTTCCTACTGCAGAACAGTAAGGTTGTCTTGCCTGATTATTTACTCTACGTATCCGTACTTTACGTACGGATGTCCCGATCAACTTTTTTCAATTCCAATCCGATACCGATCTCACAATTTCTGTGTTAGGCAATACCGATACCAAATTCCAATACCAGAAAATAATATATATAATAATACAAAATATTTAAAAAAAGATCTTATATGAAGTCCACCAAATAACAGAATAATACAGCAGACTAGAATAGACTCCTCACTCAAATGTGCACTTGGGCAATTCCAAACCAAATTCCACAACATTTTATTTACCTGCCATAGTGTCAACCCCTCACCCCTGTGTTGGATCACTGGTATACTGGTATATTTACCAATACTGAATGATCTGATGATGACAAATGAGGGCAACTATTTCTGGTACCTTTTCTGGTACCGATACATTATTGCCGATACCAATCTGTTTTGTGCACATGCACACATGTAGGACGTGAGCACATGACATCGTTGAAAGGCCTTGGTACCAGTGGGGGAAAAAAACAGCACTACAACCCTGAAAGGGTCACCATGGAACTCCTTGCAACTGTTTGGACGCGAGGAGTTGTATGGTGACCCTTTCATGTGGTTATAGGCTTTGGGATACAAAGCACAAAATATCAAAATTAGCAGATCTACAAGATCAAAATGAGTCACTTTGTGCCACATTTTGTGTGACGCTGTCCATTAGAATGATCAATCAAAATTTGCCTAACTGTACAAGTACAATAATGTAATCTTGCACACTGGAATGTTACATATATTGTTGATTATAGACTTGATAGTAATACGCACAAACAATTGATATACTAACATGACATGAAATGTGGCTTGAAATGTGGCTTCATAGCGTGAAATGAGAAGTTAATTTTGAATGTTCTTCAAAACATATCACATACTGTATGAGACATCATCATCATCATCATCATCGCCATCATCATCATCATCGCCATCATCATCATCATCATCATCGCCATCATCACCATCATTTTTATCATAATCACCATCATCACCATCATCATTGTTCTCATTATTGCCATCATCACCATCGTCATTACCATCATCAACATTATCTTTGTCATCATCATCATCATCATCATCATCGCCATCATCACCATCGTCATTACCATCGTCAACATTATCTTTGTTGTCATCATCATCACCACCATCATCAGATCTTACCATGTCACCTGTAGTAACACTGACCGTCCCTGGTAACACCCTCAGCGCTTGACTCCAAACGAACGGGAAGAGTGTCTCGCTGAAGGCGTGCACGAAGGTGTATATGTGCTCGCCGGCGTCGGGATCGGAGAACGTCAGCATTCCCTCGTCCCAGTCCAGCCGGACTCTAATCCTCTGAGGATTCCGGCGTTCCCGTGAGACAACAGCGACCAGTCCTGAGGAGGAGGAGGACGCTGTGTACACCCCTTCCTCCACATCTACCCTCCAGTGCGGGCCACCCACATCCCCCTTGCGGTGGTATGACTCTGCCAGAACGCCCAGCGTCCAGCATGCCGTGTCTTCGACCTCCACCGTCCAGCTGTGAGTCCCTGAGTGGAATCCCTCGGAACCGAGGATGGTGGCCAGGTGATCGAACCTCTCCGGGTTGTCCGGCAGGAGTTTCCACTCCCGCCAGCCCGCACGGGTCAGGTCGTTGGACATGGTGTATGCCGGGAAGGCAGTGTTGGGGTCCAGGACAACGGAGGTGTAGGAGACGATGTCCTTCATTTTGTGCCAGACCCTGAAGGCCAGGTTGCCCAGGTGTTTGGCCACGTCTATTAGCGCTCCTTCCGGGAATTCTGGTTGCGGGTCCTGCTGCGGCACGTAGTTCTGCGGGAGGAACGAGACGTGTCCGACTCTCAGCGCCTCCTCTACGGCTCCGATGTGGCTCGAAAGTGTCATTATGTCCCTGTTCAGACCCTCGATCTTCTCCGCCATCGTCCGACTCTTCTGCTGCTCTTCCTCCTTCAACATGGTGACGTGGGCCTCCTCTTCGTCCAGAAGGAACTGGTGGAGCTTGTCAAACTGTTCCTCAATCTGTTTCTCCGTGTGCCTGGCCTGGATCTCGATGTGCTCCGCCATCCTGTGCATCTTTGCTTTAACTTCAATAAAGACCTCCAGTTTCTCCCGTAGAGGCTTCAGCGATCTCCAGATCTCCTCCTTGTGCTCCTCCAGTGCAGCTTCGCCGACGGGCCTGAAACAGTGGCCAGTGTGGATTTCCGAACGCAGACACGCCCCGCACACGGGCTGTTGACACTCCAGGCAGAACAGTTGTAGTATCTCGGCGTGCAGACCGCAGAGATGATCCTCAAACCCTAATTCTGCGGTTCTCTGGCGTTTTGAAGCGCTCCGACGACGACGTCTTTCCTGCACAAAGGCCTCGCACAGGTTCTTCAGGGCCAGGTTGCGGGGTGGGTGACCCGTGCCGGAATGTATTTCCGTACACAGCGGACATTCCTTTGTCTCCTTATTTCGCCACCATTCACACAGACAGTCGTTGCAGAAGCTGTGGCTGCACGACAGCACAATAGGATCTTTGAAGACGTCACGACACACAGGGCAAGAAAAGTCCTCTTCCGGAAGAGACGATGCAGAAGCCATTTATTCTCTGAGTGAATTGCAAAAACAAAAAATACAGGCAGTTAGTGGTGGTAACTCTCCCTAGAATGTACTGTACTTTCACTGTGAATCCTATGGCTCCTGTTAAACACCGGCAATAAGTTAATCCCTGCTGTAGCTGTGGAAGTCTCACTGGAAGTTGTTTTTTTGATGGGAGTGGGAAATCCTATTCTCTCTGTCTGTCTCTCCCTCTCTCTTTCTCTCTGTGAGTGTGTGTGTGTGTGGGGGTGTGCGTGCACGTGCGTGTGTGTACGCGGTTGTGTGCCTGTGCAAGAGAGATGATAAAGTAACAAACTCCCCTTCGATGGTTTATGTGAACACAACCTGCTGTAAGACTAGATCAGTGGTTCTCAACCCATAGGACTATTATATGAAATCCCGTTAAGAAGGAGGTACCGGTTTTGAAAATAGCTGGTCAGATGTCTTATATAACGATGTGGTCTCCAAACAGAATTCTTTTGAGTTGTCCCCAGGTTTTAATATTTGTTTTTATCGTTCCCTTTTTAAGCCTACTATTTCATTTATTTATCATGTTGACTGACTAATAACTACATATAGCTGTATGTGTATGTGGTTAAAGTGCTTCAAGCTGGTTCTCAGACAGCGTTGGTCATGTTTTTCATCCGCTGGGTTCCTTCAGTCCTTGTGGTATGCAAACAATTTGAGATAACAGTTGACCTTGGAAGGCTGGGTACAGACGTTTAAGGAAGCTAAGCATCTGGCTGTCTAGGGCTGGGTACACACATGGAAATCTAGACAGCTATGCATCTGGCTGTCTCGCTGTCTCTGACGTCATCACTGCCCCGCCCCCTAAATTAAATTTCCAATAGGAGTCACATGGTCGGATCCTTGCTGGAGTTATAAATAATAATCCACATTTCCAACGATTTCAAATATTTGCATTGGCGTAAAAGTACAATATTTGCCTCGGGCAAATACAATTTGGAGATACTCAACTAAATGAAATTATACATCAACATCTACTGAGCTCTCAGAAGATATACTGTACATTTAAAATTAGGCGACTCTCGGTACATTAACCCATAGTAGACGGGAACCCCTAGTGGTAGTTTTACCCTAGTTGACGGGAACCCCAATAGGGGTTCTGTACAGTATGTACAGTATCAAAAAAGGACAAAAATTTGATTGTGTTACACAACAATTTGAAGTTTTTCAATACACTTAAGTTAGTATTTCAAAGACATTTAACAGTAGTCGGCTATATAATAGTAGCCAATAAAAGTGGGCCTACTCTCCCAACAGTATGTTAAACACTCTAGTCAAAGTGGAAGTGAAACTAGTAGGCTAGGGTTAAATAAACAAAGCCTACACAGTAATGCCCCTAAATGTATGAACAATCAATCCACATAGCCCTATGTTTATAGATACAGCCAGTAGATTGGTTTTCTTTTGTAAAGTGCATGCAATGCTAACTATGTTGCAAACTTATAGAGTTGAACTTGGTTATAACCATGTGCCTATTACTAAATGGAGTCATTGTGTGGCACTGCAGTCGCATTATGTTGCCATGAGATGGTGCAATTCACCTTCAAATCACAGTGTGAGCTTCATCTTTCTCATGTTCTGTATACTGTAGAGCAGTGATCCCAAACTAAGGCCCATATAACACAACATGGAAACAGCTAATAGAGATATTTCTGTGGCATGCTGGCAAGGCACACAAGACATTTGGTACAAATCATTCCAACAGTTTTTGAGTTATTGCCAGTAGCAAATGTAATAAATTTGTGTATAGCAGAGTAGTTTGAGATCCAAGCAGATTGAATCTGTTTTAGGGCAAAAACACAGCCCAAAACTATAAAAAATCATTCACATAACATCTATACTTCTCTTTTTACAATGCATTTGAGGTGCACTCTTTAAAAAAACAAAACAAAAAACATGCTTTTTAGGACTCTTATGTGTCTATTAAGATGTCTTCTTGTTGCCCAGGTCAAATAAGGTCGTTAAGAGGTGTTAATTTTAAAACAACCCTGAATTAACTTGTTTTATTGTTTTTCATTCTTTACACAGATATGTACAACATGTGTACTAACTTTAACCATGAAGATCAAAGGGTAGAACGCACACAGCAAAGGAGTTACAACCGCTTTGAATACTGACCAGTAGATTACTGATCAAAATGGGCTTGATAAGTAACATACTGTTTCATAGTTGATAGCACTCAAATCAGCTATACAAAAAACAATAATCTTTATTTAGCTGACAATGTTTTGATCCTGATGTGGTTATTTCATCAGGTCATATCACCAACATAACGCATATATCGATATGTCTGGGGACGTTGTAGTGGGCAGTCAAAGATCATTGAGTGACCAGTGCTTTAATCCATCAGTCTGTTTAAGTGTCCAGGTCCAGTGAACAGTCCACTTCATAACACAGAAACTTGATGAGTCTGGGAGGAAGATCTAAATCTCTGATGAGCTTTAACCTGCCAACACCGACCAGATGTCTGATCCTCAGTCTGCACAGCTGCATTAGAGGATGAGGAGGTACTGTAAACACACACACACAACACATACACACTCAAAGTAAATTATATTGTAACAAGTTCTCGAAAAAAAAACAAGACCATCTCCACCAACACGTGGTCCAATGCAGGCGTTCCATCGGAGAGCAGATAATTGACGTACCTGCTTTGATCTTGATTTCATCCCAGAGTGGAGAAGTGACCAGATGTTCCATCAGTCTGCAACACAGCCTGACGTGTCCGACGTAGTTTAACAGCATTGAAATGAGAGGTCCCACCAGGCGACTGATGGACGGCATGGACACAGCCTCACAGAACTAGACACAATTGAAAACACACAACTGTAGATAGGATATAGAAAACACACAACCAGACAGAGGAGCATTCCAAACATAATGATCACCCACTCAATAATCTGATTCATCGAATAAGAGCTGTGCAGCCTGCCCTGCCTCAGCACGTGTTTGTACAACAGAACGGTTATTTACCTGGATATAGTTCCTTGGATCATTTGCCCTGTCTCACCTGGGCACAGCTCCGTTGAGCATCATGGTTCCAGTTACTCTGCTCTTCACTGTCTGTTTGTGTGGGATGAGTCTTGCTGCCGTAAACGCAGGTGAAACAGGAGCGAGCATCGCAGCCATGGTCCAGCAGCATTTTGAGCATTGGGGGGTAGTCCATGGTAAGGAGCACCGCAGAGGGAAACGTAGAGGGCTGGGTGGAGATGGAGGCGTTCACGTCAGCTCCGTACTTCAGGAGGAGGGACGCCATCTCCATGGAACCTCTCCTGACAGCGACCAGCAGGGGGTTGAATAGGTCCAGGTTGGGGTTGGCTCCAGCTTCCAGCAGGATCCCAGCAGCTTCCAGGTTGCTGTTGTAGACGGAGAAGTAGAGCGCCGTGCTGCGCTTGTCCTCGTACTTCTTGCGCCGCTCTTCAGAAAGCTGGCAGTCGGGGTCGAATCCCTCCTCCAGAAGAAGTTCCATGATGTCATTGCAGTTGCGATCTGCGGCGATGTGCAGCGGACTGATGCCACTTCTCGCGATTCTGCTCCGAGCGGTGACGGGAATCAGCAGGGATACGATGCTGAAGGAACAAAAGAACAAAAGTCAGGAGAGGCCAGTGTTTTTTCATTAGCACCTTCATTGTAGATGGAATAAGTGATTGTAAACAGAGAAGTTGTTCTGACCTTGCGTGACCTTTCTGCACAGCCACATGGATGGGCAGAAGACCAGATTTGGTGGATCTGTTGACGTCTGCTTTGAGGGACAGGAGCACCTCCACGATGGACACGTGACCATTCTTACATGCTTCATAGAGCGGCGTTGCACCGTCAGCTGCAACACTGTTAATATCAGCACCTGGAGGCATAGTAGAACATACGCTGTCTGTCTGTCTGTCTGTCCAGACATCTGCCCATCTGTCCAATAACCTATTATAAATATATTCCAGGACACTACCGGTACTTGAGGTCTCAGTGGGACAGAAGCAGTTCTAGCATGCGATGTGCCTACTACTATACCTACCATTTTTTAGAAGAAAGCGTAGTGTTTCTAAGGTACCACTCTGAGCAGCTTCGGACAGAGGACTCATGCCGTAGCCACTGGCTTTGCTGATTTTGGCTCCGGCTTTGACCAACATCTCACAGATCTCCACATTGTTCTGTAGGACAGCGGCGTAGAGTGCTGTACATCCCTGATAACACGGGGTGTGGACCGGTGCACCGTGGCTCAGCAGCATGGAAACCAGCTCTGCATTGCCCTGCTCACATGCTGGAGAGAACACAGGCACGTGAAATTGCTTCTGTTGAAGCAATCTGTGTCACTTACTTGTTTTTTCCACCAATTAAATCAATGGTGGATATCTTGTTCAAGTACTTTCTTTAAATGCATGTTTTGACAAAACTGTCTTCTGTAGTTATGAATCACCCTAAAACACCTGGTCATTATACTTTACAAGGAGGAACATGTATGGTGTACGTTTTTTGTACATATACAAAAAACTGTAATTCTTAAAATGTCTGCACCAACAGCTGCTGTTGTATGATGGAGGGGGGTGATATTGATCACTATTGATGGATCACTATTTTATTAGCATTGATTCATTTTTTTTTTAATTTGACTGTCAATATTTCAGCCTGTAGGATGAGCCCCTAAATAAAAAGGGAATACATAATTGCACATAAAAACCACACCAAGGTGTGTACTGACACCTCCTAAATACAGTAGGTCTACCTTTATAGAGTGGAGTCTCTAGATGGCAGTTAGCGATTGTAAGATCAGCTCCCCATTCCAGCAGCAGACCGACACAGCTTACGTGCTCTTTAGTGACCGCTATCATCAGCGCCGTCTGTGCCTTCTTCTCTGTTCTCTTGTTCAACATACCAGGCTGGGCTGGAAGAAAACAATTACATTACATTACTGAAACACTGAAAGCTCAATGAACTTCAAAACCTTTCATTCCTATTATCTAATTTGATCAGATTTGAAGTTGTTCGAAATGAGAAAACAGGGTCTGAAACATCATCATAACCGAACAACGAACAACAAACTGTGAAAATAAAGACTTTCAAGTTTAAAACTATGCCTAAAGTTAACCCTGAACCATACCATAACCTTATTTTTTAGGGATTGAGGAAACATAGAGCTGAGGGTACATAGAGCTGAGGTAACAGTGCCCACTCGACCGGCATTTACATAGACAATAGACATGATCCTGTCTGATCCTGATCCAGTAAAGTTATACGATATTTAGTCAGAAGTGCTTTTTAAACGCTTTTCATTGATTCAAATTGTGCAAAAGTCACACACCTAATAAAGGCGGCAGAAATTGTGTTAATGCTGTCTTTAACACTCCCTTGGATAGGGATTAAAAGTGTTGAACTTTTGGGAAGAGCCAGGTCTCCTGTCAAAAGTTTTGTTTCAAGCAGAACAACAAGATAACAAGTGTTTAGTTCACCTGTCAGCAGCACTCTGAGACAGGCCTCCTGTCCAGTGGCTGCTGCCTGGTGGGTTACCAGCCAGCCGTCACCAGCAGGCTTTACTTTGGACAGCAGGTTACATCCTGGGACGTTAACTAGTGCTCTGACTTGGTTAGCATCACCCGTGTTTATTGCTGCAGACAGAGGGTTCTCCACCCTAGAAAACACATTAGTTCAAGGTTTATTGTTACTTCTTGTGTACAAGCAAATAAGCGTTGTATTTTGTTTTTGTTTCCTTCAGACTATTACTGTATACAAATCTTCTTATTCTGTTTTTGTAGACTTATTTTGTATTGTTTTAATAGCAACATTCACGTATTAGCCAAGAGACTATTGCTCCTATTATACTTATACTATACTTATACTTACTTACACTTATTAAATTGCAATTCCGCATATAAACGATTAATATACCCAAATGTCCGTTCATAGGTCTACTAGTGCTTGAAAGAGACATGGCTTTCATGAACACAGAAGTGCAATTGGAGTGGTTTGGGCCGGGTGAGTCTGGGTTTTATATCATTTATTCTGTGCCTATTGGTAACTCGGACGGGGCTGAGTCGACTCTACTGAACTTAGCTACACTCAGCACAGAGACTCACTCAGCTTACCCCTCGTTGGGTGGTGCTTCACATGGCTCAAGTTCGGTAGACACGGTAGCCCTCCATTGTCTATGGGGAGGTATTACAGTGTCATTTTTGTGTATGGACTTTTTGGGCTGTTAGTCATGTACCTACAGAATTGCAAGTTCATTTCACTAGTTTGTCTGACAGATACCTACACTTCTAGAGGCCTGGTAGTCGGAGGATTGTGGGAACTGTAGTGAGTGGCCGGAGGATTGTGAAGGCTGTAGTGAACAGTCGGAGGATTGTGGGAACTGTAGTGAGCAGTCGGAGGAATACGGGCACTGTAGTGAGCGGTGACATTGCTGGGCTTTGTGCTGGTGCCAAGGAGACGTCGGGTGCTGCTGGGCTGTGTGTGTTCTGGATTGGGCAGACATGGAGTTTGTCCAGTATCTGTGGATGGAGTTGCATTGTGGTCTTCACTGAGGCTACGTTCGATAGCAATCTGGATCAGCTCCTCATCAGACAGGTTTGCGTAGACAGAATAGTCCTCCAAAAATGGACCAGAGGCTTCAACCGTCTCCATGGTGATACTGGGGGGATGGGTACACAGAAATAATCCTATATGCCTGACCTGTTCCAAACAAGAAAATAAATGTGTAATTATTTGGCCTTAACCCATTTTGATCTGAGGCCAATTCTCTGCTTCTGGCCACAGGCCGTGGTCGTGATCCTGCTCTACCTACGTTATTCGACAGCCTGTATGGAAAAGATGTAACTAAATTTGTACACTCTATGTTAATATAAGATCCATAGCTGGCAGTGCCCTCGCTAAAAACGCCTGGACAACACTCCATGCGCCCAAAGCTCTTCTCCCTCCTGGCTCCAAAACTACGGAATGCACTTCCCACTGCAATCAGAACCACAGACTCACTACCTATCTTCCGCCGCAGTCTGAAAACATACCTCTTCAGGCTCAATCTCAGCCAATAGAACTTGTGTTACATGCGAACCTTGCAGTAGTGACTTATTCAGGATGCCTAATGTATTACCATGTTTTAGTGCTCACATTGTATATCGTAAAGGCAGTGTATTGTAAAACTTTTACTATTGTAAATCGCTCTGGATTAAGGGTGTCTACTAAATGCATAATTGTATAGTATTTTTTGTTTGTAAACCGAAACATATGATTTTGTAATCTAAGATAAGAATAAGAACATTGACATTCAAAACAGATATAAAATCCACAGTATTTTTTCTAAAGAGGCTTTATTCTCTTAAAAAATCCATATCTGAGCTCAGACCCATCTTCACTCAACAGCTCCTCCTCAAGGTTCAAGCTTGTATACTTGTTAGATGTTGTGTGCTGGTACAGTAGAGTAAAACCTATTTTTGTTTGGATGACTTCAGTCATAGATGACATGCCGTAACATCAGATATCACACCAAGCTGAGGGATAGAATGATGTGTGCAAGAAAGTCCAAACAGAGAGTATGTCTATGTTTTGCCTGTAGTAGTAGCAAATTAGTTACAGCTTTGTTCCATATAGCCTCTACACATTTTGTTTTGAACGGTGCTATTTTAGTTTAAAGGGACACCCCCCCCCCCCAAAAAAACAAAAAAAAAAAAAAAAAGAAAATAGAAAAAAAAAAGAAATAACCAGGCTATTCATGACTAGTATATTATTCACGACTGACAATAGTACTAATGTCAAGCAATATAGCAAACCAGTGTTGGGAAATATTACTTAATACATCATGTATTACTCATAAAAAGTAATAATATTACCTATTATATTATACTTCATATTACTTTTTGTACAAAATAATGGAACCACAAAACAATGGATGCAACACATCTGTTTAGTTAGCTTCTTTTAGATCTGAATCCAATTGTTTTGATTTAAGAAGAGTCACCAATCAGCTAAGCAGCACTAATCTCTCTTGGCCTTTTGAATGAAATGTTTTCAAGCCAATGAAACAAAAATTACAAGAGTACAGTAATATATAAGTAGTAACTATTTACACTGTAACACACCTCAGGTTTCTTACTTTTTATACTGAAGATGGTGGTTAATCTCTCTCCTCTTCTCTGTCAGTCTTGCAAACTGTCTCTGTTTTCTGTGACTTTATTCTTAGACTGTTAGATGACACCAGAACTTTATCCAGCCCAATCCAACTGTAATAAAGTGAAGTCCCATCTCGGGAAATGCAAGCAGCAACTAGTCAGCTGAACTCAGTGGCATTGGATGGACATAAAGTTCACCCCATGGCACTTTAGACACCTCTCCAACTGCATGCCGGCCCTTAGCTATTGCTCTGGTGAGACCTGCATGTGCATGGCCTGGGGGTCCTTGGCTCTCAGGGGTCCCGTGGGGAAGTGCAGTGCTTGGTTTGCAAAGGGATCCAGGGCCCTTCATTGGCATTGAATTTGTTACATTTAGGTAAAGAATGATAAAAACCAAGAAGAAAACACAAAAATGCTCTGCTCTGCTCTGCATGTACGCTCCGGGTGCCAAACTGGTATTGAATCTACTGGGGCTTTCACTCACAACCATCTAGATTTTTGTGGAAAAAAAAATCCAGTGAGCAGGAGTGCTGTGGCCAAAGAAACAGCTTGTTGATGCTGAACGAAGGTCAACAGTAACCCGAGTAACCTTTAGGGATGGAGTTCGATAACCGATAAAATTCGATAACAACATCGATATTGAGTAACCTGTTATGAATAAGCTTTGGCCTTATCAAGCTTGTTATCGAGCATAGCAGTCCATGACATCACGTTTAAACAATGAAGACGAGAAAGCGATCAAGAAATAAATGTAATCTTCCTTGGGCCCTGGCCGTTACAAAGTAACACATTTACAAAGTAACACATTTAAAGTGATGGTACACAAATATGTGGCAATTAAGAGTTAGTTATATACTGTATGTATATATATATATATATACTGTGTATATATATATATATATACTGTGTATATATATATATATATATATATATATATATATATATATATATATATATATATATATATATATATATATATATATATATTAAGGCTGTTGAAAATAGTTAATTAATGGGATTAAATTAATTCTGTTGATTAATCTGATTACAAATTTAACGCAATTAACTCATGTTCGCACTGACTCAACTCACTGAGCATTTTCCCATTGAAAGAAAGGGGTAGAGCACGGTTTTACGGAGACATATAGCTGTGTGTCTCCCTGTAACCAGAGCCATAGAGTATAGCTGGAGGATCTACAAGCATTGAGGGCTTGTAGATAACCTATTTTGATAAATATTTTAAAGATAAAAGGTTATTTTTTTTCACAGATTCTGTTTCTTTTCTAACTGTTGGAATCCTGTACAGGAAAACATGCATATTTTGGACATAGTTCGAATGGTGATTAATCATGATTAAATTAATTTTGAAGCTGTGATTAATTTGATTAAAATTTTTAATCATTCAACACCCCTAATATATATATATATATATATATATATATATATATATATATATATATATATATATATATATATATATATATATATATATATATATATACATGTATATATATATATATATATATATATATATATATATATATATATATATATATATATATATATATATATATATATATATATATATATATATATATATATATATATATATATATATATATATATATATATAAAGGTCAACCCCTTCCGTCTGTATTGTACAAGTAAAATATATAGATTCTGTTTAGTATTTATTGTCTTCTATCTATTCACAAAATAATTGCTTGATAGAGTTCCATCCCTACTTGTTACAACCAAGTTAGAGGCAGCAATCACCACACCGTTTGACGCTCCTTTTTCAGTTAACCCAGACATGTAGACCCATTTTGTTGACCCGCTTTCTGATGAGAGTACTATGTTGCAGATCGGCTGTTTTCACCTCTTGTGAATACGCACACATGGTTATCCACATTATTACGTGAAAAAAATCGTTATTTTGAGGGTCAGCTTGGAACTTTTGGCACATTTTGCCCTATACGCACAGTGCGTATTGTGTTAACCCCCCAGACAAAACATGTTTGTCATTTCAGATTTTACCTAAAAATAGCACAAGCTCACACAGCATGTCATTTCATGACCCCTATCTGCTGGGTAGGTCTACATGTGTGCAAATCTTTGAATTTAATTCCTAAAAACTTTTTCCTCCCACCATACAACAAGTAAGGGATAACTTATGGCTGAGTGATAATTGTTGATAGATAAATCACTGACAGGTTGATTTAATGACCACTCAGCCATTCATTATTCTGCTTATTACATGTGCATGGCTACATATCAAATTAATAATTTGACCCAAAACAGAAGTATCCTGTATTCATCAGGCTATATGACCAACATGACACAGATATCGCCAATTCCCCAGACATTGCAGTACTGTCCGGACATCTTTGATTGACCAGTAGTTTAATGACTCGATCCCTCGGTCTGTTTAACTGTCCAGGTCCAGTGAACAACTTTGATCTTCATAGCAGAGGAACTTGATGAGTCTGGAAGGAAGATCTAAATCCCTGAGGAACTTTAACCTGCCAACACCAACCAGATGTCTGATCCTCAGTCTGCACAGCTGCATGAGAGGATGAGGAGGTACTGTAAACACACACACACACACACACACACACGCGCGCACATCACACACACACACACACACACACACACACACACACACACATGATTGCACACTGTTTTGTTGTTTTAACTGCTTTAACTTGGTTAATAGGAGTAGACCGTAATGAAATACCAACTTCATCATCCCTCAAATGGGACATTTGTGTTTCATACCTTTAGGTCTGGCATGATTGGAAGTGACACAGGAATCTAGAATGTATTTGTTTGATCAAACTCAGAACTCAAATGAGCAGGATTCATTTTAATTGCAGCAAACCCTAGACTCGGGTTCAGATCTCACAAGAGATTTCTGCTGTCTGTCTCTCCCGGCTGTCCTATACTGTATGTCCCGCCTACACTGTCATTTTCATCAGAAACCAGATGATAAACATACCTGCTTTGAGCTTGATTTCAGTACAGAGTGGAGAAGAGACCAGATGTTCCATCAATCTGGAACAGAGCCTGACATGGCCGACGTAGTTTAACAGCAGACAAATGAGAGGTCCCACCATGTGTCTGACGGACGGCTTGGACACAGCGTCGCAGAACTACGCAGAACAGAACACACACAACTAGAATTGAAAATCACCTTACCTTTTCTGGAGTCCTGATCCTTCTATCTGTCTTTGACAAGCTCTCTTATTGCTATTTCATGTTGATGACACTCAACAGTTTTCCTCCCCCCCTCCCAAGCATCTCTTCTTCCCAGTCCATTGACAACTCTCTGATGACTTCTCTTCCTGTCAAGAGTGTAGTACTGGACAGTTGGCTATCCATAAAAGAATACATTACAGTGGTCACTCTTTCTTGCATTACACACTGTAGCACCCTGCATAAGGATCAGATCCTCACTCAGGATACTACCCAGTACCACACTCCTCATCCAGGCCTCAGTCATCTCCAAGCTTGACTATTCTGAATCCCGCCTCAGTGCCTTCCAAATGAGAAGCCAATAACATAATGTGGGTGCCTGGGTGGCTGATCCTTTCTGCCTCTATCTCTCAGAGGTACCTCAAATTAAGCACTACCTCAAAAAATCAGCCTGGCAAAAATGAAGGGGCACCCACGGCACTCCAGATGATCCCGAATTCCACATCACACATGCATTTCAACCACCCGAAATGTCAGTGAGTGAGCTGGAATAGAAACACACATAAGAGTATAGCCTCACCTGGACACAGCTCCATGGAGCATCGCGGTTCCAGCTCCATCGCTCCTCACTGCATGCTTGTGTGGGATGAGGCTTGCTACCATAAACACAGGTGAAACAGGAGCGAGCGTCACAGCCGTGGTCCAGCAGCAGTTTGAGCATGGGGAGGTTGTCCATGCTGAGGAGCACCGAGGAGGGAAACGCAGAGGGCTGGGTGGGGATGGAGGCGTTCACATCGGCTCCGTACTTCAGGAGGAGGGATGCCATCTCCATGGATTCCCTACTGACGGCGACCAGCAGGGGGTTGAACAGGTCCAGGTTGGGGTTGGCTCCAGCCTCCAGCAGCATTGTGATGGCTTCCAGGTTGCCGTTGTAGACGGAAAAGTAGAGCGCCGTGCTGCGCTTGTCCTCGTACTTCTTGCGTCGCTCTTCGGAAAGCTGGCAGTTGGGGTCGAATCCCGCCTCCAGGAGAAGCTCCATTATGTGTTTGCGGTTGTGCAGTAACGTCATGGCGATGTGCAGCGGGCTGATGCCACTTCTGAGGATTGTCTTCCGGCAGGTGATGGGAATCAGGAGCGACACGATGCTGAAGGAACAGAGATTAGACCTTAAAACAGAGAGCCTGGTGCCTTTTCATTACTATAAAACACCTTCACTGTAGAAGGAAAAACAACTATTAGAGGGACAATATCAGTCACCAGAAGAAGTTTTTTGTCATGAATCTGTCATGTTTACAATGAAGTTATAATGGGTTTGTATAGGAAGCCCGGAGAATCGTACTAGCATTGAATATGTGGATCGACGTACACAATAAGTATGGTATGGAGAACCGGGATGACTGGAAGCAAGCAACAATGCAGGAGATGTAAACAGAGAACAGGTTCTGACCGTGCGTGAGAATTCTGCACAGCTACATGGATGGGCAGAAGGCCAGACTTGGTGGATCTGTTGACGTCCGCTTTGAGGGACAGGAGCACCTCCACGATGGACACGTGACCGTGCTTGCACGCTTCGTAGAGCGGCATCGCACCGTCGGCTGCAGTGCCATTTATATCAGCACCTGGACACACAACAGAACTCGGTCAGTCTGTCTGCCCTCTGCCCAAGTCAATGATATATTTATAACCTCTACAAATGGAGAGACAGCAGTACCAGAGGTCCTACTTTGATATAATACCAGGGGGTTAGGTTAGTTCCTACCGTGTTTGAGAAGGAAGCATAGCGTTTCTATCATGCCATTCTGAGCAGCAGTGGACAGAGGAGTCATTCCGTAGTTGCTGGTCGCACCGATTTTGGCACCGGAATTAACCAGCATCTCACAGATCTGCACGTTGTTCTGACAAACAGCTTTGTGCAGTGCTGTGTAGCCCTGGCTGCAGCGGGTGTTGACCGCTGCACCGTGGTTCAACAACATGGCCACCAGCTCTGCGTTGTTTCTCGAACATGCTGGGGAGAATTAATTAAGACATTGTAAATGTCTGTTGAAGGTAAAGGATACAATAGCTTCTGCAGAATTAGGCTTTACTGTTTGTGTTTTGATTCCTGAACTACATTGGTATGTTTATGCTACTTTTTTTAAAGGGATTCAGATTTTTCAGATTCAGGTTCAGATTCAGATTTTTTTTTAACTCTGGTAAAAAAAAAAAAAAAAAAAAAAAAAAACTTTAACATGTTTTCGAAATTCTGCCTTCATGAATGTCGATGTTAGCTTATGTACAGATGAAATAAATGGATAATTCAGCACCGGCCAGGGATAAATCTAATCCCTCAGTAATCTGCAAAGCAGAATGAATGACAAGAACCCTATGTGTATTGAGTACACAAACATTTACTAGAGGCCATGGCAGGAAAGAAATCCAGTGGTTTGCCTAGCATGCCTACCTTTAATAAGAGGCGTTTCTTGATTTTTATTCACAATTTCGTGATCGGCTCCTCTCTCCAGCAACAAACGGACACAGCTTGCATGGCCCTTATCGACCGCTATCATCAACGCTGTCTGCCCCTTCTCCGTTTTCTTATTCAACATGGCAGGCTGGGCTGCAACAATCAAGGAACCAAAATAAACAGAGAGAAGAGCCAATAATCCCCAGAACTATGTATTCTTTTGCAGGACAATAAGAAAACAAATGTTTGTACAGCGTTACCTTCCAGCAGCACTCTGAGACAGGTCTCCTGGCCATAGGCTGCTGCCTGGTGGATTGACAGCCAGCCTGGCTTACTGGACACCAGGTTGCATCCTGGAACGCTAACTAGTGCTCTGACTTTGTCCACGTCACCGGCCTTGATTGCTTCCATCAGAGGATCCTTCACCCTATATAGAAATTATATAGGATTAAAATATTCTTCCTTATTATACAGTGTGCTAA
Source organism: Benthosema pterotum (assembly GCA_039105355.1). Taxonomy (NCBI): domain Eukaryota; kingdom Metazoa; phylum Chordata; class Actinopteri; order Myctophiformes; family Myctophidae; genus Benthosema; species Benthosema pterotum. Next base: position 30,214,807 of record CM076983.1, on the reverse strand, counting down.
CAATAGAAGGAGTTCCTGTTCCCAGCGAGGAAAAAAACAACAACCCTAGTTTCAGTTTTGGTGGTGTGTGAGAAAGCCTTCACCCAATCAGAAAGACTGGAACGGACTAGGTTTTTTTTTTGCCAAATCCCCCAAATCACTGAGCGCTGCTGACTGAGAGATCGCTGTTATTCCATTCTCCCGCCGTGACGTTTCAGTCAGGGCGCAGCCTGTGATATTTTATAATAGGGCTAACGTTAACGCCAGTGTATTTTCAGTGAAAAGTGCTAGTCTCATGAAAACTGATTCTGGGGTCCTCACGCCAAGCCAATTATCAGTATTTACATACATTTGGGCGTCCCGCTTTAATGTCTTACAAGTCTGTGTTTTTTACGCTTCCTGACACTACAACACTTGACCATAGTGTTAGTGAACAATAGAACAACATAAAGTTTGAGTCAATCAGAACGCATATTCATTGGTCTGTTGGGCACCTACGAGCGAACCCGCGGAGGATTGGGAGAACTGTAGTGAGCGGTAATAATGTGATCTCATAGGGGCCTGGGCCTGGGCATAGCAGCAATGGTATTGTCATCCTGTTGGTTTCTGGGTTGAGTGCTGACACTCTGAAGGTGTCAAGTGCTGCCTTCTCTGACTTCTGCATTGGGCGGACATGGACTTTGTCCGCTATGTGGATGGAGTTGTGTTGTGGTCTTCACCGAGGCTACGTTTGTTGTCCTCAAATCCTGATGATGGATGGGAGGCTCCTGGCACAGAAAGGCCGGCCATTGTCTCAGTGAGAGTGCTGATAAGCGAGAATTGATATTGCTGATATGTTTCATCCATTTATTGACATGCTCATGATTGTCAGCTGCTGGCCAACCATGTATACCATGCAGAACCTAACCAATCATAGCATGTATGATCAGACGCTGACCAATCAGAACAGAGCTTATCTCCCTTGGGAGGCAGACTTCTGTAGAAAATATCGTAGGACCGACGGTTTGGTTGAGGTGTCAACCTCTCACATGGGAGGTTAGGGTGGGGTTGGGTTGCTCTTGGTACTCTTATCATTGGTATATGGTTTGTAGGAGAAACATGACTGATCACATGAGAAGGTTGTAGGTGCGCGGAACAGTGAGTCTACTGCAGTTGGCACAACATTTTTCAGTTATTCTTACTAACTATAACCCTAAGTGCAATCAGAATCCACAGGGTGTCTTAACCGGCCACATATGTCGGACTAATGCGTAGTCCCCACAGTGTGTGAGACATTGTTTGTGAGAGACAGACGGCCAGAGAGATTCAGTTTACTGGGAGGAATCTACCTCCATCTCTATTTATATAACAGACCAGCTTGGCTCCGTCAGTGTTTATGTGGAAGATAACACCTGAATGCATGCCAACTGGGTCGCACTGGAGCCGTCTCTTCTATTAGAGGAAGGCAAAAAACAACAAGGGCCATGTGAGGTGCATGTAAATGATAAATGGTGCTTTTATATAGCTCTTTTTTCCAAGGCCCTTTACATACAGTAGATTGTGCATTACATTCACCCATTCAGACACACATACTGTACACAGTACATAAACTGATGGCGATGGAAACCATGCAAGGCACCAACCTGCACTTCAGGAGCAATTAGGGGTTCAGTGTCTTGCTCAAGGACACTTTGATGACACAAACCATGTTTATTTAGTTGAGTCAACCTAATAATCTTTTGTAGATCCATGTCAACACTTTTGGTGTTACAGCTCACAGCAAACTTAATTACACTGGTCAACAAACTGTGTGCTACATGCAGATATACTTTTCATGTCACAAGGATCCTCAAATGGACACTTCCAGACCCCAACTCCAGACCCCAGCTTTATTTGCACCAAGGCCACTGTTAAAGTGGAACGTTCCCTCCCTTTCCTCCCTTGAGAACTGCCCAAGCATGATTGTCTACAAGCTCTCAATATGTCGGCCGCATTGCATTGTGGGCTTGTGGATCAGACACAGCACTCTTTAGCTAATGGATATGTGGTGTAACAACATGGATTTCTAAACAAATTTGTTTAAAACTGTTGTTCACTCATTAACACATTAACAAACTGTTAATGTGACATGTCATTATAGACTTGACATTATAGAACAACAACCTCTGTAATATATATATATATATATATATATATATATATATATATATATATATATATATATATATATATATATATATATATATATATATATATATATATATATATATACATACACACACACACACACACACACACACACACACACACACACACACACACAAGCATGCTGTGTGATATGAACCTACCTTAAGTGATGCAGCAGTGTAGCAGTCTGCTGTCCATCCACAGAGCTGCTGTATACATTCTGTGGTATGATGAGTTTCCCATGCAGGCAAGGGGAGATACTTGACTTATGGAATCTGCTGTGATCACCACTACATTCACGCACACTGTTGCACTGCGCGCGCGCACACACACACACACACACACACACACACACACACACACACACACACACACACACACACACACACACACACACACACACACACACACACACACACTGCCAGCACTTCAATCTGGTGTGCGTAATACCAGGATGGTATTAAACTAAGCGCATTTACTCAATTTAAGGAACTTTTACTTACGTAAGTTCGGTAGGCCTATGCCGTTTCCATACTTTTATTGTATTACCATTCAACTACTTCTCATCATGTACAATCTGCTGTAAACTGTTGATGCTTGTGGGAAGCTGAATGTATGGACAAGAAGGGCCATACATTCATGAAGAAAAAACAAGAAAAAATGGAAAAGGCTAAATAATATTAACTTTATCTATGACTATAATAATAAATAATCTCACCCAATCTAGAAATTAAAATAAATGTAATTATATTTGGCAAAAGTATCCGGCCTTCAAACTCACAAGATTGGCTACTTTTGCCAGATTTTCTACCATTAGTTTCTGTTAGTAGGAAATGTTATATTTCAAAACCGTTACTTTTTAGGACTCCAATTCAATAGTTGCAAAAGTAGATAAAGACAAGTTCAAAGCATGTTGCTTTGCACCTGCATTCCAGGCTTGTAGATCTGCTACTTGCTGTGGTATGATCAAGTAGTTGCAGCGTGGATGCAGCCAGGGGCAACTAGAAAAAGTGGCCCTCGCGCGTACAGGTCTTCCTCTAGGCTAGGCCAGGTTGTGGCCTCCAGGTGGCACTGCAATAGGCTTATTACACCTTTCATGATTTCTTATTACGCCTTTCATGGCAACTGGATGATGAGGCATTTTGTTTGAAAACAATGGTGGGCTATAACAGGGCGATGTGAAAAGGAAGTGGGATATCTTCATCGGGTCAGATCTGAAGTTCAGATTAGAAGATCTGTTGATTGAAACGTTGTCTTTAACTATAATGAAGTGATTCCTTTGACTAAGAATATGGTGTATGGGAGATAAAAGGTTCATACCCACCAGCAACATACTATTACAAAGTAAACAAAGTAGGTACGTCTTCCATGAGTGCTCTCGGTGAGAGGTGCTGTGATCATCCCCTCACGTGCACACTTGGCAGCCCACAGTTCACACACACATGGCGGTGAGGGATGTGCAAAGTGTCACTGTCTGCCATGCTGCCACCTGTTGTGTCAACACTGGTGTCACACATTGAGTCGAGACATGGTACTGTGGGGCTTCAAGCACTAAATGTTGTGTGTGTGTGTCTGGTGAGCCATTATGTCACACCCCTCTTTGAGGCGATTTAAAATCTTTCATTTCTATCCACTTGTGATGTCTGTGCACAGTTGCTAAACTTTCTGACTACGCTTAGCATCTCAAAAATGCAATACCAATGACCTTGATATCACTTGTTTTTATTCATAACAAAAACAGTACAATTTAATACATATAGACATAAAACCACAGAGAATCAGAATACTGCTTGAATGCACCAGAAACCACCAGTCTGTTTCTCAAGATCCTCCTGCAATGCTGGTTTTCCATCTTACCAGGATCTCTAATACTAATACCCAGCGCCAGCATTAATAATAGAGGGCCTGTTGGTATAAAAAAACAGCAGTACTACTTCTTTAAAAAAAAACTCTTCTTTAAAAATCTAAACTAAATGTACAGTAGGAGCTAGAATTGTGGTGAGTATACGGTAGTGCAGAGGGGTAAAATGGTGCTTTGTCCCAAAGATAGGCTACTGAAAATGATTTCGGTATTTGTTCCAACAAGTTACCAAACATGTACAGTATATACCAATGCTGTGTGGCACAACTTTAACAAAATGATGTACCTTGCCCATGTTCAATTGTTTTTATTATACTGTATTTGTTAATTTAATTTAATTTAATTTAATTTAATTTAATTTAATTTAATTTAATTTAATTTAATTTAATTTAATTTAATTTAATTTAATTTAATTTAATTTAATTTAATTTAATTTAATTTAATTTAATTTAATTTAATTTAGAAATTTAACAGCAGCTGGCAAACCTATGCCCCATAAAACAATAAAATGAAGGAGTGCTAGTTTTGCAATTACATTATTTTTGTTGGGCCTTCTACTATGTCCAACCTTTGGTGTATTTAACCCAACCTTTTGTCTTTAAATGCCATTGGCATGAATGGACAGGCTTGATTGTTTGTGTAAGCACAAACATTGTGTAGCACACGCGTTGATGTGAATTCATTGATTGTGAATTTGCTGGATGAGATTATATAAGAGCGCCAGAGATCCAGCTTTTAGTTACAGTCCACAATCTATATGTTTTAAACAAACATTAATTAATGTCACTTCACATGCCACACAGATGTGTTTTTTTTTTATCTCTGAATTGCTTCCACTTACGTCCATGTTATTTTGATTCCCCTTGACTTTTCAGGAGGCAGAGATCATTGAGTAACCAGTGGTTTTATCCATCTGTCTGTTAAAGTGTCCAGGTCCGGTGAACAGTCCACCTCATAGCAGAGAAACTTGATGAGTCTGGAAGGAAGTTCTAAATCCCTGAGGAGCTTCAACCTGCCAACACCAACCAGATGTCTGATCCTCAGTCTGCACAGCTGCATGAGAGGATGAGGAGGTACTGTAAACACACACACACACACACACACACACACACACACACACACACACACACACACACACACACACACACACACACACACACACACACACACACACACACACACACACACACAGCATGTTTGTAGCCAGTTCTCAAAAAAGCCAAGATAATCTCTCAGCAGCATCACATGGTGATGCTGGAGATGTCAGGGTCATGTCAATGTTCCCTCAGCTCTGTGTTCAGGTTTAGGCATAGTTTTGCTGAGGTTACAGTGAGGGTTAAGGTCAAGTTTAGGCATAGTTGTATGTCTATCCAACACTATCTTCTTGGAGAGCAGATAATAGACTAGCCCTGTCATTATCATGCAGTGACTTAATCCAGTTATGTGACATAATAGATCGGCTCATTCGGCTGCTGTAACAATGTATAACAGACAAACGATTCAAATGTTTGTCTTGAGTTGATATATAAAGAAATACAAATACATCACTGAACGTAAACATTCTGATTTCAAATCAGAATCTTAATCGCTGTGCCAGCAAGTTTACAACACCTGTGAGATACTTTATATTTGAAATTGGAATGTCTATGTGACATTTTCTATGTAATGTAGGGATCCATGTAGAACTGGATTAACTGCATGTCACTTGTGAAGTACGAGCGTCACGCGAAGCATGGCTTACAGTATAGTAGATGTACCTGCTTTGATTTTGATTTCGGTCCAGAGTGGAGAAGAGACCAGATGCTCCATCAGTCTGGAACAGAGCCTGACGTGGCCGACGTAGTTTAACAGCAGAGAAATGAGAGGTCCCACCAAGATGGACGGCTTGGACACAGCCTCGCAGAACTGGACAGGATAGAAATCACACAACTATAGATGGCATAGAAAACACACAACTTAGACACTAGGATAGCAAAGACAGAGTGATGCTAATAAGTCGTTCTGTACTTTGCCCCTTCCTTTTTTGTTGTACACCAAATGTATTTGCTCATATGGTCACTTCTGGTCAGTATGATCATGAGGACAGATGGATTGGTTCCTCATCTGCGATCTACTGTAACTTCTGTATATTATAAACAAACGAGCAGTTTCACCTGGACACGGCTCCATGGAGAATCACATTTCCAGTTGCTCCACTCTTCGACACGTGTCTGTGAGGGATGAGGCTTGCTGCCATAAATGCAGGTGAAACAGGAGCGAGCATCGCAGCCGTGGTCTAAGAGCAGCTTGAGCATGGGGAGGTTGTGCATGCTAAGGAGCACCGCCGAGGGAAACGCAGAGGGCTGGGTGGAGATGGAGGCGTTCACGTCAGCTCCGTACTTCAGGAGGAGGGACGCCATCTCCATAGATTCTCTCCTGAGAGCAACCAGCAGCGGGTTGAATAGGTCCAGGTTGGGGTTGGCTCCAGCCTCCAGCAGGATCTCAGCAGCTTCGAGGTTGCCGTTGTAGACAGAGAAGTAGAGCGCCGTGCTGCGCTTGTCTTCGTACATCTTGCGTCGTTCTTCAGAAAGCTGGCAGTCGGGATCAAATCCCGCCTCCAGGAGGAGTTTCATGATGTCATTGCAGTTGCGCTCTGCAGCGATGTGCAGCGGGCTAATGCCGCTTTTCATGATTCTGTTCCGGCTGGTGATGGGAATCAGCAAAGACACGATGCTGAAGGGACAAAAAGTATACAGAGACTGGTGTTTTTTATTACTATAAAGCACCTCTATTGCAGAAAGTAAGATTGATTGAATGAAGTATGCTGACCGTAAGTGAGAATTCTGCACAGCCACATGGATGGGCAGAAGACCAGACTTGGAGCATACGTTGACCTTTGCTTTGAGAGGCAGGAGCACCTCTACGATGGACACATGACCCTTCTTACACGCTTCATAGAGTGGCGTTGCACCGTCAGCTGCAACACTGTCAATATCTGCACCTGGACACAATAAAACACTGCCCATCTGTCTGTCTGCCCGACAAACAACTGATCATATAACCCATTTCACTGCGTGAAAAACAGAAGTATTATGTGTAGGATATTAAACCAGCAGTACTACGTGTCATGTACCCACCATGTCTGAGAAGGAACCGTAGTGTTTCTAATTTTCCACTTTGACCAGCAATGGACAGAGGAGTCATGCCGTAGTTGCTGGTTGCACCAATTTTGGCTCCGGCTTTGACCAGCATCTCGCAGATCTCCACATTGTTATTCGAAACTGCCGCATGCAGCGGTGTGAAACCTTGGATACATGGAGTGTTGGCTGCCGCGCCCCAGCTTAACAAGATGCCCACCAGCTCTGTGTTGTTCCTCTCACATGCTGGGGAGATCAGACATGTGCATTTCATTTTGATATGCGATTGTTGTGTTCTTAAGTTGGAGGTGGGTGGACTCTTTATTTTTCTTCTATTCAGATTGCTTCGAGGGCCAAGTTCTAATTCACAACCACAGCAGCAGAGTCAGTGTGATTGTGAAACACTATCAAAGTAAGGGCTTACTGCATTCGCAATAAACTTAAATACTAACTATAAACCTAAACACTAGACCTCATCACATCTTGCAAGAACTTTGAGATACTATCCATGTGCAGTAAAAACAAGTGATGCCCTGGCATAGGAACCAGTGCTACTATGGACAAAACCATGACAAAGCGCCATGATATATAAAGACATGTAAAGAAAAAGAGAACGATAAAGTTATTAGGGAAGAAAACCAACAGTACTACAGGTACCGATAGGAATAAAAATCAACACTGCATTACAACAATAGCAATCAGGCATTATCAATGATTAACGGCATCACACACTGCAGCTATTAACCTTTATTGAGAGGAGTGTCTTTATTTGCGTTTACAATTTCAGGATCGGCTCCCCTCTCCAGCAACAAACGGACACAGCTTGCATGGCCCTTATCGACCGCTAGCATCAACGCTGTCTGCTCCTTCTCCGTTTTCTTGTTCAACATGCCAGGCTGCGCTGGAAGATTCAACATGTTATTGTAACATAAGGAAAATGATAGCAACGCCCCCAAATAACCATGTCACCTGTCAAAGTGTTCTTTACAGGTGGAAACAAATGTTTGTGTTACCTTCCAGCAGCACTCTGAGACAGGCCTCCTGGCCATAGGCTGCTGCCTGGTGGATTGACAGCCAGCCAGACTTACTGGACACCAGGTTGCATCCAGGGACGCTAACTAGCTTTCTGACATTGTTAGCGTCACCTGTCCTTATCGCTTCCAGCAGTGGATCCTTCACCCTAGAACAGAATACTGGTACTTTTCACTCTTGTTGGGGCAACCTTAATCATGTATAATGTTCCCATTGGCACGGCAAAACACATGTTTACTTGGCAATAAAGAAGATGATGGCGAGGTTAGGTCAATAAGGAAAACAATGTATGTATTTGTCTGCCAGGTACCTACCGGTCAGCAGGCTTTGTGGTAGGAGGATTGGGAGAACTGTAGTGAGCGGTGATTGTGTGAGTTAGCAATGGGTTGGGCCTAGCGCTGGTGCTGTGGTCGTGTTGGGTGGCTGGTCGAGCGCTGGTGCTCTGAAGGTATTGGCTGCTGCATTGAGAGGCTTCCGTGTTGGGCGGACATGGAGTTTGTCTGGTATCTGTGGATGGAGCTTTATTGTGGTCTTCACCAAATAGGCTGCGCTCGATGGCAATCTGGATCAGGTCCTCATCAGAGAGGTTGGCGTAGACCGAATAGTCCTCAAACCCCAATGACTCACAACAGGTTCCTGGCACAGAAAGGCCAGCCATCGCCATGCTGAACAGGGAGAATAACATAACAAGACAACACAAGGGGGAAAAAGCCAGCCACAAGGCCATGACAAGGTATTTAACTCCAGAGTTGTATTGTTAAGAAAACGACAGGAAATCTAGTTGGCTCGGCAAGGAATCCAGTGACAAAAGATTGTGATTGTGTAACCTACAGATTTCTAGGTCAAAATGTAGCCTACCGCACGTATGCATGTGTAAAATCTATCCACATCTATCCCCACTCCGCATCCACAAACAGAGGCTCAAGAAAATGCTTTTAAAGGAAAAGTGTAGCCTTACGATGTCCGGCCTGGCGGAAGCAATATTGTGAAGAAAGACACAAACAAGGAGGGGGAAATATGCCCCAGGAGCCTGTCACAGGGGCAGTCAACTCCCCTATGAGGCATGCATGCGCTACAATGATCACTCAATCCTGCAAGTTTTTACATAACACCCAGAGAATCAGATGCTTCCTCACCTAAATAATAATTGTAACATACTGACCAACCACAATACCGATGACATTGGAATCACTGTAATGTTAACTAACCACAGTGATCAGTAACCGTACCATTGACAACTAACAACAGCATTAATGTTAGATACTATATGTTCTTACATTTATGAAGGATGTGGTTACAGTATCTCTATCCTCTTCTCTGTCAGCCTCACAGACAGTCTCCCTTTCTCTTAAACTTTATACTTAGGCCGTCACATGATTTCATATCACTTTATCCAATCCAATCCAACTCTATTCGAAACATCCCGACTGCATTTGAAAACATCCCATCATAGGGATACCAACGCCAAGCAACAGAGGAACAACTGGTCCGGTCAGCTGCACGCAGTGGCCTTGAGGGGACATCAATTTTGAGAACACGTGTATACGTGTATGTTGTCACTAAACTAAAAGTAGAGAGCATGCAGACAGATGCCAGGTCATTATTATTGACCTGGAATCCTTTAGTGTTTCAATGTACGTGGGGGACGTGAGGGACTCGAGAAGTGACATGCGAAGTGCGAGGATTGGAGAGGGTACCGTAATCATGACCCTGCAATAGACCTGGCTGCAACTTGTTCCTCTTACACTTATTGACTGTGTGTGTGTGTGTGTGTGCGTGTGCGTGTGCGTGCGTGTGCGTGTGTGTGTGTGCGCGCGCGTGCGTGTGCGCGTGCGTGCGCCCTCTTGCTTTTGGGTTTATGTTATAATAGTGTTCAGGTATGTGCAGCAGCTTACTGAGCCAGCTGAAGGTGGCAGGTTTACGATCAGCCTACCAAATGTCAGAGTGCCGTCCATGTTTCCCATCATTAGAATCCAGGCCAATCAGGCTTTGATATTAGAGGCGTACATTATAAAGGTTACTGTACCTGATCAACTAGATCAGTACTCTGTACTGTAGAGTGCAAACCAATCTTAACTTGCATCCGCTCTTGCAAGTAATTATTGGGTCTCATGCGCCCGCTGGGCTCACTCAAGTAATTATTGATCCTCATACAGCAGGGGTTTTCAACCTTTTTGACTCCAGGGACCACCATTCATTCAGCATTTGAGCCACGGACCACTAATTGAAGATTTTTTTGCCCCAAAGACCTATAACTAAAGAATTCTTTTGGTTTTGTTCACAATTCCAGGCTGTATTTTGCCAACAAAACAGTGTAAACTTCTTAATCAAGTGGTGCTCATTCAGATGATGAATATTTTAACTCTTGAGAGTGTGAAAATGAAACCAAATGGACCCGCAAGGGTCCATTTGGTTTCATTTTTACATTCTCAAGAGTTACATCTGGTTAACCCACTTTGCATCATTTAGCCTGGGGACCACCTGGAACCTTCTCAGAGACCACTGGTGGTCCCCGGACCACCTGTTGAAAACCCCTGTCATACAGCATGTGACTAAAACCATGGCAGTAGTTTCTGGAACTAAACATAGTTCCAACATCCCCGTATAGCCCGAACATGCTCTGCTCCCATACTTGCAGTTATGTTTAGGGTTAGGGTTAGTGTTAGTATGTTCGAGACAATGAACCTTCGAATTAATGGAGACCATGAACTGATTTCACCATTTCTTGACCATATAGTTTTCCCAACCTTTTGTTGAGATTCTACATTCTTATAGGTCAGTGTGTTTCCTACCAGTGGTTGATGAAATTAAACCAAATTCATTTTACAATCTCAAGGCATACATTATTATTAAACATCTGCATTAGTTAATTTACAAGGACTCTATACAATTAAAGCATAATTATATAATACAGGATAAAATGCCCAATAAATAATGGGCCTTGCTTGACACAAAAAGGGTTGAAAACCGTATATTACAGTAGGTAGGTTGGATTTGGACCATATTGTATGGTTACCGGGAAAGTTACATTAGAAGCTTGACACAACCCATCATTTAGTACCAGCCAATGGGAGATTTTATGCTGTAGATTGCTACCCAAAAACAGATTTAAACACATGCTACATGAAGAGTATCCAAACACATATTCCAAATATACAAAATGTCAGAGCCTATTGTAATAAGACAAAGAACAATAAAATAAAAAAGCACACTTTGGCCCAAACGGCAGAAATCAATCAAAACCAGCACAAGTGAATAATGCCGAGAATGGAGAATAACTACAGTAGATTCAATACAGCTCAGAATCAGTGCAAAATGTGGCGTACTGTACAATATTTAATACTAATACATACTAATGTTTATAGTATAGTATAGTATAGTATAGTATAGTATAGTATAGTATAGTATAGTATAGTATAGTATAGTATAGTATAGTATTATTAAACAATTAATATAATTAAATAATTAATAATTACATTGATTCTATTACAGGGTGTTAAAATCTGGCAGCATGGATGTGTACAGAAAAAAATACAAATCTACTTAAAAACAACAATCCCACTTGAATTCGCTCACTCTAAACCACTGATCATACCGTCCTAGAGATGATTTTCTACAGTACCTCAAATGCTACCGCAAACTGGATAGAAAACCAGATTTAAAAGTGGGCCTGTTAGCATAGAAAACCATCAGTAATATAATATTTGTGTAAAACCATTAGCGCCGTAATAATCTGAATTAAATGTAGGCCTACAGTAGGAGCTCGAACAGTGGTGAGAACAGCTGCCAGCAAACCTATGCCTCATATTACACCAATATCAAGCCGGCCTATTTCTGCAGTTACATTTATATACCGTATACATATTTTTTAATCTCTGGGCAAAGGTCTTTGAGTGACTGTGTTTAACTGTCCAGAGAACAACATTCATCCTCATAGCAGAGAAACCTGATGAGTCTGGAAGGAAGATCTAAATCCCTGAGGAGCCTTAACCTGCCAACACCAACCAGATGTCTGATCCTCAGTCTGCACAGCTGCATGAGAGGATGAGGAGGCACTGTAAACACAGACACACACACACACACACACAAGCGCACACACACACACACACACACACACACACACACACACACACACACACACACACACACACACACACACACACACACACACACACACACACACACACACACACACACACACAAGCACAAGTGCACACACGGGCATACACATTATGCTATTGTAACAACTTTGTGAAAAGGCGATCTTCAGCATCACGGACGTGTCTCTCTCAGCTGTCCTACTGTATGTCTTATCCGAAACTGTCTGTTTCATTGGAGATCAGATAATAGACGTACCTGCTTTGATCTTGATTTCGGGCCAGAGTGGAGAAGAGATTAGATGTTCCATCAGTCTGGAACACAGCCTGACGTGGCCGACGTAGTTTAACAACAGAGAAATGAGAGGTCCCACCAAGAGACTGATGGATGGCTTGGACACAGCCTCACAGAACTAGACAGGATAGCAAACACACAACCATAGATAAGAGAGAAAACACACAGATAGAAACGATAGCAAACGCATTGTAAGGTTATCACTGTAAGTCGATCCGTACTTGTCCCATCCTTTTTTTTTTTTTTTTTTTTTTCGTTCTACACCAAATCTGTTGGTTCTGTCATTTCTGCCCACAGCTTATCTGGCCATTATAGTGGGGTCGCTCCTCATCTGCGACTTGGGTGTGACATTTCTGGACACTGTACAGCTGCTTAATATCTTTCCTCTGTCACTTCCAGTGACAACTCCCTGATGGATGATCCAACTAGTGTCCTGAAGGCCAATGGTAGGTTCTTCAGTAGGATATGACTCAGGGTACTTAGTCCTACTTTATGAACGGAACGGCTTTGTGCCAGTCTGTGCTATTTATATGATGTGGAGTGAGATTGGGCTGCACTTCAGACACTTCCCAGATCCTTATACAAGCCTCTGTCACCTCCAGGCTTATAACTTCCTCCTTGCTTCCTTTACTGAAGCCCCTCCAAATGATACGAAATGTCTGGCATTTCCACCCTTCTTTTGTTTCCCCACGACCACTGGATAACGAGTTGACACATGGTTCAGTGATTACCTCATGTCCTAGCTTCTATAAGGCTTCTAGATTGTTCTCTCAGTAATTAACATGCACAACAGTTTACCCTGTGTTGTGTGTTTTTTTTTTTTGCTTAGCATGCTTCCGCTAAATGCTTTCATTGTAAAGAGCTTGGTGGATTATGACTTTTGTTGTGAATGTATAAAGAGCGGTTTTACCTGGACACAGCTCCATTGAGCATCACGGTTCCAGTCCCGCTGCTCTTCGATGTGTTTTTGTGTGGGATGAGACTTGCTGCCGTAAAGGCAGGCGAAACAGGAGCGAGCGTCGCACCCGTGGTCCAGCAGTAGCTTGACCATAGGGAGGTTGTGCATGCTGAGGAGCACTGCGGAGGGAAACGCAGTGGGCTGGGTGGAGATGGAGGCGTTCACGTCAGCTCCGTACTTCAGGAGGAGGGAGGCCATCTCCACATATTCTCTCCTGACGGCGACCAGCAGGGGGTTGAACAGGTCCAGGTTAGGGTTGGCTCCAGCCTCCAGCAGCATCTCAGCGGCTTCTAGGTTGCTGTTGTAGACGGAGAAGTAGAGCGCCGTGCTGCGTTGGTCCTCGTACATCTTACGCCGCTCTTGGGAAAGCTGGCAGTCAGGGTCGAATCCCGCCTCCAGGAGAAGTTCCATGATGTCGTTGCGGTTGCGCTCTGCGGCGACGTGCAGTGGGCTGATGCCGCTTCTTGTGATTCTGCTCCGAGCAGTGACGGGAATCAGCAGGGACACAATGCTGAAGTAATAAAAGGTAGACATTAACACAAAGAGATCTGCAAAGCACCTACATTGTAAAAGGTTAGTAATTGATTGTAACCCGAGAAGCTGTTCTGACCGTGCGTGAGAATTCTGCACAGCCACATGGATAGGCAAAAGACCAGCTTTCGTGAATTTGTTAGCGTCTGCCTTGAGAGACAGGAGCGCCTCCACGGTGGTCACGTGACCATTCTTGCACGCTTCGTGGAGTGGTGTTGCACCGTCAGCTGCAACGCCGTTGATATCAGCACCTGGACACACAACAGAAAACGTCTGTCTAAATCTTCTGGTCTGTCTGACTAACAATCTGTCATACAATCTCTTGTACTGCTAGAAAAATGTTGAGTGTATCTTATAGGATATAAAACCAAGTACTATAGTGTCATGCACCTTTTTTGACAAGGAACCGTAGTGCTTCTAATCTCCCAGTCTGAGCAGCAGTGGACAGAGGAGTCATGCCGTATTTGCTGGTTGCGCCGATTTTGGCTCCGGCTTCAACGAGCATCTCACAGATCTCCACGTTGTTGTGTGAAACTGCTGCATGCAGCGGTGTGAAACCCTGGATACATGAAGTGTTGACTACTGCACCCCAGCTTAACAAGATGGCCACCAGCTCAGCATTGTTCCTCTCACATGCTGGGGAGAACAGACATTGTTTGGTAAATATATACCCACTGAGCACAAGTGTCTAAAAAAACATCTAAAAGTGAAAGTATTTTAGGGGTCCAATCTTATGTCTAATTTAAGATGGACATTGATTAGACATCTAATCAACGTCCAATCTAAGACCTCTAAAAAACATTATTTTTAGATCTGTGCTCAGTGGATAGCATAGCATCTGTTAAATTGGATGTCATTTGATTGCTGAACTACTTGCAGGGGCTAATGTTTGGCAAATGCTGACTTCACATACTCACAAGTCAATATACTATAGGAAGTATAGGTATTCCTCCAATAATGATACTTTTTTCCTTTTTAAGAGCAGGTAGCTTGTTCTTACAAATGCACTAAGCATTATTGTTGGTGGTTTGTCTGAATGACATTAGTGCTCAGTGCCAAACTAGGGCAAAACCAGGAAAGGCAAAAGGTGGCCCGCCTACCTACAGTAGATGTACTGCACCACATCCACGGCAGATTAGCTAACAACACTGATGTTCGATGGAGAGCAACGGTTCAATATCCAGAGTAGTTGTTGGCTACACTGCACTCTCACATTGCATCGCATTGGCCCTCAAGCACCCAACTGGTTTCTGCATGTCAGCCACTGACAGTTATAGGGGCAGTAGCGGCGGCATACCAGCCATTCGTGCCTTGCATGGTTTCTTCTGCCATTGGTTTGTGAATGCTGCGTGTATATGTGTTTGTGAATCTGTGAATGCAATGCACATTGTAGAATTCTTTGGATAAAGTCACAATACAAATGCACCATTTACCTGTGCAACTACTCCCTTAGTAATCAGCAAAATGAAATGACATCAACAAAATGGAATGACAACTACTGTAGGACTGTTATGTGTAACTTGTCTTAACTTGTTTGCTGCATTGAGCACACAAACATTTACTAGCGGGGGCATGGTTAGGTTAGGAAAGGACATAACATTTGGCAATGCAAGCATTGTCAGTGATTAACTACAGTGCACACACTGCAGTGCTTGTACCTTTATTGAGAGGAGTGTCTTGATTCTTATTCACAGTTTCAATATCAGCCCCTTTCTCCAGCAGGAGACGAACACAGCTTGCATGCTCCTTAATGACCGCTATCATCAACGCTGTATGTTCCCGCTCCGTTTTCTTGTTCAACATGTCAGGCTGGGCTGGAAGAAACAAGACCACCAGAAAGTGTTGACTTGCTTAAGTGTTCTACAGCATGATGACACCAAGAAAACAAGTGTCTGTGTTACCTGTCAGCAGCACTCTGAGGCAGGCTTCCTGGCCGTGCGTTGCCGCCTGGTGAATTGACAGCCAGCCAGACTTACTGGACATCAGGTTGCATCCGTTAACTAGCTTTCTGACTCTGTTGGCGTCACCGGCCTTTATCGCTTCCATCAGAGGATCCTGCACCACCCTAGAATACAATGTTGGGATTCACTCTGTTTCTGAGGCAACATACAGTATGCCATGTGTCCATTGGTACTGCAATACACCACGTGCACCCTTAACTTGAAGATAACGATGCAATAATCCACTTGATGTATATGGTACTTTAAATTCAAACAAATCTCAACGTGCTCACCATGTAAAAGCATGGCAAAGAAAAATGTAAAATGTAAAAGGTAAATATACAACAATTACATTTGTGGCTCCCAGGCTAAAACTATAAGGGCCAGGTTAGGTAGAGGGTCTACCAAACCCGAAGCTCGTTAAGTCAATAAGAACCAAATGATCACCTACCGGTCAACACGCTTTGCTTTCGGAGGATTGTGCGAACTGTATTGAGCGGTGACTGTGTGAGTTTGCAGGGGGTTTGGCCTAGAGCTGTTGGAGCTTTTGGTCCTAGAGCTGGTTCTGAGATCATGTTGGGTGCCTGGTTGAGAGCTAGTGCTCTGAAGGTCTTGGCTGCTGCACTGAGAGGCTTCTGGATTGGGCGTGCATGGAGTTTGTCTGGTATCTGTGGATGGAGCTTTATTGTGGTCTTCACTGGCGAGGCTGCGCTCGATGGCTATCTGGATCAGCTCCTCCTCAGACAGGTTGGAGTAGACCGAATAGTCCTCAAAACCCAACGATGGACCAGAGGCTCCTCCTGGCACAGCCATCGCCATGCTGAGAAGGAAAAATACGATCTAGATCGGTCTATCTTATTATCCAGGCTAGAAAACATAACATTAACAAGACATAAATAATTTGATGTGTCAAGGGATTTAAAATATATGATGCATGGCATGTCTATACATGCATTTTTAGTTTTTATTCTCCCCAGGGACAAATGATTGTCAAGATTTCTAGGTCAAAATGTAGCCTACTACATGTACTCATCTGTAATGACCCAAATCACAAAAGACATAAGTTCCTTTACATTTGGGGGAAGAAAATCTTCTAAACCATCCACAGCCACGTTGGTTACAGCATTCAACCAAATCTCAAACAGAGGCCCAAGAACATTACAGAGAAATTAATAAAGATTGTCCACTAGTCTGCCACACAATGCTCTGAAGACAGGTATCTGTCCTGACTCCTGTAAGGCATGCACTAGAATGATCACTCCATCATGTAGGGTAGACTTTACATTACAACATCCGAAAGAATGGATGCTTCCTCCCCTAACCCTAACCCCTAAATACATACAAACCAACCACAATATTGAAGATATTGGAATCATAGTAATATTCAAAACTAACCACCATGATGTTTAGTTGTTAACTACAGGATCAATATTCGACTTACATTTATGATGAAGGTGTTTTTTAATCTCTCTCCTCTTCTCTGTCAGACTTGCAGACCGTCTCCCTTTCTCTTATAGTTTATTCTTAGACCACCACGTGATTTCATATCACTTTATCCAATCCAATCCAATCGAATCCACTCCAACTCTATTCAAAACATCCCTCCAAAACATCCCATCATAGGGTACCAATGCCAAGCAACAACTGGTCTGGTCAGCTGAATGCCTGCAATGACCTTGACATCAATTTTAACAACACAAGAAGTGTATGATGCCACTAAACTAAAAGTAGAAAGCGTGTTATGTAAACAGCTACAGTATGTCAGGTCATTGTTGACCTGGAATCCCAGTGTTTTGAGGGGCATACGGGACTCAAGAAGTGGTTAATGAATTGAAAATGAATAACCAATTAGCTGGTTAGTTGATTAGCTGTGCATTTTTGTTAAAAAGGAAATCTAAGAATCATAATTTCTCTCAGTGTCTAACATAAAAATCTACATTTTGCTGATATATAAAGAATACAACAGGCATATTATATTCCTTCTATTCCATGTGAGAGACATGAGGCCATGCAGGGCGGCAATGCCAGCTTCGTATGAGGAATCCAACAAAATTCATATTACATGCAAACTTACATTCCCACCAGAAGCAATCTGCGGTTGGATTCGAAATGGTGTAATGTTCCATCATGGGCAGTGAATCACTTAAAATGGGCCTGAAAATCTTCAGAAAGCCCAAGGGAGGTTAAATGATCACCACACCCCCTTTCTTGCCCTTATAGGGCTTAATGGAACAAGACCCAATGGCCAATTATCCCAATTGGACAGGGTGTTTGACTGCTCTGCTATTGGTACATTTCAGTTTTCATACATTTCATACATTACAGTTTTCAACAAACTATTCCAATCAATCAAACAATCAAAGATTGATTCATTTTAGGTTACTATTAAAATAAGTGGAGCAGGATTCTTTAGGCAGATCTTTGACACCCTTATGTAAACATGCTTTTAATTATGGCCTGTGGCTCAAATACCCCCAAAATATTGGGCCTTGATACAAAAATGGTTGATAAACACGGAATGAACCTCAAGTGCAATTCTAATTCTGTGGCATGATTAGCATTTGAATTAATAATTAGCAAAGAGCATTTTTATGGACCACTGATTACTGGGAAAGTTACAATGAAAGTTTGACACAAATGACATTCATTACCAGCCAACCAAGAGACTTCGGAAATACTTTTATTAAATTATCATTAAATGCCGTATATTGCCACGCTTAAACAAAAGTAAACATTGCACGTGGAATGACATACTCATGAGAGGAAGACAAATAAAACTGTACACTTTGGCCCCAATGGCAGAAATCAGTCAACCAGTCCAAACAAATAAAAATACTATAGTATGTTCATTCAGCTCACAGTCAGTGCAAAATGTGTCCTAGGATACTGTACACTAAAATGTATTACAATTGAATTCCAAAATGCTGTATGTCTCAGCATGTCTCATTCATATATTCATCAGGATCATCTTTGAATTCACTGTAATCCATGTGTGGCCATCCCTGTTCCTCAAGATGCTATTGTAATATAATACTGTTTTTCTGATCTTGACCATGACCTCTAATACTAGAACTAAATACCTGGTATTTTTTCTTTAGCTGAAAACTATAATAAATATTTAAACAACTACTCAAAATGCCTTTAGTTTTTGTCATAACTGTATGTATAACCTTTTGGAATGATATGAATCGTAAATCTTCCCGGGTACTGTCACATTAATTGTTCACAATCGCACATATTGCAAGTGTACAAAAATATATAAATAATATATAAATAACACTAAAACGAATCAAATCAAACTACTCACAGTAAAATAAAATAAAAATACGTTATCAGAAAATCCAATCCAAATTAATGAAAAGGTTTTTTTTTTTCTTTTTTTTGCTAAAATGAAAGACAGATCATGTCATTATTACCAAAATGAACGGCCACCGTAAAGTGTTTTCACATCCCATCTGTCATCTCGTCTTTGAGTGACCAGTGGTTTAATCTCTTGGTCTGTTTAAGTGTCCTGGTCCAGTGAACAGTCCACCTCATAGCAGAGGAACTTGATGAGTCTGGAAGGGAGATCTAAATTCCTGAGGAGGATTAACCTGTCGGCCCCAACCAGATGTCTGATCCTCAGTCTGCACAGCTGCATGAGAGGATGAGGAGGCACTGTAAACACAAGCACAGAGTTATTGGAAAAAAGGGGGTGGGGTTTATCCAGTATTTGACTGTCTCGCCATCAGCTGTTTTATACTGTCGTCTCTGCAACACTTTCTGTTTCGATGGACAATAAACACACCTGCTTTGATCCTGATTTCGTTCCAGAGTGGAGAAGAGGCCAGATGTTCCATCAGTCTGGAACACAACCCGACGTGTCCGGCGTAGTTTAACAGCAGAGAAATGAGAGGTCCCACCAAGCGACTGATGGACGGCGTGGAGACAGCCTCACAGAACTACACGGGAGAGAAAACGCACAGAATACACAGCGGTAAGAGAATGGAAAACACGCAACTAGACAGCCAGGAAACTATGCTGCTGCTGTCTCACTAAGCTCTCTGTTACCCCCAACGCATCTCATGTTACTACTTCACAGCCTTTTAAACATAGTCAAAGGGGCTACGCCTTCAACAACCTCAATAACCTCACACCTGGCTACTTAATCAAAGTGAGTGACACCCATAGCGACGATACCAGAGGGTAAACGAACGCAGGAAAATTGGGTGATATGTCAGAAGGTCCTGCTTCACATCTGCTATCATCAGCACATGTGCAACCTCAGCCTGTTTCTCACCTGTGTTCAAGACAGATGCCGTGTTCAAGACCGTTGCCTTTATCTGCATTCCACAGACCTAGAGTTTGTCCCTATCATTTTCTGACCCACCCCAATGTCACAACTCTTGACTCGTCAGGGTTAACAGACTCCTTTGAACTACTATGAAGTTGCCGTCATAGTGCTGCTCCATGCTGCTCTTGCCCACTCATAAGCACAGTTATTTGATACTGATCCACCAGCTTCTCCTGGACAGCCTTTCTGACTGTGGCATCCCTGGAATGGCACTGAAAGTATTTTTCCCCAGCTCTAGGCCAGAACAGTGTTTCCACAGTTCCGGCAATTCAGATATGGGCCATAAAAGGGCCCGAAATTCATCACTCCATTCGTTGGTGTGGGCCAACTGAAGTGGATTACAGTGGATGTGAGCCATAACTGTGCCCGACCAATTTTGCTATATTGATGATGACACTCAATTGTTTTTTCTCTCCCCTCCATTCCCCGGCACTCAGGCTTCAGAGCACATCAAAGCATGCCTAGCTGACATCTCACAGAGCATGACTTTCCACTATATCACTACACATGTTTGCACATCCCAGAAAGGACAGGGTATCTCTTCTTCCCAGGTAGGTAGGCTGCTACATGTTAGTGGCTTCTATTCCTGTCAAGAGTATGGGTGTAATCCTGGACAGTCAGCTGTCCTTCAACGATGCAGTTTAACGATTCGATATGTATCACAATCACAATACATGGTTGACGATACAATATATGGACGTTATTGGGTCATTCTGGCAATACGAACCAATACAACTCATTGATTTGAATTTAGTAACTATTTAAAAATACATTGACATTGTCTTAAATTAAGTGATTAAACTACCCCCTTTCTTTTTCTTTAAAAAAAAATGGTAAATTTGATGTAGTATTAATGCAATCGATTATCTGCAAAGATAATAATTGATATTGATTATTTGTATTGATTATTTGTATTACAACAATACGATACAATATGATACATAGTCAATGTAACTGTTTATATTTTGATATACTTCGTTTCTTGAAATTAAAAATCTATTTTTTGATGCAGTTGCCATATTGTTACACCCCTATTCAGCACACACATTTCTGCAGTTACTTTTTCCTGTATTTTTGTATAGGATCCGCTCATTATGCAGGCCTAAGTAATCTACTAATCTTCAAACTTTACTATTCTAACAAGGCTGTCCATGCTTCCTCTGCTTACTACAATCCATACCATGCCAAAAATGGAAAGACACATTTGTTTTCTGTCTGATATGAAGAGTGGTCTCACCTGGAGACGGTTCCAGTTCCTCTGCTCTTCACTGTGTGATTGTGTGGGATGAGTCTTGCTGCCGTAAACGCAGGTGAAGCAGGAGCGAGCATCACAGCCGTGGTCCAGCAGCAGCTTGAGCATGGGGAGGTGGTCCATGCTGAGAAGCACCACAGAGGGAAAGGCAGAGGGCTGGGTGGAGATGGAGGCGTTCACGCTAGCTCCGTATTTCAGGAGGAGGGACGCCATCTCCATGAAACCTCTCTTGACGGCAACCAGCAGGGGGTTGTCCAGGTTGGGGTTGGCTCCAGCCTCCAGCAGCATCTCAGCGGCCTCCAGGTTGCTGTTGTAGACGGAGAAGTAGAGTGCCGTGCTGCGCTTGTCCTCGTACTTCTTGCGCCGCTCTTCAGAAAGCTGGCAGTCGGGGTCAAATCCCTCCTTCAGAAGAAGTTCCATGATGTCATTGCAGTTGCGATCTGCGGCGATGTGCAGCGGACTGATGCCGCTTTTCTCGATTCTGCTCTGGCTGGTGACGGGAATCAGCAGGGACACGATGCTGAAGGAACAAAATGTAGACATTGAAACAACAGGAACACAGAGCCTGGTGTCTTTCATTTCTGTAAAGCAACTTTACTCTAGGTTATTGGTGATTGAATGTAAACAGAGAAGTGGTACTGACCGCGAGTGAGAATTCTGCACAGCCACGTGGATGGGCAGAAGACCAGATTTGGTTGATCTGCTGACGAGTGCTTTGTAAGACAGGAGCACCTCCACGGCGGCCACGTGACCATTCTTGCACGCTTCGTAGAGCGGCGTTGCACCGTCAGCTGCAGTGCCATTGATATCCCCACCTGGACACATAATAGAACAATACAACCTCAATACAACTTTTCAGGTGATTAGATAAATCACTCCTCATGCATTGAGGAAAACATGAGCTCCATTTTAGGCTCTCCCCAGGTTGGCAGAGGAGGGATTATCAGTACTATATGGTGTCATGTGCCTACCACGTTTGAGAAGGAAGCGTAGCGTTTCTATCGTTCCATTCTGAGCAGCAGCGGACAGAGGAGTCATGCCGTAGTTGCTGGTCGCACCAATCTTGGCTCCGGCTTTGACTAACATTTCACAGATCTCCACATTGTTCTGTAAAACAGCGTTGTGAAGCGGCGTATATCCATGGATACATGGGGTGTTGACTGCTGCTCCCCAGCCTAACAAAATGGCCACCAGCTCTGCATTGTTTCTCGCACATGCTGGGAAGATAACAGACATTGATTTGATAAACATAATGGTTTTGTTTCTTAACGTCAGTATATGCCTAATTTTTCATTTTCTTTTTCTTCAAGGATGATTAATTGACTAAATTGTTTAACAGTGTATTAGACGGAATACAGTACAGAGAAGGTTATTGTACAGATGAACTATTCACTGTATATGTATTGTTACAGCTACTTGGATCCAGCTTAATGAAAACCACCTATATTGACACATTGCATGCAACTTAACGCATACAATTGATTTGAGTCAGCGCTTTGGATGAATACACCATTCATCATTTGTCACCATATTCTAACTAGTCCCTCAGTCACTAATCAGCATAGTAGAAACAAGTAAACATGAAGGGTCAAGAAATGATGACCCTGTGTGAATATAATTAACTCAAAGGTTGTATTAAATGGTAAATGATTTATATAGCTCCTTTATCCAATGTGCTTTGCATACATAATTGTTTATCACATTGCACACTCATGCAATTATAATTCACACACGCACACACGCACACACACACACACACCACACCCACCCACACACACACACACACACACACACACACACACACACACACACACACACACGCACACACCCATATGCCATCGGCGTATGGATGAGCCACCCCTGCAAAATTGAGCCAAAAAACCTTGTAGAATAGTAGGATGAGAATCCAGCAGTATTTGAAGCCATCACAACTGCACTAAGAACACTGTCTAAACATCACTCTGCATATTCCTACATGATCAGTGACTAACTGCAGCACAAACCGTGGTGTTTTGTACCTTTGTTGAGAGGGGTATCTTGATCCTCATTCGCAATTTCAGGATCAGCTCCTCTCTCCAGCAGCAGACGGACACAACTTGCATGGTCAGCATTGACCGCTAACATCAGCGCTGTGTGTTTCTTTGCTGTTTTCTGGTTCAACATTCCAGGCTGGGCTGGAGTAGGCAAGACACACTAATTTAAACAGAGAGAAGATAATAATCCACTAAGACCCATGTCTTCTGTCAACGTGTTTTATGTTACCTTCCAGCAGCACTCTGAGACAGGCCTCCTGGCCAGACGATGCTGCCTGGTGGATTGACAGCCAGCCAGGCTTACTGGACACCAGGTTGCATGCTGGGACGTTAACTAGCTTTCTGACTCTGTCGGCGTCACCAGTCGTTATTGCTTCCAACAGGGGATCCTTCACCCTATAGAAAACAATACGGCACATATACTGTAGTACACTGAAACACCCGGTATCTGCACAGGCAAGGAGCCAGCGATCCGGTGGCAATATTGTGTAGAAAAACAAGTGCCCGTATATGGGTAAGCTTAACTTAAAGCAACACAATACTGTTTCACCAAAATGCTTCTGCCAATTTGTCTCAAACTCGCAACATCATACAACATAAAAGGCCATCAAAATAAAAACTAATAAAAAGCATGATTGTTTTTGGTAACTTATCAAATGTCCATGTTTCACCACCACTTTGCAACTTGGAGGTACGATTCTAAATGGTCCTAAAATACATCTACACAGTGATATTGATACAGTTACTTGGACTTTGTGTTATGGATTTGGTTTGCATTACTGATGTCTTGACTCACTCCAACATGTAGGGCATACTGAGAAGGTTTAGGCGTAGCACCCAGCCATGAGCCAGAAGCCCAACATAGTTAAGAAAGCAGGCGATGCCGACGGGAGTCCACCCCTTCCACTGAGCGTTTGTTAGGCTAGGTTAGGTCAGTATAAGAACAAAATTACGTCATATTCATTTGTCTGTCTGTCAGGCACCTACGGGTCAGAAGGCTTTGCGGTCGGAGGATTAGGAGAACTGTAGTGAGCGGTGATTGTGTGAGTCAGTAGTGGGTTGGGCCTAGCACTGGAGGGGCGCCTGGGCCTTGAGCAAGTTGGGCGCTGCACGTCGGTTGAGGGCTGGTGCTCTGAAGGTGGTGCCGGGTGATGTTGGGTGGCGCGCCGCGAGGCTCCTAGATTACGTGGCCATGGACTCTGTCCGGTATGTGTGGATTGAGTTGCATTGCAGTCTTCACCGAAGAGGCTCCGTTCGATGGCGATCTGGATCAGCTGCTCCTCAGACAGGTTGGAGTAGACCGAATAGTCCTCAAAGCCCAACGATGGACCAGAGGCTCCTCCTGGCACAGAAAGGCTGGCTGTCTCCATGACGATGCTGATATAGGGAGAATAACAAGACGACACAAAAATAATCTGATACTTCTGACCCTTTCAAACAAATGGTTGACCTGTCCATGGTCAGCTGTGGTCCAACCATGTACAGGTATACCTTGTATAACCACAGCACATGACCTATGACGGGGGTCAGCAACCCGCGGCTCAGGAGCCTCATGCGGCTCTAGAACACAGCCCTAGTGGCTCCATGGCTGTAGCATTATTACATACACACACTGGGGTGATACGCACCAACATAATATAAACATTTCAGTCACTGACAGCACCCAACACACGTTGCACTGTCTGACAGTTGCCAGTTAAAGTAGCACTTGTTGGCCATGCCAAAAAGCCCAGCAGTACACTCTCAGAAAACAAAAAATAAAATAAAATGGGTGGAATTCACCTTTAAGCACTTAATAGGCTTACGTTTTTTTTTTTTGTTTTTTTTTTTTTTTGCTCCAGACAGATTTTGAATGTCATTTTTTGGTCAAAAATGGCTCTTTCAACATCTTGGGTTGCCGACCACTGACCTATGACAAGATGTATTTTTAGGTGATCATGTGATGCTCAGTTTATCTGTAGAGCAGCTGAGAGGCAGCTCTGTCAACCCCAACCACAAGGCCATGTTAAGGTCGTTACTTTGATGATGGAGAGGGCCACTATATTTCCACAACCAGAAATAAGCACAAACTTTCTTTTTCACTTATTTTGTAAAATATTTGTAAAATAAGTAAAAAAAAAAAAAAAAAAAAAAAGACTGATCCCTCTGCCCATCAGCCTTGGAACAAAACAGACAGGGAAATAAGTGAGCAGGAAGCTTATTGATAGAGTCCACATCTTTTGTAAGGCAGTCAAAGGCAGCTGGAATAATATTATTATACTATACACTATACATCTGATTGATATATATTTTCAACACACATCAGATATTCAGATTAAATATTCTACCAAACTCACAGCAAGGTTTGTTGCATCATCCGATGCACCGTGCTCCTCTGTCACTTTAAGCGATCTGGTGGTTGCTTTAAGGGAATGACCTTTGTACAATTTCATCTTTGCTATTAAATCAGTACGTTTATTCTACTGTGCAGACTATTTTGCATAGTCATCTTCATTTGCAATTGCACATTATATATTAATATATGTGTACCCAGAGTTGTTATAAGACATAAGCCTCTGTTAGGGAACTGGAAAACCAAGATCAGATCGGTGATTGCCTCGTTGTCTCAGAATAAATCAACTGAACTGGGAATTCTGCTGCTTCATAACAGAATGCAAGGTCACATACTCTATTGGCCTGAAATAGGGGAATAGGGGTGGTTTTATAACCAGAAATGTCTTATATTCAGACAATATGGTAATTCACCTGGCTCCAGCCAGTACATAGCATTAGTAGAGTCCACTCAAAATTCAGACATCACCCATACTGTTGCTAGTGTGTACCCGGCCGGGCCAATGTGACTGATACTAATGGGGTCAGAGTGATGTCATTGGTGATGTCCTGCGAGGCAATCAAGGGCACAGCGGCCCCTGTACCTTTAGGACAAGATCCAACCTCATGTCCCATCTGTTCGAATAGCTACTGTAACCGCAGTGTTAATGTAAAGTAGCACTAACCATTAAATGAATGTTTAATGTACAGTTAACACTGAGAGTAACCCTACTAAACAATTGGTGTTACGTAACCGTTGTATTCATAACAGATCATAACGATAATGCTTAGAAACCATGCTATTCATAACTAACAATAACACAATTCATGTTAAATGTTCTTACATGTATAATGGAGCCGGGGGTCCTCTCCTGTTGTCTTTCTCTTTGTCAGGCTCGCAGACTGTCTCTTGATGCCTCTCTCTTTCTCTTACTGTATTCTTAGCCTGTCACATGATTTCAGAAACTTCATCCAACAATATTCATGAAGCACATTTCGCTCGCTCCAAAGATCAGGGAAGGGTTACAACTGAGAGGGCTGCTGTATGCCTGTCATGTGCTTAAGTCCCATTGTAGGGATGCCAGCAACAACCAGTCAGCTGTTATTGTTTACGTCTCAGCGACCTTGACCATGCGGGGCTGGTACTGGGGCCAAAACACAGCCCTGACATATTGACATATTTCCAGAGGCAGATGCTGTTAATCGTCTGCCCTGCATGTCTGACACCAGATATGGCTCCACATACCTGAAAGGGCAGTAATTTTGTCATCCGGGCTTTGCTATCAAATGCGCAGCATCTCTTCAGTGGCAGATATACAGTAACTGTCAGTCATTGTCATCCCCACATATCTGAAACAAGATAAGGCTTTCACATTCAAATGCCTGAAACAGGCCACCCTAATTTGACCTCTGTTGTATTGAGATTCAAGTGAGGCTGGATTTAGAGTATGTACTGGTAAGTGTATGGAGCACTGGTAAAGCTACAACTTTAACACAAATCCAAAGCCAACCAGGAGACTTTCAGACTAATCTACAGTATATTCAGTAATTGGGATGCACCGATATAGTTTAGAATAACAATTTAACCGATGGCCGATACCGATATCATGCTTATTTAGTTTTTATTGTTTTCATTTCCTTCCTTCCTTTTGAAACTATACATCTTCAATACAAGAAATATGTTCAGAATCTACAGCTTGGTACAGATGACCACATCAACATTGTCAATGCAAAATGTGTGCTTATCAACAACAGATAAACATCAGCTACTGCCATCGGTTAATGTCAGGGTTATTTGCCAGCAAGCAACAAACCGATATGTGGATCGATAGCAGTGGTCATTGCACAGTAACTCTAGGTGTAAATTAGATTAAGATAAGATGTGTGGTCATTAGCGGCTCGAGAGGTGAGCACAATCTGGAGTAACCCACATTCACTCCCGCCCCCGCCCCTTTTAAATGCCAATTCACTTTTAATGTAAAAGAAGGCAAATTGTCAAAATGTCATCTTTTATTGAATAAAACAGCTTTGCTGGAACTTCATTCCTTGTGAAGTGATCCTTCACAAATAAATAGTAATGATAAACACAAATAAATATCACATGGTACATTTAGCTAAACACACATAGAATACATACAAAACGCCAGAACCTAGGCTGTAATGAGAAAAATAATTATATCACACCCGTGTGAAGTGAGGGGTCCTATAATCAATAACAATATACTGTAAACACTATGCCTACTTGTTCAGACACTATGACATAAAATCACTGTCAATGGGAATTTAATGTAACATTTGTGTAAGACAAAGTTTGTGGGCGGGTGGTAACCAGAAGCTGTTTGTAGGATGGACTCGCAACCCTCAAAAGTAAAATATAGCTGTAAACGGCAACAAGACGGGGCTAGCCTAAAACGATCAACTGAAGACAATGCAATCCCAGTCAACCATCAGCAGGTTCCAGTCTTGATGATCAGGCTATAAAAATCCCAGTTGTATAGACTCATACAGTATAACAATAAATAAAAAAATATATAACACTTTGGCTCAAATGGCAGAAATCAGTCACATTGCTGTCCCAGTCCAAACGACTTTATTTCCCCAGGCAGTTTTCAGTGTAGGTAGAGATCTTTGAGTTGACCACTGGTCTGTTTAAGTGTCCAGGTCCAGTGAACAGTCCACCTCATAGCAGAGGAACTTGGTGAGTCTGGAAGGAAGATCCAAATCCCCGAGGAGCTTTAACCTGCCAACACCGACCAGATGTCTGATCCTCAGTCTGCATAGCTGCATGAGAGGATGAGGAGGTACTGTAAACACACACACACACACACACACACACACACACACACACACACACACACACACACACACACACACACACACACACACACACACACACACACACACACACACACACACACACACACACACACACCACATGTATATTAGTGGTAATGCATGTCATATCACTGTATCACTCTAACTAGTTCTTGAAAAAGCCTCTCTCGACTGTCCGTATAATCTCACCTGCTTTCAACTTGATTTCAGTGCGGAGTGGAGAAGAGACCAGATGTTCCTTCAGTCTGGAACACAGCCTAACGTGGCCAACGTAGTTTAGCAGCAGAGAAATGAGAGGTCCCACCAAGAGACTGGTGGACGACTTTGACACAGCCTCACAGAACTACACAGGAGAGAAAACATACAACTGTAGATTAGAGTATAGAAAACACACAACTAGACAGGCAGGAAGATATGCTGCTGTTGTCCAACTGACCTCTCTGTTACCCTCCTCTCAGATTACACTCTCTCCCACCCCCCACGTAAACCCATTCACCCTAAAACTACAGCTTGGTCTGGGTGGTAACAGGAGGACGCGGCCCACCAAAAAGTCGGCCCTGAGTATAGACAGGATTACGCTGTTGGCAATTTGCGCCACCCTCGTTGAAAACAATGTCTTTCAACACTCCAGTTTAATGTGTGCTCGACTGTCAGTGCCCTCTCTCTCTTTAAAGGAAATATAGGTAGATTTGTTTAAAAAGAACCTCCACCTCACCTCCATTATTTTTGCCTCATTATGAAACTGCTGGAGAACTCTGTGCTGTGATTGGCTAAAACCCTGCCGGTAACACTTAACTTGAAGGTCACCTTTATAATGCATTATAAGATCATTTATAATGCATTACAATACATTTATAATGCATTATAACTGACTTGTTATAAATGTCCATAACATATATAACTCTTCATAACTACATTTATAACGTATTATAACTGTTAGTCATAATGCATTATGATGGTCAAAGGAACAGCACATTATAACTATCAATTATTCAGTTATAAAGGCACGAATAGAAATGATATATACTGCATTACATTGCATTATAACCATGTGTTTATTAAATGAAATAATGTCTTATAAACAACAATAACATGCCATAGGATGGCTTTGGGACCTTTAAGTAAAGTGGGCAGATATTCATGTGCCATTAATAGTCGTATAAACTACAGAAATTAACATCCCATAATATGTTATAAATGTAGTTATTAAGAGTTATATATGGTTATGGACATTTATAACAAGCCTGACCTTATAATGAGCTTATAATGCATTATAAAGGTGACCTTTAAGTAAAGTGTTACCACGCTGCCTCACCCACACAACCTCCCCCCCTCACACATTAGCCATGCCTGTCCTGAGCCCGACGAATGTTTCGTTTTCATGATTTGTTGACAACAACCATCTGTAGGGCGAAGCAAGGGTATGTCCGCAGGGAAACAGCTGAAGCAACGTAAAGGGAAAAAAGGCAAAAATATAGCTGCATTGATCTATTTTGATTTTTGGCTAAATACTTGCCCATATTACCTTTAACTATGCAGAATTGCAGATATAGGGTTATGTTGCTTAGCATAACCACTTACCCTGCTGTTTACTATACATGGAAAACATCAAGGAAACAAAAGCTCATATGAAGAGTGCGCTAACATACAAGTGCTCTCACCTGGACACAGCTCCGCGGAGTGCTGCGCGTCTGTGTGGGGTGGCGCTTGCTGCCGTAAACACAGGCGAAGCAGGAGCGAGCGTCACAGCCGTGGTCCAGCAGCAGCTTGAGCATGGGGAGGTGGTCCATGCTGAGGAGCACCGCGGAGGGAAACGCAGAGGGCTGGGTGGAGATGGAGGCGTTGGTGTCGGCTCCGTACCTCAGGAGGAGGCGCGCCACGCCGAGAAAGCCTTTGCGGATGGCGACAAGGAGGGGCTTGGACGGGTCCAGGTTGGGGTCGGCTCCGGCCTCCAGCAGTGCCTCGGTGGCTTCCAGGTTGCCATTGTGGACGGAGAAGCAGAGCGCCGTGCTGCGCCGGTCCTCGTACTTCATGCGCCGCTCTTGGGAGAGCTGGCAGTTGGGGTCGAAGCCCGCCTCCAGGAGGAGTTTCATGACGCCGACGCAGTTGTGCTCCGCGGCGACGTGCAGCGGGCTGATGCCACTGTTCACGATGCTGTCCCGGCTGGTGACGGGAATCAGCAGGGACACGATGCTGAAGGAACGAAAACAATGGCACATTAAAACACAGATGCTGGTGTCTTACAATTCGGTAAAAGCACCCTGACTGTAGAAGGTTATTAGTGATTGATTGTAACCAGAGAAGTGGTTCTGACCTCGCGTGAGCTTTCAGCGCAGCCACATGGATGGGCAGAAGACCAGCCTTGGTGGGTCTGTTGACGTCGGCCTCACGGGAGAGGAGCGCCTCCACGACGGACACGTGACCGGTCTTGCATGCCTCGTAAAGCGGCGTCGCACCGTCGGCCGCAATGCTGTTAATATCAGCACCTGGACACACAATATAGAACACAGTTTGTCTAATATCTGTCTACCACTAAAGTCCTGTCCGGATAGAGAACCAGCAGTAGGCTCACACTGCTGGTTCTCGTCATGCGTGATGCTAGCCATGACGCCAAACCCACCTACTATGTGGACAAATATAAGCAGTCATCAAGGGCAGTTGTTCCTGCTTCCCATTGCCCAGAGGAAGTTGGAGTCTTCAAGGATCTTCACCATTGTGTCACAACATGGCCATCGGATTACTTTAAACCTCGTCAATGATTCCCCTTAGCGCCCGAATCTGGGATACTCAGCCGCTTTGGTTCTCTCTCAGGTGAGGTTCGATGGCACGCCCTATCCGGTTCATTCATGGGGAGTATGTTTTGCCGTCCGTCCCTCTGTGTGTGTCCGAGGGCACACAGAGTCAACCCGACGGGTGTGTATTCAGCAGCTACACCAGTCGTTTTCAAACTTTTTCATACCAGGGCCCACTATTTATTCAGCATTTGAGCCACAGACCACCATTTGATCGTGACATTTTCACCCCCACAGACCCCAAAACTAAAGATATCTTTTGCTTTTGTCCACAATTCCAGGCTGGATTTGGGAAACCACACAGGCAAACATACAGATCAAAATGACCATTAATCTTCTACATTCTCTAGTTGTGTAGACTTGGGGCTAATTCAGATGATGAATATTTTAACCCTTGAGAGTGTAAACATGAAACCAAATGGACCTGCAAGGAAGGGTCCATTCATGGGGAGTATGTTTTGCACTCCGTCCGTCCATCCGTGCGTATTCGAAATTAGTAATTAGCATTAGTAGCATCATTAACAATACCTAGCATTATTAGCATTGTTAACAACACTTAGCATTACAATTACTTAGCATTATTAGCAATATTAACAATGTGTAGCATTATTAGCATTCCCTAGCATGTATTGGCTAGCATGTATCCAGCTGTTGAACAAAATGTTAGATCTAGATCCGAAATGAGATTTTAGGGATAGTGGTGATAACGGTGAAAAGTCAAATGGGTTAAGGAACTATGGGCTCCATTTCCGTCACATGCTAAACCCCTTATCCCAAACTCCTTATCCCTCTTTTACTATTTTGATAAACTTTTTGGAAGAGTTCAACATGCCAATCTACTGACGTTGTGAGCTTGTAGACTGGCCATTTTAACTATTGAACAAAATGTTTTTTAATAGTTTAAAAAGGAAAAGAAGTTAAGGGATAAGGGCTTTAGAGGTGACGAAAATCTAGGCCCGTATAGGGTCATGTTTCAGGGCTAGCGTGATGCCATGCACCTACCATGTTGGAGAAGGAAGCACAGCGCCTCCAGCTTCCCGCCCTGAGCGGCGACGCACAGCGGTGTCAGCGGGGTCAGGCCGCGGATGTCGGCTCCGGCCTCCACCAGCATCTGGCAGACAGCCACGTTGTTCTGGCGCACGGCCTCGTGCAGCGCCGTGTGGCCATGCACGCACGCCGTGTTGACCGCCGCGCCGCGGCTCAGCAGGATGGCCACCAGCTCGCCGTTGTTCCTCGCACACGCTGCAGGTGGGGAAGAACGTCACACTCGGTCAAACAGCCCGTCCTTTGTTATGATACAGCTTTTGAACGCGCAATGTATGGAGTCGACAGACCTCCGGCGGAATATAACGTGTGCAGGAGCGTAAAAGCATCAACATATTTGGGTAATTTATTTATTTTTTGTTTTGTCACCCAGTGCCAATTCCTAATGTAATGTAGTACATTAGGGGGCCTAATACTGGGCCTACACACCCTCCGCCAACCTGGGGAGGCAGCGAATTTGCCTCATGTTTCCTTCAATGCATGCTGCCTTCTTTTCTGACAGGGGTGACACGTTATTCCAACCAGTTCCTGTCCCCTCCATCAGGCGCTCCAGCTGGCCAGGGAGAGGCAGTTTAGAGTCCAGGATTAGTACATGTTTTTTTAGGGTATCTACCCTAGGGGACACAGGGAGAACATGCATGATGTAATCTTTCCTCTATCACGCCGGAAAGTTACGATGTTCCGCCATGTTCCTTTTGCGTGTGCGTGTGTGTGTGTGTGTGTGTGTGTGTGTGTGTGTGTGTGTGTGTGTGTGTGTGTGTGTGTGTGTGTGTGTGTGTGTGCATGTCAGTCATAGCTGCAGAACGCCTGAATTATGCACTTTTAATTAATTCCTGCATCATCCTCAATGGCACCTTTATAGAGCGGAGTCTCTCGATCTTCGTTCACAATTTCGGGATCGGCTCCACTCTCCAGCAGCAGATGGACGCAGCCTGCGTGTTGTTTGTCCACCGCCAGCATCAACGCCGTCTGCTCCTTCGCGGTTTTCTTGTTCACCATGCCAGGATGGGCTGGGAGAAGTCAAGACACACATGTTAAAGTATGTAAGCAATACATCTCAGAATTTTAATGGCTTTTCCCCCTTCTTTTTATTCTTTATCTTAGACCATTTCATTATGAGATCACTTCCTGAAAATAGCTAGTGCCCTCCACCACCTCCACATTCGACTCCACCAGTAGCTCTTCCTGATTGGCTAACAAATAGTCCCGCCGGAACTATTTGTTAGCCAATGACTAGATCTGTGCCCATTTGGGGCACAGATCTCCACCAGTTCATTATATATAACAGTCTTGCATGGACAGAGTCTTAAGATGGGGAAGGGGGTGACGTAGGAGTCACCCGCTGTTACGTCATCCCTGTGAGGGTGACGTAACAGCCATACACGTAACAGGCATACTCGTAACAATCATACACACGTCATACACACGGACGGACAGGGGTTAACAGTCACCACCATACTGGTGGACACATTAACAATGATGTAATTATTATTATACCATAACATGACATAACAGGAGCATTAACTACTGCAAACGAAAGAAGGTCACGGAATCCCTGGCCTAAAGAACCATGATGCTACTTGTAAATATAACATTGAAATTACTTTCACTTTCACTCCAATTCACTCCAGTTATATTGGAGTACATTGACTCTGAGATATTTTTTATTGTTTTATGATGCTTCTCAATGCTCATCAGAATCAAGATTGGGAAAGACATGACAAGTGGATCTTCAGTCCTTTTTTAAAGGTGACCAGGGAACTACTTGTTCTGAGTGAAGTGGGCAATGCATTCCACACTTTGTGCATGTGGTGTACCGGACATAGGGCAAATGTTGCTTGTCCATGAGTGCGCTTACATGCATGTGTGTGTACATAGGGGCCCCCATGTACACACACATGCATGCACGCGCGCACGACACGCCACACAATATTCTGCCCAAAAAACGACTTTTCGGCGGGCGTGCGCACATGCTCGCAGATGCACGTGCGCTCCGGCACCTCCCGAGTTACAAATTAAGCACTGCATAGGGCACGTGTTGCTTGTGTGTGTGTGCGTGTGTGTGTGTGTGTGTGTGTGTGTGTGTGTGTGTGTGTGTGTGTGTGTGTGTGTGTGTACGCTCGTGCATGTGTGTATGCGTGTGTGACAGAGAGAGAGAAGACAGAGAGAGATGCAGTCATGGAATGTTCCAACTTCCATTGTCTGCCTGGCAGGTGGAGCACTGCATTATGTTACGCTATTTTATATATATATATATATATATATATATATATATATATATATATATATATATATATATATATATATATATATATATATATAATATATATATATATATATATATATATATATATATATATATATATATATATATATATATACTGTATATACTGTATATATATACACAACAAAAATATAAACGCAACACTTTTGTTTTTGCTCCCATTTTTCAGGGATGGACTTAAAGCCCTAAAATTCATTCCAGATATACAATATAACCATTTCTATCAAACACTGTTCACAAATCTGCCTAAATGTGTGATATTGAGCACTTCTGCTTTGTTAAGATAATCCATCCCACCTCACAGGTGTGCCACATCAAGATGCAGATTTGACATCATGATTAGTGCACAGGTGTACCTCAGACTTTCCACAATAAAAAGACACCCTGAAATGTGCAATTTTCTTTTGCCTTATTGGGTGTATTGGCCTCCGAACCAGTCAGTATCTGGTGTGACCACCATTTGCCTCATGCAGTGCAACACATCTTCTTCGCATAGAGTTTATCAGATTGTCAATTGTGGCCTGTGGAATGTTGGTCCACTCCTCTTCAATGGCTATGTGAAGTTGCTGGATATTAGTGGGAACTGGTATACACTGTAAAAATGGTAATAACACAATATTACCACATTATTACCATTTCGACAGAGTCGAAATAAAGGAGTCTTGTAAAATGCTGTTTGGATCATTATCCACAAATTCATAGCATATATAACAAAACACAGTAAATATATCTGAGTATTGAAAATCTCAAGGGATGGGACCATGACGTATATACTGGGCGACCACATTAAATTTGACATTTATAATGCGAGTACTTGTGAATTTCTGATACTGTATTATAGTGCATTGTGGGCTGTCTATTGAAATGACAGGTATGTGACAGTAGTAAGGACAAATAAATCATATTTTACACGTCATCAGAACACAGAATAAATCACTACAGCCTCAGTAATAAATTTGTGAAATTAGAGTATTTTATGACTCCTCTCTTAGGAATTGCATTGGCCGCTGCAATACCTTGTTCTAACGAACCCTTTGTGTGGCCACTGTTTCATTTGGGGGCGTGAAATTTGTAGTCCCCGTTGATCTCTATACAGGACTTAACTCTCGCTTCAAACAACGTGCTGTATCGAATCTACCGATGCAAGTACAGGTATTGTACTTGGGTAACGTCTTTTTTGCTGGAACATCATTGGATACTTTTCCTCCACATTTCTGAATTATTGTACTTCATCACAGTCAAATACATTAACATTACTGACAGCATTGTTTCAGCCTCTGTCCCGTCCCAGACGTGGTTCTTTCAGCGAGTGTCTCATTCAACAGGGACAATGACACTGGGTCTTGAACAAGAAGTTATCCATATGCTATGCGATCATGCTGTGGACATTTTTGGACCACCCAGGGCATGCATTCTGTAATGTTCCTTTGTTAATTACACATTCTTGTTTCTCTTGTTCAGTCTGGGTCATGTCTATGTTCCCTCAGCTCTATGTTCCCTCAGCTCTATGTTCCCTCAGCTCTATGTTCCCTCAGCTCTAAGTTCCCTCAGCTCTATGTTCCCTCAGCTCTATGTTCCCTCATGCTTATGCAC
Source organism: Benthosema pterotum (assembly GCA_039105355.1). Classification (NCBI taxonomy): domain Eukaryota; kingdom Metazoa; phylum Chordata; class Actinopteri; order Myctophiformes; family Myctophidae; genus Benthosema; species Benthosema pterotum. Next base: position 30,178,356 of record CM076983.1, on the reverse strand, counting down.
ATGGAGGCTGTTAGTTAAGAATTATTCAAATTAATCACAGCTTCAAAATTAATAAATATAAAAAAAATAATTAATTGATTAATCACCATTAATCAATTAATTATTCTAAATTATTCTATTCTCTTATTCTAATATATGGATGTTTTCCTTTACAGGATTTGAACATTTAAAAAAGAAAAGGAATCTTGAAAAAATATATTTATTTCTTATTTGATAAATACGTATTTATCAGAATAGGTGATCTACAAGCCCCATCCTCCAGCTATACTCTATGGCTCTGGTTACAGGGAGATGCACAGCTATGTCTCTGTAAAACCGTGCTCTACTGATTTTTTTCAATGAGAAAATGGTCAGCCGATTGAGTCAGTGTGCAATTTTTTTAATCAGATTAATCAAAATTAATTAACTTTTTATTTAACTATTTTCAACAGCCTATTTACGGTAACTACAAAAAAGTTGTCTTATTTCAACAATTCCATTAAAAACTTTCATTAATTATAGATTCAGTGCACACAATGTAAATGGAGTATTTATTTGTTTATTTTTTACACAATTTTGGTTTCCAGCCCATAAAACCCACCAGGATTTTAAAAATTAGAATGTTTTACGAGACTAAAACTAAAAAGAAAAATGTTTTAAACAAGAAATATCGACTATCTGAAAAGTATATATGTATGCAGTCTATACTTGGTCTGGGCTACTTCTGAACATTATTTCATTAAGGGCACGTGACATGGAGGTGATCAACCTGTGGCACTGTAGAGGTGTTATGGAAGCCCAGTTTTGGTTTGATACCGGCTGTAAATTAATTTGTATGGTTCAGTCTTATGTCTTGACAATACAACCCAGATTCTATGTTCGCTTAAAGTCAGGACAGTTGGCTGGATAGTTAAGCGCAGTAATGCCATGGTTAGTACAGCAGCTAGTAATTTTGGTTCTGTGAGAGGGGGCCAAATCGAGTTGGAAAGGTAAATTAGCATCTCCATGAAGCTTGTCAACATAGTGAACCAATAACATGGCCTGAAGACTGGACCTGGCAAAACACATGATTTAGGCCATGTTATCGGCTGAAAACTTCAACACAGCCATCTTTTTAGAGTACTTTGTGCTTCGATATGTTGACAAGCTTCATGGAGATGCTAATTTTCCTATCCAGCTCGATTGGTACCTGCCCACAGAGTTAAAACTACTAGTAACTGCTGTACTGACCATGGTATTACTGCGCTTAACTGAGCAGCCAACTGTCCTGACCCAACAGAGAATCTGGGTTGTATGGCCAAGAGGAAGGTGTGAGACATAAGACTGAACAATATAGTGTATTTACATTCATTTATAAAAGCAAAACTGGTCTTTTATAACACTTCAACAGCGCCACAGGTTGATCACCTCCATGCCATGCCCCATTATTATTGAAATAATTTGTTCAAAAGTACCCCAGACCAAGTATAGTGCATAGATACTTTTAAGATAGTCGACATTGCTTGTTTAAAACATAATTTTTAGTGGTCTAGTAAAATATTCTATTTTTTAAAATCATGTTTTGGTGGGTTTTATGAGCTGGAAGGCAAAACTCTGTAATAAAAAAATAAAAAAAAAAAACATTTACAATGTGTGCACTGAATCTATAATTAATGGAAGTTCAAGGTTTTGAATGGAATTGTGGAAATAAACCAACTTTTCCATGATATCATTTTTTTTAGAATGGTGCTGGTCCCTTTTCACTGGACTAGTTTCAGGCGTAGTCAACAGATCATGCTGGTGCATTCAACGATCTGACCGACCATTGTTTTGTTCAAAATTACTAGCCCTGTATCTAAATCTCAGAGATACTCTCAGGGATTTTGCACATGTTCCAACTAATGAGACTTAGGATCTCTGGGACTTAGGATCTACGGCCAGTCCCCGATATATATATATATATATATATATATATATATATATATATATATATATATATATATATATATATATATATATATATATATATATATATATATATATATATATATATATATATATATATATATATATGGCAGCCCTTATTGGTTACTCTGATTGGCTTCTTCTCCCATTGCGTGCACCAGTTCGGTGGTGTCCACCCAGTATTCCGACCTCCCATAATTCTGAAAAAAGCCAAAAAATAAGAACTCCCATAGGTCCGACATCCAGTTTTTCCGACCATCAGAAGAACGGGATTTTGGGATTATGGGAGGTCGGAATAATCACATGGTTGGTATACCCTGAAATCCGTCCAGTGGAAAAGGTTCTGGGTGCAAAATCTGTTTGTGATTAAAAAGAGTTATATTGTGTTATTGGTTCTGTGATTAATTCATCTCAATTAATCAGTTATAGTCCCAGCACTATATCCATGTTGTATTACATACTACTATTGAACTTGGTTGAGGGAACATAGAGCTGAGGGAACTTAGAGCTGAGGGAACATAGAGCTGAGGGAACATAGAGCTGAGGGAACATAGAGCTGAGGGAACATAGAGCTGAGGGAACATAGAGCTGAGGGAACTTAGAGCTGAGGGAACATAGAGCTGAGGGAACATAGACACGGTCCCGTTCAGTCTGCCATGTCTTTATGACCTATTGTACATACTGTTGTTAATGCTTTACTGTTTGGCCACTGTTATCACTGCTTGCAGCAACGTTTATATTTTAATATTAGTTTATGCTTTTTTTTCTTGCTCTGTAAAGCACTTTGAGCAGCATTTCATGTCATGAATGGTGCTATAGTAAAAAACACATTTTTCCATATAATTGTACCAATGAAACATTTGGCCTGATATTTATAGCCAATATATTTTTGCTATGGCCAATATAACCAATATCAATGATTTAATCCTGTATTAAACATTATAGTTAGAAAAAAATCTTCTAAATACTGAAAGGAAAAATAAAACAAATATTGTTTCCCCTATTTTTATGGTAACAGCACTTTTGTAGAGGTTTGAGCTATGTAACTACCTTGATATAACTCCAAATGTGGACAAAAAAAATAAAAATACAAATAATGCTCAGGTGATTCCAAATTGAATGTTCAAAGCATGCTCCTCATTGACTCACAGTGTACGCTGAACAAAAAGGAAGGGCCTGTTACCCAGGCAAGGACGGAAATAGGAAGGGAGCTTGTAGATCAGCTAATTTTGGGACTCCACCGACACTCTTTATGATGGAGATGCTGTGTAGGACATGCCTTTGTTTTGAATGTGAGAAAATCCTGCCTTCTCGTATCTGGCATGGAAAGGAGTGGCATTTTGCATTTCTTTCACCATACCAAAAGGCTGTATTTGTTTGTGGCCTGTAGAGGGTAATGTTACAGACTGGTAAAATGCCATGGGGTCTCAGGCCCCTTTTGATGTCTATGTGCGCATGTCCCCATGCCGTTACCTGTGTTTCCTGTGAGCAGCAGTCTGAGGCAGTCTTCCTGGCCATGGAAGGCAGCCTGGTGGATGGACAGCCAGTCAGGCTTGCTGGACAGCACGTGGAGTTTGAGGAGCGTCCTGATCGCCCTTATCTTCGCGAATTGAGGTTCCTCCTCCCTGGAAGGTAAATGCATAACCACATGCTGTAATGTAAACCGCAAACGTCACCACATACCATTATAAATACACCAATGTGTGTCAATTTGTGTGACCATAGTTTAGGAGCTTTTTTATTACACCAATGTTGCGTCTTACTCTGAAAATTGCTCATCTACAAGTTCACATAAATGGTAAATGTTGCATCTATACAAATAGTGCCTGAAAATTGGGCTGGCCAATGAGGAGACAGTATTCAAATATGTTTGCATGCTGTGTCCTCATTGGCCACCTCAAATTTACGGAGTGTGTGTGGGTTTCCAGACCAATCTGCTGACAGGCATTTTTCAAGTCTGGTTTTATCCAGGCTACATCAGGAGCAATTTGGGGTACAGTGTCTTGCTCAAGGACACCAACTGGCCTGGTGGGGCTGTGTGGGTTTAAACCGGCAACCTTGTATATCTGCTATTTGTTCTTGGATAAATTTGAATTGGAATCCTGAAAAGTAGCAGGCTTGTTCCAAATGCATTTAGTTACTTATATACAATACATCTAACTATAAATGCACCAAGTCTGTGTGCATGCGTATTATGTCTGCAATCCTGATCTGTTGATGTTTATTGATTTGGCAATGATGTGTTATTTCATATGTTCTGTACAATCTGTCACATGAGTCATGATGATCAGAGATTTTCGGCTAATATTTCAATTATGTTTCAACTTAACATTAACCAAATGGATGGATAACCTACAGTATACTAAATAGGGCATAGCAGTGGCCAAGGGTTTCTTACTGGACCCACTAAAATGGCCATTTTTCCAATAGAGGTTTATAAATCTATCAATTATTTTAAGCCCATTCAATTATTTTAAGCCTATTGTGGTCCAATCATATAGGGCTGGACCACACATGGATCTCACAAAGTAACAGGGAGTAGAGAGAACAGATCCGCACACTGTTTTAAAAGCTCCAAAAATGTATTGACAACAGAGCTGTAAAAAATAGGCATTTTGTCTCATTAGCCAGGGGTAGGCCTACTTTTAAATCTACTAATTAAAAAGTATAGTATAATTTATTCACCAGGATCTATAGCCTAAACCGAAACGAACAGATATGTTGCACTTGTCCGACCACTGGCGTTTCAAAGGAATTTGGAGCCCCCCTGTTACGCCATACCCATGACAGTCAAAGAAAAATGGCGCCCCCAAGGGATAAAGATATTTTTAAACTAAAGAACATATTATGTGTTTCTAGTTATTACTTCTAGTTATAGAGGACAAGTATAATGTATTTATCCATGAGACTTATTAGCCTGGGATCCTTTTAAAAGCATGTCTGCAGTCCGTCCCCCCCACCCCCCTCCTCCTAGTCTTCCTAATGGCAAAAACGCCCCTGCGTCCGATAGACACCTACACATCTGGCGGCTTTGCAGTCAGAGGATTTTGGGAACTGCAGTTAAGGCTGGTGCTGTGAAGGTGTGGGGTGCATGGATGTGCGCTGGTTCTGTGGAGGTGTCGGGTGCCGCTGGGCTGTCTGACTTCTGCGCTAGGCAGACACGGAGTTTGTCGGGTATCTGTGGACGGAGTCGCGTTGTGGTTCTCGCTGAGGCTGCGTTCGATGGCGATCTGTATCAGCTCCTCGTCGGATAGGCTGGTGTAGACCGAATGGTCCAATGACAGGCCAGAGGCTCCAGGAGGGCCGGCTGTCTCCATGGTTGATGCTGCGATAAAAAAAAAAAGACAGTTTCAGTCCAGGTGCACGGCAGGTAGTGGATCACAAGGTGGAATTTTAGGCCTTCTCCATGCACAATATAGAGCATGTGGAGCATATAAAGGTGGCTGACATTTAGTTTTTCCACTGAGATGCACTGATTGATTCATTGATTTTCATTTCAAATTAGACAATAAAATGTGAACAGTATAAAATATAGTCAGACATATAGTCAGACACAGCATGATCTAAAAGGAAGTTAACTTTAAAAAGTCCATGGATGCTGATACTGTTCCTATATTCGCCCATTTGTCAAAGAGGCTTGACACCTACAATGGGAAAGACAATACACAAGACCTAGCCACATGGGGGGGGGTCTAGAATAGACCAGGGGTGTGAACTGGTGGCAGAATGGAAGGGGGCAGTAAGCAGTAAGTTGTCAGGATTCACAGGGCCTCACAGGGGCTGTGGGATTCACAGGGATTTTTGAGGGATGCTAGGCCGCCCTCATATTCAGATATTACGTTGTAGTACACACAGACATACTGTATATTCCCTTTGACATTGAATGGAGAAGTCCCGTCAATATGTATCTGAGCAAATCCGTGTCTTTGTTGTCCTACACAAACATTAAATTCCCCTTGACAAAGAATGGAGAATTTTGTGTCGGAGCAAATAGGCTCCTTTATAGTGTCTATTTTTAGATCACAAATAAAAAAATGAATAAAAACATAAATCAATGTTGTGAAGACAAATCACACCCGCTGATTCTGAGTGACATGATCTAACACCGATCATGTCACTCAGAATCAGCATTTGTGTCATCTTCACACAAACACTCAAAATTGTCCCTGCATTGTCTGTGGGATTTAATGTTTTTGTGGGACAAGTTTTGTGGTAGCAGTGGCATGGGCATAGGAGTGAATTGCCCATTCACATGAATGAATGGGCAATTAAAATATATTAATTACATCAGCAAATGTATCAGTGGCAGTCTGCTGGGAGCTAATCACCTAACTATAATGTATTTGTATCTCTTGATAGTAATAGAAGTTGATGACAGATTGTCAGTCTTCGCTATACTTAGAGAAGCAACTAAAGGGATATTTCACTTTCAGAAAAAACTTTTGGTCATTTTATGGTCTACTCAGTTTCATGTGAACACCCCAGACAGTTACTCCATTCAGTATTTATATATTTGATGTTCATTTTAGCGTATCTGCCTCCTTCCTATACAAACCCATTATAACTCACATTTTAACCATGACAGATTATTCGAAAACAACCCATCTTTTTTCTGGTGACTGATATTGTCCTCCTAATACATGAGAGGGCTGTGGAATTTCATTTACTGTTTACAAAGAAATGAAAACAATACTTACAAAACAATACACGGCCCTCTCGCATAAAAAGATGGGTTGTTTTCGATGAATCTATCATGGTTAAAATTGAGTTTTAAGTTATAATGGTTTTTCTATAGGAAGGGGGCGGGGCAGCTAAAATGAACATCAAATATGTACTGTAAATACTGAATGGAGTACCTTTAAAAACTGTTTGGTCATGTTATGGTCTACTCGGTCTCATGTGAACACCCCAAACTTCTTTTTTTTAAATATCCTTTTAAGTTGCATTAAGTGGTGTCACGTATAACTATTAACTACGTACATTTATACTGCATTGAAGTGCATGTTTGAGATATGTATTTGTATTTGTCTAATTTGTCCATTTCCAATATAGTCACTTCTGTATCTGTACATCTCAGATCCAAATATTGTACGTTTACATTATTTACATGATTACATTACATTATTTATTTGAAAACATTAGTTTCTTGTAGTTATTGTTGTATGATTCCTACAAAACATACTGCACATCTACCACTTCAGCCCTATATATACTGTAGCCTACATTTCTGACAGATTTTGATCACAATAATCTGGCAACACACAAGCACAGTAGTAATGTTAAGTAAGTTAAAGAACCACAGCATGGTGTAATGTTAAGTAATATTATTTACAGATTTACTTACTTTTATACCAAAAGGTTGTGGTTAATCTCTGATCTTCTCTTCTGTGTCACACTTGCAAACTGGTCTCTGTTTGTGACTATTCTTAGACTGACTCTCCACAGATACATGATCTATGTATCTCTCTCTCTCTCTCTCTCTCTCTCTCTCACACACACACACACACACACACACACACACACACACACACACACACACACACACACACACACACACACACACACACACACACACACACACACACACACACACACACACACACACACACACAACACAACAGCTGAGAGAGTGACAGACACTAAGACAGCTGAGAGACTGACAGTAGTGACAGGTGAGAGAGAGTAGGAGAGCCAGACAGTGGAGAAGTGGGAGCAGATCCTGGGTCAGCTGCTAGGGTACATTTTGGGATGCCCTTTTCAAGAGCTACTTAACAATGATAATGACATTGTGTTGTGAGTCTCAGGGCATGCATGGTCCATCACCACAAACAACTGTAAGAGGTGCAGGGTGTCTCAAACTTGGGCCATCATGGGCCTTTGCTCAATTTCTGGCTTGTGCTATATAGTTCAGTTGCCGCTATCACTTGCATGACTCCAAAATCTTTATAAAATACAATATTTCATTTAAATGAATGAACAATCAACTGTCAAACTTGGTATTACTGGTATGTATCTAGAGTGAGCTGCATGCTTTAATGGTTTAGCAGACAGTTTGAGGTTCCATTGGATTTTAAGAGCTTCTGTCCAGTGATTTATTTTAAATGAATATTTCACTTTGGAGAAAAAAAACAAAACAAAAAAAACTTTTGTTAATTTTATCATCAATTCAGGCTCATGTGAACACCCCAAAATTAGTTTTTAGGTTAATTAAGTAGATATTTGACCATGATAGATTCATTAAAAATGGGGACCTGGATGTTCATTTACTGTTTTATTTTATTTTTATAATATTATATCTGCCACGGTTGCTACATTTTCCAAAACAATATTTTAAAATGTCATGAAAACACTAAATTAAATGAAAATCCACGGCTCCCTCACAGATTATGAGGACACTATCAGTCTTCCCAGAAAAATGACTGTGAGTGTGTGATTTTGATGCATCTATTGTGGTTAAAATGAATAGGTTTGTATAGGAAGGGGCGGGGCAACTAAAATGAACATCAAATATCTAAATACTGAATCAAGTAACTTCACATAAGCCTGGTAGACGATATAGAGACCAAAAGTCATTTTGAAAGTGAAATATTACCCCTAATAACTGGTTTTCAACCAGTGCACCGCCAGTGGTCCAGGATCATTACTTGATTTACAAGAGGATGTCTGGATATTACTTAGAGAATGTTGTCAGCCTGTCAGGACAAGTCAAGTAGGAAGTAATATATATTTATTGAATATAAAAATGAGCAATATATTTATTATGGTTTGCCAATGAATTGGATCTGCTTTTAAGGTACTCAGGATACCCTGGGTATAAACAACAGGTGGTAACTTGGGTGGAGGAGGTGAGACAGACAGGTGGTAGCTTGGGTGGAGGAGGTGAGACAGACAGGTGGTAGCTTGGGTGGAGGAGGTGAGACAGACAGGTGGTAGCTTGGGTGGAGGAGGTGAGACAGACAGGTGGTAGCTTGGGTGGAGGAGGTGAGACAGACAGGTGGTAGCTTGGGTGGAGGAGGTGAGACAGACAGGTGGTAGCTTGGGTGGAGGAGGTGAGACAGACAGGTGGTAGCTGGAGTGGAGGTGGGTGAGCAGCAAATGCTCAAGCAGACAGCAGCAGTATAAGTGTCTGCAGCAGAAAACAACAAAATTGATAAAGCAGTACAAACTTTCACTTTAAATAGCTGGCATGAACAAGTAATGAGGCGTGATTGGATGAAGTGAATCATGTGAAACGTGATGCTGAGGAGGCCCAGTTAAAGGGCTGGCAGTGACTGCACTGAGTTTCCTGACTGAATGTACTCTGTGCATGTCTGTGACAAGCCCGCCATTCAATAGCACACTAGTTATTCTGATCAATATTGGCCTGTTATCTTTCCAATGGTACCATGTCAATACAGCATGCCAATAGGAGACATCATAACTGTATATTGTTGGTCATCAAATGGTAGTCCGTGGCTCAAATGCTTAATCATCAAGGCCCTTGCCTTGATGGAAAAGGTTGAAAACCACTGCACTGGGGTTGGCAAGACAGAATGAACCTCACGTCCACAATCCTAAATCAGAGGGCCGAGTAATTACCATACATTAACACATAGATAATGTCATTAGAATCAATATTATACAAAATCTCACTCAATTACAGCCAAATGAGCACCATCAAAATGGCCTATGACTAACACAAGCCAAATATGGGCCTATGCATGAAATAACCCTGTATCTTTCTACCCTTAGCAGCAGTGACCACCGACACTTGTGCAAAAAAGCAAAAGGCACGCAATATGTACATCATAAAGACGCTATAGTCTTTGTGAGACACTGACATCCAAAACAAACGGGCTAATCAGCATGACAGATTAGCTAATATTTGTTGATGATGTCACAGCGCAAGTATTTTGTATACATTTCATTTTATATGCTTCTATATGTAGAATTTCCCTTCTCCTGCCCCTATCAATCTATAAAATTAAACAAATTATCGACATATTTACACCAACAGTAGTACCTGGTCAGGTAAAAAAAAATCATGTGAGATCTCTAAGAGCAGGGAGACAAAATACAACCGCTGTTGTATTAACATAGTCTACCATATATATTGTATACGCTATATTAGCATACTCGACCATACACTTTGGACAAAATGTACAGTTTATTTTTTATATAGCGCTGCTTTAATTTATCAGACCTGACATGGACCTGTCCATGTACAGGGACCACTTTCTCTCCCCTGTACCTAATCTCTAACATTATAACCAATTTCCAAGCCCTTGTGTGACGAGTTGCGAGCTTGTGGTCAAGTGTCCAGGTCCAGTGAACAACTTTCATCTTCATAGCAGAGAAACTTGATGATTCTGGACGGAAGCTCTAGATCCCTGAGTAACTTTAACCTGCCAGCACCAACCAGATGTCTGATCCTCAGTCTGCACAGCTGCATGAGAGGATGAGGAGGCACTGCAAACACAGACACACACACATTGCATGTAATGACCCATATGGAAAATGTTATGTTAATATATGCGATCTCTTGAAAGTGGCACCTTTCATACAATCCTCATATAAGAGAATAAAGTTAATATCCATACAGTAGTATTTTTGTAATCAAAACAAATATAATTTTGTGATTTATAAGAATTACATATGGCATCAAAATAGATATAAGATCCATAGCATTGTTTTATAAAGTGAAACATACAGTATATCATATTGTAATTTATAAGAATTGTATACAACATATGACATACAAAACAGATATAAGATCCGTAGTGTTTTTTTGTAGTGGCTTGTATGAAATGTGCCACTTTCGCATAGGCCTAAATGACATTTATATAAAATGTTCCATATGGGCAGCTGATCTACAAACTAGAATCACTCCTACTACATCTCTTCAGCTGTCCTGCTGCCTGTCCCACCTACCCTGTCTCTCTCAGAATTAACAATAACAATGAGTCTGTTAGAATCATTGTTATTATCACAAGTTTGCAGGTGTAAAACAGTGGGTGTGTTATTGTTGTAGCCGTTTCCCTTACAACTGACTTAGTTCTGACACATCCACTGGTAGGCTAACAAAGCCTATAAAGCCGTGGTTTTCAACAGGTGGTCCTGGAACTACCAGTGGTCCCTGAGAGGATTCCAGGTGGTCCCCTGCAGGCTAAATCATAGAGAGTTGGTTAACCAGGTGTAACTCTTTGAGAGCGTAAACATGAAACCAAATGGAGCCTTGTGGGTCCATTTGGTTTTATGTATACGCTCTCAAGAGTTAAAATATTCATCATCTGAATTAGCCCCGAGTCTAGACAGCTAGAGAATGTAGGAGATTAATGGTCATTTTGATCTGTATGTTGACTGTTTTGTTTCCCAAGTCCAGCCTAGAATTGTGGACAAAAGCAAGAAAGAAATCTTTAGTTTTGGGGGTCTGTGGGGCTAAAATGTCATCAAATGGTGGTCTGTGGCCCAAATTCTGACTAAATAGTGGGCCCCGGTATCAAAAGGTTGAAAACCACTGCTATAAAGTGATAACAAGGTCCAGGATCTGCCCAATGACAGGCGTTGGGTAGGGTTGGGACGATTCACTTACCTCATGATATGATACAGTATTGACATTTAGAGTTCTGTATCGATTTATATTGCGATTCTTTTATGCTGCAATTCGATTTGATATACCGTATATTGCATTCCCACAAATGACTGTGCTTTTATTATACTAGCACATTTTAAAAGGGAATTCCACCCATTTTAAAGACATTTTCTGAGAGCGTACAAATGGAACCAAATGGACCCTGACGAGTCCATTTGGTTCCATTTGTACACCCTCCGAAAAAACGTCCTAAAAGAAATGTCCAAGAAATGTCCAACAACATCTAAGGTACAGTAAAATGTTGAAAATGGCTGGAATTCTCCTTTAAAACAATTCTAAACAATATGGACAATCAACTAGAACAGGGTTTTTCAACAGGTGGTCCGGGGACCATCAGTGGTCCTTGAGAGGGTTCCAGGTGGTCCCCGGCCCAGGCTAAATGATGGAAAGTTGGTATGTAACTCTTTGAGAGCGTAAACATGAACCCAAATGGACCCGCAATTCATGTTTACGCTCTCAAGAGTTAAAATATTCATGGCATTATGAATTGCGATTTAGTGGCATATTGATTTTTTTGCCCACCCCTAGCGTTGGGCATGCCTTGTGCAACAGTGCGTCTCCTACATGTTTTCTTTATTTCTGATCTGTCTGTACAGTACAGCATGTCTCTCCTACACTAGCCTCTCGTTGGAGAGCAGATTACCTGCTTTCATCATGATCTCGGTGCCGAGTGGAGAAGAGGCCAGATGTTCCTTCAGTCTTGGACACAGCCTGGCGTAGCCGACGTAGTTTAACAGCAGAGAAATGAGAGGTCCCACAAGACCCCAGGAGCTGATGGACGGCTTGGACACAGCGTCGCAGAACTGCGCGGGAGAAACAGGATGGAGGTGTATAAGCCCTCCCACTGAACGATTTAATATTTGTTTGGGTGGCACGATTACTTTATTTTTAGTTCAATTAGACACGTCAGAGATAATCTTATCTATTGCAATGTTCAGGGTGGCTGTGTAACTCACAGCCACCACAGTAAGATCATGAATCCCCCAGTGCAGAACATAAGATACACTGTTGTTATGCGTGTTAAAATAACACATATCATGACATGTAGTACAATCCATAAAGGCACAGGCCTTGTTTCAAAATGATTTCTGTGCACATGGAATTGCCCCAAGAAATGCATGTGCCTGAAACCAGTGAAACCAAATGAAATGAAACCTTTAAAACCACTGAGACTGTTAGGATGTCAAACCTAGGGTATCCATCCTAAAAACTGTTCATATTCTGTCGCCACATGTACAACACAGCCATACAATTAATGCTTTTGCAGATATTCCTTAAAACATCCATGTGTAGCCTACAATGAGCCCTTCTCAAAACCGCACCCTTTGGGGCATGGTTTACTTTAGTCACTGTCCAATGCCAATCCAAATAGTTTAGCAACTGTTGCTATGCAGGTCCAGCTTTCCTCTACTAACATGCCTACTGGACAAGGATGAATTGGGGAGGAACTTAATGAAGGGGTCATTGCCTCACCTGAAGACGTCTCTGTGGGGCAACGTGACTGCCGGCGTCCCGCAGCTGCTCGTCGCCCTGCGCCTGCGGGGTCTCTGTGCCGCCGTGGACGCAGGCGAAGCAGGCGCCAGCATCACAGCCGTGGTCCAGCAGCAGCTTGAGCATGGGGAGGTGGTCCATGCTGAGGAGCACCGCGGAGGGAAACGCAGAGGGCTGGGTGGAGATGGAGGCATTGACATCAGCTCCGTACTTCAGGAGGAGGGCAGCCATCTGGATGGAACCTCTCCTGACGGCGACCAGCAGGGGGTTGAACAGGTCCAGGTTGGGGTTGGCTCCAGCCTCCAGCAGCATCGTGGCGGCCTCCAGGTTGCCATTGTAGACGGAGAAGTAGAGCGCCGTGCTGCGCTTGTCCTCGTAGACACGGCGCTCCTTGGACATCTGGCAGTCGGGGTCAAACCCGGCCTCCAGGAGGAGCTCCATGATGTCGTCGCAGTTGAGGTCGGCGGCGATGTGCAGCGGGCTGATGCCGCTGGCGGCGATCATGCTCCGGCTGGTGATTGGAATCAGCATGGACACGACGCTGTGGGGAAAGAAGAACAGGCGTAAAAACTACAGGAAAATAGATTTACAGATTTATCTCCTGTACGAAATCGGAAACAGACTCGGTACTTTTTGTCACCTCAAGAAGACTGCGATTGTATTCCCAGCTACTCTGGATCTCATTATTTACATGACAAGTTATGGAATTTCTACTGGAAGACTAGTCCATAGAGAAAGTAAAACAATTAGTTCCATTCATGGTGTGTGCAATATACCAGAGAGACAGTTCTAATAGTAATTAGAACTGGCCCTGTGGGCTAAAGATAATTCATTTGTGGGCCTGATTTGGCCCCGGGCCTTGAGTAGTTTGACATATGTGCATTAGAGGGTCTATTGAGAATGGAAGATAGGAATTAGCGTTCTTAAAGGAAACAGGATTGTTCAATAGGATGTAGATTAGGCACAACAGTGTGTGTGTGTGTGTGTGTGTGTGTGTGTGTGTGTGGGGGGGGGGGGGGTGGAAAAGAGAAGTGGTTCTGACCGTGTGTGACCTTTCTGCACAGCCACATGGATGGGCAGTAGACCAGACGTGGTGGATCTGTTGACGTCTGCCTTGAGAGACAGGAGCATCTCCACCGTTGTCACGTGACCATTCTTGCATGCTTCATAGAGCGGCGTTGCACCGTCAGATGCAGCACCGTTGATATCAGCACCTGGAGGTATAGTAGACCACAGCCAACTGTCCGTGACAACATCTCGGTCACAGATAGAGAGATCTCCATATGTGAGCACATCACATGTGTGCCCATTTTGGAGAATTTCGCATGCCACATTCCCAAAGTCTCATTCCTCCAAGCTCCCAAACTGTAGACCCAACTCCCCGTTATAAAATGCAAATTTTAAGCCTCGTCACGACCTATTGGTGTCTATCAAAAGACTGCATGGGCTTCCAGCACGTGAACATCCCCTGGAAGTTGTCTTCTTCCCGCTTCTGCCAAATTCCAGCACTTCCAGTTTTTAGACAACAAGCAGCACCAATGCACTTTGATATTGCTTGACTATAATTTGTATTATGCTAATTGGAGTCCTAGATAACTAAAACATAGGGTTGGACATCAAAATTACTTATTGAAATTAACACCTTTTGCTGGTCAAACTTTAGTAAACGTTTAATATGTTATTAAGACACTACGGAAGTCTGTTGAGAAACCTGTGTTCCAATTTTTGCGGGCCAATCAACACATATTTCCCAGCATGCTATAAACCATTCATTATTACTTGTGAGGATGTGAAGGTGGTGGTGCAATGGATTAAAAAAAAACATAGGCCTACGTTGTTTTTGTGTAAAAATCTTAAAGCGCAAATAACATAGATTATGTAATAATTTGTAATACATATTGTATAGGCTACCGTATGTCCCTTAAGCTTATTTGTAATAGTTTGAGCTTTGTAGAATTTGCAGCATGTTATGCTGCGTCTATGCTGCAAGCATAAACGCCACTTCAGCCCCAAGCACTCATTTTCCCAATGGTTTTGGTAGGTTTATCTGTTTTTGTTTGTTTTCAAAGACTTTTTTTCTGCACAACAACGAACCTTTTTCCGCGAGGAAGCGCACCACCCTGGTGTAGCCGTGCTGCGCGGCGGTGAACAGCGGCCGTATGCCGTAGACGTTGGCGGCATGCAGGCGGGCGCCGGCCTGCAGCAACCGGCGGCAGATGTCCACGGCATCCATCCGCGCCGCCTCGTGCAGCGGAGTGTTGCCCTGGGCGCACGCTGTGTTGGCGCACGCTCCCCCGCGCAGCAGCAGCTCCACCACACGGACGTTGGGACTCTCACACGCTGGGACACGGAGGAGCAAATATATTGTCAACTCGATTGCTTTACTTTAAAGGGTTTGTGACATTTGTTTTTCATTTTTGTTTCTGTGGTCTGAGATTTGTTTTTCTATGTCTGGGAAGTGTTTTGAGCTGCATTGAAATCAGGCAGAACAGTGCAGACGGCGACATCTGCTGGCTAATTCCATTGTCATGTATGGAATTTGCCAGCAGTGATGGCACAGGGTTAGCAGGGATATCAGAGCACTTGTTTGAACTATAAAACCCCAGAACACAGAATTTATTGATGAACCTAATTAAAACCAATAATAATTAGTAGTAGTAATAATAACAATAATCCTTAAACAAATACAGTATGTAAGTAAATAAATACAAATACATAAATAAGTAACAGGCTTCATTAATAATAATCGTCTCTGAGATGAAGTGGGAAAGAAGTGTAGGCTCGTAAACCGCCCCTCCCTGCGCCAGCATTTCCATGCGGTCTTGGCCGAAGGAAGGGATGTGCGGAGAAGTGAAAGTATGGTACTGTAAACTCTAGCTTCATGTTCCTTGTAAAGCGTGTGGAAATAACATAGGACTGCTGTACAAATTGTCTTGCCTTGCCATGCCTTGCTTTGCATATACTGCCTTTACCTGTGAACAGGGGCGTCTCACGGTCCGTGTTGGCGATGTTGGGGTCAGCTCCGCACCCCAGCAGTAGCTTCACACACGCCACGCGCTCATAAGCTGTGGCCAGGGCCAGAGGCGTCTGACCCTGGATGGTGCGCTTGTTGACCAGGCTGGGGTAAGCTGTAGTAAAGAAAGTACATGCTACAATGCACATTTCCTGCAGGCATTATAGTCACAAACTGCTTCACAACAATACAAGCATACAGGGAGGAGACAACGTGAATGAATGCATGAATGAATGAACAAATCAATGAAGTATATACTGTTTATATATAATACTGTTAGTTTAATATACTGTAGACCTTCTGAGCTCTTATAGAGCTCAGAAGAATGTAAGTAATTGGGTGTCCTTGAAATTATACAGGTTGAGAATTACTGCTATAGCCGTGCAAATCTTCTGTTCTGGGGAAGAAAATACAAATATATAAAGAATAATAATGGAATATAATGATGCTGGAATTGCCTCCCGGCCATTCTTCCAGCCAATTCTACTCTAGTAGCTAAAAAAATCCAGCCATGGTAACGTGTTGCTCAAGTATTCTTGAGCAAGACACAGAATCGCATCCGATGTGCAGGTTGGTGCGTGCAAGCATTGGTTGTTTCCTCCGGCGTATGAATGAATGGGTGAATGCAATGCTATCAATCCTATGCAAATGCCCCCTTTACTATGTACCTGTAGTGAGTACGTCCAGGCAGGACAGAGCTCCGTAGAAGGCAGCCTCGTGCAGAGAGATCCAGCCCTCGTCATTGGCTTCCGTCAGGGAGCTGCAGTTCCTCGCCACCAGACACGCCAGCGCCTCGGCGTCACCACTCCTCATGATGCTCTGCAGGTGGGTGAGCTCTCTGGCATACACGCACGCACGGACGCACACACACGGGTACATCGTCTTAGCACAGTTTTCCTGGAGTTAATTGCTAAAGAGGTGTCACATGCTCTGGTGAGAAGACAAAGTATACTGTAAAGTGCAAATTCAGTTAATGACCAGTGGTTGAAAACTACTGCTTTTTATATCATTCCCACATGCATAAGCCTGACATGACCTGAAAGCGTTTTTGGCATATAAAGGCGGGGAATTACTCAGATAGGCGCTTGTCCTGATTGGGTCTTCTAGGCCACCATGGCCTATGATTTAGTCCAGGCTTTGTGCAGCTCGGATGAAAATGAAAACCTGGGTCTGATGTTTGAATTGTTTTAAAAGTTTAAAGGTAATAGAGGCAACTATTTAGCCCAAAAACTAAATGAATGAATGGGGGGGGGGAGCGTTTTAGCCAATCACAGCACAGCATAATGAGCCAATAGATTGGAGGTGAGGTGGAGTTAGATTCTGTTTTGAAACAAATCTGTTTACAAACAGTGTTTGTACACACTAAAGTCGCCTCTATTACCTTACATTTTTAGAAAAGCAACAAGCCATGCAAGGTGTCTCTCAGCTGGTATATTGTCATGTCATTTTATAATGACAGGACTCATGAGTGATGCCTACCTTTTGATTTTCTTGAAGACAAACTGTGGGGAGGTCGAGGTGCGGGAGTGATGCCCGCCGGAGCGAAGAGAGACGTCAGGGTTCGCCGGTGGTTGCGCAAACGTTCGATTGGTCGGTGATGATGGGCCGCTGCCAAAGCATTCGTCGTCGCCATGTGTGCTAGGTCCGGGGCTCGGAGGAGGTCTGCCGTGGAGCGTATGATTGGTTGATGAGCGTCCAACGGGAGCACGGCGCTTGTCGACAAGGCTGCGCTCTATGGCCAGCTGCAGCAGCTCTTCATCGGACAGGTGGCTGTACACGCTGTAATCGTCTGGGTCCATGATGCTGCCGACACTGGACCAAGGACAACAAAGGACTTCAAGTTTTATTTAAGTAACAATTACTCCACCGCTCACCATTTTCACAAAACGATATACTAAGTTAATGACGTTTTGAAGAATTAGAGCACTTTCCTGGGGGGCTTTATGTGTTTAATATGTAGTTTTAGATATTTTTCTTTCTGTGATCAGTGTCTTCCTGCACTACATGTTGTCTCAGTAAGACACGCACCCCCCTGCCCAGCCCACAAAGAGGAGCAGTGCACCAAAGCATCCTGGGTATAGTAGTCTACAAAGAGAGTGAGCCCAGTAGCTATGACATCAGAGACACTGGCTTCACTGCTAAACTCTAAATTAGCTCAAGCCACATCACATAAAGACCCCTGGGAAAGTAAAGAGAGAGGATCCGCTCACAGCAAAAAAAAAAAAGAAAGCCATCGTTCTACCGAAATTGAAAAGTGTAGTGGTCCTTTAACTCTGGTGGAGCCTGATGAATTAACTGGCATCTGGCACCTCTACCAGCTACTACATCTGAGCCACTGCTACACGTCCGTAATTCAACATTTACCAATGGTAACATACAAAAGAAAAAAAAATCTTCAACATTTAAAATGTACTTAAAAAGTATAGAGGCCTGAGTGGCCTACGTAGCTATCTGGGCACCAGCCAAGGTGCAGCGTG
The DNA here is from genome assembly GCA_039105355.1 of Benthosema pterotum. Classification (NCBI taxonomy): domain Eukaryota; kingdom Metazoa; phylum Chordata; class Actinopteri; order Myctophiformes; family Myctophidae; genus Benthosema; species Benthosema pterotum. Next base: position 30,159,821 of record CM076983.1, on the reverse strand, counting down.
CCGAGGGTTCATTCCGGATCCCGACATATTTGCTGCGTGGCTCAACCCGATCTCTCTTCCTGTTTCCTGTCAGCTTACTTTACCCCCGTCTAACTCAATGAAGCCAAAAATATATCCTAAAAAACAAAACAAAACAAATGTAAAAGAAGATGAACAAAATGTTTAGAAATGTTTGCCTTTGTCTTTTTTAAACCTGTGATTAAGCTGAAAGTCGAATGAACTCAACTTTCAACTTTTAAAAAGACAGTGTGCCATTTTGATTCAAAACAGTGAATTGTTTTGCTGATCGCAGACAGCCCAAAACTTTTAATCTAAAATGTAAGCCACAAAGCTCAAATCCATCATCATTTGAAAGTCCCCACATACCTGTGCGTGGAATTGGTGATGGCTGACATGTGGGAGTTGAACATTTATTCGAAGGACAATAACAGCCACAGGAGCAGGGATAGGTTTAACATGGTTAAAAGCGGGGTCTGAGTTGTATGGGTTTAGGAAGTAGTAGGCGTGAGTTAGACGGCCTGGAATATCAAGTATCTAAGAATAATCGAATATGGCAATATAACTAAAAATGCTGGGGTGGAATAAAGTAGGACAGACACATAAACGGATTCGACAAGCGTGAGGTATCTCTACCAATACTTCTATTTATACCGGGCCCGCATGGCTCCGTCAGTGTTTATGTGGATCCATGCTCCGTAAGATGACACCCGGACGAATGCACGCCAACTGGGTCGCACTGGGACGCACGGGAGGCCTGAGTTGAACCCAGTCCAACGTCTCACTGCTTGCCACTTCTCCACATTTACTATTCTATTTTTTACGGGGTGCAAACACTTCCGCGAGCAGATTTATGTGTAGCTGTGTCCCTGTATTTGAGCACGGAATTAAGTAGCATAATCCTACCGCTGGGGGGCTCACTGTTTTGTTTTTCCTTGAGGAAAAGTACTATCAATACCACTCAAACTTCCCCAGAGAAGCTCTGCAGTGTTGAAGCTGCGGGCCCTAGTGGCGATAAGTGGAAGTGCAGCCCTACAGTGGAAGTGAATGGACATTCGTGACATCACGGGTGTCATGGTCGGCTGCCATTTGGGCACCAAAATGTGGTGCCCAAATGTGGCAGTGCTTCAAAACGCCACTGAGCAAGTTCTGTTTAAATCACATCCCCAGAGGCGCCGCCAGGCTTGAAGCTTGGCCCCAGTGGCCAGTGCTGGAACTGTTGGCGGCTGAAAATCATACACGAGCACCAGGAGAGCATGCACGCTGGTTTGCATTGGGACAGAACAGTTTGTGTTGTTTTCTGAATTAACCAGCGGTGCTCACGTCATATACCACCACCAATTTTTGGTGGTCAAATGCAGAAGTAGAGCTACTTCCGGCCGTCTTCCGCGTGCTTCAAAACGCCACTGAGCAACTTATATTGAAATGAACAGTAAGGGGGCGGGGCTATTGCTCCGGTTCATCCTCTATTTTTTTTAGTACTCTATGGTTGAAATGAGTGGCAAGGGGGCTGGGCCATTGCTCCGGTCCAGTCTATATTTTATTACTCTATGATACCACTATGGAAACATTCACTTGAATAATATTAAAGTATGGGCATCAATCTACAGGCATTAGTGACAACACCCTATCGCTTTCAGAGCATTTTCATTCAAATGCTAAAAGTGTTGCCATGAGCCAATCGGAATCCGCCGAACATCTGGGATGTAATCTGTCGCTCGCCAGCTGGACTGGGCAGTGCAGTGGCTACTGTTAACAGTGACACTAGCACTCACTCAACTGAGCTTCCATATCTATTTGGTACTTTAGTGTGGTTTAACTTTATTTGTCCCGCAGGAAATTTGTCTTGGGCCTACAAGTGCCGCTGCGTAAAAAACAAACACATATACAATACAACATTGACAGACAGCACAACAATCAACAGTAGACAGCATGAGAACACCAGTTCATAGAAAAACAACAACAACAAAAAAAAAACAAGATTGCACAGTCAATTGGCATACGAGTATTTCAACTGAGCTTCCATATCTATTTCCGGTACTTTAGTGTGAGGAAGTAGGATTTAATTAATTGAATTAATTAATTTATTTTTTAATAATATATCGAATGCTGAAAATAGCAGATCTACAAGCTCACAACATGTAGGAACTTGTAGATCGGCTATTGTCAGCATGTAGCCAAGTGGATAAAACCCATCAAAATACATTGTTTACCACCATTGAAAACCATGCAAGGTACCATCCAGCAATCAGGGGCATTTGGGGGTATGTCTTGCCCAAGGACACGTCTACATGTACACAGGAGGAGCTGGGATTTGAACCACCAACCCACATATCATCATTAAACTCTTGAGAGTGTAAAATGTAAAATGAACCAAATGGACCCTTGCAGGTCCATTTGGTTTCAATCTTTACAAGAGTTTCATCTGGTTAACCAACTTTCCATCATTTAGCTGGGGAATACCTGGAACTCTAGATAGGGTAAACCATTTCAGATGTCTAAAACTAAGTCAAAACACTAGTAAAGATACATAAAAGCATTTCTGCCAATTGAATTCAACTCCTGTTTGTGATGGACCTACCTTCAGTGTATGGTGTAGATGCAGCAGTGTAGCAGTCTGCTGTCCATCCACACAGAGCTGCTGTATACATTCTGATGACTGTGATATGATGAGCTTCCCATGCAGTCAGAGGGGGAGATGGTTTACTACTGGAATCTGCTGTGATCACCACTACGCTCACACGCACTGTTGCATTGCGCGCGCACGCGCGCGCGCACACACACACACACACACACACACACACACACACACACACACACACACACAGAGTTGCGGTTGTGTAAACATTTACTCACATACTGTATGTAACCTAGTCCAATGTCAAGGTATTTTTACTTTCAGCATGACCTGTGTATTACTTCACTACCCTACAAAGCTGAAGTTACGTATTGACGTTTCTTGGCTGAAGTTAATTATTTTGATTTACATAATAATGTAATCTCTACATCAAAATTTGAAAATAAGAAATGTGCAACCAATCTACAAACTTGTAGATTGATTAAAAACTTTTGGTCATTTTTCGGTCTCATGTGAACACCCCAGACAGACTTTACATTACTTGATTCAGTATTTAGATATTTGATGTTCATTATAACTCAAAACATTTTATCCATAATAGATTAATCAAAAACACCCAAATTGTTCTTTTCTGGTAACTCATAGCGTCGTCCTAATATGTGAGAGGGCCGTGGAATTTCATTCAGTTTTAATTATTATTATTTTTTAAATATTGTTTTATTCATTTGGCCACAACCAACATGCCATAGGAGGTTGTCCATTTTCCAAAACAATATTTTTAAAATGGCCTTTAACTTGGTTGTTGATGTCAGGCTGATTAGTGGTCCCTGAATGATGGACAGTTGGTAAGCAAACAGACCCTTATACTGTAGATCTGTAACTCTTGAGATCGTAAAGTGAAGCCAAATGGACCCTCATGGGTCCATTTGGCATCATTGTACGCTCTCAAGAGTTAAATTATATTTAAACAACTGAATTAATTAATTTTCATTTTTCAAGAATGTACACATTTAGAAAATGTATAAGAAATGTTATTCTGACCAACTCTTTGCCAGTTATCTGAGAGACTGAACTCAATATCAAATGGTGGTCCGTGGCTAAAATGCAGAAAACATAGTGGGCCCTGGTATGAAAAAGGTTGAAAACTACTGCTCTATATACTGTAACTATCATGCCGATACCTTAATCAAGCATGAAAGAAGGCCTTTTATTTGAATATTTCCACATTCTGCCTCTGTCCAAAACCTGCTTTTCAAGGATCAAATACAAATGGCAAAAGTAACAGATCTGCAAGCTCAGACTGTCACCAAGATTGTAGAACTGCTACTTTTGTGATGCTTTGATGTGACGCTGCAGTATGATCAAGAGACGTCACGTTATATTAACCAAAAACTAATACTAAAAACCAAGGTTGGAGATACAAGTTTTCCTTCCAACAGCAACATAATGCTATTCATTTTTACTCAAGTAAAATTCAGTGTACTTCTCCTGCTCTCTCTCTCCACTAATATGTGCTGCGAGCGCCACTTCACGTGCACGGTTCCACTCCACGTGCACTGTTCCACTCACATGCACGCTGGCTGCCAGACAGCAGTTTCACACAGATGGCGATCAAGGACAGGGTCTGCCCCCAGTGCAGAGAGGATCCACAGAGGTAAGCTGGGGTCATCACAACACAAACGCACACACACACACCCACACACACACACACACACACACACACCCACACACACCCACACACACACACACACACACACACACACACACACACACACGTGATTACTGTCTATGACAGTAATCATTTCTAGTGTTTGTTCAGTAATGTGGATTTCCCTGTCTCTCCCGTTTTTTTAAAGGGATATTCCACGTTCAAAAAAAAAAAACTTCTGGTCATTTTATTAGATATTTTTTTAATTATATTTTTTTATTATATTTTTTCATTATATTATATTTTTATTTAGATATTTGATGTTCATTTTAGCGTATCCGCCCCCTTCTATACAAACCCATTATAACTTAAAACTCCATTTTAACCATGACAGATTATTCGAAAACAACCCATCTGGTGACTGATATGGTCCTCCTATATGAGAGGGCCAGGGAATTTCATTTACAGTTTTTCATTTATTTTTAAAATATTGTTTTGGAAAATGTAGTAGCCTCCATATTTGGTTATGGCCACCCAAATGAATAAGATCTACTGTACAAGCTCATAGCACGCCACTTTGGTGCACGCTGAGCTTGTAGATCTGACCTTTTTCAATAACTAAAATGGCTAAAGCGGTTCCTGCTCAGAATGGGTCAATTCACCCACTGCCAGAATCAATTTTATTCTTATTCTATTCTTTTTTCCACATAAACATTATGATTGACATTCACTGTCATAGCCTTTCAATTCCAATAATACTGTATGTGCATATGAATACACCCCACTTAGTGCAATTTGTAATGATTTTTAACATTTGGCCTTTAGCCTTTAATGCTGATAAGTTAGTAAAATGCCTGTGATATATGTATTTTTGTGATCATTAGAATGCATAGAACAAGTACAATCATTGTTTTGAAAGATATTTAGTCAGGCTATAAGAGACCGCATGAAATGCATTTAGAATAGTGGCACAAGTAGGGGAACACTAAAACATTCAACAACAAAACACCATATGAGTAACTGCACTCTGACACTGACTTGTTATCTTAGCAGTGTTTATTGACGGCATGTGGTTACAACATGAACTGTAATGACAGGCTTTGTTATACGTCCACGACAGTGCGTGTTCATGCCCCCCAGACTCTTAAAGAAGCACATTATATTTATGTCACACAGCTGAGTTTAAGTATAGCTATACTGTAGGTCTATTTACATATTCTTGAATGGTGTCCAAGCCTCCCGCATTGCACATCACATAGGTTGACAGTAGTGTAGTCAGTCTCGTCCATGTACTGTCAACATACAGTAGGTTGGCAGTACAGTAGAGTGGTTATAGAGCCTAGTAGTGTAAGGATGCTTATCACGCTTGTAAACCAACTGCCTTGATATTTTCTCAAACGTTAAGAAATTTAACAAATAGTACCAACATCTCCTGTGTTTTTCTTCCGTGGCAACACAAAGTACTTAGGTTTCAAGAAAAAAGGAAAGTAAAGCACTTAGGTTTCAAGGAACCTACATGACACTGAGAGCATGCAAAAGGAACCAAACTGACCTGTAACCAACGGGTTAGTTAGGATCCATTTGCATGATTGACCTGTAGCATCCACTCGGAACCAGGCAACTAGAGGGTCTCTGGAGCACGCACACTTTGATTACCACTATTACCACTAACGTCTAAAAGGTCTTGGTCAGGTTTTAGGGTGGATTGATTAGTTTACATGCACAGTAGCAACAGTTGTTCATTTACATTCACTCTAGGAGTGGGGCTAGCGTGTGGAAGGAGCATGATATTCCAAACAGTTCCGTTCCCCTCCCTCTATTCAGGCATTTTAGAGACTGCATGCTTTTTATGGGGTACCTCATTACAGTTTCAAATTACAAGATATCCTTTTGGTAAACAGATAATAACAAAACCTGCAAAGCTACCATTTCGCCAATATCCACTTCAACAAATAAAGGAATATATACACTGACCGTATGGTTATTCACATGAAAGAACGGAATGGACTATCGCAAAAAAAATAAAAACAGGAAAAAAATATTGACGAAAAGCACATTTTAGTCCATAAAGATACGTTAGTGTTTCCTTACTCTCTGGCTGCTAACGTCATAGACCTAAAAAGGTAGACGCCTCCTTTCGGCAATTAAGGAATGACCAAAGAAAGAAAGGACCATGACGTCACATGACTGGACGCTGGGGACTTCCACCCCTAGTGCGATATGACGAAGCCGACGAATTGCACAGCGGATGTGTTGCGTCTACCTTTCTATGTCTGCGGCAAAAAGATTCTACAACGAGTGGCGAAACTCAGTCAAATATTTAGGACACCGCTAGAGTCGTGCATACATGGGCGCATCTGAAATAGTATATCGGTATATGAGAGTGGAATAGGACAAAAGACAAGTTTCGGTTTTGTGGAGCACTCCAATATGGCGGAGGCACTGTTAGTAAAGGACTTAATGGGAGTTCCGCCTCTTGTTCTCGAATCTCTTCAGGTCTATCTATCGTTTACTTCTTGGTTGTGTCTAGTACTTCCTGGGTGGGTGTACTACTTCCTGGTGGGATCGACCACACGGCCCATGTAGAGGATGCTGGTCGTTTGCTGGTGGTAGACGAGGAAGAGGAAGGGCCTGTTCACCGTCAGGCGGGGAGGGAGGCTGCTGAACATTGCGCTAGCACCACCTTCCGCTGAACCATTCTCGTCCGCGTTGATGGCGGCCCGCTGGATCACCTGGTGGGGAAAACACACAGGTATTTAACAGGGGCCCATGCTGTCAGGCCATGGCTATGATACACATGGATCTGGGTATGACATGGATCTTGGTATGACAATGTATGACAAAAAACAATGTTAATTTGACTATGAGAGCGTACAAATGGAACTAAATGGAACATTTTTTACCTCTTTCATACCGTACAACCCGTACAACAAAGTCTTCTTGCGTTTGCATGGCAAAGGTTCCTGTTATCTCTGACTGTTTTGCAAGCGAAAGCAAAGTGGCCAGGTCTACGAAAATAAGCGCAAATGAGAATATCTGATCTACAAGCTCACAGCGACAGACTGTGAGGTTGTACATCCGCAATTTAAGAAATTGAAATATTTTTAATAATGTTTTAAACATTTGAAGGAGGCAAAACATTATTTTTCAGATGGATGTCCGATGTGGACAAATGTAGACAATGACATTACCTTTTTTTTATATTACATAGCATTCTTAAGATTTAGAATACTTTCCTGGGGTTCTGTGTGTGTGTGTGTGTGTGTGTGTGTGTGTGTGTGTGTGTGTGTGTGTGTGTGTGTGTGTGTGTGTGTGTGTGTGTGTGTGTGTTTTTGTTGTTGTTTTTTTGTTGGGCTTTTTGGTTTTATTATTTTTTTTAGGGTGAGACCAGCGTCTCTGTCATTGACACTACTACCTGGACTACATGTAAGACAGCCCCTCCCACTATCCACAAGCACAAACAGTCCCCATTATGGGGATTGTAACCCAGGAAGTAGCTTGTGCTAAAACTACATATTAGGGCATTAACCAAACACGTTTTTTGCTAGTTGAATCGAATACTTTGGTAGTCGTATAGTTTCGACTAGTCTATGGTGATATATATATATTTGTTTTTTAGCCAATAAAATGTGTGATTCTGGACTTCCCATTGAAACAATGCATGCCTATTACACTACTGTAACTCAGTTACATTATGACATGAACAATAAGCAATCAAGCAAGCAACAATCACTACTAACACCACAGCACACATCCACAATGCCTGCTGCAGAAAATTGAAAAATATATATCAAAAATTATTATTACCAAATAATTAATTAATAGTCGAACAGTGTTTTGTTAGTCGAATAATCGAATAGTTGAATATTTAGTTAATGCCCTACTACATATTACACACATAAACACACCCAGGAAATGTTCTAAGTCAACTAAATTATATTATCATTATTATTATTATTATTATTTATTTTATTTATTTTCTTCTCTTGTCTCTTTGATCTGGGATTCCTGTGATGTGAAGACAACAATGTGGGTTGATTCAGTGGTTGGTTGATTCAGGTGGATTGGGTTGATTCGGAGTTGACAGTCACTGCTACAGCCATAAAAATGAAGAGGTTTGGCACCCACTGGGGGCCATAAATAACGCAGCCACGCGGGCCATGCGGTGGAACAATGGGGTTGTCGGTTCGGAGCAACACATGTACACAACAAGGGCAATATGTCAGACATTCCTCATGGCCCGTGGGGCTTCTAAGAATACTAATAACGACACTGTTGTGGCTAACAAGGTCGGGGTGTTGTTTGTTTGTTTCCAAACCTGCAGGTGGGACTGGATGACAGACGGGACTTGACCTCTTTCATCACTTCTATTTACAGTATGTACTCTGTAAATATAGGCTACGCACAATGTAGGTGTGTGCGTGTGTGTGTGTGTGTGTGTGTGTGTGTGTGTGTGTGTGTGTGTGTGTGTGCATGCATGCGTGCCACACTGACCCTGTTTGAGTTTAGCCTCATTCATACAATAGACACATCCAGAGGTCGTATTGCCCACTGAAGACACAGTTGTGTCGCCAGCTTGCAAAGCATTTCCAATGAGAGGAACACGGCTTGAAGATGAGTAATATAAAATATTATAGTAATGTTATTACTTTTCTCTGTAAAAGTAAGTATAACAAGATTACGTCCCACGAAACGGTAATAATATTACAGTTTACTTCTACTAATGTTACTAGTTAGTAGTAGTAGTGGTAGTAAGCTTTATTTCGGCACAAACAAAAAGAATGCATAAAAATAAGTCACAAGGAAAAATGAAAAAAATAGTTTTCACACTCTTTGTATCACTGAAAAGGAATAGGCTAAAGCCTAAGCTTATGAATGCCTACCCCTCATGACTAGTTACCTTTGCCTACTTTACTTTGAGCTAAAAAAAAAAGTGCAATTCAAAGCCATCTAGTGTCAAAGTTGAAACATTAACAGGTCAGAAACTAGCTGCTTGTGCAGCTTTTTTCACAGATGGGGTGCAAAAAAATAATTTAAATAGTAACATGTAAGGTGTTGCAATATATTTCTCTAATGTAATGTTATTACTTCCTAAAGGTAATAATACCATTAATCTTCTACGTTCTCTAGTTGTGTAGACTTGGGCTAATCCAGAAGGTGAATATTTTAACTCTTGAGAGTGTAAGCATGGCACATGTCAAAGAGTTACATCTGGTAAACCAACTTTCCATCATTTATCCTGGCGACCACCTGGAACCCTCTCAACGACCACTGGTTGAAAACCATTGCCTTAAAGAGGTGTGTCTCTTCCAATGGAAGACGACAGGTCTGTGTGTTTGTGGGTGTGTGGGTGTCTGCGTGTGCCTGTGTGTGGGTGTGTGCATGTGTGCTCTCTCGTCTCTGTGGCGCACTGACCTGCGTGAGTTTGAGTGTGGCGTCTCCCCCGATGCCAGACAGGTCGGCGGAGTCCTGGAACACCTCAGAGATGCCCAGCTTCTGCAGGATGCTCCCCAGGTTGTAGGACTGCTCCAACTGGAAGCGAGGGAGCTGCACCTCCAGTTTACTGTCGCATGCGCACACACACACACACACACACACACACACACACACACACACACACACACACACACACACACACACACACACACACACACACACACACACACACACACACACACACACACACACACACACACAATTTAATTTCACTATATTTTCTTTTGAAAACATTAACAATGGCAGAACTTGAAGCTCCCAAAGTCTTGCTTTTGGAGCATTTACTCATTGACTCTGTCAGTGCCAAAATGTACTACCCACTGCCAGGCTGCTACTGTGAAGTACAGTATAGGGCTGAAGCAGGCAATGCATGTTTTGTAAGAGTGATAATCATAATCTACTAAATGACTATTCACTGAAGAGTTCAAATAATTAAGTATATGTGGAGTGGAAGTAAAAGTATTAGAAATAGTCAAGTGAAGTACAAAATCTACAAATGTCTAAACAGTAGCCTACAGTACTTCAGTGTGCATTACAGTTGGCGGAGGTGCGGTTACTTAGGTGCCATGTCATTAGTCCGAAGTTCTGAAAATACAAACCCCTAAGGGCGGCAGTGGCTCAGGGGTAGAGTCACCGGATGGGATGGTCTCTGCAAGGTTTCCAGTTCGAACCCGGGCTCCCCCAGAGTTAGTGTCGATGTGTCCTTGAGCAAGATACTGAACCCCTAATTGCTCCTGGTTTGCTAGTAGGTGCCTTGCATGGTTTCTTCTGCCGTGATTGTGTGTGTGAATGGGTGAATGTGGTGCACAAGCTATGTAAAGCGCCTTGGATAAAACTAAAGGCACCATATAAATGAGCATGTACCATTTAACCATTTATTAAGGATTTGATTTGCGGTGAACACCGTGACCACCAACTACAATATGACGTCATACACTGCTCTTTTCAGCCCTCCCCTCTGATTTTACTCACCACCGCAGCGGTGCTCACCAGCAACGCCCAACCAACAGAGCTACCGTAAACCAATCACATTGGCCCGGAGCCGGAGACATAACCGCAAGCATTCAAGCAGAGCATGTTCGGAATATTGAACCTTCTGAACTATGACTAGTCCCTGGTACTTAAACCATAGAGTGCTGATTAACAAGACCGCGGCACTGTGAAAACCATGATTTTGCCGATGGAAATCTACTCCACCTTGATTATTTCTGGCCTTGTTTGTATGCATATAAATAGACACCTGTATTATCCCTCGGGGGGATCCTTTGTGTAGACATAAATAAAAAGGATAAATGATAAAAGCGTGTATGTGTCAGTGTTTGTGTGTGTGTGCTTCCGTGTGCGCGAGCCTCACGTCTTCTTGAGCTTTCGCAGCCACGCCTGGACCTTCTCGTAGGTGATCTGCTCCTCCACGGAGCTCAGCTCCACGTTGTCGTCGGGCAGCAGCACCAGCATGGACGCCCCGTCCGCCATGGGCAGCCTGAGCACGCCCAACTTCAGCTCCCCGTCGTAGGCCAGGTGGAACTTGTCCGAGCGGAACATCATGGGAACCTGCGTGCGGCGAGCGCGGGGTTAAGGCATTACTTTGCATTATTAGCATTAGTTAACATTAATTAGCATCATTAGCATTATTATAATACTTATCATTAGCATTACTTAACATTATTAACAATACTTTGCATTAGCATTACTTAGCATTATAAACAATGATGTGATTAATGGCTGAGAAGCTAACGGATGGTTTCAGGGCCTTACGATTTTGACGTGATATTTGTCCACGTAGAACCTCTCGTCCTGCGTGAGCGACGCGTTGAATGGGAGACTAGCTGCACCGGAGGAGGAGGAGAAGAAATAATGTTAGGTTAATTGTTTCATTGGCTATGACAATGTTTGCCTTATGAATTAAACAATTATTTATATGTACAAACATGTTTGATTGTTTTTGGAGCATCAATGAAACTGCACAACTGCAGCACTAGCTGAAGACATTTAGCTTCCAAAGTGTCTGCTGCCACCTGCTGGTGGCTATCCTAAACGACTGAATGTCACCAAATCATATAGTGCTGGTGCACACTGCCACTAGTCTTTGCTAAGGTTTAACATCACAACTTTTATGCAACAAAGGGTTAAAGGGGAATATCCAGGGTTGAAGGGGAAACCAAGTGGACCCAATTAATCAGACTAACCGAATCATTTGCCTCCCTGACAATATCTCTGTGAGACAGTGTTATTCTTGAACCACAATTATTATATGAGACGATGATTCAAAGATGACCCAATGTCATCCTCCAATAGAGAAATGACTTCCGCAAACCAAGTTGATGACGTCAGTACATCTGTATTGTATTCTAGTGGAAATTTAAACAATACAAAATGCAGACATTTAGCAGACATTCTTAATGCATACCATCTTGCAGTAACCAAGAATAACGGGTGCTGTAAATACATTGAATACATAGACATAAAGGATCATAAGAGAGCTATAATAACTTAACTTCTGTCTAACAGACATTCTAGAGCAGTGGTTCCCAAACATTTTAGCCCGTGTCCTCTGTGGCTAAAATGCAGAATAAACAGTGGTTGAAATGGTGGTTGAATGGTTGAAAACCCACTGCTCTAGCACATTCTAGTGCATTTTGGAAGTGCCACTAGTGCATTTTGGATTTTGACAGTTGGCAACACTGGGTACTCTGTATTGGTAAAACTGCGCCCCCTTTGGTGTGTACTCTGTTGGAGGTTACAGTCTGTGTTGGTATACTGTACTTTAACATAGTGAGAGGTGTATGGTGTGAACAGGTGGTGCAACCACTCCAACAAAGGGCTCTGTGTGGTTTCTGTTCTCACTCTGGTAATAGGCCACGGTGGCCAGCAGCAGCTTGGTCTGGGGGTCGAGGGGCTTCACCATCTCCTGTTCCCGGAGCCAGACGCTGTCGGCCGTCTGGCTGCGGGCCCAGGTGTTGATGGCGCCGGCAGCATCGGAGGTAGAGCCGTAGGCCAGCGCCTGGGCGGTGCCGCCGTAGGGCCCACGCACCGCCTCCTGGTAGGCGGGGGACACCACCGAGGGCTGGGATGGGAGCACCGCCACGCCCTGCCTGAGGGGGAACGCCCCGGAGCCTGACACGGCATCTCTCAGGCTCTGGAACAGAGCTGCAAAAAAACAAAAGCATGCACATTAGAGGGAAACTTTTTTTTCAAAAAAAAAAGAAAAGAAAAAAACTTTTTAGAAGATTTAGAACACTTTCCTGCAGGTTTTTAAGTGTGCAATATTACGTGGTTCTAGATATTTATTGTGAGTGCCTCTGATGCCATATTTGGGGACTATATTATTTGACATTCAATGTTCTTTTTACACAACCAGAGTATTGAGAAATGGGGGTCGTCTTATAACCAGGGTCTGCTTATATTCAGGACAATACAGTAATACAGACATATTAAATTGATTTAAAGGAAAAACATTTTCCTAAGGACACTGGTTTCAAGCTCCACTTGCCAATACAAATGGAAAAAAAGAGCACTTATACCAATAGACCCATTTCCAAAAGAACAGAAGATATCCTGTCTAATAATATGGATATACAGTATACTGATGCCCCGCCCATGCACAGTCACACCTAAAGCGATTACACTATGATACCCTATGCTGACCAATCATCATCATGATGATGACGTTATGCCCTGTGGAAGATGCTTTCTTTTTCATGAAATGTGTTTCACTCTGGGAGTGCACTCAGTGCACCATATCAGTTTACATGGCATGGCATAGGCAGGAGGAGTTTTTTTTTTTTTTTTTTTTTACATTATTAATGTGCGTAACTACTAACTCACCCACTGAAAACACAGTAACTATAATGGCGTTACCGAATGGGAAAAAAATGTAAAGAATTGTCTTACAAGTTAAGGCAAAAAAGTAGTCCCTTACATATACTGTATTTGTGAGGGTGTTAGTTCCTACACTGATTAGAATACATTTGCAAGACTGTAAAGACAAAACCTAAGTGGGGAGGAGGATTCATTTCTGAATTCATTTCTGCTCCCATAGACAAATAATGGATGTCGGCCGACGTTGTTTGTCCATCGTCCGCCGTTAAAACGTACTGTGAGAGCATAAACATGTTTATATATGTTATGTTATATCTGGTTAACCAAATTTCCATCATTTAGCCTGGGGACCACCTGGAATCCTCTCAGGAACCACTGGTGGTCCTCGGACCACTGGTTGAAAACCAATGCTCTCTAAAAGGGACCTGGACCCAAACGTCTATCGTTTTCCCAGGGTTACCTGGTGCGTTCTGTGCGTCCGCCCCTGCCAGCCCGATCCCCTGCAGCAGCTCCTGCTTGGTGGAGCCATCGGAGCCGGCGGCCAGCGCTGCGATGCCGGACGACACCGCCAGCGGGCAGAGCAGCACGTTGTCGTCCGTCTGGCTGGACACAGAGCGATACAGGCGGGCCGCAAAGTCCCCCAGGCCAGCGGTCAGGCCCTGGAGCCCCCCCTCAGGGTCCTGGGCGGACAACGCACCGACCAACAGGAGGAGGAGAGGGAGGGAGAGGGTGGCACGCCCAGTCATGACAACACTGCTTTCTGGGGAGAGAGACAGAGAGAGAGATTTGTCTGCATCAGGGCCGGCATGCCCAGACAGGCCCACCAAACACGTTGGCATGCAAAACAACCCAAGATATTTCAAATTAAAGTGCTTATATCTAAAATGATTTGAAAGACTACTACTGCTACTAACTACCTACAATTGTCGCACTACTAAACCAACAGCATTTCATCATTCAAAATAGAAAACTCTCTGAGTCATACCTTTAGCTTTATGCATGCTGTGTCAACAACAACTGATGGTATTATTTGACAAATAAAAGTCCTGTAACTGAAAATGGTGTGGGTGCGGCTTCGTGGCAAAGCAACACGGGCGATGAAGCCTCCCCCATACCATTTTCTCCTGCCCCCCAATTGTGAAATGTTACATCCGGCCATGGTCATTTGCCTGAAAATAGCAATAGCAATATTTTTTTTTTATCAGTGAGCCAGGTGCAGATTATAATAATAATGAGTGGTAGGCAAGTACATTCGGAATACCCTTTGGAAGGTTTTACGGTAACGGTAACAAGACAAATGTGGGATTTGAGCCATCTACCGATATTGCCAAGAGAAAACCTCAAATATACAGTAGAATATGAATCCTCCAGTGAATAACAACCGCATTCTGGACAAAAAATCTATTCTATTACGAATGTGTGTAGCCTCCACTATAGGCTCCACTATCACACAAGCTGTGTTTGTTTTTGACTGAGTAGGCAAAACGTTCTTTATATTTCCACTCCAGAAGAGATGTTGGTCAGAGGTCTATCCAAGAGATTAAATTGGCTTTCACAGAGCTCCACTGCAAGGCAGAATCACGGAAGCAGTGCAGCTATGGGTCAGAGCTAGGGGGGTCACACATTCTTTCCAGGTGAAGAGGTCAAAGACATAGTACAATAATATCCATCGGGGGGTTATTCACACAAAAACGTGTGAATAATGCATGAAAATTGGATGTTGATGTCGTCTTGTCAAAGACAAGGATCGCATATGAGCTATGCATGAACTATAAATAGGCCTACAGTGAAGACGCAGAGTACAGAACAAAAACGATTGTGTTCCATTTTCAGTATTACAGACCACTTCACCACTTTTCACTGTATCTTCATCAATGCGAATCCAAGCCAATAGAAATGGCAGGCTTTCTATTCCTGAAAACTTGCCATGTACGGTAAATATAGCAGCCTCCTGATAATAAAAATATGAATATTTTTTCAAAAACATTGTTCA
Source organism: Benthosema pterotum (assembly GCA_039105355.1). Taxonomy (NCBI): domain Eukaryota; kingdom Metazoa; phylum Chordata; class Actinopteri; order Myctophiformes; family Myctophidae; genus Benthosema; species Benthosema pterotum. The sequence continues at coordinate 30,144,290 of CM076983.1, read as the reverse complement.
AAACAATTCTGCTGAATGATGATGTCATTATAGGACGGGTTTCTGAACTGCCCACAGCCCTCCTGTGATACACAGTAGTAGAACAAAAATAATGTTTTCATTTTTTAGTGAGGACCTATTATATGAAGATAGATTGAAACATGGTGGAGTGGTCCTAGGCTAAGTTTTGATTATCTTGACTTTACATTTAGGCTACAAAGGCAACATGCATATAAATACAGTTTCAAATATAAAGTAGCCTACTCGCACTACAGTGGCACGGACGCTAGAATGTTGCATGGGTGGGTATTATTATAGTAAATACAAATAAATACATAAGTAAGTAAATCAACAAGCAATTATCAATCCGTTGTGCTTTCTACCACGCCCCCTTTCGGTAGGTCGGTGTATTGCAACTTTGATAAATTACAAAGCAACTGAGAAATGGCCACAGGTCGAATTAAAATGTTTTTTATTGAGGAATACGGAACGCACAGGCACCAATGCCTTCCCGCGCACAACTCAAACACCCCGAGCCCGGTTGGGGTGAACACTTTAGTTTTGAAATATGAACGTTTACGTGCAAGCTACCATGTTTAAATGTGAGCAATGAGCTCTAAACGGCACTGGGAAGGTTCTCCATGAAGGACTAGCATCATGCCCAGAGCCTTGGAGTAGGCTACAGTTGGACAGTTGCGCAAACTCCGTTCACTTCATGGGGCCAGTCTAATGCCGGCTCTTCTACATAGGCTACACTTCTATTGAAAATGGGGACTACAAATAGTCCTGGACTGGACCTTGTTAATGTGCAATACTTTAACAATTAACACAGTTGACATGTTGCGCCTAAAATAGCTCTTATTTGCGCAACCCTAGTTGAAAACAATGTATTTCCAACTTCGACTAGTTTGTCCCTCTTTCAAGCAGCGTAAACAGCGCTCGAGCGCTCAGTTTCGGACCCCTCAATGTCGCAACAATTCTGATACTAGATCATGGCTCTGGTCATGCCCAAACAGGGAGGATGATGCTATGATTGAAATGAAGGCGATGCCTCCGACCATAGGATGCCTTTATTGCCTTGTCACCATCTGTTTCAACTAAATCAATACAACGTCATTCACATTTCACAACAAATGTGGCGAAACAATAAAACGGGTGAAAGTGTCAAACATAGGCTACCGTGTAGCATTATTAGACAGCAAGCATAACATTACATCTAAACATATGTATTTACATCTAAGCAAATAAATATTAGATAAAACGCGCTGCGTCACGAATTCACGCCCGAAGCACGTAGCCTACGATGCAAATAAATAAACAGCTGAATAATGGGACGCATAGATAGCCTATAGAGTTCCACTTTCCATGCAAAACACTGTCTAAATAAAACTATCAATGTATATTTGATCGATTTTCTTTGAGCCTCTAGCCTACATCTCACATGTATATTATCATCATATGCACGCAAAAGCCAGACTCTACATCTGACAGTCTAGACTCGGGCAACTAAGCCCACAGATAATACGTTTTTAAATGGGCTGTTTTATATAAGAAACAAATAATCATGAATCTCAGGGCCTGTTTATTGGTCTGATGGAAAACCAAACCAATTATGACGGACTATCTATCTTTCACCTACTGCACAGTACGACCAGAGTACAAATAAGCGGCCATCGTTCACTGTAAACATGAATGCAACATGAACTACATAGAGTGCCTTACAGTGTGTCCGTATGGTTCCGCTTCTTGCTGTTGCAGCTGTTGCTGTGTTTATCGCAATGATCGCTTATGTTGGAATAACGGTGCTGCTGCTGCGACTCCAGCCTGTGTTTTGTGAGCATAACAACCACCCAGCAGCAATAGGACTTCCGGTGGTCGACCTCTGCAGAAATAAGAGTGTACCCTTCTTTAGAGGATTCTTTAGAGGATGCAAAGAACAGATATCGTTTTAATTTGCACATGGGAACTACGATTTGTCGATTTAGCATGCAAACCCAGAAAATAAACCTTTAAACGCTAGACGGCGCAAGTTTGTATTTTAGAATACGTTTCTCATCTTATTTTGAAGTCATCTAGGCCGCATTGAGACCAGAGCCATAGAGTATAGACAGAGTTACGCCAACTCCGTTCACTTCATGGGGCCAGTCTAATGGCGGCTATTCTACATCGACTTCTATTGAGAATGGGACAACAAATAGGGACAAGTCCTGGACCTGAAGTGGACAGAAATGCATGAGAACTGCAGGAACGGCAGCTCGAGCGCTCAGTTTCTGATCTCTCAATGTCGCAAGTTGAAGGAGGGAGAAGCCCCTGACTGGTCGAATACAATGAGTGTCTGTCGCAACTCTCTCTAGATGGCGCTGATATAACCAAACAAACACTGTTGCTCGACAGTTTGTTACAATAAGCCGTTTGTTTTGAGGTTGATAGTTGATTAACTATCAACTCAATGTAACAATGTAACAGAGTAAAGCAGTGTTGGAAGAAGAAGACGTCGTGGAAAGGTGAGTGTTTGTACTGTTGGCACATCACTGGTTCCCAAACGGTTTTCACGTGAAAATAACTCCCAAAGCTATCCCAAAGCTTGACACTCACATTACCCCTGTGTACACCCGCACCCCATGAAGGCCTATAGCCTACCTATACCCTATTTTGTGAATATTCGTAGGCCTACAAATGAACAGGGGAACCCTTTGTAAAAAAAAAAAAAAAAAAGTAGAACGTTTATGGTGTAGCCTAGTTCCCAAACTAGCTTACCCAAACTGTTAATATTGCAATCAAACAATCAGTCAATCAATTTTTGTTTTGTTCATTCATTTTGTTCATTTACAAACAACTCGAGAGGAGGATTTCAAAGAGGATAATTCAACATTTTCATACAGATGCAATGTTGGTGAGTTTCATGTTGTTTAATACAAGCAAATCGCAGATGAAGGAGTTGCATTGCGGCTAGACCTGGCCCACAACACCAATCAATTAATCTGACAGATAAGAGAAGATTTTTAGGGAGTGATTCTCAACCAATATTAATTTCATTGGACCACTAGTCTAGTCTTCATCTGTGATTTGCTTGTATTAAACTACATTAAACACACCAACTTTGCAGCTGTATGGAAAGGTTGAATTATCCTCTTCCTACTGTACAATTCGACTTGGAAGAAAATCGATTTTTATTTATTTATTTTGTTTGTTTCTTTTTTGGTTAATGCCCTAATGCATGCACGCACGCAAGCTCTTTTAACCCATTTAGGACTAATCTAAGTTTTCTGAAAAGACTTCAAATATAGATATAGCAGCATCACAAATATTGAATTTGTCAATACTGTACATACTGTACAGAATCCAAAAATGGATTCCTGGCCTGAGAGGGTAATTAATGGATGATATGCTTTCAGGAATCCTCCTCAGAATGACGCTGGAGCTTCAGACGTGTCCCGCTGCCTCTGCCCACGCATGGACAGAACAGGTGTGTAGGGTGACTGACCCTGCCTGAGGGAGATGGGCTAGTTCAGCTGACCCATATTAACACGCCTCTACCATGCGTCTGAGGCTCGGACTTCGCTGTCCCGTTGATCATGCAGCCCTTAATTACACCTGTCATCTTGGTGGGAATCTTACAGAAAGGTACAAACGTCGAACACCCTTTAGGTTTTTCACAATAGACCTTGCAGTAATAACTTCCTGTTATTTAGTAGTACTGTAGTAGTAGATAATAAAAAAATGTAAACAAATATGGAATTTTATCTACGAGGGGGCATTCGACCATGGTCCTAAGACCATGTTCGAATGCCCCCTCGTAGATAAAATTCCAGCTGTTCTACAAACAGTAAGCACTGGAGCTGCCAATAATCCCCCCATACTCGATATTAAATCAAAAAGAGAAAGACTTTGCCTGCTTTTGTATGTTTATTATACTTTTTCATTTTGCATTATAAAAACATGGTCGACAAAAACTGTACTACTACCCAAATAACAACCCTGTGCACGACAGTGCAAAAATAAACTAGATCAGCACTCGGTAGAGTGCATATACTGTATGCATATTCCTTTAAGGAGCATCAGTTTTTCAGATTTTTTAAAAATAATATTAGTTATCAAGGTTTCATAATTACGTCATCAATCAAATTTCTCAATTGAAAGACATTTTACAGTAGAGTCTAAGATTTCCTATTATTACTCCTTCCTCCTCTCCTTTGGCCGTTCCAAACTCTGAAATCTCCGTTTACCAAAGCTCTCCTCAAATTCTTACACATGCAATAACAGCCTACTGCAACTATCTAATGTATTATTGATAGTTAGTTAATCATATGTGGCATATAATGTGTTTGTCTGTATTCAATTATCTATAATACATCCATCCACCCTTCTCCTACCGCTTATCCGTAGTTGGGTTGTGAGGGCAACAGCTCCACCAGAGAGCACCAGACTTCCCTCTCCAGAGCAACATTATTGCCTTCCTCCTGGGGGATCCCAATACGGTCTAAGGCCAGAGAGTCAATGTAATCCCTACATCTGGTCCTTGGTCTGCCCCAGGTCTCCTCACACACAGTGGGACGTGCATCAGAATGTCTCACCCACTGGAAGTCCCGACTTCCGCCAGTGGTTTTGGGGCACCGTGAATCCGGGCTGCAAGGGCCTGGAGAGCCTGGAGATCGAGGCTACAGCCATCTAGTGTCAGAGTGGCGACATCTAGTGTCAGAGTGGCGACATCTAGTGTCAGAGTGGCGACATCTAGTGTCAGAGTGGTGACATTGTTTCTGCAGCCTGAATAGGGACCCGCTGGCTAGAGTTGGAAACACTATATGGCAGAACACTTTCCCACTCACCTTTGATTTTGGGACAACTTCTATATATACTAATCCATGGAACAGTTCCCGTAGTTGCACCACTTGCTTCACACGGGTCTGATTTTCATTCCTTCCTCAGTCGCTCTTGATTAAATTGTAATTGGACTGTTTACCCAGGCCAGACGACCCCGGCTTACCTCTGAGGATCAGTTCACAGCAGAGTGGCATCAGAGTTGACACAACAGGTGGAACAGGTGCCATGTGGCGGACAGTGAAGTACTTCACACCTCTGTCAGAGCAGTGGCCCTCGCCCCACGCTTTCACTTAATAAGCACCCTCAAGAGCAGGGCTGGGCAATTATTTTCCCCAAGGGGCCACATGAGGTATATAAAATATTGTGGAGGGCCAAGAATAAAAGGCTGAACTAAAGTCTGCGTAATATTAATTTAATTTCAAGACGAAAGTAAGAGTAAGACCAAACTTTTTGACACCAGGGCCCTCTCTATTTACTCAGTATTTGAGCCAGAGAGAACCACCATTTGATGACATTTTAGCCCCACAGACGCCAAAACTAAAGATTTCTTTTGTTTTTGTTCACAATACCAGGCTGGATTTGGGAAACAAAACAGTCAAACATAGATCAAAAATGACCATTCTTTTGCATTATCTGAGTAGATTTTAGGTAATTCAGATGATGAATATTTTAACTCTTCAGAGTGTAAACATGAAACCAAATGGACCCGCAAGGGTCCATTTGGTTTCATTTTTGCATTCTCAAAGAGTTACATCTGGTTAACCAACTCTCCATGTTTAACTGGAACACTCTCAAGGACCACTGGTGGTCCCCGGGCCGGTCAGAGTCAGCCAAAGGGCCGCATTTGGCCCCCGGGACGCATAATGCCCAGGTATGCTCAAGAGCTTAATAAGCATTTATAGGCCACACAGCGGTGGTCCAGGGACACACAGGGGTCCTTGGGGCAGCTTCCAGGGGGCCCATGCAACCAGGTCATTTGATAATAAATGAACTACGGATGTGCATTGTGTTGGAACATGTGCTTTTTTTTAACAAAATAGAGCCATTTGTATGTTTTTTAGTGATTTATCGGCATCAATTCAATTAATCAATCCGGCCGACCAATTGATTGGTTATAAGCCTGCAGTGCAGACACCCTGTTGCATGTACTGTATTTTTTTTTTCAGAATGGACATTCAATGGACATTCTGAATGGACAATTATTATCATTATTCAATACAGAAGGAGATCGTATCAACATTGTTACTATCAGTTAAAGTATATCATATATCAGAGTTACAGATCCTTACATGGGTTGATGGCTTATTCCCGGGTATACTAAGCTGTTCATCAAATGGTTGGCTCGGAATTGTGACAAAAAACATATCTACAAATTGAAATGACTTTGTGAACCACTTTAATAAGACAAGGATCTCCTGCTAATAAGACAAATATGCCTTAAAACACTATACTTGCCTTCTATAACTAAAACATACAGCTAAAAACATCTTAATACATCTTAATCTCAATACTTAATTTCTTTTATAAATGTCACAGGTTGATGATGTCACATGAACATATGCATTCCATAGAGCTAGACCACAAATGGACATACACATCATCAACCTGCGACAGGAGCAGTTCCTGTTGAGTGACATTTATGAAAGAAATAAGATGCGAATGGTGTTTTTATTTGTTTGTTTTAGTTATATAGGGCATACAGTATAATGTTTTACGAGATATTTGTCTTATTAGTCAGGGATCCTTTTTAGGCCCAGTGCCTAGGGGAACCCTATGGAAACACGCCCCCCTCACCCCCACCCCCCACAACGAGGACCCTGTACAGTGTACACAGAGCCTGGGTTGAGAAGCAAAGTGCATTTGGGACAGACCTTGTCCTCAATCGCCGTCTGTGTGAACTTTCTGTGTCTGGCAGGCCGGCTGCCAGAGTGCACATGAGTGGTCAGAGGTTAGAAGAAGTACTTTTGAGTAATTGTACTTAAGCAAAGGTATTTAGTCACTAGGTCTACCTACCTACCTACTGTTGTGGGACATACTGTATAATTACCCCTGGCGATTTCCCAACTTTCGTATTATGTGTATTCATTTTTTAAATAGCTGCAAGTTCACACGTGAAGTGTGCGATCACAGCAGATTGATGTACTGACAGATGGTGTGCGTGTGTGTGCGTGTGCGTGTGCGTGTGCGCGCGCGCAACAGTGTGTGTGAATGTAGTGGTGATCACAGCAGATTCCATAAGTAAAGTATCTCCCGCTGCCTGCATGGGAAACTCATCATATCACAGAATCTATGCAGCAGCTCTGTGTGGATGGACAGCAGACTGCTACACTGCTGCATCTACACCATACACTGAAGGTAGGTCCATCACATTGTGAGCATTTTATATATAAATACTAAAGGAATACGTTAATCACGCTGAGCATATTATATACTACTAAACACTAAAGGTAGGTGCATCACATTGTGAGCATATTATATACTACTACTAAAGGGTCAGCATATAAGTGAAGCATGCTGTCTGTCCTTGCTCTGTTTCATTCACCATGTAGTGGAGGTGGAATGTATAGGCTTCTCTATTATTCATGCCAGACAAAAATCACTGAACTACATAGGTTATTCTATTTTGCTTATTTGCTTTGAATATTAATTCCCTACTTGACCACACCACAGTACCGCACAAAACATCTAAAGCATGCTATATATATAAAATATGCAGTGCAGAGGGGAGCTATTAGTGTTAAATAAAAAAAAGTGTCAAAAAGTTTGCAGGGATGATATATCGTATTGTGAGTTGAGTGTATCGTTACCTGCCTGTTGTGTATGTTCAGTTACAGTATGGAGCTATTTAGCAGTCAGAACTAAGTTAGTGAGCAGTGTTCAGTGACAGTGTTAAATATCTCTAGGCCTATATTGTGACAGTAATCATTGCTATGATTGGAGTGTACTGTTCAGTGACCTTGTACTAGCACAACTGTCCTTAGAGGCATAGTGGCAGGATATTGCATATGGCAGACTATGTGCTTTTCTTTTTTCTATATGTATACTGTAAGAGTCTACCAAAGTTGTGGCACCCTATAGATGTTCTTGGCCGCTGTTGGACACTTGGCTGTGGAAGGTTTAAGATTGTATCCGAATATATACCTTTGTGCATGATTATTATAGGCTACATTTTAATGTGTAGCTCTTTTTGGAGGGAGACACACCTGCACTTGATCAGATAAGCTTGTGCATGTTGGTTGATCAAGTAGATATCCTATAAGTATACCTATGACATACCAATTTTTTTTCCGCCCTTAGCTAAATTTGGGCAGCTTGGTCAGCTTCTGTAATCATAGATCTTGTAATTGTTCATCTGCTGTTCTAGATGGTGGACACATTTCACATGGTTTGACGGCACTTCACTGTTATGGGCATGTGTCAATCACAGGACAGGAACATCAGAATGTATCTGTGTTGTCTTGTTAAAGGTTTCATGACATTATTTTTATAGTCTTCTGCTGGCAGATCCCATTGGCATATACAGTATGGGATTTGCAAGGTATGACATCACAAACAGCATGAAAATCAGAGCACTTGTTTGAGCCAGAAAACCCCACACCACAGAAAATTTAAAGTTCAAGTTATTTTGGAGGCAATTGATGCTTTAATGTTATTGTCCCATATCAGCATGACAATGGCCGGCCTTTCTGTGCCAGGAGGAGCCTCCGGTCCATCGTTGGGGTTTGAGGACTATTCTTTCTACAGCAACCTGTCTGATGAGCAGCTGATCCAGATAGCCATTGAACGCAGCCTCTTCGGTGAAGACCACACCACCACTCCATCCACAGATACCAGACAAACTCCAACTCCGCCCAATCAGGAGAGCGGACATCGCGACAATCAACACCTTCCCAGCACCAGCACTCAAACAGCCACCCCATGTGTTCCCAACACCAGTGCTCAACCGAGTACCCAATGTCTTCCAAGCACCAGTGCTCGACCAAGCACCCAATGTCTTCCCAGCAGCAGTGCTCAACCAAGCACCCAATGTCTTCCCAGCAGCAGTGCTCAACCAGGCACCCAACATCTTCCCAGCACCAGCGCTCGACCAGGCACCCAGTGTCTTACCAGCACCAGCGCTCGACCAGGCAACCAGTGTCTTCCCAGGACCAGTGTTGAACCAGGCACCCAACGACTTCCCAGCACCAGTGCTGAGCCCAGACCCTTAAAAGAATACATACATAACGCTCACTACAGTTCACCCAATCCTCCGCGTCTACTGCGTGCTGAAAGGTAGGTGTCTGACTCGAGAGATACAGTGTACCGGTATTCATATGCACTAGGGTTTAATATTTTTCCCGAATTTGGCCCATTTTACATCCCGGGATTTTGCCGACGATCTCCCGGGCCCTCCCGGGAATTCCCGTAAAAAAAAAAGATAGAAAAAAGTCCCCTTAAAATGCTTTTATATGTAGATACTTAATATTCATAGAATAGTCATATTTTATTGTTTTAAACGTTTCATTTGACCAAAATACGAGCATTATCAAATACAAATATTAATATTGTAGCACGCAAAACACGCATATAATTGTATTAGGTTGGTGACATCGCTGAAATATTTCGTGTCGTTGTTTAATGATGAATTGATTGCAGCTGTGCGTGTTATCGGCTATAGGCCTACAGGTTTTAGTTGCTGTCTGACATGACATGCACGGAATAGGCTACAATGCACATTATATAATTTAATTTGAAGAGGATATATTATTGTCTAATATCGGTGGGCATATGATTATTGGTCTGCATGCGCCTGCCTGTCAGAGTGAGGGGGAGAGATGCTGCTCTGTGGCGTTTTTTGCAGGTAAAACAAATGGTAGGCTGTTGTAAGTTGTCGAGTGGCCGTATGATGCACACAACGAAAAACAAAAAGTTGTAGAACAGAGACAATCTGTCGCGAGGAAAATAAACTCTCAGATTCGATAGCCTATAGACCTATATGCCTAATGAATGACAGGACAGGCGCATTGCGTCCGCGCGTCCGTGCCTGCGTAGGACTTTGCTCTGCTCCAGTGAGTGCAGTTCTCTTCATACGTTCATATATTGCTTAAGTGTCTGATCCGCTCTCCGCATCTGGTTAAATAAATGCATGACGTTGACGATGCTAGCCACGTGAACCCACCGACCCACGCCAGCATTTTCACCCTGCCTCGGCAAGAGCAGTCGTACTTGTGCGGTCCTGAATCCTAACCGCTCGCATTTAGACCATGCGTCGCCAATATTGCGTCCAGCTGGCACCCCGACGCTCCCTTCATGTAGCCCTACCTACAGTGCAATTATGCAAGGGTTATATTTGGTATTTGACCGCTCATATATATGTGAAAAACGCGATCTGTGTGTAAAAAAAATGAAGAAATGATAACCTCCGGGAAGACGGGTCCCGAAGGCATTCCCGGGAGGAAAAGTAAGTCCGTTGTACCCGGGCTTCCCGGGAATCCGGGATCCCGGCATTAAACCCTAATATGCACAGTAGGACTCAGGGGAGAGTGGTCAATGGAACGGCAGGACAAAATTATTCCCACTTCAGTCACATGAGTGTTAAAGATTGAGTGGAGACCCATAAAATATGTGCCTTTTCACCAGTAATTGGTGTAAGCAGTAATACACCTTGGAGTCCAGTAGGATTTTCCTAAATGCATACAAATCTGCGAGTTCCGAGCAAGAGCCAAGACATTCATAATCGTCTCATCGTCAGCATTAAGAGTCAGTGTGATGGGTGAAGCACTAAGGAGTTTGTGGTGTATTGTTTTCTAGGGTGGAGGATCCTCTGCTGGAGGCGATAAAGGCCGGTGACGCCGACAGAGTCAGAGAACTAGTTAGCGTCCCAGGATGCAACATGGCGTCCAGCCAGCCCGGCTGGCTGGCAATTCACCAAGCAGCCTACTTTGGGCAGGAGGCCTGTCTCAGGGTGCTGCTGGAAGGTATAACACACACACTGGTTTTGTTTTTGTCCTTCTGGCTGAGTATCATTATTGTCTTTTCCACTCTGTATGTCGTCGTTTCCTCCAGCCCAGCCTGGTATGTTGAACGAGAGAGCGTCAAAGGAATGGACAGCGCTGATGCTAGCGGTAAGCGACGGACACGAAAGCTGCGTCCGTCTGCTGCTGGAGAGCGGCGCTGATCCTGAAATTGTAAATGAGGATAAAGATACCCCTCTCTACAGAGGTAAAATGCCAGAATGTGTCATCTGCGATGCAGGAATTAGCAGCGTGTGTTTATTCAGTGGTTCCGTTATACTGTTTCGTGTTTCATGTGTGGCAGAACACTGCCTCGTTCTTCAAACATGGCTAATAATGAAATAATTGAGAAATGATACTCATCAATCAAAGCAAGGGGTAATCAATATAAGTGTAATGTAAGTGCACCTAGAACAAGGCAGTGTTCTGTGTTCTGCCACACATAAAGCAGTCCCTGGCTAAGCAATACACTTAAGAACTCTTGTTTTTTTCTCCTTCTGGGATGACTGCCTCTTTAAAGGGACTTTTTTTTTTTTTTTTTTTTTTTACTAAAAAATGTGCTAATTTAGAAGAATTGCAACACTTTCCCTGGTATCTTTATGTGTGTGTAATAGGTGGTTTTAGATATTTTAGATTTTAGAACTGAGCCCAGTGTCTCTGATGTCATGGACACTACTTTGTTGGATTGCATTGAACCTGGATTACATTGTTGTGTCAGTCAGACAGCCCCCCACAAGGAGATGCAGTACACCACATCGCTTTGGAAATTGTAGTGCTGATGCCAGAGACACAGAGGTAATAGAGGCAACTTTAGTGTGTACAAACACTGTTTGTAAACAGATTTGTTTAAAAACAGAATCTAACTCCACCTCACCTCCACTCTATTGGCTCATTATGAATCTGCTGGGGACTGCTGTGCTGTAATTGGCTAAAACGCTGCCTCACCTCACACAACCCCTCTCCCCCACACAAATTAGCTCGACAAATGTTTTACTTTTGTTTTCATGATTTGTTGACAACAACAAAGTTCTGGACTGTCTGCAGGACGAAGCAAGTGTCTGCAGGGAAATAGCTGCAGCATCAAAGTAGAAGCAACAGAGGGGGAAAAAAGCCTCTTGGAGAAAAAACATCTTGAAGATGATTAGAGTATATGGACTTCTGAGTACATTTATGTCTCTGAAGAAGGCACTATTTTCAAAATATTAGCCTCTGAAACGTCTGAATTGTGAAAGACCTTGTGGAAAGCCTTCATCTTATCCACTAGCCTAAAGGGGCATTCTCCTTTGAGCGTGGAGATACAGTATATTTTGGGCATAAGGCAGAGATACTCTTACACATGCAGGACGTAGCAGAAAGTAAATACCATAATAATAACATAAAAATCTAACCACAGACACCACATCCTGATTCAACAGAAGTCATTGTAGACATTTACCAAACAGTGTGTGTTCTCCCCAGCTTGTGAGAAGAACAACGCAGACCTGGTGGCCATCTTGTTAAGCTGGGGCGCAGCGGTCAACACCCCGTGTATCCACGCGCACACGGCGCTGCATGCGGCAGTTTTACAGAACAATGTGGAGATGTGTGAGATGTTGGTCAAAGCTGGAGCCAAGATCGGCGCAACCAGCACTTTTGGAATGACTCCTCTGTCCTGCGCTGCGCTGAGTGGATGTTTTGATACACTGCGCTTCCTTATCAAACACGGTAGGTATTCAGTACTGCTGGATTGATGTCCTAATAGGATCTGTAGTTCTCCTGATTTCAAATCCCTGGAACTTCCCTTTGCCTCAACCCGGAAGAATAACAATGAAAGCTTTAGTAGCCTGCAGCTTTTATTGTGAAAAATCACTTGAGGGAAAAGGAAGTTCAAAATTGATGCACCAAGAGGTTGTATCAGAGGTTGTTGGTCAGAGTGGCAGACCGTCTCGACACACAGACAGACTGACGGTGTTCTACTGTGTGTCCAGGTGCTGATATCGATGGCGCTGCAGCCGACGGTGCAACGCCGCTCTATGAAGCGTGCAAGTATGGTCACATGGCCACAGTAGAGGTGCTCCTGTCTCTCAAAGCAGACGTCCACAGATCCACCAAGGCTGGACTCATGCCCATCCATGTGGCAGTGCAGAATTCATACTCGAGGTCAGAACAAGGCCACAATCCTTATGTTCCTTGGGTTGTTGTAAGTGGGAACGTCTTTTGTGAGGTGGGGAACATAACAATGGTCCCCAATCCAGCACTTACCTTCTACAATGAAGTTGCTTTAAAACGCTGTGTCTGTGCTCCTTCAGCATTGTGTCCCTGCTGATTCCTGTCACCTGCCAGAAGAAAATCAACATGAAAAGCGGCATCAGCCCACTGCACTTCGCCGCAGAGCACAACCGCAATGACATCATGGAACTTCTCCTGAAAGAGGGATTTGACCCCGACTGCCAGCTTTCTATGAAGCGACGCAACATGTACGAAGACAAGCGCAGCACGGCACTCTACTTCTCCGTCTACAACAGCAACCTGGTAGCCGTTGAGATGCTGTTGGAGGCTGGAGCCAACCCCAACCTGGACCTGTTCAACCCCCTGCTGGTCGCCGTCAGGAGAGGTGCCATGGAGATGGCCTCCCTCCTCCTGAAGTACGGAGCCGACGTAAATGCCTACATGTCCACCCAGCCTTCGGCATTTTCCTCCGCGGTGCTCCTCAGCATGGACTACCTCCCCATGCTCAAGCTGCTGCTGGACCACGGCTGCAGCGCTCGCTCCTGCTTCACTTGCGTTTATGGCAGCAAGCCTCATCCCACACAGACACAGAGTGAAGAGCGTAGGAGCTGGAACCGTGACGCCCCATGGAACAGCCTCCAGGTGAGACCCCTGTTATGTTACAGTATATGGTGAAACTTCTGGCCTCTTTGGAGCACTGCAAACCCTGGGCTTCTAGAAAAAGGGATACACCCAGTTTCTGTTGTTCATTAGAACATCTTCGACATCCAAGATATTATGGCAGAGACAAACTATTAGTGGTGTGACTGAGGTTGTTTAAAGGGTCTGGTATCATGATCTCGTCAGATGTCATCTGTGACTCAACTTGCTTTTCTCTCCTGTGTAGTTCTGTGAGGCTGTGTCCAAGCCGTCCATCAGGCACTTGGTGGGGCCTCTCATTTCTCTGCTGTTAAACTACGTCGGCCACGTCAGGCTGTGTTCCAGACTGATGGAGCATCTGGTCTCTTCTCCACTCTGCACCGAAATCAAGATAAAAGCAGGTACATTGTCGAGTATGTGACAATGCGAACAGGCAGGAGATATAGAGCTCCACCGTTGATAAGGTATAACAGGTATAGACGCTCTTTTGTACCTCTCTCTATTAAGCTCCTCAATGGCGAGAGCATTTAGCCCCTACCGTGGTCTATGTGTGTAACTGTTTTGTCCTATGTCATGTGTCTGTTTGTAACTGTATGCAGCCCTGGTCTCTGACCCCAAGACAAATCTCTCCCACGGGAGACTAATAAAGCAAACCTTGAACCTTGACCTTGATCTATTATATGGAGTTTCAGGGATCGTGGTGGTGTTGGAGATGGTCTTGGTCATGTGTGTGTCTGTCTGTCTGTCTGTCTGTCTACAGCCCCTCCTCATCCTCTCATGCAGCTGTGCAGACTGAGGATCAGACAACTGGTTGGTGTTGGCAGGTTAAAGTTCCTCAGGGATTTAGACCTTCCTCCCAGCCTCATCAAGTTCCTCTGCTATGAAGATCAATGTTGTTCACTGGACCTGGACACTTAAACAGGCCGAGGTATTCATTAAGATATGGTCAATCAAAGATGTCCGCACAGTGCTACAACGTCTGGGGGAATGGGCGTTTTCCCCAGACGTCAATATCTGGGTCATGTTGGTGACATAACCAGAGGAAAGAATCCGTGTCAACTAAATAAAGACATTCTCTGTATAGCGTATTCGAGTGTTTAAACCCATATAAAACAGTGCGTTACTTATCAAGCCCATATTAACGGAGCCAGTATACTCTACTGGAGCTGAGACGTTGTTGTTGGACAATTGCTCACAGTGATTGACTGAGGCTGACATCTGACTATTAGTAACCTTAACCTCAGTCTTAACCAGACACCTAAGTCAGCGTCGCGATGAATGTTTGGGCAGCTGTAATTTCACTTCTGTGTCCCAGTAGGTCCTACTTTCTCCATTGCCTGGTCTGCGTAACCTACACACCACTGTGTCTTCAGTGCCCATACCAGAGGCGGGGTTGGCGAAAGGGCCTTTTCCGTGTGGAGTTTGCATGTTCTCCCCGTGTCCCCAAGGTTAGATACTCTCACAAAAACACGCAGTAATCCTAGCTGGGGTGCCTGATGGCGAGGACTGGAACTGGTTGGAATAACACGTTTCTTCCACGTGCCAAGTCCAACTAGGTAGAAGGCGGCCCAACTCCTCATGCATTAAAGGTAGCATGAGGCCAGTGCACTCACTGACTGCCTCTCCAGGTTGGCAGATGATGTGTAGAAAAGTGGGTTACAAAATCGTAGGGGTTACATTTTTTGAGAGGAACCTGTATATTGCCGATAATGGGTTGACGGCATTCAAAGCGGGTGTTTTGTATTTGCTTTGGTGTGCGGGCTCTACCCTTTTTCAGCATTGACCTGTAAAGTTAAAATGAATATTTAATAAACATACTGTATTTGTGCATCTGTGACAACAAGGTTTTGTGGTCCCTTTATCCATAGAAGAGTATTACGGAATTCAGAGGTCTGATATCTAATGATAATGATAGCAGACCTCTGCCTCATCAAACACTCTCGTAGCACCAGCTGTGTGGCTATGCATGCATCCCTTGATTTATCGCAGTGTCCAACATGCCATGTAAACACACATCCTTTGACACTACAATGTCAATTACAGCTAAACGCTGCTCTCAAAATGTTTTTAAAAACATTCATTATTAGTTCAACTCACTTCCTTGTTTACTAACTGCAGCTGTCCAGACAGCCAGACACGGCCAGCATGGAACTTAAGGAATGCTTCTTTTCTGTTTTGTTTTGGGTCAAATTATTAATTTATAATACGTAGCTTTAAGCAGGATAATGTATGCCTGAGTGATCATTGTTGATAGATAAATCACGGACACCTGGCTTAACTGGAATGAGTGTCGCCTGGTGCAGTCATCTGTTGCCTCTAACCACCTCAATGTTCAACCCGCTATGTTATTTTATGCATAACTTGGTTGTAACACAACGTTACTTGAGTTACCCTTAGTTCACCATCAACAAGCTAATTCCTTTAGCCAGAGCACTGCTGTTGACTGGGTGTCAACAGCAGTGCTCTAAACTAAGACGGTCATGAGTAAAACTTAAAGTAGATCAGCAGTTTCAATACCAGTTTGGCACCCAGGGAGTGCCCCAGAAGGGCCGGTGAGTGTTTTGGGGCCCCCATGAGTGCGTGCACATGGCATTTTTTTTGGCACTTCTCGGTTTTATCTTCTACTTTATCTAAATTAAAAAAAAAATCAATGTCAATGAAGGCCCTGGGAGACCAATCTTTTCAGGGCCTCAAACCCAGTTCCACACCTCCTCGAGGGGCCCCCTGACAGCCAAGGAGCCCCGGTCCATACACGGCCCCGCCGGACCAATGGCTAACTGCCATGCTATGTAGTAGTGTGCTAGCGCCAGACATGCAGTTGGAGAGTACCATGGGTTGAACTTTACGTCCACCCAATGGCACTGAGTTCAAATGACTAGTAGCTGCTCACCTTCCCTGAGATGGAACTTTATTACAGTTGGATTGGACTGGATTGGATAAATTACCGGTGTCATGTAACCGTCTAAGAATAAAGTCACAGAAAACAGAGACAGTTTGCAAGACTGACAGAGAAGAGGAGAGAGATTAACCACCATCTTCAGTATAAAAAGTAAGAAACCTGAGGTTTGTTACTGTGTTGGGCAGTAATGGTTACTAGGAATATATTACTGTAATATTTGTAATTTTTGTTTTGTTGGCTTGAAAAGATTTCATTTGAAAGGTCAAGAGAGATATTGCTGCTTTATTTTATTACCTTTTTGGCATAATTCAAAACAATTGGATCTATATCTAAAAGAAGTGACTGAACAGATTGTGTTGCATCGATTTTTGCGTGTGCATGGTGTAAAAAGTAATATGAAATATATAACATGTAATAAATATTATTATTGATTCCAAGTAATAAGTATGGTAATATTATTACTGAATAATATTACCATATTGCTAGTACCCAAGTAACATATTACTCTCCTAAGTAACCTTGCCCAACACTTCTTTGCCATTGCTTGACATTAGCAATTTGATCAGTCATTTATAAACTGTAGGCATGAAATTCCCTAACTTTGCTACTACAGGGAAAATGTGGACATATTCTCTCGTTGCTTTATCTTTTTACTTGCTGTTTGTTTTTTCTTGCACCCTTCATTCTATCCCTTTGCTTGCTGTAATGGATGTCTGATATTATGTCATCCAAGACTGAAGTCATCCAAACAAAAATAGGTTTTACTCTACTGTATCAGTACACAGCATGCAGCAAGTACACACGCTTGACCATGGCTGAGGAGCTGGTCAGACTGTTGCTTGATGGAAGGTGTGAGCCAGACTGTTGCTTGATGGAGGGTTTGAGCTCAGATGCTGTAGAATAGGTCAGTCCAGGAACCACTACCAGGATTCACACAAGCAGATGTTGACAATTGGCCTCAGATCAATATGGGTTAATAAGGCCCAATAATGACCTCATACCACCCATGTCCCCAGGGGCGGATCTAGGCATGGACATGGGGGGGGCAATGCCCCCTCTAAATGCCCAGTTTACCCCACCAAACATGATGGCATGCAAAACAACCCAAGATATTTCAAATTAAAGTGCCTATAGTTAAAATGATTTGAAACACTACTACTGCTACTAACTAACTACAGTTGTGCCACCACCCACCACTAAACCAGCACCAATTCATCATTGACTAATAAAAGTCCTGTAACCAAAATGGTATATGTGCGGCTTCATCGCCCGTGACGCTTTGCGCTACGGGCGATGAAGCCGCCCCCATACCATTTTCTCCTGCCAACCCACATCCGCCCCTGCAAGTGCTAAAAGGACCAGGTGATGGTCATTGTTTTCTCTTAGATGTTACAGTACGTCACCATTACGTCATCACCTAAACCGGCCCTTCGGAATACTTTGAGGGATGGATAACGGCAATCGACTGCGAATTGATCGCTTAAAGGTATAGAGTAGTAAGTGATTTGGAAAACCCTCTGGTCCCCCGTGGTAGCATGATGTATACATGCACACACTCTACAGTGAGGGGAAGTACACTTGATCTTGATTGAATGAAGGCCCCTCTCATCCTAATTAGACGAAAGGTTTTTTTTCCCCAAAGCCTAAACAGAAACTAGGGTTTATTGGCTCACAGGAGACAGGGAGGAACTCCTGGATAGTCTTAGATTCAGAACAGATTCCTAAGGGCTGATATGATGATTGTGTGTGTAGCGGATCTTCCTTCAAGCTATTGTACTTGTACTGTAGCAAACACACACAATTGTCATGCCGACCATTGCGAATTTGTTCTGAATGTTTCTGCCAAATCCTCCTTCAGACTATACTTGTACAATATGCTTGTACTGTCAGTACAAGTCTTATCTTGATCATCTATTCTACTATCTTGAATTTCAGCTGACCCGATCTTGGACAATGTGTCAATTGTGTTTGGAAAAGGTCAGATTATTTGTGTGTTCGCCCCCATCAGCATCGTCATGGGGACCGTTGAAGCCTCTGGTCCATCTTTGGAGGACTATTCTGTCTACGCCAACCTGTCTGATGAAGAGCTGATCCAGATCGCCATCGAACGCAGCCTCAGTGAAGACCACGATGCAACTCCATCCACAGATAATGGACAAACTCCATGTCTGCCCAATCCAGAATACACACAGCCCAGCAGCACCCCACGTCTCCACGGCACTCAGTACCATCCTCCCTATAGTTCCCACAATACTCCGACCGCTCACTATAGTTCCCACAATCCTCCGACTGTTCACTACAGCTCCCACAATCCTCCAACCACCCACTACAGTTCCCACAATCCTCCAACTACCAGGCCTCTAGACGTGTAGGTATCTGTCAGACAATCTAATGACGTGAAATTGCAATTCTGTGGGTGCATGAACAAAAGCCTCAAAAGTCCATACAAAAAATGACACCGAAATACCTCAACATAGACAAGGATGGAGACCTGCTGTCTCTACTGAACTTGAGGTACCATCGTGTCACTGTGCTGAGCGTTGTTAGAGTCGACTCCATCGAGCCCCCCATCCGAATTGTAAACCAATAGGCACAGATTAACAAATGACATAAAACCCAGACTCTGGGATCGCCCGAACCAGCCATGTGAAATTGCACTTCTGTGTTCATGAAAGCCATGTCTCTTTTAAGCACCAGCAGGCCTATGTACTGCATGAACTGGCATAATCGTTTATCTATGGAATTGCAATTTTATACATTTCTCTGTGATCAGGCTAGATAATGTCTTATAAGTATAGCAGAATCATTAGCCTAGTTGCTAGACTAAGACAAATCCTGACTAAAGGATAAAAACAATACAAAATTTGTCCAATCATATTTGGCAGCGGCAGAAACATTCACAACAGATTAACAATTGTCGGCATGACAATTGTGTGTGTTTGTTACAGTACAAGCAGGCTATAAGTATAATAGTCTGAAGGATGCAAAATTAAACTAGGTTTCACTTATGTGACTACAAAAGATATTACCGTACGATAAAGTACAACCTTGAACTAATATGGGGAATTGTTTTCTAGGGTGGAGAACCCTCTGTCTGCAGCAATAAGCACTGGTGACGCTGACCTAGTCAGAGCGTTAGTTAATGACCCAGGATGCAACATGGTGTCCAGTGTAACATCTGCTGTCGATTGCTGGCTGGTAACCCACCAGGCAGCAGCCACTGGACAGGAGGACTGCCTCAGAGTGCTACTAACAGGTGACACTTTTAATTGTTGCCCTGCTTTAAAACCATTTTGACAGGAGACATGTCCCGCTCCAAAAACACTAATCCCTATCAAAGTGGGGGTTAAATACAGTATAAATCCATTGTTTTCCTCTGTTATATATTTTTTATGAATCGGAAACATCCTTTACATGTGTGGGTTTTACGAATTTTTAACTTTTTTAATGAAAAGTGTAAAAAAACACTAATGACTAAATATCTTAACTACAGTAAAGATCCTCAAAGTGTCAGACAAAATTAAACTTGAAACTCTTCTGATCATTTTATGATCACAGTTTAGATTTGAAGGTGATCCAAATTCTGTTCTCAGTTTGAACAACTTCAAACTTCAATTCTGATCGACTTTGATAATGGGAACGAAAGGTGTTGAACTTTTGGGAGATTATTTGATCTCCCTTCAGTTTCATTTAGTTTGTTTTCTTCCAGCCCGGCCTGACCTGTTGAACAAGAGAACAGAGAAGAAGGCGCAGGCGCCACTGTTGTTAGCGGTTGCTAGACAACACGTAAGCTGTGTCCGTCTGCTGCTGGAACAGGGAGCTGATATTACGATTGTGAACAACGATTTAGAGACTCCCCTTTATAAAGGTAGAACGACAGAAATACTTTTTTGAAAATACATTTTCCTCTTTGTACTGTATTATAATTGTCCCTAGGGTTTTGGGGTGATTCAAAACACTAGTCACCACTCCGCAGTAGAAGGTAGTGTTGTCAAAACATGCATTTAAAGAAAGTACCTAAACAAGATACCCACCATTGATTTAATTAGCTTTAAAATCAAATAACCGATGCAGCTTGCTTCAACAGAACAATTTCATGTGTCTGCGTTCTCCCCAGCATGTGACAAGGGCAATGCAGAGCTGGTGGCCATGCTGCTGAGCCACGGCGCATCGGTCCACACCCCGTGTACCCTGGGATGTACAGCGCTCTATGCCGCTGTTACACAGAACAACGTGCAGATCTGTGAGATGTTGGTCAAAGCCGGGGCCAAAATAAATGCAGCCAGCATCTACGGCATGACTCCTCTGTCTGAAGCTGCTCAGAGTGGAACTTTAGAAACACTACGCTTTCTTCTAAAACATGGTAGGCAGTAGCCACATGACATGCTAGAACCGATTCTGTCTCACCGGGACTTCAAGTACTTCAGGTCGTAGTAGGTCAAGTAGCTATGTTACATCACTATGCCTAAACCTAACCCTCAATAAAACTATGCCTAACCCAACCATGACCTTAATCTCAGTAAAGCTATGCCTAAAACTAACCCTAACCTTGAGGGAACATAGAGCTGAGGGAACATAGACATGACCATAGACTGGGATATGTACAGTACCGTACATCCTACCAGAGCCTCTAGCACTGCTGGCATATAAAAGCAACAGTATTAGAGATCTTGGTAGGAAGTAATTTCAGCATTAGAGATCTATGCTGTTTCCTAATGGTACTAGAACTTATATACTGTAATAGGTTATTGGATGAATGGGCAGACGAACGGTTGGACAGATGGACAGACCGTATTACCGTATGTTCTACTCTGCTATGTCTTCAGGAGCTGATATTAATAGCGCTTCGGCTGACGGTGCAACGCCACTCTATAACTGCCTACAGAAAAAATAAAAACTTAAAAGATTACCTAGTCCAGAGCAAACTTAAAAGAACAGACAGAAACCGCCCTAAAAGACCAGACTACTCTAAACCCAAATTAGTAGTGAAAAATAGATCAACAAACATCATGATAGGGATAAAACAAAACATAACAGCGACCACAAAAAACTGTATCTAATCACATGTAACAAATGTAATCTACAATATGTAGGGGAAACCAGAAACACAATAGCAGATAGACTTAACCAGCATAGATATAACATAAAAAATGCCAAAGAGATGTCTCTAATAGTACAACATTTTATTGGACATGGAATTGGAGCAATGGAAGTACGTGGACTGGAATGCAATCAAACTTGGACAGAAGGGGAGAGAAAGTTTGCAGAAAAGCAATGGATTTTAAAACTTAACACAACATTCCCACAGGGCTTAAACCACTATGAAAGATAATTAAGACATAAATAGACTCTTCTTCAACAAAGATGGCGAATGCAAACATTCTCTGTATTGTACTCATACATAATGCTGTAAGATACAAAAACATTGAAGTCCTTTACCACAAACCTAACCTTGAGGGAACATAGAGCTGAGGGAACATAGACATGACCATAGACTGGGATATGTACAGTACTGTACATCCTACCAGAGCCTCTAGCACTGCTGGCATATAAAAGCAACAGTAGTAGAGATCTTGGTAGGAAGTAATTTCAGCATTAGAGGTCTATGCTGTTTCCTTATGGTACTAGAGGTTATATGCTGTAATAGGTTATTGGATAAATGGGCAGACCGTATTACCGTATGTTCTACTCTGCTATGTTTTCAGGAGCTGATATTAATGGCGCTTCGGCTGACGGTGCAACGCCACTCTATGATGCGTGTAAGAATGGTCATGTGACCACCGTGGAGGCATTCCTGTCTCTCAAAGCGGACGTCAACAGATCCACCAAAGCTGGTCTTCTGCCCATCCATGTGGCTGTGCAGAAGGGTCACACACGGTCAGAACACAACAATCACTTATGCTATCTACCGTACAATGAAGGTGTTAATGAAAAACGCCGACCTCTCTTGTCTACTTTCGTTCCTTCAGCATCGTGTCACTGCTGATTCCCATCACCAGCCGGTACAAAATCATCAAAAGCGGCATCAGTCCGCTGCACATCGCTGCAGAGCGCAATCGCAATGGCATCATGGAACTTCTCCTGGAGGCTGGATTCGACCCCGACTGCCAGCTTTCTGAAGAACGACGCAAGAAATATGAGGACCAGCGCAGCACGGCGCTCTACTTCTCCGTCTACAACAGCAACCTAGAAGCCGCTGAGATCCTGCTGGAGGCTGGAGCCAACCCCAACCTGGACCTGTTCAACCCGCTGCTGGTCGCCGTCAGTAGAGGTTCCATGGAGATGGCCTCCCTCCTCCTGAAGTATGGAGCTGACGTGAACGCCTCCATCCCTGTTCAGCCCTCTGCGTTTCCCTCCGCGGTGCTCCACACCATGGACAACCTCGCCATGCTTAAACTGCTGCTGGACTACGGCTGCGATGCTCGATCCTGTTTCACATGTGTTTACGGCAGCAAACCTCATCCCACACAAACACACAGTGAGGAGCAGAACCATGATGCCCCATCGAGTTGTCTCCAGGTGAGGCATGGTAAAAATAATGTTCTTGAATTGTTTGTATGGTTATCTTATTTTTGGCTCTTGTCATACCTCCGTGGCAAATTATCCAACATGTGCATTGGAACTATATCCAGGTAAACAACTCTGCTGGTTGTACAAACATGTGCTGAGACAGAGCGGGCTGCACAGCTCTTCATCATTCAGTCAGATTATTCAGAGGGTTGGTCCTGCCAGAACAAAAGCAACTGTGCTTCTGAGTGATCATGACATTTGGATAACACTTGTCTGTTTAGTTGTGTGCTTTCTATTTTTTCTAGTTCTGTGAGGCTGTATCCACGCCATCCATTAGTCACTTGGTGGGACCTCTCATTTCTCTGCTGTTAAACTACGTCGGCCACGTTAGGCTGTGTTCCAGACTGATGGAACATCTCGTCTCTTCTCCACTCTGCACCGAAATCAAGATCAAAGCAGGTAGGTCTATTATCTGGTCTCCGATGAAACACCTGCATGGGTCCATGTGTTGGTGAAGATGGTCTTGGCCTCTTTTGAGAACTAGTTAAACTATTATTTACTTTACTCTGTGTTTGTGTGGGTGTGTGCGTGTTACACACAGTGCCTCCTCATCCTCTCATGCAGCTGTGCAGACTGAGGATCAGACATCTGGTTGGTGTTGGCAGGTTAAAGCTCCTCAGGGATGTGGATCTTCCTTCCAGACTCATCAAGTTTCTGTGTTATGAAGTGGACTGTTCACTGAACCTGGACACTTAAAAACAAAACATTGTCAGTTAAATAAAGATGTTTTTTTGTCTAGTGAATTGAGTGTCAACCCATCAACCCACATAAAACAAGCCCATTTCATGTAGTCTTTGCAAAGTATGGTGATCATGAGTTGACAGTATTCAAAGTGGGTGTTTTAAATGCTTTGGTGTATGGGTTCTACCCTTTGATCTTCATGTTGAAAGTTAATACATATTTTGTACATCTGCGTGAAGAATGAAATGAAATAAGTTCACTTTATTTGTTGTCCTTTTATTTATTATCTAATCACAGAGGTGTATAAGAACATTTTTCAGCAGTTTCCATACCGTACAATGTAGTGCAAGTAAGTTATGTGCCCAAAAAGTGCAGGCAGTGGCACACGGCAGCACTAGTCAAAACAGGGCCTTGTGTACAGGCCAAAGTGTATTGAGTTGTAGCCCAATCAGAATCTCTGATTAGAAACCAGCTCCAACATGCAGCTGGACAGTTAATGTCCCCTCAACTGCACTGAGTTCAGCTGACCACTTGGCTGCTTGTCTGCCCTGAGATGAAACTCAAGGAAATAGGGGGGTGGGAGTCTTCCTCGGTTGTAGCCCTCAAACTGTTCCCCCTCCCGTTCCTCTCTTCTAAACTATACCATAGTGTGAGTGTTGTATCGCCATTTGTGTCATTATGCTTCTATTTTATACATTAAAATAATGCAGAACTTATTGGAGCAACTAAATGATGTTGATTTGAAACGTGCTACAGTTGGATCGGAGTGGAATGGATAAAGTATCAGTGTCAGGTAACTGCTTCTAAGAATAAAGTCACAGAAAACGGAGACAGTCTGTAAGTCTGACAGAGAAGAAGAGAGAGATTAGCCACCACCTTCAGTATAAATGTAAGAAATCTGCGGTTTGTTATGAATACTACTGCTTGACGTAAGCCTTGAATAGTATGGTTACCATTAGCTCTCTGGTTAGTTATGCATACTATAAAAATAGCATAAATACTTTGATTAGTTATGCCTTGTGTGCAATCTGAACACACACTGTGTGTGTGTGTGTGTGTGTGTGTGTGTGTGTGTGTGTGTGTGTGTGTGTGTGTGTGTGTGTGTGTGTGTGTGTGTGTGTGTGTGTGTGTGTGTGTGTGTGTGTGTGTGTGTGTGTGTGTGTGTGTGTGTGTGTGTGTGTGGTCATCTAGGTCTACTGTCCATCCCCTTGCCGATCATGGATGAGGGTTAATTACATGTGCTTGGAACAGGTTGGGAATATCAAATTGTGGCACGGTGGCAGAGTGGTTAAGATCACTGCCTCACAGTAAGAGGGTACTGGGTTCGATTCCCGGTCTCGGAAGGTGCTGGGTTCGATTCCCAGTATGACCTGTGGGAGTTTGCATGTTCTCCCCGTGACCACGTGGGTTTCCTCCGGGCACTCCGGTTTCCTCCCACCTGAATGAAACATGCAGTGTAAATGAGTTATGATTGTGCGTGAATGCTTGGTGTTGGTCGGAGGGGCCGTTGCGCACAGATTGGTTGCCACGCTTCTGTCAGTCTGCCCCAGGGCAGCTGTGGCTACAACGTAGTTACCATCACCGGTATGTATGGGTGATAGGGTGTGAATGGGATAGTCTGTAAAGCGCTTTGGGTATCTTGAAAGGCGCTATATAAGTCTAAGTATTATTATTATTATTATTATTATTAAATTATTTGTGTTTTCCCCCCTTATCAGCATCACCATGGAGACGGCTGGACCTCCTGGAGCATCTGGCCCATCGCTGGAGGACTATTCCGTCTACACCAACCTGTCTGATGAGGAGCTGATCCAGATCGCCATCGAACGCAGCCTCAGTGAAGACCACAATACAACCACAGATACCAGACAAACTCCATGTCCGACTAACGCGGAAGTCGGACAGCCAAGCAGCACCCGATGTCTTCAGAGCACCAGCGCTCTACCGGGCACCCAGTGCCCTCGCAGTACCAGCGCAAATCCCAGCAGTGTTACTGCTCACTACAGTTCCCACAATCCTCCAACCGCTCACTACAGTTCCCACAATCCTCCGACCACAAAGGATAAAGATAAGTAAGTTTGGAACTTGCTGTATGCACCCGCACACAAGATTTAACAATAAGGTACAGCCTTGAACTAATGTGAGGAATTGTTTTCTAGGGTGGAGAACCCCCTGTCTGCAGCAATAAGCGCCGGTGACGCTAACCGAGTCAGAGCACTAGTTAACGTCCCAGGATGCAACCTGCTGTCCAGTGTAAAGCCTGCTGTCGACGGCTGGCTGGTAACCCACCAGGCAGCAGCCACTGGACAGGAGGCCTGTCTCAGAGTGCTGCTGACAGGTGAACTAAACACTTGTTATCTTCCTTAGAGCAGCAACGAAAGGTTCAGAACTCTTGGACGATTGCTCCCTCATTCAGTTTTGCTCAGTGTGTCTTGTTTTCTTCCAGCCCAGCCTGACCTGTTGAACAAGCGAACAAAGAAGAAGGCTTATACGCCGCTGATGTTAGCGGTCGCTAGACAGCACGTAAGCTGTGTCCGTCTGCTGCTGGAAAGGGGAGCCGATGTTACGATTGTGAACAGCCATCTAGAAACTCCCCTCTATAAAGGTAGAAAGTAGAGGCACACACACTGTGCTTCATTTTGCCTTTCTCAATGCAGGAATTAGCAGCGCTATAAGTGTGAATTGTCTAGTTTAGTGGATCAAAACGGAAATCCAATGAAAGAAGCTATGTTATTTGTCTGTGTGTGTGTTTTGTATGTGTCTGGGTTCTCCCCAGCGTGTGAGAGGTGCAATGCAGAGCTGGTGACCATGCTGATGGGCCACGGCGCATCGGTCCACACCCGGTGTGGCCTGGGATGTACAGCACTCTATGCCGCTGTCATACAGAACAATGTGGAGATCTGCGAGATGTTGGTCCAAGCCGGAGCCAAAATCAGCACAGCCAGCGTCTACGGCATGACTCCTCTGTCTGAAGCTGCTCAGAGTGGAACCTTGGAAACACTACACTTTCTTCTAAGACATGGTACGTACTACGTAGGTACTAGGTCCCACTGCTTACCCTACACTCAACAAAAATATAAACGCAACACTTATGTTTTTGCTCCCATTTTTCAGGGGATGGACTTAAAGCCCTAAAATTCATTCCAGATATACAATATTACCATTTCTCTCAAACACTGTTCACAAATGTTCCTAAATGTGTGATATTGAGCACTTCTGCTTTGTTAAGATAATCCATCCCACCTCACAGGTGTGCCACAACAAGATGCAGATTTGACATCATGATTAGTGCACAGGTGTACCTCAGATTCTCCACAATAAAAAGACACCCTGAAATGTGTAATTTTCTTTTGCCTTATTGGGTGTGTGGGCCTCCGAAACAGTCTGTATCTGGTGTGACCACCATTTGCCTCATGCAGTGCAACACATCTTCGCATAGAGTTTATCAGATTGTCAATTGTGGCCTGTGGAATGTTGGTCCACTCCTCTTCAATGGCTATGTGACGTTGCTGGATATTAGTGGGAACTGGTACACACTGTAAAAATGGTAATAACACATTATTACCACATTATTACCATTTCGACAGCGCGCACCAGTACCCACTAATATCCAGCAACTTCACACAGCCATTGAAGAGGAGTGGACCAACATTCCACAGGCCACAATTGACAATCTGCTAAACTCTATGCGAAGAAGATGTGTTGCACTGCATGAGGCAAATGGTGGTCACACCAGATACTGACTGGTTCGGAGGCCCATACACCCAATAAGGCAAAAGAAAATTGCACATTTCAGGGTGTCTTTTTACTGTGGAGAGTCTGAGGTACACCTGTGCACTAATCACGATGTCACATCTGCATCTTTATGTGGCACACCTGTGAGGTGGGATGGATTAGCTTAACAAAGCAGAAGTGCTCAATATCACACATTTAGGCAGATTTGTGAACAGTGTTTGAGAGAAATGGTTATATTGTATATCTGGAATGAATTTTAGGGCTTTAAGTCCATCCCCTGAAAAATGGGAGCAAAAACAAAAGTGTTGCGTTTAATTTTTTGTTGAGTGTACCTGGACCTTGATCACTGCTGGTTTTAAATCATACCAGGCCCTCCAATGCTGCTAGTTCTTTATATCCTAGGCTTCTAGTACTGCAAGTTTTTTTTTTTTTATGGGATAGAAATCTAGAGGTTTTTTTATTGGATAGAAAACAGCAGTAAGAGCTAGTGTGGTACTAGAGGTTTTCTATTAAATAGTGAATTTAGTGCCTTTATACTGTATAAGGCGATTTAGGTTGACACAACAATGGTGAAATCATGCAATATCATAGGATGTGGACAGATGGACAGTGTTGTATTGTGTGTCCAGGCGCTGCAATCAACAGTGCTGCAGCTGATGGTGCAACGCCGCTTTATGAAGCATCTAAGAAGGGTCATGTGTCCATCGTAGAGGCGCTCCTGTCGCTCAAAGCGGACGTCAACAGACCCACCAAGTCTGGTCTTCTGCCCATCCATGTGGCTGTGCAGAATTCTCACTCACGGTCAGAACCTGTTCTCTGTTAACATTCTATCACTAACCTTCAAGAATGAAACTGTCAACACAGTATTATTCCTGTGACCATCCATGGGACAAATCATGGCCAGTTTGTGTTCCTGTGGTTTCAATGCCTACTTTTTGTTCCTTCAGCATTGTGTCCCTGCTGATTCCCGTCACCAGCCGGAACAGAATCATGAGAAGCGGCATCAGCCCGCTGCACATCGCCGCAGAGCGCAACCGCAATGACATCATGGAACTTCTCCTGGAGGCTGGATTCGACCCCGACTGCCAGCTTTCTGAAGAGCGTCGTCAAAAGTATGCGGACCACCGCAGCACTGCACTCTTCTTCTCTGTCTACAACAGGAACCTGGAAGCTGCTGAGATCCTGCTGGAGGCTGGAGCCAACCCCAACCTGGACCTATTCAACCCCCTGCTGGTCGCTGTCAGGAGAGGTTCCATGGAGATGGCGTCCCTCCTCCTGAAGTACGGAGCTGACGTGAACGCCTCCATCTCCACCCAGCCCTCTACGTTTCCCTCTGCGGTGCTCCTTAGCATGGACTACCCCCCGATGATCAAACTGCTCTTAGACTATGGCTGCAACGCTCGCTCCTGTTTCACCTGCGTCTATGGCGGCAAGGATCATCCCACACAAACACACATTGAAGAGCAGAGGGACTGGAACCGTGATGCTCAATGGAGCTGTGTCCAGGTGAGACCGCACAAACACTGATTTTTCTTCAACTGTTAGCATGGTACTCCTAGGTTCAAGGTTACTTTATTTTGGCTCTTGTCTTACCTGCATGGAAATGATCCAACATGTGCTTCAGAACTATATCCAGGTTAGTAATTGTGCTGAATGTACACACATGCTGCACACTGTGCATGGGGTCCACGTGCACACCCTGGATTTTCCTGTTGTTTAAAAGACTTACTGACTTACTGTCATAATGACTCGGTACTTATGTTGTGTCTAAAACATTATACTTTAATTTAATTAACTGAAGCTACACCATGAAAACAGTGCAGTATGTTGACATCATTTTTCTTTATATTATAGCCTACATCTTTTAATTCAAGGTATTGAATGGTGTAAAGGTGAATGAATGAATGAATTCATTCAAGATATAAAATTTATACAAAACCAGTAAACTAAAGGTCTGATATGAATCCATTTTAAATAAAGTTTAAGGATGTATTTTTTCTATCTGTGAGCAGTCACTGTCGGTTCTTCTGTGTGCATGCACACGTGTAGGCACGTCCACACGTGTGCATGTGCCGTGCCGTGCATGTACACGCTCCATAACCCCGCCCCCCCTTGCACCCACTGTCATCGTACAAACCCTGTGCACACGCCGACACTGGGCACAGCTGTTATTCATTCAATCAGATCATTGACTGGACGGGGCCTGCCACTCAGCGTTGTCTTTGATCAGTGCTGGGTGATCATGATATGGAACACTTGTCTTATTGCGTTGGGTTATTGCGTTAAAGTCCTTCAGTCTCCTCTGTGAGATACAGTATGTGCAATGTCAGGCAGTTAGGGCAGACATTTTTTTCGCCTTGCATCTACGCGGTCTAGTCGTGTGTTTTCTGTCCCGCATAGTTCTGCGAGGCTGTGTCCAAGCCGTCCATCAGTCACTTGGTGGGACCTCTCATTTCTCTGCTGTTAAACTACGTCGGACACGTCAGTCTGTGTTCCAGACTGATGGAACATGTGGTCTCTTCTCCACTATGGACCGAAATCATGATCAAAGCAGGTACGTCTGTTATCTGGTCTCTGATGAAACAGTTCACGTGCTGTTGGAGATGGTCTTAGTTCTTTTTTGAGAACTATATTTACCCTACGTGTGTGTGTGTGTGTGTGTGTCTGTGTTTGCAGTGCCTCCTCATCCTCTCATGCAGCTGTGCAGACTGAGGATCAGACATCTGGTTGGCGTTGACAGGTTGAAGCTCCTCGGGGATTTAGATCTTCCTTCTCGACTCATCAAGTTTCTGTGCTATGAGTTGGAGTGTTCACTGGACCTGGGCATTTAAACAGATGAGAGATAGATGAAACATCTGGGGAAATCACAATGCCTGGATCATGTGATATACAGTACGGCCGATAAAGAACCACATCAGGATCAGAATATTGTTAGCTAAATAAAGCTGTGGATTTGAGTGTTATCAACCCACAATAAAATGATGTTATTTATCATTTATTTGAGGTATATCTTAGTTCGAAATAACTAACTAACAAGCAACTCCTGCTAGTTAACCGAGGCTTGTGGCCTGTGGCTCAGATGTAAGAGAAATGCTGCATGGTCAAATGCTACATGGTCTGTGTGTGTGTGTGTGTGTGTGTGTGTGTGTGTGTGTGTGTGTGTTTGCGCGTGCGTGTGCGTGCGATGTACATATGATATTATATGAAAATAGGTCGAAAAGTGGTGAAGTGGTCCTTTAAGTTCAAAACATACTAGTATTTCTTCCAACACTGCAGCACAATCAAATCTGCTGGGGTTGTTTGGGCAAGCCTGTTGTAAGTATGAGGCCAATGTTTATCCCCTGTAGGACATACAGTATCTCAGGTTATGACTGGCCAGGCGAAATCTTGGCAAAATCACTGTCCAGCTGGTCCCGCGCATGGTTGCCGTGGGAGGGCCAGACGCAGATCAAGTATCTGCAAAGTCATGTGCCAGCTTAAGAATAGTCACAAACAGAGGCGTCACCACGTCTGACACAGAAGAGAAGAGAGAGTGCAACAACCACAACCTTCAGTGCACACGTAAGAACGTCTAACGTCAACACTGTTATGAATACCATGGTTAAAATGTTGTTAGTTTTAGTGAGGGTGCTTTAGGGAAGGTTCGATCAGAGTGGGATATGCAGTATGGCTGCCGGGTTGGGACCATGTGTCTAGCTCTGTTTGTAACCTCATATGTACGCTTAGTATATACCGAGAAGAAGTTCTGTTGCAGGATATCCCTGTGTGGGATGGGCTCAAGCCGGTCCACAAGCGGTGGCGAAACCCTTCACGCTTTATCGTTTCCAAAATCTAGAAGTGTCAGAACCAAGATACTGTTAATAAATGTAACAGCGGCACGTACATTTTTGAAAAAAAGGCAGCCTGTTTGCCAATGTGATCTCACAAAAGCAGTATGCGGTAAGGGGTTGACTGGGCTACATTTTTGTTTACATGTAGGCCTGATTTGAGCAGCTGTTGGACCGTTTGTTCGTTTGTTCATTCATTCATTCATTCATTCATTCATTCATTCATTCATTCATTCATTCATTCATTCATTCATTCATTCATCACTCAGTGTCATAAGGCTGATGGACAGCAAAAAAGAACCTGCCTTGCATCGTACTGATTCAGTGTGCATGCTATAGTTTCATTCAAACAACGTTTGCAGTGACTCGGGAGATAGAATGACCGTTGGCGTTTGGCTGACAAGTTGACCCTGCTGGCTGGCCACAATTCTTTCTATGGCAAATTGGTGTGACACATAGTCAAATGATACGAAATTATATTTTCTGTATACACAACAATATATTAAATTGTTTTCATTAAAAATGATATTTCGATACAGTTGCTATATCGTTACACGCTATTCAGACCAGGGAATCACATAGAGCAATTTATGCATACTCCATTAAAGATGTTTACATTGGTATTGCAATACGAGTGCAAGTGTTAGGTGCTTGCATAACACTGCATCGTCTGTCCTGTATCTTGGATTGCAGGATTTAATATTTAGTAGATTTTGAAAATGATTATTATCTTTCTTTATTTTTAAAGGTTCCTTTGGGAATTTGCGAAAAGCAGAAATGTTCAACCGAAACTTGAAGAACGTGGTTGTGATCTCCGTTGGCTTTCTGTCACTGGCTACAGCTTATGGAGGCCTGCAAAGTCTACAGGTAAGTTCACAAGTCGACTCTAACAGAGATGGGACTGCAGGGTTCAGGTCATAGGGCGTGAACACATTTTGAGTGAGTCGATCAGCTTGAGAAGCAAGCTGACTGTCACGTGACTTCTTTTTGACTGGTCGTCAACGGGACTTAAAGTCTGTGCGCAAGCAAGCCACACACAAGTGTGAAGTCCCGTGGACGACCAGTCAAAAAGACGTCATGTGACAGAGCGAGTCAGCTTGTTTCTCAAGCTGACTCACTCCCAGTGTGCTCACACCCATAGTCTGACAAACAGCAACTCAAACACGCAAACAATTGCTAAAGTACATACGTAAGTAATGGAATGTGTTATGCTGTTATCACCTTACACGGACATATAACCTTACTTTTACCTTTATTGTATTTTAGCCTAGATCAAGAGTTTTCTACTGATTGAGGGACCACCAACCTGATTTAGAATCAGAGTTACTGTCAAAGTGTGCCTTAGCAAGACACCGATGTGCTGGTTGGTGCTGGTGCACGGACGTGTACGTGTGAATGTAAAGCACCTTGTATAAAGGCCTTGGCTTAGATATAAATTTATCATCCACCACTCATCCCATCCATCTTCCAACACGCTGCCTCTCTCTCCTGTCCAGAGCAGTCTGAATGCAGAGGAGGGGATGGGCGTGGCGTCTCTGAGTGTCGTCTATGCCGCCGTCTTCGTCTCTTCCATGTTCCTGTCTCCCATCGTGATCAAGAACCTCGGCTGTAAGTGGACCATGGTGGTCAGCATGGCCTGCTACGTCTCCTACTCCTTTGGAAACCTCTATCCTGGATGGTGAGACACCGCTGTCTGTCTGTCGTACTCTCTTTGTCCATGAATTTTACTGCCCCCAGTGTGTTTTCAGACCCCAAAGAGTTGTTTTTTAAACTGTTAGACGTATATTGAGATATTTTGTTTGTGTGTATGTGAAGGGGGGCGTATCATGAACGGGCACTCAGATTCAACTACTTAGTGATGTCTACACATTCATTCACATTCATGCAAACAAGGTTTGCAGTGATTCTGGAGAGTGTCGTTGGCCTTTGGTAATGGTAAAGGTCCTGGTTGGGCCCCAGCGGGTTAGTTCCAAACTGTCCTTTAGCTAATGCTGAACCTCTGCTGATGAGCAGGTTAATTCCATATAGGGTGAATGCAATATTTCATTTTAGGTAAGAATGTGAAAAGCTGCCTCATGATGGCGCTATAGCGGGCTGTTCAAGAAAATTTGGGGCAGAGGTTCATCGTTGCCATCCAAAGTGTGTGTGTGTGTGTGTGTGTGTGTGTGTGTGTGTGTGTGTGTGTGTGTGTGTGTGTGTGTGTGTGTGTGTGTGTGTGTGTGTGTGTGTGTGTGTGTGTGTGTGTGTGTGTGTGTGTGTGTGTGTGTGTGTGTGTGTGTGTGTGTGTGTGTGTGTGTGTGTGTGTGTGTGTGTGTGTGTGTGCGTGCGCGCAAAGTTTGGCATCGACTGGATTATTTGTGCCGGAGATTAGCTGGTAACGGACAGACGGATGGAGTGCAAAATATACTGCCCAGGATGAATTGAATTGAATTCAAATGAATGAATTGAGTGCCTCTCATCCTCCCATAAAGGTACACACTCATACCAACTTCTGCCATCCTGGGTTTGGGAGGATCGCCTCTATGGTCAGCTAAATGTGCCTACCTGACCATCTCTGGCAACCTACAGGCTGCTGAGGACGGTGGGAAGGGTGCCGACGTCATCAACCAGTACTTTGGCGTCTTCTTTTCCATCTACCGGTCGTCTGCAGTCTGGGGAAACCTCATGTCGTCGCTCATATTCCAACGGGATCCTAGAATAGGTACACGTATAAAAAAAGATCCTGCCTCAATGCCGTAGGTTTAGGCTGGAAACCAGTCTAAACCTACAGCCTAAAAAACGGGTGAGATTGTTCTGGCGCCGGCAGTTTGAATCTTTTTTTCCCCCGAGAAGCCTGTGTACAAAAAGTACAACGTACATACAGTATAAGTGAATATATGTGACTGACATCAGCCTGTTGGGCCGACAGCCTTTGGCGCATGTCAGTCACCCTGCGTCTCTGGTTTTCTTTCCGTTTTTAGATTTCCTGGTAAGCGCGGTCGGGACCGGCACGAATTAGTGACGTCTTGAATGTGGCCATATCGAGGCAATCCAAGACTGGTCAAATCTGGCCCAGAATATCACCTGATTTCAACCAACACAAATCCTGTCCACTAAAGACAGACGTGCCCGGATGAATCAGAGAGAGACCAATTGAGGTTACACTAACTTAAATCAATCATAACTAGTCAGATCTGGCCCAGAATGAGCTTTATTATTTCAACTGGTGAAGACGTTCTGGAAATGTCACTGGAGTCACTGGAGAACGTTACGATGACATCCTCCAAGTGGCTCCAGTGACGTTCAAGACTAGGCCACAGCCCATATGGGGATGCTCTTCACCAGTTAAAATAATAAAAGTATAGGTGTTCTGGGCCAGATCTGACTCTTTAGTGGACCAAAATCAAGTGATATTCTGGGCCAGATTTGACTAGTTTTTGCCTTGATCAGGCCAAAATCAAGACGTCACAAATTCGTCCCGGTATTGATGGTGCTTACTAGGTTGCATCGCAATCGATGATGACGATGATAACGCAAAGACAGAAATGAAAAAACATATAGCAAACAAAAAAAACAGTAAAATGTGCTCAAGCTAAAGCGAATGACAGAAAATGTGCTTTGCGTCCATGAACACGCCTCTAGAATGAATACAAATAGACAGGACCCTTGTAATCAAATGTTAATTAAAGAGGCATCCTGGAAAATATTGCTTTTGAATAATTAAATGTACTGTATATGGTCTTCCAGGCAACATCACAGACGAACAGTTGGCGAAATGTGGAGCGGCTGTATGTGACATCAGTCCAAACGTCACGACCATCAAACCAGCACAAGAACTGGTCGTGACGCTGGTTGGATGCTACATCGGTAAACACCAAGAGCCTTTTACACTGTCTTGGACATTCCATTCCATTCTCTCTCCGAATAATCGTCCAACGATCCGTGTTCTCTCCTTGGATTTGAACTTGTTCTAGGAGCAGGGCTGCTGGCCATGGTCATCGTAGCGGCGTTTCTGGACAACATCGACCAGAGCCAGACCAAGGATTTCCGTGGCAACCGGGAGCCGTTCTGCAGCACGTTCTTGGCCACCTTCCGCCTGCTCAGGGACCGCAGGCTCCTGTTCCTCATCCCTCTCACCCTGTACAGCGGCTTTGAGCAGAGCTTCTTCGCCAGCGAGTACACCAAGGTGAGGAGGGGCTTGTGGAAAATGCGAAAAACCTGGCAGTGATGTCTTTGAGGCTTGTTTAAAGCTAAAGACTTGAAGCCATCATAGGCATCCTCAGGGGCGGATTTAGTATTTTCTGAGAAAAATTATGTGAATGTGCAGTTAATTTTCATTCTGAGAGTGTACAAATTGAACCAAATGGGCTGCAGTTACTGGCCCATGAGCGCCCTTTCCGTTCCAAGGTATCATATAGTTGGGGGTCCCCTGGAACTTCCCCCAGGGGTCCCCGGGTCAAATGTGTCAACTATTGTCACTGCCTACGACTGAAGTGAAGTTTGGTGGGAGAGAGACATGACAACGCTGCACAAGCTGCAGCCTGATGCACAATTCACCATCATCATCAACCAGTATGTATTGTAATACTATTTTTGTTTCCATTATAGAACTATGCCACCTGTGCACTGGGCATCCATTTTGTTGGTTATGTGATGATCGGCTTTGGGGCTTGCACTTCGCTGTCTGCCGTTGCCTTTGGGAGGTTGGCTCAGTACACTGGCAGAGCTCCTCTCTTCTTGCTAGGTAATGTTCATGGATGAAAGACACCTTTCAAGGTTTTGTAACATTCATTCTCAATTATTTATTTGTTTTTCTTTTAGTTTTTATTTGTTCTCATTTGCACATTATGTGACCTGGAGTTCTCTGTGGGGTTTGGAAGGCTAATTAGCTGCAATTGAAACAGGTAAAGCTGTGGAAACAGAGACATCTGCTGGCAAATCCCATTGACATCATACTTATGTCAAATTATGCAAATCCCATATATTATACTGGATTTGCAGAATGTGACACTGCATGCTTATAAGCAGTGTTTATAAGTTGTAGTAATAGAAACAGATGATGTGACACAGATGATGAGTGTGAACACAAAAGTTCACACTCAAAATGAATTTGATCATGATTAATCAACATTTGAACTATGTCCAAAATATGCCTGTTTTCCTTTACAGGATTTAAACATTTAAAAAAAGAAAAATAATCTGGGGGGACTATTTATTTCTTAAATATTTATCAAAATAGGTGATCTACAAGCCCCCAATGCTTGTAGATCTTTCGAGCTATACTCTATGGCTCTGGTTACAGGGAGACACACAGCTATAGCTGTGTGTCTCCCTGTAATCAGAGCCATAGAGGAGGAAAAGAAAAGCTATACAGAGGCATATTATGCCTCCGTATAGCTTTTCTTTTCCTCCAATGACAAAATGCTCAGTGGGTTGAGTCAGTGTGCACAGTTAATTGCCTTAAAACTTATAATTTTCAACAGCCTTAATTTATTTATTTATAATTAAAAAAAGAGAAATATTTAGAGGTCAGAAACATTACTGGGCTGTCCTTAAGACTTTAGATCTGAATCACTCGTCCTCATTCAATGTGCAGGTTAAGGTTTCTCAAAACCACATCTCTTCATGTGCAGCGGCTGTGATCAACTTCTCCTGCATCATAGCCTTGCTGCACTGGAGACCTCATCCTGACCAGCTGCCTGTCTTCTTCCTGTTCCCTGGACTGTGGGGCGTGGCGGACGGTGCGTGGCAAACACAGACCAACGGTGAGGATAAAACAAAAATCCTTAGATGGATAATATTTTTAGATGGAATAATTATCATTGGGCAGTGTCAAAATAGCAACACATCCATTCTATATCCATACTATAACTAATAATAATAATAATCTTTATTTGTATAGCACCTTTCATGACATAAAATGCAGCTCAAAGTGCTTTACATTGCAATAGAGAAGAAGACAGGAAATAGTGGGAATGAATTAAAGAGATCATTAAAATACATCAAAGAAGCAGTACAGTGAGGACCTGAAATAAGGCATAAAATATAAAATCATAAAATATAAAATCACAGAGAATCAGTTAAAAGCAAGTACATAGAAGTACATCTTGAGCTGTGCTTTAAAAATGTCTACAGAGGCTGCCTGTCGAATGTATAATGGGAGTTTGTTCCACGCCGTCGGTCCATAGAAGCAAAAGGCTGCTTCACCGTATTTTTGTAGTTGCCATTTTGGGCACCGCAAGCAGGCCAGCTGTGGAAGACCTGAGGGGACGGCCTGGGACATACTTAGGCAGGCAGTCATGTAGGTAGGAAGGTGCAAGACCATTAAGCGCTTTATAGACAAGTAAAAGAATTTTAAAATCAATTCTAAACACAACCGGTAGCCAATGTAGTGAGGCTAGGACAGGAGTAATATGTTCTCTCATCTTAGTTTTAGTTAAAACTCTGGCTGCCGCGTTTTGGACTAGTTGTAATCTGTCAGTTGTTTTCTTGGGGAGACCAGAAAAGAGTGCATTGCAGTAGTCAAGTTGGGAAAATACAAAGGCGTGGATCAGGGTTTTAGCATCATCAACTAAGGAAATGTCTGAATGAATGAATGTCTGTCTGTCTGCCTGAAACCGTGATAACCTCACGGACTACACCAGTCAGTCTGATTTTTTTCA
The DNA here is from genome assembly GCA_039105355.1 of Benthosema pterotum. NCBI lineage: Eukaryota > Metazoa > Chordata > Actinopteri > Myctophiformes > Myctophidae > Benthosema > Benthosema pterotum. The sequence continues at coordinate 30,106,297 of CM076983.1, read as the reverse complement.
CACAGTTATTGAGCCTAATATTAGGAAGAGACTGACAAAACCCTTTTTTCAAATTAACCAATTGTTAATTAATGATTAAATTAATAGTGCATTACATTTTCCCCATCAACTTAACATGGGAAACTCCGACCGCCCCCTAACGTTACGCCCCCTAATTGTTACCCCACTGTACACCACCAACGCAACGGATAGTGACCTCACTTCCTCCATGTTATTATGTTACTGGAATAAAACAACTGGGTTTTCTTACCAGCGGTTTATTGTCGGCACTCCGCCATCACACGATAACAACAACTGACTCCCGCCAGCCGCTTCCGGGTTCATGACCCCGGACATGTATTCCCCTTACAGGCACAGTGTAACATACAACTCGCACTTGAAATAAACAATAGGGAATACTGTTGAGACTTAACAAACTCACTGTCTCTTAAAAAAAAAAAATGCGTAGCAATATAACAAACAAAAATACAGTTAGTGCAAATAACTTTCATATTCAAAAACAAAATTCAACTTGTTCAAAATTCAACCTTTTTTTTTTTTTTTTTTTAACAAAGTCCTTTTTAAACAAAGTTCTTTTTCTTTTTTTTTTTTCTTTTTTTTTAACAATGCCACTGTCCCTGACTAAGGGCCTTCAGTAACAGAAGAGGTGAAGCCCCTTTTTTTGTAAGGCAGTCTGCAAGTTGTTCTTTCGTTTTGTACCAAAGGATTCGCTCGACCTTTTTGGAGTGGATAAGCTCCTTGATACTGCTGATTTCCAAACGAAGCCTTTTTTCTGTGACTGACTTCGTGGATTTAAGCGCATCAGCCAGTGAATGATTATCCGTGACACAGGTTATAGGCGCAGCATGTGCAACATCACCAGCAGTCAGTTCAGAGAAGAGCGTAGACAGAAAAATAGCATTATCAATCCCCTCTGACATTGCTAGAGTTTCACCTGCAAGAGTGCTACGTACAATTCTCTTAACTCTCTTAGACTGCCATGAAAGGGGTGAAAATTTACCATTTTCCCCCATCAACACAATGAAGTGCCCACCTTGCGTGCCTCCATCAGAAAGATTCCCAAATGAGGCATCACTGAACGCAACCATTTTTAAGGCACTGTCTTTGCCCAAATACTGGAAGAGAATTACCCTCTTGGATTTAAGTTTAGACACTATTCTGTTTGCCTCATGAATAGTTTGGACTGTAGCCCCTTTTATGCTTGACGCTAAGTTGCTTGCATCAAACATAACATCTGGCCTACTCTGTCTTGCAACCCAGAGAATTTGGCCTATTTTTGACCTGAGTTCATCTCTTTCTTTCTCATAGAGAGGACAGTCCAGTTCAACAGCCCGAGAAGGATCAATATGTATGGGCTGTAGGTTTTGTATGTAGTTCTCCTGGTGTATTTGTACTCCGTTGTTCACAGTGGCAAAGTCTATTCCCACATAACAGAAGTTGTCATGTTCCTCCCGTCCGATTTGGAAAGCAGATCTGAGCTGTGGTATGACAGTGGTGGAGAAGCTTTGAGTGCCACCCCATATGAAGTCATCCACATGGCAGGCTAGAACTCCAGACACAGCACAGTCCTTATCCAGCCAGTAGAAGATGGCTGGATCAACTTTGGAAATGTTTCCTCCTGTAGCCAGCACGATTTCCTTTACTCTGTTGTACCAATAAAGAGAAGCATCTGCCAGTCCATAGACACACTTTTTTAGTTTCCATAATGTGTCTTCACTCTCTGCCTCAGGAGGAGGCCTGACGTAAACATCACGTGACAGTGACATTCCCTGCAAAAATGCAGATTTGATGTCCATTGAATGAGGTTTCCACTGTTTTTGACAAATGACTGCCACAAGTAGTCGTAGTGACTCTGTTGCACATGTGGGTGAGTCCTTTTGCAAATCAGAAACTTGTAATTCCTCAAAACCTCGAGCCACAAGGCGCGCTTTTGGCACAGGACCAGTGAGTGTTTCTTTAAGAGTACACACCCACCTAGTGGAGACACATTTTTGCCCCTCATCTTTAACTTCCTCAAACACATTGTTTTCTTTCCAGCTCTTAATCTCAACATGTTTTGCAAAATCAAATGACACATCCTTTGTTACAAACACATCCTCACATACATTTGTGACAGTTGTTAAAGGCACATCATTTGTTTGAGACCCATCATCACATACATTATGCACAGGATTTGTTACAACCTCAAAAGCATCGATTTTTGACACATCAGCTGCATCTGTGGAGCCTGCAACATTGGGGGGTTCAATGAAAAGAAAATTATACCAGTCTTTGTACTTGCCTGTAGCTTTTCCTGCACGCCCCAAAACCTTAGCTGTGTATAAAACATCCCCATCTTTGTATTTCACAATTTGTCCTGTTTTCAACCCGACACCTGTTCTCAGCTCTGTACCGTCATGTGCATCTGCACTGTCAGCTGAGTCAGTCTCAATTTGTATTCCATCTGCCATTTGTGTTGGCTCCAGTTGTGGTTCCATTTGTCTCAGTCCTTGTGTGACCTCCAGATCACCATTTGCCATGTTCTGTCCTTTCTCCATGTTTGTGTCATTTTCTGAATGTTCTTTTGTGACAGATTGATCTGTGTTTTCTGTGTTCACTTTCTTCAATCTGAGCCGATGCACTCTGACACAGGTTCCCCCGTGTCTGACAAAGATCACTGCACCGTCCTGTCCGATGACAACTCCTGGGCCTTTCCACTCTGGACAATCCACTCTCTTGTAATATACACGATCTCCACTTTCATATTTTTCATCAGTGTTGCGTGTTTGTTTCCGTAAGGCTCTCCGTATTCTTTCTGAACACTCCGCTTCTGTAAATGCCCTTCTTGCTGCGTGCAGAGCAGTTATGTGTCTAGCTACCCATTCACTTTTTGTAGTTCCCTCTAGAGCTGGGGGTGTGTCAGTTAGCACAGAGGGCAAATTGGGATTCTGTCCAAACACCAGCTGATGAGGACTGTATCCATGGACATTTTGCATGGTGTTTTTCGCCATCAAAGCCCAGTCCATTGCAGTGCTCCAGTTACAACTGTTGCTGGCCTTCACCTTCTTTATAACCTCAGAAAGTGTGTAATTGTGGCGTTCCAGAAGCCCATTACTCCACGGGCTGTAGGCAGCTGTCGTCTTTATTTCTATATTGAAATTTTCTGCCATATCCCTAATCTCATCATTATTGAACTCGCCACCATTGTCAGAAAACAATTTCTGCGGTGGGCCATGAACACTTATCCAGTCATGAACAAAATGTTTCACAATCTCTGATGACTTCTTTGTTGTCAGAATGCTGCCTGCACTAAAACGTGTGAATTGATCAATAATGTGGAGATACCACACACCTGGTTCAAGTTCATGTAAGTCTACAGCTACAGTCTCGTTGTACTGAGATGCCAGAGGTAGGCCAACAGCAGGCTTTGGCGTGGTTTTGCTGTACTTTTGGCATATTTCACATTCATTCACAATCTTTTGCAGGATAAGACCACACTCAGCATCATTGTTGCCTGAACTTTTAAGAAGCTTCTGTAATCTGTCAGCCGAGGCGTGGCCAAATTGTTTATGCAGTTTCAATAACATTTTCTGTTTGGTAGCTGTGCTCATATTTTCTGCAATTATCAGTATTTCCTCTTCACTCTGACTTTCATCCTGACTCTGTGTTTCTGCAGGAGTGACATCCACTGTAGCCGCCAAAACCTGGTCTTCTTTTTTTTCTTCTTTGTTCTCATTTTTGTCATCCATTATGTTCACACAGTAATGACCAGAGCTTGTGAAGTCAAGTTTTACAGGATTGTTGAACATCACTGCCCTGTCATGTTCCATGTCCAGTACTGTTCCAGCTCTTTTCATTGAAGCTTTACTCAAAAGTAGAGGAACATCAGCCGGAACTACTTCCGTTTCGATTTGACACTTGGTCTGTCCAATTCTTGCTGGAATTTTCAAACTTTTGGTCGAATACACCACTTTTCCATCTCCAAACTTAAAAGGTCTAGAGCTTGGCTTTTCATTACGTTTCATATCACTCAACTCTTTCTTGCTCAGTTTAGAGATATAGCCATCTAGCCAGCCCTGGCCACACACTGTACGTGTACATGCAGTGTCTATTATTGCTGACCCAAAACATTCTGTCATGAAAATTTCTGCTGCTGTGGGTGATGTTTGTTCTCCCTTGCCAGGCTCTTTAGTGAACAGAGTAATATTGCACTCCTCCACTGCATCAGTATTAGCGCCACTCTGCGCATCCTCTGTAAGCTTTGCGTACTCACTCTTATGTGGACAGTCTTTGGCCCAATGAAACGTTGATTGACAGACGGCGCACTTAGATCTCCGGCCGTACCTGTCCAAGGGATTTGTTCCGGGCAATGTAGCCTTCTGTTGATCCCGTTGTTGAAAAAACTTTCCCTTCTGTCGCCTGTGCTCCGTGGTGGTCACAAACGCGGCATCTTGATGCAAGTCGATTCCCATGCTGGGCGCTGCTGGCGATTTCCCTCCGAATATCCTCTTCAGTGCTGACTTCATGGACGCGAACGTTAGATCAGTACATGCTGTGAGGGCCAGCTGACGGTCTTTCGTGTCCAAACAAGCAGTATCCAGTAGTTTGAAAGCCAAAACAGCGTCGGGGAGTTCCATTTTGTATTTTCGCATACGAGAGTAACGCTGCTCAAAATCAATAATATAGTCCGCCATGGACACGCTGCCGTCTTTTGTTATCTGATCAAAGTTCGAGTAAGCTTCATAGACTCGGTCTTTCTCTTCTTTAAGAAACAAGTTGTCGAGCTTTGCAAGCAACGTCGTCATCCCGTCGTCTTTGTTTAAGTCATCAACGGGTATTTCCATCGCCGTTTCTCTCGCACTCCCAGACAGTGCTAAAACAACGGCGAGAGCTTGCTTCTTTTTTGCCAATTCTGTGACTCTGCTCCATATTTCGATCTCATTCTTCCAACTTTCATAAGGCTTTGCTTCGTCGAAGCCTGGTGGGACTCTATAGTTTCCAGCCATCTCTGCTACCAATGTTACTGGAATAAAACAACTGGGTTTTCTCACCAGCGGTTTATTGTCGGCACTCCGCCATCACACGATAACAACAACTGACTCCCGCCAGCCGCTTCCGGGTTCATGACCCCGGACATGTATTCCCCTTACAGGCACAGTGTAACATACAACTCGCACTTGAAATAAACAATAGGGAATACTGTTGAGACTTAACAATTATCCTATACACACTGCAGCAGTAGCTTTCAATAAACTTTGATCCTATAAGTATCGTGGCATCTCTGTGTGTATTTATAGTTTTGATTTAACAGATGGCACGGCATACTGCCCATACGCTGGATACAGGCTGGAATGTTATGTTAATTCACTTATCGATACAGAATATACTACTTGACTCAATGCGGTGTTGGAGGAGGCAGACGGTGGCACAACATGGATTTATGACACAGATGGGAACGAAGCGACAAACAACCACTTTATGTCCAGACCAAACTGGAAGATGTTTGTTTTAACTGTCGCTTTTTACTTGCACATGCGACCAAACTAAGCAAAAAGAATCTCCATCAACGTCCACCAGCAGCCCAGTTCACTGCTACTCACACGGTCACACCGACTGACAACAGAGCCGTATCCACCTCCCTCGCGTTGCGCGGTGTATTGTGCTGTATTGTACACATTACACATTAAAAGGTCCGGACCCTCTGCGGACCCCTTAGGGGTAATTACATTTTGCGGTCTATTCTCTGGAAACACGAGCACACAGCGCACGACACGCTGAGCTTGTGAATCAGCTATTGACAAAGTGTGTGCGTCGTAGTGCAGTGCGCACGCGCGCACACACACACACACACACACACACACAGTTACTAAGACTCACCGCCCTCTAAATGGGGGTCGTAACCAGGGTTGTCTTTTTATTCATGACACTATGGTATATAAAATAGAAGATAGATTTTGCCGGGAAGCCGTCCCCCATACTATTTTGGCCTGCCCTCCCCCCAAATTGGGAAAGGTTACATCCGGGCCTGCGGTTACTGTATTTGATTTCATACTATATTATGATGGTGAAAACATTGAGGTGATGCTCTCTCTATCTCTCTCCTTCCCAGCCTTATATGGAGTGCTCTTCCCCAGAGACAAAGAGGCAGCCTTTTCCAACTACAAGATGTGGGAGTCTCTGGGTTTCGTCATCGCCTTCGCCTACAGCACCTTCATCTGCCTGGAGACCAAGCTGCACATCCTCCTGGCCATGCTGCTGCTCACCATGGTCACGTACCCCGTCGTGGAATACGGGGAACACAAGAACCCCACCGAGCCCATCGAACAGGTGGACCGCACGGAGCCCGATCCGCCGGAACTCTGATGACGGCGAGGGTTGCCATGAGAATCCCCTATGAAGGGCTAAGAAGGGGCACGGTGGCACAGTGGTTAGTGCTGTCCCGTCACAGGCAGAAGGTCCTAGATTTGATATTTCAACGCCCTAGCTGTGGGTGCTGGCAGCGTGTCTCCTCCTCCTCCCAGGGGTGTTTTTGCCATCAGGTAGACTAGACAGTTGCATGCCTGCCAACCTGCACGCATCGGCCATTCATGCTGTTCTTTATTTACAGTATATTAGGCAACATGGTCATTGATGTATGCTCATTCATTCAAGTCAATGGACATAGATCATAGTTTTGATATTTACACGTATATTTATTGCAAGACTGTTTATATACCAAGTCTGAGCAATGTGGCAATACAATTTCATTTACTGTAGCACTTCACCCACAAGTACAGCTCATTTAAAGCCCATGCAAGACCTAATTGACCGATATCAGAGTAATCAGTGTTCAATGTTTTACTTTTAAATATAACTTAAAACGACTGTAAAGTCGTTTTAAGTCACAAGAAAAACAACAAAAACATGTCACTCGTCCTCTATAACTAGAATTGAACATTTAAATCATATTTACATTTTACTGTGCCTGTCATAGGTATGACGTGACAGGAGGCTCCAGGGAAAATTTGCCTGGGCTCCAAATTGCTTAGAAACGCCTTCTGCCCATCATCAGTACCTATACCCGAGGCGGGGTTGGCGAAAGGGCCTTTCTGTGTGGAGTTTGCATGTTCTCCCCGTGTCCCCTAGGGTAGACACAAGTAATCCTGGGCTCTAAACTGCCTCCCCTGGCCAGCCGGGGAGCCTGATGGAGGGGACAGGAACTGGTGAACAAATGAATAGATATTTGGATATTAGATGAATATTGTCAGTTTACAAGTTTAGCTTTGTGCAATTGATGAGGCTATCTGACAATTAAATGATATCAAACAATGCTATGCACAACGCCATTGCCGTTAATCAACAGCAATCACTCCTTTATAGTCGTTTTGGTTAATCGAGTCATCATAATGCATTATGATTGTCTTGCTTGCTGTCGTCGTCAATAACAGGACCGCGCATCGTGCCATTCAATCTGGCCATGAACAACGCAAATTCCACAACTCAGAGCAGTCATCATGGTGGCTTCCATTCTAGTACCGTAATTTCCGGACTATAAGCCGCACCTGAATATAAGCCGCACCAGCTAAATTTGGGGCAGAATACTGATTTTTCCTTGTATAAACCGCACCTGTATATAAGCCGCACCAGGCAATAAGCTTCATGTTAGAGCAGTGGTTTTCAACCCACTGTTTATTCAACATCTTCACCCCACAGACCCCAACACTGAAGATTTCTTTTGGTTTTGTTCACAATTCCAGGATGGATTTTTGCAAACAAAAGACGCAAAACATCAAAATGAGATCAAAATGAACATGACTTATGTCTATTAATTAAGTGGAGCTAATTTAGATGGTGAATATCATAACTCTAAGTGTAAACATGAAACCAAATGGACCCGCAAGGGTCCATTTGGTTTCATTTTTACGCTCTCAAAGAGTTACGTCTGGTTAACCAACTTTCCATCATTTAGTCTGGGGACCACCTGCAAACTATGGGACCACCTGTTGAAAACCCCTGTTACCTGTAAAAATCCATAGATTGGCCGCACCGTTGTATAAGCCGCAGGGTCAAAAGCATGTGAAAAAAGTAGCGTCTTATAGTCCGGAAACTACGGTACTTCTTCCAACTCTGGAGAACAATCAAATCCAGTGGGGTCGTTTGGGCATGCCTGCCCGGGGCAGTATGAGGCCACCATTTAGCCCCGGTCGAGCATATCAGGTTATGACTGGCGGGGCCCAGCAGGCAGCGGCCATCACTGCCCAGCTGGTCCCGCGCATGCATGGTTGCTGTGGGAGGGCCAGGCAAAGATCAAGTGTCTGCAAAGTCATGTGTCCGCCTAAGAATAGTCACAAACAGAGGCCGTCACCACGTCCGACACAGAAGAGAAGAGAGAGTGCAACAACCACAACCTTCAGTGCACACGTAAGAACGTCTAACGTCAACACTGTTATGAATACCATGGTTAAAATGTTGTTAGTTTTAGTGAGGGTGCTTTAGGGAAGGTTCGATCAGAGTGGGATATGCAGTATGGCTGCCGGGTTGGGACCATGTGTCTAGCTCTGTTTGTAACCTCATATGTACCGTAGCAGGGGTCGAGCCGGTCCACAAACGGTGGCAAATACCCTATACGATGTATCGACTCCAAAACATAGAGGTGTCAGAATGGAGATACTGTTGATAAATGTTAACAGCACACATACAGGCAGCCTGTTTGCCAATGCAATCTCACAAAAGCAGTATGTGGTAAGGGATTTGACTCGGCTACATTTTTGTTTACATGCAGACCTGATTTGAGCAGCTGTTTCACCCCTGACTTAAGATTTGACGTGACATCACAGGTGTAAAAGCAGTGGGTGCAATTATTTTACTGTGTGCATATAGCCTCGACACTCAGGCTTCCTGACACCCGGGTTTTTGTTTTAGTCTGCGCTAGGAGCCTGGAGTAATTCCTTTGCCACAGTGGCCTAGAAGTGCATGAGTCATCTCTTCCGGGTGGGTGATGTGATGTGACGTCACTTAGCACGGCGCCGGAGGGAGGTGGGGCTGATAGACAGGTCGCGAGATCCAATTGGGGTGCACGATAATCAAGTCGCCTATAGGCCAGTTGGTAAGCTCAGACTATGATACTAATTTTGTAATATCTCACTGAGAAGTAAGAAGGTTCAAACCATTCATTCAGTCCTTCATAAAGTTGCATGACTTTACTGGGTACAGGCTGACAAGCTAAGCCAGCTGGTCGCCATGTTGATTCTTTCTATTGCAAATTGATATGATGTGATATGACTGACAAAGTCAAATGACAGGGTACGATATTTTCTGTTTACATAATACACAGATAATACATAATACACAGATACAGTTACTAACATTACACCGTGTGTGTGTGTGTGTGTGTGTGTGTGTGTGTGTGTGTGTGTGTGTGTGTGTGTGTGTGTGTGTGACTAAAATGGGTGTATTCACAGGTACGTATGTACTGTATATGTTTACATTTATATGTGATTATGTGAAACTAGAGTGGAGAGATAAAAATTAAATGTAAATGATCTTCTGCTATTTTTGCAAGCTATTCAGGGGAGGCAAACATGTAATGCAATGTATGCATAGCCCATTAAAGATGTTTACATTGGCATTGAAATATGAGTGCAAGTGTTAGATGCTTGCATAACACTGCATCGTCTGTATGAGCCTGACGAATATTTTGTCAGCTAACACTGTTTGTTTTGTTTTTATACTTTTCTTCGTATATTTATTTGGTTGGTATATTTATTTGGTTGGTCCAAAATATTGTGTTTACTGTCATGGTTTGTCATGAACCGAGTTGGCTTAGTAGTACACTAGGCTAAGTACTTTTTTGAAGAGTCTATGAGGAAAATGAATGGGAAATTCACTTCTGGAACAGCCGAGGGCAACCCACTTTGTATAATTCCTCCATTCATTCAGCCCTCCATAAATTCAGCCATACAGTAAACAATATGAAATTAAGTATTTAAAACAGTTTTAGGAATGTTATTTGCGCTTTAATATACATTTCATTCATTTTATGCCTCCGCAATTCCTCCGCCATATGTCTACCAAAATATAAACTTGTAAGACATACAGGAATGTAAATCATTGCTTGTATCTTTATTAGCACAGTTCAACTGGGCGGTATTGGGCCATTAGGATTTAAGGACCTCCATGTTTATGTGAAGTTGACAGGACGACATTTTGGCAGGTCACCAATTCCCCTGTAACACTGCCATGCTGGACGGACAGGTGGCAGACGGGAGTAAGGGGGCAGAAATCTGAGTATCGAAGCTTCCTGTGCCTGTGTCTGAAAGTGTGCGCACACGTGTGTGTGTGTGTGGGTGTGTGTGTGTGATGATTTGCTTGGTAAGGAGAGGGTGTACTTCATGGAAACAATACCATTTTCGGGTTTCTTTCCAGATCGGGATAAAGCTTTGAAGTTTGTCCAGAACAAATGACCAGAACGCCACCAAGATGATTGCCCTTAGTTTAAAGTGTAGTTTAGTTTCTTTCTGTTTAATGGTGTTTTGGTATCAGTGTTGGGCAGTAACTAATTTTAGATTACATATTACTGTAATATTATTACTTTTGCTCCAAAAAGTAAAGTAACGAGATTACTCTGCCAAAATGGGTAATAAGTAACGCATTACTTTGCAAGTAACGCCAAGTTACTTTTTAAAATGAGCTTGTTGTTGCATGGAAAATAGAACAGATTTACAAGCTATCGACAGGTACTGTAACAACAGAGATGTGCACTAGATTGTAGATCCAGTCCACACGCTGCATCCTGCACACAGTTATGTACAATACAAATTGCTTGCTGCTATATTTTGTATTTATTTTTAAATACAAGACCTCAACTGACTTTGAAAACAATCGTGAAAAAGTTTAAAAAGTCAAAGAGGCAAAGAGACTATTATTATTCCAATAAATTGGATTCAAGAGCTCGCTAAACAGATTATGTTGTACATCTCTATTTTTTTTTTTTTTTTTTCAAATGTAGGAGTTGAGAACTTGGGAAAGTAATAACGTAATATGTAATATATTACTCTTTGATTCCAGTAATAAGTAAAGTAATGATATTACTTTGTCTAAGGGGTAACGAGTAAAGTAAAGAAGTTACTTTCCTAAGTAATATTGACCAACACTGTTTGGTATACAGGTCAACTTTCTGTTCTAACTTGTAGCGCATGCAACTAGCATGAAGACTACACAAATTGATTTGCATTATGTGCCATTCGCTAGTATAACAATTATACTTGGTTTTCATGTTCGAACATGATAACCAGGTATAATTGTTATATGAGGAGGAAGACTTAAAGTGTACAGTATTTGTAAAAATGTACTTTTTCATTAAGTATGTGTGGCCGTCCTGGTGGTTGATGATGGTGGGGTGATCCACCCGAACTGAAGCCACACCCACTGCTTTAGTTGCATGATGAAGGGGGAGCTTGATCATGTGATGTCACTATATTGTTTTTTAATTGGCACGTTTGAATGGAAAGGTTCAGCTCACCAAGAAGAAACTTTAACTACAAAGGAAAGACATCGTTGCACATAGCAAACACACCAAGGGGTATAACTATGCATGGTCACCTCTTAAATGTACAAAATTGGGGGGGGGATAAGAAAAATCATGGCCATCATCTTTAAGGGAACTGCATTCTTACATATTGCTCACAAGTAAACCATGGCCTACTTGTGTGCGAGCATAGCAAGCGGACAGAGAGCAAGTATCCCAACACCCCTCCAGGAGATAATACTCATGACAGTATAAAGATAAAGATCTCTTAATTATGTCACCATTACGTTATCGCCTATACCAGCCAATTGGAGTCCACTAAGAGACGGTAGAGGGTAGACGACCTCCCAAATGAAAAGGAGACTTAACGGCTCCCTGCTGTATACAACTGTACGGTAATACCAGCATCACAACCAACACACGTGCGGCTAGTATATGTGTACACATACTGCAGGTTGCTTTGTGCTACAGATTACAGAAACGGGAGATATGGGCTTATATGGGCCATGTGATTGACTCGGGATGGCTACTTATTCTCGTTCTCCCCCCGTCAGCGTTGCCATGGAGACGGCCGGCCTTTCCGTGCCGGCAGAGGCCACCGGGTTCGAGGACTACTCCGTCTACACCAACCTGTCGGACGAGGAGCTGATCCAGATCGCCATCGAACGCAGCCTCAGCGAGGACCACAACAAAACTACGCCGTCCTCCACGGACGCCGGACAAACTCTGCGTCCGCGCCACCCAGAGGTCTCTCGACGCAGCACACCCGCGCATCTCCACAGCGCCAGCGCTCCACCAGCAACGCAGCATGTTGTTGACAGCAGCGCTAACCCTAACAGCATGCAAGACCACGGCGTCACCGCTCACTACAGTTCACCCAATCCTCCGATCACAAAGCGGGTTCAGAGGTATGTTCCTGACATGAGACACACACGTGACTGTTCATATGAAGTCAGAGGCAGAGGTAGCCCTGGCACCCAGGCTTTCATTTTCGTCCGCGTTGCGCAAAAACGGAAAGCCTGGATTAATTTGTTACCCACAGTGGCCTAGAGGGGGGAGTCAAGCTTCCGGGGTGGGCGTTGCTCCGTGACGTATCACAGCAGTGAAGGGAAGGGGCCGGAGATGACGACACGTTGGTGAGATCAAATGAGATCAGCTCATCTGCTGTGGAAATCTGAATCATTTCAGGTTAGGCCAGGCTACCTTACAGGTAACAGTCAATGTTGCCTGTAAGTAAGGTAACAAATAGCAAAAGCTATAGCTTTCATATTGATATGCATATAACTTAAGGGAAACGTTAAGCATATAAGAAGGAAAAAAGTAAAACCCTTTGATTAGACTTCTTTTCTTTTTTTTGCTCATAATAAAGTACTCAAAGTGCTGGTTAAAAAAAGCAAACGTTTTCTCTGTGCTGATTAGAACTACCTGGTCATGTGACAGGAAGACGTTTAACAATACGAGTAATGTCATGCAATGCACAAAAGAATTCCTTCAATTTAAATCTGGCTCCGGATTATCGGTATCAGGCCCAGGATTGAATAAGCAATAGGAAAAAAGTATACATAAATAACCTATGTGTTTGCTAAATGGCCTGTAAATTGTACTGTATTGTACGATATGTATGTACTGTATGTCTGTTCAATGATTAAAAACTTTAATCAAATTAATCACAGCTTCAAAATTAATTTAATCATGATTAATCACCATTCGAACTATGTCCAAAATATGCATGTTTTAAAAAAAAGAAACCGAATCTGTGAAAAAAATAACCGTTTATCTTTAAAATATGTATCAAAATACGAGATCTACAAGCCCGCAATGTTTGTAGATCCTCCAGCTATACTCTAGTTCTGGTTACAGGGAGACACACAGGATATACGTCTCTGTAAAACCGTGCTCTACACATTTCGTTGAATGAGAAAATGCTCAGTGGGTTGAGTCAGTGTGCACATGAGTTAATTGCGTTAAAATTTTTAATCAGATTAATCAGCAGAATTAATTTAATCCCATTAATTAACTATTTTCAACAGCCTTAGTATGTACGATATGTATGTTTGTTCTGGTACACACAACTGCAATACGCTGGGTGACCTAAAGTGGCACCGTTGAGCATCCTAAAGGCTGAGTACGATACTATAAAAATGTATCACTAGTTGCACCACTTAGTTCACACAGGTGTGATTGTTTTTTTTTTTTTTATTCTAGGGTGGAGGATCCTCTGTTTGTAGCCATAAGAGATGGTGATGTTAACAAGGTCAGGAAGCTACTGATGGTCCCAGGATGTAAGCAATCGTCCACCGTAAAACCTGACTGGATGGCCATCCACCAGGCAGCCGCCTACGGTCAAGAGGCCTGTCTCAAACTACTGCTGTCAGGTAAGCCACCAACACTTGTTTTTAGTTTGTTGTTACATACAGTCATGGTACTAATTAAATGTAATATAGGCAACCTCAGTGTGTACAAACACTGTGTTTGTTAACAGTTTTGTTTAAAAACAGAATCTAACTCCACCTCACCTCCTCTATTGGCCCATTTTTAATCTGCTGGAGACTGCTGTGCTGTGATTGGGTAAAACGCTGCCTCACCCCACACACATGGCGCCCACCTTGTCCTGAGTCCAGCAAATGTTTTGTTTTCATGATTTGTGCATAACAAAATTCTGGACCGTCTGTGAGACGAAGCAAGCGTCTGTCTGCAGGGAAACAGCTACAGCATCAAAGTAGAAGCAACATAGAGGGGGGAAAGGCAAAAAAATATAGCCATACAGTATACGTATTTTGATTTTTGGCTACAAAGTTGCCTATATTACATTTAAGGCTCTCTTCCATTTACTGTGCAGCGATCGTTCTCAGACTTTCGACTTGTGTCATTCTTGTGCATCCTAACACATGCACCATCAAATCTCACTGTTATGCAGCAGTGACACACGCAGCAGGGAGGATAGCTTGTACAGTACAGTACAAGTCTGATTTTCAAGAACCCACATAAATCTGAACTCCTTTTGGTTCCATTTGTACACCCCTGGTTAGAGGCAACATCTTGGATGTTGTTAACATCCCAGAGCTGGTATCTCTCTCTACCGTATCTTCTCTCTGTTGAGCTGAGCGTGTCTGTTTTCTTCCCAGCCCAGCCTGGCATGGTGAACAAGAAAACGGAGAGGGAACAGACAGCGTTGATGCTGGCAGTCAACAACGAGCATGTAGGCTGTGTCCGTCTGCTGCTGGAGAGTGGAGCCAATCCTGAAATTGTGAACGAAGATCGAGAGACTCCACTCTATAGAGGTAGAAAAACACATGATGCAGTTTGTGGTCCAGTACTCCTACAGCTGGATTCCAAAAAAATAGACTATGGAAAAGTTGGTTTATTTCCACAATTCTATTCAAAAACCCAAACTTTCATTAGGTTTTAATTCAATAACAGCCATAAATGAATTTGTATTGTTCAGTCTTATGTCTCACACCTTGCTCTTTACAATACAACCCAGATTCTCTGTTGGGTTAAAGTTGGCTGGTCAGTTAAGCGCAGTAATACCATGGTCAGTACAGCAGCTACTAGTAGTTTTGGTTCTGTGGGCAGCTGCCAAATCGAGCTGGAGAGGAAAATTATCATCTTCATGAAGCTTGTCAACCACACTAAAACTGGGTAGTTAGAAATAACCCAATTTGACTTATTTTGTAACTCAAATGCTTCGTTGAAAGGGACCAGCGCAACTTATTGGCAAAAAATTGAATTACCAATAGTAACCCAGAAGTTGAGTTAAATAAATAATCCAATTATTTGATTACAATGACCCAGGGTTGTAGTCAATGTAACCCAATTTATATGTTGATTGATCATTTTCCCCACTAAATCCAAAAGTTGAGTTACAAGGTTGTAGTTAATTTGACCCAAATTATACGCTGATTTCATTTTTCCCATGCAATCCAACAGTTGTGTTGCAATGACCCAGGCTGTGATGTCATGAGGCCCAGCTGAGCTATAGGCCCATATAGGTCAGGAGGCAGCTTGATGTACAAGTACACCCCATGGATAACCACCTATACACATTAGAATCTATTGAAAGGTACTTTGAACGTTTTGAAAAAATAATTTGCATAAACTCATTTATTTGCATAAAAGGCATGACATAATAAAGGGTTGATCAGAAAATACAGGTCCCCACCCTGGCCAATGGCCACTAGCCATCCTGGCCAATAGCCACCCCAACAGCAACTGCCACTGATAGGCAGTGGCTGAAAGCCTTAATGGAAAAAGCCATAGTGATTTAAGCCTTGGTCACACCGTCAGAAACTGAAAAAGACTAAAGCATGCATACATTCAAATTATACAATGAATCAATCAATTAAGCAAACAAACCCAACTCTCTAATCCAACAATGTAGTTACTCTCAGGAAAATAACCCAGAAATCCTAACTCATTATAACAATTCATGAGTTGGGTAGTAATAACCCAGAAAAATGGTTATGGCTTGGAAAAATAACTCAGAAATATAACTCAACCCTTGTAACACATAATCTGTGTTACAGAAATAACTACAGAGAGATACCGAAGCACAAGGTAGTCCATGTCCAGTCTCCAAGCCAAGTTAGTGGCTGGTGTTAATCCACTGACAGTGAAAACTCAACAGTGGTTTCAACACAGCCATCTTTTAGAGTACCCTATATAGTTAGGGAAAATTAGCAATATTTTTGGACAATCTGTGAAAAAATTTACTACCAATAGCTTTCTTCACCAATGTGTTCTGATAGGTGTCTAGAATCACCTCTCAATTAGTGCAAGTCCAAATCCCATGGGAAAATCCTGGAGAGCCAATCAAAGTTATGGAGCATAGACTGCTTTGGTGAAAAATATGAACAAAAATTAAAAGTCCAAAATGAAATTGTGGGGTGTCTAACTAGGGGTTTTCAGGGGTGCTGAATCCATTCCAAACATTAGTTTTGGGTAAAAATGTCTCCCTGGCCATATAACCTATATATGTTGGTTATTAATCTGTAATTAAGCCGCTATTAAGCCATAATGTATTCTATGCAGCATAAGCATAGTGTAGAATAGATCATGATGGTATTGCTGAATTGCTTCTATTCTTAAAAATACCATAAGACAAGAGTGTACACCTACTGTGCCCAAGCTCAGTGGGATAGAGTAGACTGTCTGCCTTTGGGAACGTAAGGAGCACCAAGGGCATGGTTGAAAAATAATGGGAAATGAAAAGTTAAAAATGAATTTGTAAGGTGTTTAACTAGGGGGTTTTCTTGGGTGCTGAATCCATTCCAAACATTAGTTTTGAGTAAAGAACAAGTCATTTTCCAGAACATATGTTATTACATACTTTTAAAGTAAGAAATGTGCAGTAGCCTATTGATGAAATCTGGTCAGTTTGGGCAATAACCAAGTCTATATATATTGTAACTGCTAACTGTAATACTAGTATAACTGCTGAGGCAGTCAACTGATGTAATCCTCTTATCCTCATTAATCCTCTTATCACATTAACATGTTGCTGCTACTCATTTTAGAAACCATTTTATTACTTTGCATCAACAAGGACAGTGTTTAATAGTCAATAATCACATCCAACAGCTGGGCCTCTTTAACCTGTTCAATAACAGCTCCTTGCAAAACATCAGAATACTTTTTTTTTTTTTAAGTTTCAGCTTTAGCCTATTTTACCTAGTTAGAAACCATTACTCAATATTAACAGAAGCAGAATTTTCCTATTCAACAGATCTCAACAATTGCAAGGGTGCAATTTATCAGTGGATGTAAGCTTCATACATATATAATATGTTGCCATTGATTAAAATCACAGTCTGTGCAGTGCTGCAGTTTCTATGTGGAGTTTCCATGTTCTCATCAAAAATGAGGTGGGTCGCACGACAGGTTGCAGGAGTGTTGTAGTTTATTAATTTCTGCTTACATTTCTTTGTACTTTGCAATAGATACACACAACAGTTTCGGCCGTGCCGGCCTTCTTCAGGTTCACACCTGAAGAAGGCCGGGAATTGGTAACGTGTTCCTTCCACGTTCCTTCCCTGGTGCTCCAACCAGGGAAACTCCCCCCTGTCAGGTGAAAAGAAGGCAGCTTGGACTCCTCATGCATTGAAGGAAGCATGAGGCCAGTCCGCTGCCTCCCCAGGATGGTGGAGGGTGTGTAGCCCAGGATCACATTAGGAATTTGCACTGGGTGAAAAATGGGTTACAAAATCATGTTTTTTGCTACACAGTTAATAATTCAAAGCACCATACAAATAGAGCACAATATAAAAACTGTCCACAAATGGTGCATTTGTATACAGTGCCTTTATGCAAGGCTATTTAGATTCACCCAGTTATGGACCAATTGCTGGAGAAAACCATGCAAGGCACCAACCTGTACATCAGGAGAAATTAAGGGTTCAGTGTCTTGCTCAAGGACACTTTGAGCATGGGGGGAGCCTCATTCTACCACTGATCTACTGCCACCCTCCCCTCCACCCAAACAATGGACACTAGTAAATGGACACTTTACCACTTAACGTATGAAGAATGTTACTTAGACAGCACGTTGTTTCCACATTAAGCTACGTTTGATGCATACCTGGTGGTGTCCTACAGTAGTTACTTTATAGTATAAAGTTTTTACTCTACATAACATGCCCATTTACTCTTTAGTTGTTTTTTTATCAACGTGGAGAGGAGTGTGGCAGTGGCTCAGGGGTAGAATGACTCAATGGCAACCGCAAGGTTGCCAGTTTGAACCCAGGCTCCCCCAGAGTCAGAGTCGAAGCGTTCTTGAAAGACACTGAACCCTTAATTTGTCCTGATGTGCAGGTTGGTGCCTTGCAGGTTTCCCCCCCAGCATTGGTGCATGAATGGGTGAATGTAATGCACAATCTACGTAGATAGCCTTGCAGAAAGGCACTCTATACAAATGCACCATTTATGCACACTTTTTTGTGTTGTGCTCTATTTGCATTATTGAATTATTGACTGTACAGTACTTTGGTCAATTCTTTGGTCAAACATGTCAATATGATAAGAAGAGAATTACATCTGTTGACTGGCTCAGCGGTTATACTTGTATTACAGTTAATTAGTTTTATTGTAGACTTGGTTATTGCTTAAACTGACCAGGTTCCATCAATACTGCACATTTCCTACTTTAAAAATATGGAATAAAGTATGTTCTTATGGAATACTTGTTTTCTACTCAAAACTAATGTTTGGAATGGATTCAGCACTAATGAAAACCCCTAGTTAAACACCTTACAAATTCATTTTTAATTTTCATTTCCCCTTACTATTTTTCAACCATGCCCTTGGTGCTCCTTACGTTCCCAAAGGCAGACAGTCTATCCCACTGAGCTTGGGCACAGTAGGTGTACACTCTTGTCTTATGGTATTTTTAAGAATAGAGGCAATTCAGCAATACCATCATGATCTATTCTACACTATGCTTATGCTGCATAGAATACATTATGGCTTAATAGCGGCTTAATTACAGCTTAATAACCAACATATATAGGTTTTATGGCCAGGGAGACATTTTTACCCAAAACTAATGTTTGGAATGGATTCAGCACCCCTGAAAACCCCTAGTTAGATACCCCACAATTTCATTTTAGACTTTTAATTTTTGTTCATATTTTTCACCAAAGCAGTCTGTGCTCCATAACTTTGTTTGGCTCTCCAGGATTTTCCCATGGGATTTGGGCTTGCACTAATTGAGAGGTGATTCTAGACACCTATCAGAACACATTGGTGAAGAAAGCTATTGGTAGTAAATTTTTTCACAGATTGTCCAAATATATTGCTAATTTTCCCTAACTAATATGCTTCAGTATGTTGACAAGCTTCATGAAGATGCTATGTTTCCTCCCCAGCCATGGTATTACTGCGCTTACAGTAACTGACTGATCTAATTTTTTGAAATCTTGATTTGGTGGGTTTCACTTAAATGTAAACACATACAGCAGTGTGCCTGGACACTACAGCTAGTATTGGTGGATTTAACAGGAGACTGTGTTCTCCTTCCCATGTAAAATGAGTTGAGGGCTCGGCCCTGCAGTGACAAACCCTCCAACCTCTGAAATGGGCGCCGCCACGAAGGGGACAACAATGGATGTTCTGAGATGTCCCAACATGCAGACCATGTGTTTTCTCATCAATGGTTATTTTTTTAAAGCCCACATGCAAGGTGTTTGAGCAGCTGAAGTAATTTATTTGGAGAAGGAGGCAATTTAAGCAGGGATTAAATGTGGTGTGCAAATATTCATCACTTTCAGCCCAAGATTATTGATGGTTTTCAGCTGGTAGAGCTCTTGCCTCTGGACCACAAGGTCATGGGTTTGATTCCGGGCACCACCATGGGTTTGATTCCGGGCACCACCAGTGCATGAGTAGCACGGCTTGGATGTGGCAAGTCGTGTGGGAAGTACTGGGAGCTGATGGTAGGTGTGGTGCTCCACCTCAGCAATCTATCCCAGGGGTCTTGTACATTGTAACAGGGATAGACCTATTTCTTGTATACAACCATTATGTTAATTATTGTCACTGGGGACTTGCTAAGCCTGGGCAACGAAAGTATGGAATGAAGCTGGTTTGCAGGGACCATAGTCAAAAAACTACTGGTGAATCTTCCTTTACTTAATTTGTACCTTCACCCTCTTTAAGATTACTCTGCACCTCAAATACGCATCAAAAATTGTCAGCCTCCTACAGTCAACAGTAGCTATGGCAGTTACCAAGTCTGTCTGTTCTCTCCAGCGTGTGAGAGGAACAACGCGGCGATGGTGGCCGCATTGGTAAGACATGGCGCAGAACTCAACACACCGTGTATCCTGGGATTCAGAGCACTGCACGAAGCCGTCGTCCAGAACAACGTGGAGATCTGTGAGCTCTTGGTTAAAGCCGGAGCAAAACTCAGTCCGGTCAACAACTACGGCATGACTCCTCTGTGCGAAGCTGCTCAGAGCGGGAAGTTAGAAACGCTACGTTTCCTTGTCACACACGGTGAGTGTGTGACAGCAGTGGTAATGATGCTGCTTTCTATTACCAACCAGAACACCTAATATTGTGTGTGTGTGGGGGGGTTCATCGCAATAGGATGTACACTGTATAATATTACTTGTTTCAATACTACAAGCCAGGTCATCTAAGAGCCAGGTCTTCTAAGATCTGACCAAAGTTTAAATTGAATTCAATTCACCCTACCCCTTCACAATACATGAAAAAGTCAAAAAGAATTTGACAAATCTGAGAACTAAATCGTTATCAAGAAATTTCTTCAACATTGTGTTTCTAATGGTGTCTAATAACATGTTCTAATGCTTAGAATGGAGTCAGCATCGTGAAAACCCCCTAGTTAGACAGATCACATGCTACATAAAGGATAGTGAAATTTTGCAATACCCTCCCTTTCTAATGGTTAGTGAATGGGAGCCCGACTTGTTTTGTATGACGTTTCTCACGGGTGTTGAATTTCAACATTTTAGAACTGCACATGTTATTAGACACCATTAGAAGCACATTGGTGAAGACATTTCTTGGTAATGATTCAGGCTTTTATAACTTTCCCTAACTAAACGGAAAAAATGATATAGATAAAAAATAATAATGGAGCTGGGATATCCTCCTTTGGAAAAACACAGTGGGAGTATGGGATTTTATATTTAAGTTATAACAACATTATAAGCTTGTCTTTGCTGGTGTGGCTCTAATGTTGATGTTGATTCTAATGGTACAGGTGCTGACATAAACAAACAGGCATCCGATCAGTCGACAGCCCTTTACGAAGCGGCAAAGAACGGCCACAAGAACATCGTCGAGCTTCTTCTGTCCCTGGATGCAGACGCGAGCATACCGGGGAAGAGAGGCCTGTTGCCACTTCACATCGCTGCCAAGCAAGGGAATTATAGGTGCGTACACTCACACGTGGACATTTCAGCACTCTAGCCTTGAAATGTAGGAGCAACATTTGGGACGTTGAATCTCTTTATGGAGAGACTGATTATTAGACTACTGTGTTATCATTCAGACCCAGCCGTCTCTTGGGAAAGTGATATTTTGTACTGTATGTTTTCCTTCAGTTAGTAGAGTTCCAAGAGTTTAGCACATTAAGCTGTAGGAGGACTGTGATTTGACCATGGGATCTTTTGTGCTGAGAATCTGATCATTATGAGACCTCTATGGGATGCACACGTGGATCAGCGTGTCCCGTAGAGGTCTTCCCAAGCGGTTAGGTTAGGGTTTGATCACTTGGTGGGTTTGATCAATTAGGGTTAGTATCAATGCATTCTCTCTGCGAATTCAACAAGTGCTCTGATTGGTCTGTAAAATATTGCATCCCGGGGAAATACATGTGACACTCAGGACGCTCAGGCTTTTCACTCAGGACGCTCAGGCTTTTCACTCAGGACGCTCAGGCTTTTCACTCAGGACGCTCAGGCTTTTCACTCAGGACGCTCAGGCTTTTCACTCAGGACGCTCAGGCTTTTCACTCAGGACGCTCAGGCTTTTCACTCAGGACGCTCAGGCTTTTCACTCAGGACGCTCAGGCTTTTCACTCAGGACGCTCAGGCTTTTCACTCAGGACGCTCAGGCTTTTCTCTTTGCAGAGCAGATGAGTTAATCCAGTGGGGACCACGGCAAGGTAAAAGGTACTGTGATCGCCTGGGTATGTAGGCACCTTATCGGCCCCTTGACCTTTTGTTTGTTGTGATGTAATTAAGATAGGTATCAAGTTGGGAGGGTATTACTTTTTATATTTTATAGGGGGGGGTGAGAGTACGTTTATAGAAGTCAGCAGTAATATTTACTTCAGCCTATCGCCCAATTTTGGGCATAGGCCACGAACAAGAGCTCTCCAGACATCCCGTTCTTGGACTATTTTCTCCAGCTATCCCGATGTATGGCCAGATCTCTTCACATCTGCACCCAGGTCACGCCGCCAGGTGTTCCTTGGTCTTCGCCTCTTCCTTCTCCCTTGCAGGTTCCCTGCAGGACAGAGCGTATCTTGTGATGCTAGAGCCAGACTTGTGAAGGGTATGGCCAATCCATCGCTAGCGTCTGTGGGTAATTTCTCCTCTACAGGGTGTTGGCCTGTATGCTGCCACAGTTCCAGGTTGCTGATTGTGTTAGGCCATTGGATTCGGAGTATTCTCCTCTAGCATGTGTTTATGAATGTCTGAATTTTCTTTATGGTGTTAACAGTTGTTCTCCAAGTTTCTGCACCATACAGTAGAACAGGCTTAACCGTGGAGTTAAAGATCCTGATAAACAAAGATCTGAGGATCCCCAGGTGGCAGTAATTAGTAGGTGCACTAATTATTGTGCACGTGGCGCAAGTTGGCAGCTCGATCGAGTGCATTTCTGAGGTGCTTTCGTTCATTTCATATCATTCATTCCGCCAGCATGGTGTCCATGCTGCTCCCGGCCACCAGCAAGACGAGGGTCCGTCGGACCGGGATCAGTCCCCTCCACCTGGCGGCGGAGTACGACCACGACGACGTCCTGCAGCTCCTGCTGCAGGCCGGCTTCGACCCCAACGCCCAGCTGTCGGAGGAGTGGACCAAGCTGTACGAGGACCGCCGCAGCACAGCCCTATACTCGGCCGTCTTCAACAACAACGAGGAGGCCATCGCCATGCTGCTGGCGGCCGGCGCCGACCCCAACCTGGACCTGTTCCGCCCGCTGCTGGTGGCCGTGAGGCAGGGCTGCGCCGAGACGGTGCAGCTGCTGCTGGAGCACGGCGCAGACGTCAACGCCTACGTCCCGTTCCACCGCACCAGCTTCCCGGCCTCCATCCTCTTCAGCCTGAAGCAGCTGCACGTGCTCAAGCTGCTGCTGGACAGCGGCTGCGACGCCCGCGCCTGCTTCGCCTGCGAGCACGGTGCCAGGCCTCACCCTCCGCTCAAGGTCACCCGCTACGAGAGGTTCGGCTCCGACGACACGCGTGACCATTGTACCCTGGTAAGACTGTGTGTGTGTGTGTGTGTGTGTGTGTGTGTGTGTGTGTGTGTGTGTGTGTGTGTGTGTGTGTGTGTGTGCGATGCGAACAAGACTGCAAGACTGGGCGGGCAGCCTCCCAAAAAAGATGAGACATAAAATATTTTATAGCTATATATTATCTGCTCTCTTGTGTCTACTCCTGCCCAGGTTTCAGTTTCCCATATTTGAAACTGAAACCTTTTAACACAAAGTGTCCTCTGCTCTGCCTCTCCCTTCTGAGCCTCTGCACATGTGGCCGGCCAGCAGCGTAATGCGTGCAACTGAGCTACACGATCTTTCTTATTTGAAAGGCGTACATGGTACGATGCTCGCGATGCAATGCGTCGGCATTATGAGCTTGTAGAGTGACCATTCATCCATCCATCCATCCATCCATTCATTCATCTGGAGTGGAGAGCTACCGTATAGGCCCTACGTGGCTGCAGCAGGTTACGCACACCCAGGTTCTTCCTGGCTTGTATCTCTCATCTTCCTAGCTACAGTATCTTCCTTTCAATTGCCTGCATCTCCTATACCTAATCCCATTTTTGGTCAGAACTGCATATATTCCACTGCTCAGAGCAGTCACATAGAGGCTTTATGGAGGCTACCATCTTACTGGGTAAACAAGGAACTTGTTTCTAGAATCTTCTGATCCGTAGTCAGACGCGTTATCCATTGCGCTACTAGCCCACTCGAATGCAACACAGCTCAGTGCCCCAACAAATGCTTTTATGTTTGCTGCCAGGCATACTTTTCTGATCCCTTATAATAACAACTTGCTGCACTTAATAATAGTGTCATAATCACTGAGAAATCATTTTAGGTGGTGTGGCATAGACAAACAGATGCCAAGCCCTATACAGACTTTATCGCAATTGTCAGTAGGAATGCATCAGTCCAAAAACTCAACCACTTGAATTAGTATTAGTATAGCAGGGGGTTCAGGGAAGGCAGCATTTATCATTTGCTCTCACACATGACTTGGGACCGTTTTTTCTGCAACAGAACTTTAAGCATTCCAGAAAGTCCTTCATGTCCACTCTGCAGCAATTATTGCCAGTCTGTGGAGAGTTAAAGCATGCAGGGCAGTGAGAAACTATTTATATGTTATTTAATAGAGCGTTGCAGTGGTGGGCTGGTGGCACCCTGCCCCTTTTTCTTCTTTCTAATTCAAATTCTAATTCTAATTTCTCAGTTCTGTGAGATCATCTCCATGGACAGCATCAGCCGGTGGGCGGGGCCCATTATCGACATCCTATTGGACTACGTGGGTCATGTGACTTTGTGCTCCAGGCTTCAGGAACACCTGGACAGCTACCCCGGCTGGCAAGGCATCAAAGAGAAAGCAGGTATAACGGAAAACCACAGAGAGCTGTACAGTAAAGCAGGGGTGGGCAATTTTGACGATAAGGCCGAGGGCCACTATATCTCCACACTTGCAGAGGGCCAACGTTTTGCTACCGCCCTGGCCGAAATAGCTGATCTAAAGCTCAAAACGCGTTGCACTGCGATGCATGAGCCACATCCCTCTGGATGCATGTGATGTATGCCACATACTGTATGTGTCTATTGTTGCAGGCCTCTACAATTCAGTGTTGTTTGCGTCTAGCCTATATTACCTTTTAAAGGCAATAGAGGCAAACAGATTTGTTTGGAAACTCCACCTCACCTCCACTCTATTGGATCATTATGAATCTGCTGTGATTGGCTAAACACTGCCTCAACCCCACACAACCCGCACCCCCCTCACAAATTAGCACCGCCTTCCCTAAGCCCAACAAATGTTTTGTTTTCATGTTTTGTTGACAACAACAAAGTTCTGGACCGCCTGCAGGATGAAGAGTGTCTGTCTGCAGGGAAACAGCTGCAGCATCAAATTACAGTAGAAGCAATGTAGAGTGGGGGAAAGGCAAAAAAAAATCTTTGGCCTAGATTTTTGTCACCGGTAAACCCTCTTTACCGCTTTAAACTATTTACAAATAAAAGTAAAATCATTTTTCAATAGTTCAAATGGCCAGTCTACATGCTCACAACGTGTCAAAAAAAGGATAATGGATTTAGCATATAATGAAAATGGAGCCCAATAGCTATATATCTTTGGTTCTTGGCGTACAAGTTGCCTGTGTGTGTGTGTGTGTGTGTGTGTGTGTGTGTGTGTGTGTGTGTGTGTGTGTGTGTGTGTGTGTGTGTGTGTGTGTGTGTGTGTGTGTGTGTGTGTGTGTGTGTGCGCGTGTGTGCGTGCGTGCGTGCGTATTGCAGTGCCACCATGGAGACTCATGCAGCTGTGTCGTCTGAAGATCAGACAGCAGGTTGGCATCAAACGCCTCAGAGATATCGAGACGTTACCTCTTCCTGGAACTCTGATCCGGTTCCTCCAATACCAGCAGGAAGCATCTGTGGACGAACCCCAGGAGTTATGGGAGGACATGATGAACGCATGGAGCTAAGCATTGTTTGGGGTTTGGGGTTTGTGGACAGCATTTGCAACGAAGATTTCCCTGTTTCTCGCCTTGGACTTTTTGGAGACGGAATGTGACGTCCTCTGTGTAGATTTGGCTGATTTGGTTGTCAACGGGTTGTTTGATTTGATTGCAGAGGATGCACATCAATAGCCTGGAGTTACAGTCCGATTTGCTGCGCTCTGCGCATCTGAAATGTCACTTCGCAAATCATTCAGGCCAGGAGCCTATCCCCACAGGTATTTGGGGCAAAGGTAGGTTGAAATGCAGCCAAGGATTCTGATTGGCCTGTGGTTTGTTTGAACACTAGTTCACGTTTGTTGTTGAACACCATCCTATCAGAAACAATGTTGTACGTAACAGGTGACGTCAGGAAAATGCAAGTCAAGCAGGCTCTGGACAGACTGAGTTGCGAAGTGACATTTCAGATATGTGGAATGCAGCCAATCAGGCTGGAATCCGGGCTAGCCCACATTAAAGACACTTGTTGCAGTAAGACATTCTTAATTGTGTAATATGAATAAATCATAAATGAAAAATACAGTCATACTGCGCATTCAGTCTCTTAACCAGTAGATGTCAGCAGTCTGCAGGACATCGTCAAGATTGGGCTGTTCAAATTTGTGAGAGATAAAATAACACAATCAGGGTGGACATCAGGCACAAAATGTAATAAAACGTTCACGTTTGTCAAGTAACATCCACAATTTATCCATGAACTAGATCAGCACTCGATGAGTAAACTTGCGTGTTGCGCACAAGTAGGCCTTGGCCTACTTGTGTGTGAGCCGAGGTCAATCGAAGTACCAGGAGGAACCGACCACTGAACACAGAGAACTGAACACCACGCACTGATCGTCTTATTTGTGCCCGCTCCGCTCACGCAAATAAAAATGGGTAGGAGAACTCAGGATGGAACCAAATATAACAAGAGTTGTGCCCCTACGGGCACAGGTCTCCACCGTCTGGGCTCGGGTTTGAACGTGTACTAGTACCAGTGTGTCAACTATGACGTCGTCATGACGTCATGGGACGGACAGATCCAGGGCACGGACGGGCTACGTGCACAGACAGAGGGCGTTTTATAGTCACCACCTTCGGTGGAGACAACTATCCACAGTGTGTCTTCACTTCACCATGACGTCATGGGACGGACAGATCCAGGGCACGGACGGGCTACGTGCACGGACAGAGGGCGTTTTATAGTCACCACCTTTGGTGGAGACAATAAAAACGTTCACATTTGTCAAGTAAATCCACATTATGTTCATGAATGATATGTATTTGTTTGAATTTGAATTTATTGGTTGTGGGTCAGATGCGTTAATTTCATGACTTGGCATGCCGTGTGGTTGGTCAGGTCAAAAGTACTATGTATGTCCAATGTAATTAACACAAAAATTGCTTCCCTTGCTTAATCCGATTAGGCCCCGCTTTTGTCAGGCAGGCGGCATCATCAAATAAGCTTTATTGGAGCAAGGACAGTTTGAGCCCGCTACCATTGACATTAGCGAGACAGCTTTGCAAACAGGATGTTGTATGCAGCACGGGTGTGCGGTTCAGGTGTTTTAACTATAGAAGGTGCAGCAGGCAAGGGTTGGCTCACAGTCGAGTCCTAAAGCCCGTCAGATCACATATACAGTATGTAATATAATAGGGCCCCTCACTTCAAAAGGTGTGATTTGGCATATTTATAGGATTTGGGAAGGCTGGCAGTCAGATAAAACACTACTATGGGTACTAGTTTGGGACATACTGGCTGGTATTGTTGTTGGTATGGTTGTTTACCTAAACCAGAAGTAAAGTACTGTATGTAGTAGTGCCACTATTTTATTCTAATTATATGGATCAGGAATGTTTGGCCAGCCTCCGCATATCTGACAAAGACCTCGAATGTGAGTTATTACTTTTCACAGGTCATCAACCGTCTACAATCCCTCAGTGGCCTCTGATTGGCTGGTTTAGGTGATGACGTCATTAAGAGACCTTACCTTGAGTTATTGTCACAGGTATTATCTCCCGGAGGTGTCGGGATACTTGCTCTCTGGTCGCTCGCTCTGCTCGTGCACAAGTGGGCCATGTGCGCGTTGGCACTTTACCGAGTGCAGCTCCGGTTCACATTTGGCAAATATGGGAGGTAGATTTGTTTTGCTTGGCAGTGGCGTTTCTTGGCAATTCAGGAGCCCCAGGCAAGATTTTCAACCAAATGGCCAAGCAAACAAATGGTTGCCAAGAAACCAATTTGGCAAGGGGGGGCTCCAGATGTGATGTCATACCTATGACAGGCACAGTAAAATGCCCCCCCCCCCCCCCCCCCCCCCCCCCCCGGGATAAAAATGATGAACTATTTTTAAACTATAAAGAACATATTATATTTGTTTTAAATGTTCAATTCTAGTTATAGAGGACAACTATAATGTATTTATCCATATGAGGATTATTTGCCTGGGATCCTTTTTAAAGCATGTCTGGTCCTCCCCCATGGCACCCAAGGCAGCTGCCTAGTTTGCCTAATGGCAAAAATGCCCCTGTTGCTTGGCGACAGTTTGCGTTACGTGCAAAGTCACACCGGATCAATCTATGTAAAGCGTTGAGAAGCCTTTTGTGGTCGTCTTCACTAGAAGCAGTTAGAGAGAGATAATAACCATGGATTCCAAGAAGCACCTGACGCTTCCACTGATACTGAATGTGCTGGCGGCCCTCAGTGGGTCCTTCATCACAGGCTACAACCTGGGCGTCCTCAACGCGCTCGAGAAGACTATCAAGGTCTTCCTCGCTGGGGCCTGGCACGAGCGCTACCAGGAGGCCATACCCGCCGGCACCCTCATCAACCTCTGGGTTGCCACCGTGACCATCTTCGTGGTCGGCGGCATGATCGGCTCCTTCCTGGTGGGGCGCCTCGCCGATGGCATCGGACGCAGGAACTCCATGCTGGCGGCCAACGCCCTGGCCGTGGTCTCGGCGCTCTTCATGGGCCTCTCCGGGAAGGCGGTCTCCTGGGAGATGCTGATCGCCGGCCGATTCGTCGTCGGGCTCTATTGCGGCCTGACCAGCGGCCTCGTGCCCATGTACATCGGCGAGATTGCGCCTACTGCCATCCGCGGCATCCTGGGCAGCCTCCACCAGCTGGCCATCGTGACAAGCATCCTGCTGGCGCAGGTGTTGGGCCTCACCCACGCCTGGGAGTTGCTGCTTGGCCTGATGGTCGTGCCCGCCGTGCTGCAGCTGGCCGCACCCGTCGCCGGCGTCTTCACCGAGAGCCCCCGCTTCCTGCTCATCAACCGGCGGCAGGAGGGCGAGGCGCGGGCCGTCCTGGAGCGGCTGCGCGGCCCGGAGGCGGACGTGAGTGCCGACATGGCGGAGATGGAGGAGGAGCACCGGCAGATGACATCAGAGAAGCGCGTGGGCCTTGTTGAGCTGCTCCGCTCGCCGGCCCTCCGCTGGCCCCTGTGCATCGCCGTCGCCATGAACCTCGCCCAGCAGCTGTCGGGCATCAATGCTGTCATCTTCTACTCCACGGGCCTGTTTGAAGGGATGGTGGCACGCCCCGTCTACGCCACCATTGCGGTCGGCGCCGTCAACCTGGCGTTCACCGTCGTCTCCATGGCGCTGGTGGAGCGCGCCGGCCGCCGGCTCCTGATGATGATCGGGCTGCTGGGCATGGCCGCGTCCTCCCTGATGATCATCGTCGCCCTGGACCGGCTGGTCCAGCTGCCGTGGATGGCGTACGTCGGCGTGGCGGCCGTGCTCTCCTTCGTGGCGTTCTTCGAGATCGGCCCGGGGCCCATCCCCTTCTTCATCACCGCCGAGATCTTCTCGCAGGGCCCGCGGCCCACCGCCATGTCCTTGGCCGGCTTCTCCAACTGGGCGGCCAACCTCGCCGTGAGCATAGGCTTCCCCTACATGAAGGAGCGGTGGGGCCCCTTCGTGTTCCTCATCTTCATGGGGCTGCTGGCCGTCTTCGCCATCTTCACCTACTTCGTGGTGCCCGAGACCAAGGGGCGAAGCATCGACGAGATCACCAGCGAGTTCCGCCGGAAGGCGGAGGAAGGAGGAATCCCGCGGCATGAGGAGGAGGCGTCGTCTGTTTGAGTGAAAACCCGCCGACCAAAAGAACCTGTCCACCAATGTGCTGTGCAAGTCATGAAATGTTTTGGATGAGCGCTTCATGTTTTGGCTGCGGAACAGACCATTGAGCTTCCAGCTTGTGTTTACAGTTTGGGTGTTGAGCTCACGTGAAGTTTTGTCAGCCCCGAAGTCCAAAACATCCCTTAGAAGTACCCAACAACAGCACAGCTTCTTTTTTTCCCCCACATACATTATCATTCCCAAGATCATTGGGACTGACTGTCCATGCGTCTACTGCATGCATTAAGTCATAATTTTACTATGCTTCAGTATGGTGGTGGCTGCCATGTTTAAATGGTCCATTTTGAAGGCTTAGCAGCCATTTTTGAGCTTTACATACAGCAGATTTGGATTCAGCACGCCTTAATACCCCTAGAACATTTGTATGTAATAAATTAACACGATTTGCCTTCGGGGTTCACATTTTTGTAATATGGTCCCAGCGGGTCCATGCTGGAACAGCGTAAAAAATAATTGAATGCGCAGCTGCTTGAGGCGTCCTTCTGTTATGCCATTTATGAACAGAGCAAGTATGCACCATAGTGAGCAAGTGAAGAAGTAAATAAAGTAAATAAAAAATGTAAAGTATAAAACAGGGTCCCTCGTAATGCTGCTGCTGCTGCTACTACTCGGCTCACTGACTGACTGACGGACTGACTGCTCTTGGCTTTGCGCCAAGAGCCCTCCAGCAGGGACGCGGCGGAGAGGCGAAAAATGTTTACGCCCAAAGGGGGCGTTTTTATTTCTTCCTTATGAATCTCCTGGAGACTGATGTGCTGTGACCCCCCTCACAAATTAGCTATTGTTTTGTTTGCATGATTTGTTGACAAAAGTTCTGCAGCATCAAAGCAATGTAGAGGGGGAAAAGGCAAACAGATAGCTATATACTGTATCTATTTTGATTTTTGGCTGAAACGTTGCCTCTATTACCCTTAACAGTAACAACTTTGCCGCTCCATCACATTTAAAGGCCAAATGCTATGGACTATCAAAAAAAGTGTTTTTGTTTTTTTCCCCACCTGGACCGCCAATGGGAGTGAAAATGCCAATGAGGGAGTTGATAAGTTGTTGCACGGCCTCTTCAGCAATGGGAAAATGTAAACCAAGGCGTTGACTTGGTGTTGGAAGCACACTATCGAAGCATTGCTTCACATCTGCCAAAATGTTTATCCCATACTAAAAATTGGCTTAGTGGTGCTGGCATTACATAAGACAAATACACTTGGAATGGGAGATAGAAGTAGTATTTATTTATTATTAAATTGGTATAGCCATATGAGAAAAAAACATGTTTAGGAAATCACCTGGTTTTATGTGAAATGTATTTATTATATTTCTGTACCACTGTACAGACATACTGCCAGACATACTCAGACAATCTCCTCATACCTCAACATAGTGGACTCAAGTCTAGCCACTTTTATTTGTAAAGCACCTTTAAAAACAACTGAACATTCAAAACAACATCGTAGACCTCATACATTACAGCATGTTTGAGAGAAACAAGAGAGTTATTTGCGCTCAGGCTGAGCTAAAAGCAACTGGGGTGATGAGGTGATTTTAGGGTGCATTAAAAAATGTCAACATCAGGGCTTGTCTTTATTATGTGAGGGGAAATTACGTGCATGTTTCGCATTGTGTCCAAAACAAGCCAGAAGCCACTCCTGTAAACTTTTGTCCAATCAGGATGAGACATGAAAAATCAAACAGGTCCGCTTTGATCACATGACTGAGTCAGAGTTGTGTTTTTTAGGCATTTTTTGTTGAAAGCAGGACCACTCCCTGCCTTTCCTTCAGGAAGCCAAGGAAAGTAGCCTGGATTCCAGCCTGAATTGGCTCCATCATCGCATCCGAAATGTCACTTCACAGCTCAGCCTGGACAACAGCACAGCACACAATGATACGTCAAATTGGTGTTTCTTCCTCGACCCGCACCACAGACAGACCAATCAGAATTTCAACCTTCATTATAGGCTATTATAGGAAGGAGGAAAATGTGCATGTGTTTGGACTTTAAGCCATGCGACGGCGACGTCTCCACTCCGGCAACAGGAAGCCTATCTGTGCTCGATAGATAAAACCTGCTTGCCGTAGCAGCCGTTCCTACTACGGCAGAACCTATGCTTTAACGTGGTGTACATAATGCCTGTTCGACACGCTGCATAGACGGGTCACCATGGTAACCCGTCACTGTTGCAGATGGCTGTTTGCATAACATTTTTGACAGCTACGGCAATTGCGTCATAGCCCCCGTACTTGGGTGGTAAAAGGACTGGAAAATTTTGATAGCTCTACTACAAAAGTAAAAGTAAAAGTAAGTAAAATGTGATTCGGTTGAACAGAACGGAAGGTTACATGGTAACCCAGGATCTCTGAGTAAGAATGAAATGAGTAAATGTACTCATGAACAAACCTGTAATAACCAAATGGATCCAACCAAAATACTCAAAGAAAGTATTTACCAGTGAACGAATCATGTTTCGGTTCAATAATAAAGTCGGTATTCTGGGGAAGAGCATATTTAATTGGAAGCCACAGACAAGCCACAATGAATGAGGCTCTCCCAACGTTCGACAAAAAGGATAGAGTATTTAAACCATTGTAATCATCATGGGATGCGTCACAGTTTCCCATGGATAGATATAAGAAAATGATGTAAGATTATACTGGATGCAACTGGTTCAGAGATCACGACTTAGTCTACTTGTCTCCTGAAAAACAGATGGGCGCCAGAAAGCTCAAACAATGATCGCACAGTAGTAATAACAGTTTGCAATCATAAGCAGCTAGGACATTCTGAAAACAAATAATGTCATAATGAACTTTATGTGATGAACAAATGGACACATGGATTGACATGATTGCACGTTTCTCAAAGTAGCAGATCTTTGTAGCACAACCCAGTTACAATCCATGGATGACATATATGTAAAATCATCACAATAAACTTCAGAAATATCATATATTTCTATCAGGGAGCCATTGTAAAAAGTCCTTATTATTTGTACAAAACCCCACCCCAAACCCTAACCAAATACATAGATTGTAAATTAAACCTAGCCTTATCCCTAACCTTAACCAACTATGCCTACCTAATTTTATATCTCAACTGAAATCACAGGGGTAACCACATTAAACAAGATTCAAATCTAAATATCAAGTTTAGAAAACTTTCGGGATTCCAATTAGACTACAACATAATTGCCCAGGCTCTTCTTCAACAAAGCCAATCTTTACTGTACATACAATTGTATTATGTCCTTAAACCACAAGCCTAACCTCACAGGGAAGCCACAGGTGAGTTTTAACTGAAAGCTCACATCTCTAGAGCCCCAGGCAAGTCGTAACCAGCCACGCATGGGTCGGACTGTGAGTACATCGGTCTGATGTATGCACCCCGGCCCCTAGCTGGCTCTGTCAGAGCCTTGACAATAAATGTTCTACATTTTTGGCTGATCTTTGCTGTCCACATTGTTTTCTTCTCCCCACAATGCTCAGCTCCACGCGTTCATCATGTCGTCCCATGAGTCCTGGGGTTCGTCCACAGATGCTTCCTGCTGGTATTGGAGGAACCGGATCAGAGTTCCAGGAAGAGGTAACGTCTCGATATCCCTGAGGCGTTTGATGCCAACCTGCTGTCTGATCTTCAGACGACACAGCTGCATGAGTCTCCAAGGTGGCACTGCAATACACACAACATTCTGGGCTTAAAGGTATAGTAAGTGACCACTTGTTCCTTGGTGTATGTGTTGTTGGCATGTTGTACTTCCCCTCACTGTAGAGCATGTGCATGTGCACATCATGCTACCAGGAGGGAGTTTTCCAAATCACCTAAATCACTTACTATACCTTTACAAAGTTACTTTACCTGCTACAAGGAATAATATGTCTACATTATATTTTAATGTTTTTTTTTTATCTTTATAATCAAACAGCCAGCAATGAGTAAAAGACACAGATTGTGGCACCCAAGCTGTGTCACAGAGAAGGGCCCCATTTTGATATATTTCAGGTCTTATGATTTAAGTCAAAACGGTCGACAATTTTTGACACTTATAAGACAAATATGCCTTAAAAAACAATACTTCTATAACTAAAACATGCAGATAAAAACACCTTTAATACTTCATTTCTTTCATACATAGAGAATCTTTCAATCAATAGGAGGTGCTCCGGTCACAGGATGATGTCAGATGAGCATGTTCATCCATACTGTATATTCTATAGAGCTAGATCACATGTGACATCATCATCCTGCACCAGGAGCAGTTCCTGTTGAGTGAAATATTCTCTATTTATGAAAGAAATAAGATGCTATGCCGTGTTTTTATTTGTTTATTTTAGTTATATAGGGAAAGTATGTTTTAAGCGATGTTTATCTTATTAGTCAGGGATCATTTTAAGACAATCAAAATAGGTCCCTAAAGATTTTTGGAGCATTTTACTCATTACTGGCTGTCTGAATACCAAAAACATTGCGACTTTGATGCTGCAACTGTTTCCCTGCAGACAGACACTTGCTTCGTCCTGCAGACGGTCCAGAACTTTGTTGTTGTCAACAAATCATCAAAACAAAACATTCGTCAGGGAAAGTCGGTTTATATCAGCTGGTTCACAGCGTGCCTCTAATAGTACCACTGAAGTCAAGTGGAAGTGCGTAAGGCACGATGCATCGCTGTCACTAAAGCGACTTCTGGTGTCTCTAAATACTTTTTGAAAGGTCTAAGGGGAAAACAAATGGGTAATTATTAACAGTGTTGTAGTGGTACTTTTAGAAGTGGGGGGATCGCCTCTGAAAGGGAAATTCCCCCCATTTTATTTTTTTTTTCTGAGAGCTTACAAATGTGAACCAAATGGACCCTAGTGGGAAACTCATTAACATGGTGAAACACATCTCGATGATGTCATCAAGATGTATTTCACCATGCTAATGATTTTTTTCAGACCCAAAAATATTTTAGATGTGAGAAGTGGGGGGACGCTGTCCCCCCGCGTCCCCCTCCACTACACCCCTGATTATTAATATATGGCTGATTCTCCGATACCTGCTTTCTCTTTGATGCCTCGCCAACCAGGGTAGCTGTCCAGTTGCTCCTGGAGCCTGGAGCACAAGGTCACGTGACCCACGTAGTCCAATAGGACGTCGATGACGGGCCCCGCCCACCGGCTGATGCTGTCCATGGAGATGACCTCACAAAACTGAAAGTACACAAAGTATGTTGTTAAAAAGTAAATAGTATAATAGAATTATGTTCCAAAAAGGGATATTTCACAAAAAACTTTTTTTTTTGTGATTTTATCGTCTACTCAGTCTTATGTGAACACTCCATATGGTTTACTCCATTCAGTAATTAGATATTTGATATTCATTTTGATATACCTAATAGTTGAGGGGGGGGTGGAATTTCATTTACAGTTTTCATTTATTTAAAAAAATATTGTTTTTAAAAATGTAGCAGCCTCGGTGCCACGCTTGTGGGGACTAAAGTATAAAACAGTGAATGTAAAAGCATGCCCTCTCCCATATTAGGAGGACAATATCACTCAGTATCACTAGAAAAAAAATCTACAGTGTATCATAATGATAATATAGTGTTAAGTTATAATGGGTTTGTATAGGAAGGGGACAGGGCAGCTAAAATTAATATCAAACATCTAAATAGTGAATCAGCCAATGTGAAAACTATCTGTGGTGTTCAATGAGCGATAGAGTAAATGATATAATGACCAAAGGGTTTTCCTAAAGTTTAGAACAGATTTTCAACCAGTGGTCCGGGGACCCCAATGGTGCATGAGAGGATTCCAGGTAGTCCTCAGCTAAATGATGGAGAGTTGGTATCCAAATGGACCTTTATAGATCTGTAACTCTTGAGAGTGTGTTAAAATGAAACCAAATGGACCCTTACAGGTCCATTTGGTTTCCTTTCACACACTCAAGAGTTAAATGATATTAAAAGTACTTAATTTTCAAGAATCTACACAATTAGAAAATGTAGAGGAATTCTTATTTTGACCAACATTTTGCCAGTTATTCTTCCCAAATTGTGGACACAAACGTGAAAATCTAGTTTTGGGTTTCGAGAGACTAAACTCAACATCAAATGGTGGTCTGTGGCGAAAATGCAGAATAAACAGTGGGCCCTGGTATGAAAAAGGTTGAAAACCACTGAAATAGAACATAAAGAGAACATACTACGGTAGTTACTGTGCGCAGCCTTCAAAAACATTAAACCCAACCTGGTAGCAATGGTCGCGCGGGTCGTCCGACAGCACCCTCTCCAGGCGGGCATTCCTGACCGGCGGGTGAGGCCCGGCGCCGTGGTCACAGGCGAAGCAGGAGCGGGCGTCACAGCCGCTGTCCAGCAGCAGCTTGAGCACGTGCAGCTGCTTCAGGCTGAAGAGGATGGAGGCCGGGAAGCTGGTGCGGTGGAACGGGACGTAGGCGTTGACGTCTGCGCCGTGCTCCAGCAGCAGCTGCACCGTCTCGGCGCAGCCCTGCCTCACGGCCACCAGCAGCGGGCGGAACAGGTCCAGGTTGGGGTCGGCGCCGGCCGCCAGCAGCATGGCGATGGCCTCCTCGTTGTTGTTGGACACGGCCGAGTAGAGCGCTGTGCCACGATGGTCCTCGTACAGCTTGGACCTCTCCTCCGACAGCTGGGCGTTGGGGTCGAAGCCGGCCCGGAGGAGGAGCTCCAAGACGTCGTCGTGGTCGTACTCCGCCGCCAGGTGGAGGGGACTGATCCCGGTGCCGCGGACGCACGCCTTACTGGTGGCCGGGATCAGCATGGACACCATGCTGGGAGAGGGATCATAGTCATATGTCAATTGTTGAGTCCAGTACTTAGCATATATACCTGTTCGCAATTTTGCGTCATGGGAATTTCTCACTTGAATTGAGTCAAGGGGTCCCTAGACATGAAAAATCACCGAGGTGCTTGTCCGTCATAGTGGGACGAATGGCGCAATGGCTGAATCAAATATGGCCGCCATCGTATATGATGATAATCCAACTTCTGTGTACATACACATGCAATACCTCGATCCTGACTAATTTGGGGGTGGAATTCATTTCTGATGTTGTTATGACCATTTTGGGTGTTTTTGACCTTTAAAGGTCATGGTCAAGGTCATTTTGCAATTCCGAAGACCTAATTTGGCCATTGTTATGATAAAAACTGGTGCAGTGGGTCTAATTCAAATAATTCTGACATGTATGACTCCTGAGTGATATTGATATTGATAAGTAGAAGTAGATAAGTATTTTGATGGGTCGGTGGGCGTTGGAGGCATTTGTTTCGCTTAAAGGGCATGCAACCACTACTTCAGCTACGTATGGGTGACTCTGTTGCAGCTGCTGCTGGAACTGCTGCCTTTGCTGCCTTTCCTGCAGCAGTTCCTGGCTTAGCTGCTGCAGCTGCTGCTGATGCTGCAATTGGTGAACTTTCTGCTGCAGCGTTTAGAGCTGCTGCTGTGTGCCGATGGCAATGATGGCCTGGCCAGTGGCCAAATTGGGGCCCAGAGAGCCTCACAGCAACTTGTGCTGCTCCAGCTGCTGCTCGTGCTGCTCCAGCTGCTGCTCGTCCTGCTCCAGCTGCTGCTCGTGCTGCTCCAGCTGCTCCAGCTGCTGCTCGTGCTGCTCCAGCTGCTGCTCGTGCTGCCCCAGCTGCTGCTCCAGCTGCTGCTCGTGCTGCTCCAGCTGCTGCTCGTGCTGCTCCAGCTGCTGCTCGTCCTGCTCCAGCTGCTGCTCGTGCTGCTCCAGCTGCTGCTCGTGCTGCTCCAGCTGCTGCTCGTGCTGCTCCAGCTGCTGCTCATGCTGCTGCTCGTGCTGCTCCAGCTGCTGCTCGTGCTGCTCCAGCTGCTGCTCGTGCTGCTCCAGCTGCTGCTCGTGCTGCTCCAGCTGCTCCAGCTGCTCGTGCTGCTCCAGCTGCTCCAGCTGCTGCTCCAGCTGCTGCTCGTGCTGCTCCAGCTGCTGCTCGTGCTGCTGCTCGTGCTGCTCCAGCTGCTGCTCGTGCTGCTCCAGCTGCTGCTCCAGCTGCCGCAGCTGCTGGTGTTGCAGCCACTGCTGTTGTTGCTGCTGGTGCAACTGTTGTTGCCACTGCTGGTGACTCTGTTGCAGCTGCTGCTGGAACTGCTGCCTTTGCTGCCTTTCCTGCAGCAGTTCCTGGCTTAGCTGCTGCAGCTGCTGCTGATGCTGCAATTGGTGAACTTTCTGCTGCAGCGTTTAGAGCTGCTGCTGTGTGCCGATGGCAATGATGGCCTGGCCAGTGGCCAAATTGGGGCCCAGAGAGCCTCACAGCAACTTGTGCTGCTCCAGCTGCTGCTCGTGCTGCTCCAGCTGCTGCTCGTCCTGCTCCAGCTGCTGCTCGTGCTGCTCCAGCTGCTCCAGCTGCTGCTCGTGCTGCTCCAGCTGCTGCTCGTGCTGCCCCAGCTGCTGCTCCAGCTGCTGCTCGTGCTGCTCCAGCTGCTGCTCGTGCTGCTCCAGCTGCTGCTCGTGCTGCTCCAGCTGCTGCTCGTCCTGCTCCAGCTGCTGCTCGTGCTGCTCCAGCTGCTGCTCGTGCTGCTCCAGCTGCTGCTCGTGCTGCTCCAGCTCCTGCTCCAGCTGCTGCTCGTGCTGCTCCAGCTGCTGCTCGTGCTGCTCCAGCTGCTGCTCGTGCTGCTGCTCGTGCTGCTCCAGCTGCTGCTCGTGCTGCTCCAGCTGCTGCTCGTGCTGCTCCAGCTGCTGCTCGTGCTGCTCCAGCTGCTGCTCGTGCTGCTCCACTTGCTGCTCGTGCTGCCGCAGCTGCTGGTGTTGCAGCCACTGCTGTTGTTGCTGCTGGTGCAACTGTTGTTGCCACTGCTGGTGACTCTGTTGCAGCTGCTGCTGGAACTGCTGCCTTTGCTGCCTTTCCTGCAGCAGTTCCTGGCTTAGCTGCTGCAGCTGCTGCTGATGCTGCAATTGGTGAACTTTCTGCTGCAGCGTTTAGAGCTGCTGCTGTGTGCCGATGGCAATGATGGCCTGGCCAGTGGCCAAATTGGGGCCCAGAGAGCCTCACAGCAACTTGTGCTGCTCCAGCTGCTGCTCGTGCTGCTCCAGCTGCTGCTCGTCCTGCTCCAGCTGCTGCTCGTGCTGCTCCAGCTGCTCCAGCTGCTGCTCGTGCTGCTCCAGCTGCTGCTCGTGCTGCTCCGTCCTGCAATTCCGAAGACCTAATTTGGCCATTGTTATGATAAAAACTGGTGCAGTGGGTCTAATTCAAATAATTCTGACATGTATGACTCCTGAGTGATATTGATATTGATAAGTAGAAGTAGATAAGTATTTTGATGGGTCGGTGGGCGTTGGAGGAATTTGTTTCGCTTAAAGGGCATGCAACCACTACTTCAGCTACGTATGGGTGACTCTGTTGCAGCTGCTGCTGGAACTGCTGCCTTTGCTGCCTTTCCTGCAGCAGTTCCTGGCTTAGCTGCTGCAGCTGCTGCTGATGCTGCAATTGGTGAACTTTCTGCTGCAGCGTTTAGAGCTGCTGCTGTGTGCCGATGGCAATGATGGCCTGGCCAGTGGCCAAATTGGGGCCCAGAGAGCCTCACAGCAACTTGTGCTGCTCCAGCTGCTGCTCGTGCTGCTCCAGCTGCTGCTCGTCCTGCTCCAGCTGCTGCTCGTGCTGCTCCAGCTGCTGCTCGTGCTGCTCCAGCTGCTGCTCGTGCTGCCCCAGCTGCTGCTCCAGCTGCTGCTCGTGCTGCTCCAGCTGCTGCTCGTGCTGCTCCAGCTGCTGCTCGTGCTGCTCCAGCTGCTGCTCGTGCTGCCCCAGCTGCTGCTCCAGCTGCTGCTCGTGCTGCTCCAGCTGCTGCTCGTGCTGCTCCAGCTGCTGCTCGTGCTGCCCCAGCTGCTGCTCGTGCTGCTCCAGCTGCTGCTCGTGCTGCTCCAGCTGCTGCTCGTGCTGCTCCAGCTGCTGCTCGTGCTGCTCCAGCTGCTGCTCGTGCTGCTCCAGCTGCTCCAGCTGCTGCTCGTGCTGCTCCAGCTGCTGCTCGTGCTGCTCCAGCTGCTGCTCGTGCTGCCCCAGCTGCTGCTCCAGCTGCTGCTCGTGCTGCTCCAGCTGCTGCTCGTGCTGCTCCAGCTGCTGCTCGTGCTGCTCCAGCTGCTGCTCGTGCTGCCCCAGCTGCTGCTCCAGCTGCTGCTCGTGCTGCTCCAGCTGCTGCTCGTGCTGCTCCAGCTGCTGCTCGTGCTGCCCCAGCTGCTGCTCGTGCTGCTCCAGCTGCTGCTCGTGCTGCTCCAGCTGCTGCTCGTGCTGCTCCAGCTGCTGCTCGTGCTGCTCCAGCTGCTGCTCGTGCTGCTCCAGCTGCTCCAGCTGCTGCTCGTGCTGCTCCAGCTGCTGCTCGTGCTGCTCCACCTGCCGCAGCTGCTGGTGTTGCAGCCACTGCTGTTGTTGCTGCTGGTGCAACTGTTGTTGCCACTGCTGGTGACTCTGTTGCAGCTGCTGCTGGAACTGCTGCCTTTGCTGCCTTTCCTGCAGCAGTTCCTGGCTTAGCTGCTGCAGCTGCTGCTGATGCTGCTCGTGCTGCTCCAGCTGCTGCTCGTGCTGCCCCAGCTGCTGCTCCAGCTGCTGCTCGTGCTGCTCCAGCTGCTGCTCGTGCTGCTCCAGCTGCTGCTCGTGCTGCTCCAGCTGCTGCTCGTCCTGCTCCAGCTGCTGCTCGTGCTGCTCCAGCTGCTGCTCGTGCTGCTCCAGCTGCTGCTCGTGCTGCTCCAGCTCCTGCTCCAGCTGCTGCTCGTGCTGCTCCAGCTGCTGCTCGTGCTGCTCCAGCTGCTGCTCGTGCTGCTGCTCGTGCTGCTCCAGCTGCTGCTCGTGCTGCTCCAGCTGCTGCTCGTGCTGCTCCAGCTGCTGCTCGTGCTGCTCCAGCTGCTGCTCGTGCTGCTCCACTTGCTGCTCGTGCTGCCGCAGCTGCTGGTGTTGCAGCCACTGCTGTTGTTGCTGCTGGTGCAACTGTTGTTGCCACTGCTGGTGACTCTGTTGCAGCTGCTGCTGGAACTGCTGCCTTTGCTGCCTTTCCTGCAGCAGTTCCTGGCTTAGCTGCTGCAGCTGCTGCTGATGCTGCAATTGGTGAACTTTCTGCTGCAGCGTTTAGAGCTGCTGCTGTGTGCCGATGGCAATGATGGCCTGGCCAGTGGCCAAATTGGGGCCCAGAGAGCCTCACAGCAACTTGTGCTGCTCCAGCTGCTGCTCGTGCTGCTCCAGCTGCTGCTCGTCCTGCTCCAGCTGCTGCTCGTGCTGCTCCAGCTGCTCCAGCTGCTGCTCGTGCTGCTCCAGCTGCTGCTCGTGCTGCTCCGTCCTGCAATTCCGAAGACCTAATTTGGCCATTGTTATGATAAAAACTGGTGCAGTGGGTCTAATTCAAATAATTCTGACATGTATGACTCCTGAGTGATATTGATATTGATAAGTAGAAGTAGATAAGTATTTTGATGGGTCGGTGGGCGTTGGAGGAATTTGTTTCGCTTAAAGGGCATGCAACCACTACTTCAGCTACGTATGGGTGACTCTGTTGCAGCTGCTGCTGGAACTGCTGCCTTTGCTGCCTTTCCTGCAGCAGTTCCTGGCTTAGCTGCTGCAGCTGCTGCTGATGCTGCAATTGGTGAACTTTCTGCTGCAGCGTTTAGAGCTGCTGCTGTGTGCCGATGGCAATGATGGCCTGGCCAGTGGCCAAATTGGGGCCCAGAGAGCCTCACAGCAACTTGTGCTGCTCCAGCTGCTGCTCGTGCTGCTCCAGCTGCTGCTCGTCCTGCTCCAGCTGCTGCTCGTGCTGCTCCAGCTGCTGCTCGTGCTGCTCCAGCTGCTGCTCGTGCTGCCCCAGCTGCTGCTCCAGCTGC
This sequence comes from Benthosema pterotum, assembly GCA_039105355.1. NCBI lineage: Eukaryota > Metazoa > Chordata > Actinopteri > Myctophiformes > Myctophidae > Benthosema > Benthosema pterotum. The sequence continues at coordinate 30,064,416 of CM076983.1, read as the reverse complement.
TGCTCGTGCTGCTCCAGCTGCTGCTCGTGCTGCTCCAGCTGCTCCAGCTGCTGCTCGTGCTGCTCCAGCTGCTGCTCGTGCTGCCCCAGCTGCTGCTCCAGCTGCTGCTCGTGCTGCTCCAGCTGCTGCTCGTGCTGCTCCAGCTGCTGCTCGTGCTGCTCCAGCTGCTGCTCGTGCTGCCCCAGCTGCTGCTCCAGCTGCTGCTCGTGCTGCTCCAGCTGCTGCTCGTGCTGCTCCAGCTGCTGCTCGTGCTGCTCCAGCTGCTGCTCGTGCTGCTCCAGCTGCTGCTCGTGCTGCTCCAGCTGCTGCTCGTGCTGCTCCAGCTGCTGCTCGTGCTGCTCCAGCTGCTCCAGCTGCTGCTCGTGCTGCTCCAGCTGCTGCTCGTGCTGCTCCAGCTGCTGCTCGTGCTGCTGCTCGTGCTGCTCCAGCTGCTGCTCGTGCTGCTCCAGCTGCTGCTCGTGCTGCTCCAGCTGCTCCAGCTGCTGCTCGTCCTGCTCCAGCTGCTGCTCGTCCTGCTCCAGCTGCTGCTCGTGCTGCTCCAGCTGCTGCTCGTGCTGCTCCAGCTGCTGCTCGTGCTGCTGCTCGTGCTGCTCGTGCTGCTGCTCGTGCTGCTCCAGCTGCTGCTCGTGCTGCTCCAGCTGCTGCTCGTGCTGCTCCAGCTGCTGCTCCAGCTGCTGCTCGTGCTGCTCCAGCTGCTGCTCGTGCTGCTCCAGCTGCTCCAGCTGCTGCTCGTGCTGCTCCAGCTGCTGCTCGTGCTGCCCCAGCTGCTGCTCCAGCTGCTGCTCGTGCTGCTCCAGCTGCTGCTCGTGCTGCTCCAGCTGCTGCTCGTGCTGCTCCACTTGCTGCTCGTGCTGCCGCAGCTGCTGGTGTTGCAGCCACTGCTGTTGTTGCTGCTGGTGCAACTGTTGTTGCCACTGCTGGTGACTCTGTTGCAGCTGCTGCTGGAACTGCTGCCTTTGCTGCCTTTCCTGCAGCAGTTCCTGGCTTAGCTGCTGCAGCTGCTGCTGATGCTGCAATTGGTGAACTTTCTGCTGCTGGCCACACTGCTCCAGCTGCTGCTCGTGCTGCTCCAGCTGCTGCTCGTGCTGCTCCAGCTGCTGCTCGTGCTGCTCCAGCTGCTGCTCGTGCTGCTCCAGCTGCTGCTCGTGCTGCCGCAGCTGCTGGTGCAAATGTTGTTGCCACTGCTGGTGACTCTGTTGCAGCTGCTGCTGGAACTGCTGCCTTTGCTGCCTTTCCTGCAGCAGTTCCTGGCTTAGCTGCTGCAGCTGCTGCTGATGCTGCAATTGGTGAACTTTCTGCTGCTGGCCACACTGCTCCAGCTGCTGCTCGTGCTGCTCCAGCTGCTGCTCGTGCTGCTCCAGCTGCTGCTCGTGCTGCTCCAGCTGCTGCTCGTGCTGCCCCAGCTGCTGCTCGTGCTGCTCCAGCTGCTGCTCGTGCTGCTCCAGCTGCTGCTCGTGCTGCTCCAGCTGCTGCTCGTGCTGCTCCAGCTGCTGCTCGTGCTGCTCCAGCTGCTCCAGCTGCTGCTCGTGCTGCTCCAGCTGCTGCTCGTGCTGCTCCAGCTGCTGCTCGTGCTGCTGCTCGTGCTGCTCCAGCTGCTGCTCGTGCTGCTCCAGCTGCTGCTCGTGCTGCTCCAGCTGCTCCAGCTGCTGCTCGTCCTGCTCCAGCTGCTGCTCGTCCTGCTCCAGCTGCTGCTCGTGCTGCTCCAGCTGCTGCTCGTGCTGCTCCAGCTGCTGCTCGTGCTGCTGCTCGTGCTGCTCGTGCTGCTGCTCGTGCTGCTCCAGCTGCTGCTCGTGCTGCTCCAGCTGCTGCTCGTGCTGCTCCAGCTGCTGCTCCAGCTGCTGCTCGTGCTGCTCCAGCTGCTGCTCGTGCTGCTCCAGCTGCTCCAGCTGCTGCTCGTGCTGCTCCAGCTGCTGCTCGTGCTGCCCCAGCTGCTGCTCCAGCTGCTGCTCGTGCTGCTCCAGCTGCTGCTCGTGCTGCTCCAGCTGCTGCTCGTGCTGCTCCACTTGCTGCTCGTGCTGCCGCAGCTGCTGGTGTTGCAGCCACTGCTGTTGTTGCTGCTGGTGCAACTGTTGTTGCCACTGCTGGTGACTCTGTTGCAGCTGCTGCTGGAACTGCTGCCTTTGCTGCCTTTCCTGCAGCAGTTCCTGGCTTAGCTGCTGCAGCTGCTGCTGATGCTGCAATTGGTGAACTTTCTGCTGCTGGCCACACTGCTCCAGCTGCTGCTCGTGCTGCTCCAGCTGCTGCTCGTGCTGCTCCAGCTGCTGCTCGTGCTGCTCCAGCTGCTGCTCGTGCTGCTCCAGCTGCTGCTCATGCTGCCGCAGCTGCTGGTGTTGCAGCCACTGCTGTTGTTGCTGCTGGTGCAACTGTTGTTGCCACTGCTGGTGACTCTGTTGCAGCTGCTGCTGGAACTGCTGCCTTTGCTGCCTTTCCTGCAGCAGTTCCTGGCTTAGCTGCTGCAGCTGCTGCTGCAATTGGTGAACTTTCTGCTGCAGCGTTTGCAGCTGCTGCTGTGTGCCGATGGCAATGACGGCCTGGCCAAATTGGGGCCCAGAGGGCCTCACAGCGGCACTGGGCTGCTGTCCAAATTTGGGCCCAGAGGGCCTCACAGCGGCACTGGGATGCTGCCCAAATTGGGGCCCAGAGGGCCTCACAGCGGCACGGGGCTGCTGGCAAAATTGGGGTCCAGAAGGCTTCACAGCGGCACTGGGATGCTGCCCAAATTGGGGCCCTCTGGGCCTCACAGCGGCACGGGGCTGCTGCCCAAACTGGGGCCCAGAGGGCCTCACAGCGGCACAGGGCTGCTGCCCAAATTGGGGCCCAGAGGGCCTCACAGCGGCACTAGGATGCTGCCCAAATTGGGGCCCAGAGGGCCTCACAGCAGCACGGGGCTGCTGCCCAAGTTGGGGCCCAGAGGGCCTCACAGCGGCACGGGGCTGCTGCCCAAATTGAGGCCCAGAGGGCCTCAGAGCAGCGGCACCGGGCTGGCCGGCAACAGGGGGCGCCATACCGCCGGGCTGGCCGAAATGGAAAACGGCGGGCCTCAGAGGGAGCGCCATACTGCCAGATTGGGGTACAGGCTGCCTGAATTTGATCCTTCGGATGGGAGACAAGAATGCCGCCTGGCAAGAATGATGATCGAAAGATGAATGAGGAGTGATTGTCGCCCGGCGAGAATGATGATCCTTCTGATGGGAGACAAGAATGTTGACCTGGCTAGAATGTCGCCTGGGTGCGGTGGACTGGAGCGGAACTAGAATACGACGATTAGGAGGAAGTCCAGTACTTAGCATATATACCTGTTCGCAATTTTGCGTCATGGGAATTTCTCACTTGAATTGAGTCAAGGGGTCCCTAGACATGAAAAATCACCGAGGTGCTTGTCCGTCATAGTGGGACGAATGGCGCAACGGCTGAATCAAATATGGCCGCCATCGTATATGATGATAATCCAACTTCTGTGTACATACACATGCAATACCTCGATCCTGACTAATTTGGGGGTGGGGAATTCATTTCTGATGTTGTTATGACCATTTTGAGTGTTTTTGACCTTTAAAGGTCATGGTCAAGGTCATTTTGCAATTCCGAAGACCTAATTTGGCCATTGTTATGATAAAAACTGGTGCAGTGGGTCTAATTCAAATAATTCTGACATGTATGACTCCTGAGTGATATTGATATTGATAAGTAGAAGTAAATAAGTATTTTGATGGGTCGGTGGGCGTTGGAGGCATTTGTTTCGCTTAAAGGGCATGCAACCACTACTTCAGCTACGTATGGGGGAGGCCACGTGGAGGCTGTCTTCTCCTCCCCCATTTTTATTTATTTATTTATTTTTGTTTTGTTATTTATTCAATGACTGACTGATTGACTTTTGACTGAACTGTCAATATATTCTTTCAATGACTGAATAGCAATTCTGTCCCTTACTTTTGTTATTATTTAGAACAGAAGATGTGCAATACATAATAGCAATCATACATTTCTCATTTAACCTTTAAGTAGGTGCTGAAATTATTTAATAAGAGTGCTAAAGTGATATAGGTATTACCTCTCAAAGTGGATATATGTGGACATGCGCACTAGTGTGATTGATTATTACATTATTATTTTTTTATGGCAGGATGTAATGCATGGAAGTCCATCAGCACAGCAGCCGCATCGTTGTGTGCACTTGCCTGCACAGTTGCACACTGTGAGCTGAGTGCTGACTTGTGGTAAGGGCTTCAGGTATTTTGATGGAAGAACTGTACCAAAGTTCTCCCCCCATCCATGCTCCATTGGTGCTAGTTTTGCTTGTTTCCTTGGATGTAGCCAGCAGGTTGCAAACCCTATGCACCAGAAAGGCACCTCGTTTGATGTGACCTCTGATTACATTGCTCGTGGGAGGGATAGCATCAATTCCAGTAGCATCAATTCCAGTACTGACACTGAAATAGTTTTCCAACCTATGGTCATCAAACGTTTCAGTTGTTGTATTGACCTGGCCACTGTCCAGACACGTACGAAGTCCTTCTCTGCCAATGCTGCGTCTTGTTCAGTTAAGGTTTCTGTCTCACCAAAGTTCATCAAGATATTGTACTGGGTCAGAAACCATGGCACCATATTTGGTGCCCAACGTATAATGGATTGCATTTTTATAGGTTTTTATATGCTGTCCAAGTGCTCAAAAGAATGTTACATTCATTCATACATTCGGAGGTAAAGCGGCGAACAGTCGACGCCAGCGTCCTCATTTCCCACATTCACACACCAATGGTGGTAACAAGCTCCGACCAACTCATTGGAGGCAATTTGGGGTTCATTGTCTTGCCCAAGGACACATGTAGACAGGAGGAGCAGAGATTCGAAATCGGTTCATTGGATGACCTGCTCTACCTCCTGAGCCACAGCCGCCCCACCTTGCTCACGCAGTCATCTCCAGTCAGGATATGTGCCTTGATCACAATCTTGGCTAGGGGTTTTCCAAGACAAGAGACTACTTGATTCTGTGGCAGCATGCGTCGCTTTTCCCTAGTGTCATACTGCAGACAGATTTCCTTCACCCCCAGTACTGTAGGTGTAATTTAACAGTAAGGGAAAGGTGTCCGCATCATTGGAAACTATAACAACTCTCTTGCACTGTTTAACATGAATTGTCCACTCCATATGCACCACCAGCCTGGTGACAGCCTCCTCAATTCAGTTCAAGAGATCAGGGATGTCCTCACCACCAGCCAAATCTGCTGGGAGAACCTCATTGTCGTGGATGACAGAGCTGACACTGATGGTATTGCAACAGGCTTGACTGCACACCATATCCTGAACAGCTGGAGATTCCACTTGTTCTCAGAGTCCCTGAACCTGTCAAGTTGCTGAGGAATGGGTATGTTTGTCCATGCCAATGATGTCAAAGGCTGCTGCTGAGTCTGTACATCACATGTCCTCCACTTCCTTTAGAAAGATGTAGGAGATGTAGGAATCAAGTACAAGGTGAATGAACTGAGGGATGATGTAGACTTGTAGAGGGGTGACATGAGGTCTACCACAACATGAGTTGCAAGAGTAGATGTTTCACTCAATTGGGTGAGATGAAGTCCAGGCTCAATCTCACTGACAAGAGTTGAGTTGTTGACATAAGCTGGAAGGTCACCATCAACTATTCTTCAAAATGGTTGTTGGGCCTTCAGTGGTTGCTTGTTGAAGTGGGGTAGCTTCCTCTTTGGTATGTCTTCTCTGTCTACAGCCTGCTTTGTGAGCAGATTGTGCAGTGCTACAGGTACATTGACGAGGAGTATAGATTCTGGCACTCTAACATGAAGTCCAACAGCTTCACCACAGTGTTGCTGAATGTAAGGCACAGAGTGGTGCACAGTGCATGCTGGAGATGGAGATGGAAGGTTGAGGATGTTGGTGATCAACCCAATCTCACGAAACAAGAGCTGAAACTAGTGCAACAGCATTTGCATTGCATGTGGCTCCTACTACATAGTGACCTCCAGGACCCTTCAACACCCGCTGAATGGTCTGCTTGAACTTCATGTCACTCCTACAGCACAGAACACCTTGACGATCCTGAACAACCCACTGACCAGTAGAGCCCAGGGTGTGTGAACTCTAGCACCTTGATTTGCACAAGATACCATAAGCATGACGCAGGAAGTGCATTCACATTTTGCATTCACATTTTGCAAATATCGCCATAGAAATTCCAGTTTCCTTCCCTTTCAGAGACTACAGCAGTTTTATTACAGCTACCAACTCCAGCCAAACTCCAAAGAATTGGCTGTTTTGAGTTCTGACTTGGCGTCACATTCGTTCTCAAACTCCAGAAATTCCTCATTAAATTTCTCTACTTGTCCTATCGGGGCATCAAACTGTTCTAGGCAAAGTTGATTTGCAGCCACTGCCAGCAACCATCCTGTGCTATAACTGGATATGCAGCTTTGTTCTTGTAGTGCCAAACATCTCCTACAATCATCTGCTACAATCAGCATCCTAGAGCCTGTCATAATGACTGCCGTTTAACACTGATTCTATTGCCATATGTCTTATGCACATGTTGGCCTACTAATGAAAAAACAAGAGATATCAGATATGATAATTAATAAATGTCAGAATTAGTTGAAATAGACCCATTGCACCTGTTATTACCCCTAACTGGTTAGTTATGGTCTTTGGAATAGCAAAATGACCTTGACCATGACCTTTAAAGGTCAAAACCACCCAAAATGGTCATGACAACATCAGAAATGAATTCCCCACCCCCAAATTAGTCAGGATAGAGGTATTGCATGTGTATGTGCACAAAAGTTGGATTATCATCATATACGATGGCGGCCATATTTGATTCGGCCATTGCGCCATTCGTCCCACTATGACGGACAAGCACCTCAGTGATTTTTCATGTCTAGGGACCCCTTGACTCAATTCAAGTGAGAAATTCCCATGACGCAAAATTGCGAACAGGTATATATGCTAAGTACTGGACTATATTGACAAGAAAGGTGCAGGTGTGGACTGAGCCTTAATAGTGACTATAGTGGAGGCTGGAGTCTGAAACTCTCTGTTTTAAACGAGAGTGGCGCAAATAAGAGCTATTTTACATGTTTGCAAAATGACAGCAGATTCAATTTTTTTTTACAGTAACTACAGTCTATTGCTACTGAAGAAACTACTATTCTCCTTTTTCAAGGCATCAATAAATGCAAACAAAGTATCCGAAAATAACCTGTCACATGTCTTCTTTCATTTGTATGCACTGATTATGATATGAATTTGAATTGAAACAATTAGATCAGGGGTGCCCTCACTTTTTTGACTTGAGAGCTACTTTTAAAATGACTCAACACAATCTAGCCACTGTAAAAATATTATTGCTGGAAATAGTTTAAATATGGAATAGAAGAATTGGTGTTGTTTTTTTTTTTTTTTTGTTTTGTTTTTTTTACTCAAGGGGCTTACAGACGGCGAGTAATAAATCACGCGTTCTAATTTTTTTCAATGGGACATGCGTTTTTACTCAGAAAACAACCTGCGATAAAGACAGCGTTTAACGCCGGCCGTTAATGGCGTGGCACCACTGATTTTTGTTGCGCGCATGCTTGTTTCGTGCACACGTGCGCAATGTTCTTCAAAGCTCAATCCAGTGAGCTTTTTAAAACGCCTGGCGTTAATCGATGGGTGATTTTCTTGTCGGCTATGTCGGCACTGCAGAGAGAATCGAGAAATGCTACGTTTATGCAGGAGTGAGGTTGAGTTGTCTTTGGGGATATAACAATGACGTAGTGGTGCCTTCGGAGGCAATAAGGACTTTAAGCTGTGCAACGGCAAGCCTCTAGTACTGCAACAGGAACTCGATCTGTGCTCGACAGGTAAACCTGCTAGCCGTAGCAGCCGTTCCTACTACGGCAGAACGTACACTCTAACGTAGTGTCCACAACGCATGTTTGACACACCATGGTAACCTGCCGCTGTTGCGGATGGCTGTGAGCTTAATGATTTTGACAGCTACGGTGATTGCGTCATAGCAGCCGTACTTCCTGTACGGGTTGCCGTTCTGTAAATTGGGGAGCTTAAAGTCCCTAGTCCCTTGGGCACTAGTGAGCGGGCAATAGTGAGTGGGCAATAGTGAGTTTGTTGTGTGTTGGGGGGGGCATACATACACATCGCTTCCTCTCTGGGCTGCGACGTGGAGCGGCAGCAGGCCCCTCTTGCCCGGTACGTTGGCGTCGGCGCTGTGGGACAGGAGCAGCTCCACGGCGTCCTCGTGGTCGTTCTTCGCCGCCTCGTAAAGGGCCGTGGATCCGTCGGTCGCCCGGTGGTTCACGTCTGCACCTGGATGGGTTCCATTTTGGGGGACATTTTATCCACGCGGGGCATTAATTCCGGCGATAGTGTTGTAGTAAAGGCTTTTCAGGGGTATATCGCCGTTACATGCCTAGTAGATAATGATCTTTATTATATGGCTTGTACAACGTATGAATGCTCCAATCAGAAGCCAGTGTTCTGGTCACTGGCTTCTAATGATCATAGTAAGCAGTATAAAAAAGCAGTAGCCTAGGGGTGTCGCCTCCACATCAGGGACGGATGTAACATTTCCCAATTGGGGAGGCAGGCAAAAATGTTATGGGTGCAACTTCATCGCCCGTGGCGCTCCCTCTCCCCCCCATGCCCATAGATCTGTCCCTGCTCCACATACCTACCGTGTTTGAGGAGGAATCCCATGGTCTTGTTCTTGCCACCCTCGGCGGCGGTGCACAGAGGCGTCATGCCGTAGATGGTGACGGCGTTGACCTTGGCCCCGGCTTTGTGCAGCATCTGGCAGATCTCCACGTTGTTCAGCGTGGCGGCCTCATGCAGCGCTGTCCAGCCCTGGACGGTCGGCGTGTTGACGGCCGCGCCGCGGTTCAGCAGCGCCGCCACCAGCTCCGCGTTGCTCCTCTCGCATGCTGCAGTGGAGGAGAACGTAGACAGTCACAGTTTTAAGTAATGAAACTAAAAATCACCCCCCCTGTGAAGTGAGGGCCGCTCTGTTTTTGTTTTTTTAGAGGTCCTGCAGTGACATCAGAGCACCTGGTGCAGAAGTGAATTTCCTTCACACATTTTCCTCTTCAGACTTTTCCAAAATTATTTATATAAAGACCATCCCGCTGCGGAGAAAGACAACTCGGGTTGTGACAAATCATGACACTCAACACAATGTTTTTGGCCACTCAAATAGAAAGCTAAGCTAAAGAAAAGATAAACAGACTGTTGTATCCTGCCGTTTTCTTCTTTTTACTAATTATTTGATTGGTCCAAAATATTGTTTGTTGTCATTATTTGTCACCGCCCGAGTTGGCTTTGACCGCAGCGTAACCATTTTTATATAAATCATTTTTGAAAGGTCTGAGGAAAATAAATTAACTTCCTCAAGCTTTTGTACAACTGAAAGTTTTCCCCTACCAAGGTACTACAGTATACCTACACACTGTGCTCTGAGCCCACATAACTGTAGTCCTACCACGCTAACATATGGCTTATAAGGAGCATTCATTTAGTGGTTTTAAACCATGCTCCTCAAACATCCCTGGTCCTGCAGATTCCGGGTTCTAAGGTCTAACTAGTCCCTTTAGTAGTTATTTTATAGTGTTCCTGTGATCCTACCATTAACATCCTATGGTACACAACTATAAAAAAGCATGTGACATGTCAAACAGGGTTTTTCATGGTCCATTTCCAAGCATTATTTTGGCAAAAAACACCCCTAGGTCGAAAAACAGCACTTGTCTATGGTCGTTTTTTATTGTCTATGGTCGTTTTTTTATTTAACCTTTTTTTAACCTTTATAGAGCGGGGTTTCTCTATCTGCGTTCATAATGTCAGGATTAGCTCCTCTCTCCAGCAGCAGATGGACGCAACTTGCACGCTCCTTATCGACCGCTAGCATCAACGCCGTCTGCTCCTTCTCCGTTTTCTTGTTCAACATGTCAGGTTGGGCTGGAGAGAAACAACAAAGACACACTAAACTAAATAATGAACCAAGACTCCTCAGTGGGCGTGTTCTTTTAGCAGGACAATAAGAAAAACGGTCATGGTCCGCTGCCCGGACCGTGGACCGTTTTGGACTTGAACTACAGGACTTCATGTTATTTCAGTACAATCTTTGTCTCTGCTCATGTGTTTCTTGTTTGGTTTTGTGCTTTTATGTTGTAGTATTATTTCCTGTCTGTCATGTTACTGTTTACCTGCCTTGTCTACCTGTACTGTGATTAGCCTAGTGTTTCCACCTGTGTCCTGTTACTTCCCCAGCCTATCCCAGTGTTGATTGTTTTTTTGGTTCCACCTGTGCCCTCTTATCCTGTGTCTATTTAAGGCATGTTTGCCTTGTGTTCTTGTTGGTTCGTTGTTCAATGTCCTGTTTTGCTGCATGTCCTTTTATCCCTGTAATTTATCGCTGCATATGGAAATACCTGAGCTCACTTAATAATAAATACTAGACTTCTAGAGTTCGGGCAGTTGTGCGGCCCTCACACACTGACGACAGGCGATTGCTGCTCAGTCCAATTTGAGCAAATGTGTCAGGGTCTGGTACTTTGGTCCTCATGTCTCCCAGGCCGTTTTCCTTTTAGAGCCATCTAAAGTATTTTTTTGTTTTCTGGCTAAAATCTTTTTTAATCATATTAAAAAAGTAGGAACTTTGGTCTTACTACTAAAAACGAATTTAGCCCCAAAAAATGAAAAAACAAAAAAAACAAAAAAAAACTTTAGATGGCTCTAAAAGGAAAACGGCCTGGGAGACATGAGGAACAAAGTGCCAGACCCTGAGCAAATGTCACTTGAGTGTATTGAGTATGAACATGAACAAGGTGCTAGGTAATGCAGCAGTAGTGGGAAGAAATGTAATATGGAGGGCTGAGGTGGACAGTGCTTTGAATGCAGGTAGTATAGGCAAAGGAAATGCTAACATGTAAGGAAGAGGGCATTGTGTTTGTGCAGGCAAAACATGAGCACATAACAATTGTCGCAACTCGTGAGTCTGGCCAGAGTCATAGTGGCATAGCTTGTTGACGTCACTATAGCAAGGGAGCCAGGCTGTTTGTAGTCAGGCAGTTTGACTTGCACAAATATGATTTTCATAGAAATGGGCAGTGTACAGTAAATATGACAGTTACATGGATGCAATATAGCCTATGCTGTGTGGACATCGTTACTGCAGGTGTTGTGCATAGTGAGATGCGTGCAAACGTTGTGGTTTGTTAGAAGTGGCGTAAAAGGCGAACAGATAAACTGTGAAGCCGCTCTCGCACTATAGTTGCCAGATCTGTAAGTTTGCCTGTTTGCCTCCTGTCGCCTGCATTTGGCTTCTCATCCCTGCTCAATATGTGACAGAAACAAAGTGTTTGTACGGTGTTACCTGTCAGAAGCACTCTGAGACAGGCCTCCTGGCCATAGGCTGCTGCCTGGTGGATTGACAGCCATCCAGGCTTACTGGATGCCAGGTTGCATCCTGGGATGTTAACTAGTTTTCTGACTGTCTTGGCGTCACCCGTCCTTATCGCTTCAAGTAGAGGATCCTCCTGCCTAGAAGAGAACAATATACACAACTAAAAACGACACTCCGTCCTCGCAGTGCATATATATTTCCACCGGGCAGGGTTGCTAAAGCATGACTGTGGCGTAATTTGCATAGGGTTGATGGGTTCAGTGAACTCCTACAGTAGCCTCGATCTCCAGGCCTCCATCCGCGCTGCAAGATGAAAGCCTGGATGCAGGGTACCCCAAAACAACTGAAAAGTCGGGACGTCTGGTTAGTGCCACAGAGTGGCGCTAACCAGAGTGGCGTGCTATGAGACGTGAGCACCTGCTATTTTTCGGGGATTTTTTTTCTTCTATGATCCTCACCAAGTGCTGCTTTCATAGTTAATTGAGAAAGTAAAACAATTGGTTGCATTCATTTCTTATCATGGGCCAGTTCTAATACTAATTCAATATCATCCCGTGGGCCAAAGATAATTCATTCACAGGCCTGATTTGTCCCCCGGGCCTTGAGTTTGACATATGTGGTCTAGGGACTGTAAATACAGTAACTTCCGCTACTGGTCATAGTCTAGCCCAGGGTAGTGAACTCACGGGCTCCTCTAGCCCACTAGAGGACTGCCTCTCATCAGTGACTGTAGGGCTGATGGGAGGAGGAATGCATCAACGTGTGTAAAGCATAACAACAACCGGCCACTAGTCTGGACAGAAGGAATATACTGTAAAAAAAATGGGGCAAAACCTGTTCTGTAGCTAACAAAAGTGTGTTCTTGCCTCCTACATTTCACCACTGGTGAAAGTTTTCTTTCACGTTTTTTGCACTGCATGTGATGCTGCTGATGAATGAGTCTGTGGATTGATACATGTGCAACAGGCAGGCATACGAGCGCGCAAGGCCCCTCTGATAAGAAAACCCAGCACAGCTGATAAACCCTAGCTACGCCACTGTGTGTAAGCCATGTGTTGGAAGGGAGATATAGAGGGGCGTGAAGCCCACCCACCAGCCCCAGTCATGCAACTTTCCTTTCGTTCCTTCCGTTCGACACCTCCCCGCATCGATTTTCTCACTCTCACTGGTTTAACAGTGTTACTGTAACACATGCTGGTGTTGGTTTCGTGATGGGTTGAGCTTTTGTGTATGTCTGTATTGTTACATGTCTGTCGTGTATTGTTTATTGTATATCCCTTTGTATGTCTTACTGTGCTGCTTTATGGTTCCTGTATGTTATATTGTATGTTGAGGACCCCCTCTAAAACGAGTTGTTGCAACTCAAGGGAGCATCCTCTCGAGAAACTTCTAAATAAAAATGCTGTGCACATTATACCTGTGGTCTTGAGTGTGTGCACATTCTGTTCTTTTAAGTGGCATCTCTGGCTCATAAGACAAATAGGCCTATTCCTTAAACACTATACTTGCCGTCTATAAAAACATTAAGATAAAAAACACCTGTCGCATGTTGATGATGTCATACTGTATGTCCATGGGTGGTCCAGCCCTATACAATTCCTATGAAATGCGCATAGGCTTAGGCTACTAACAAAAAAAAAAAACTAAAATATTGTCTCATTAGCCAGGGATCCTTTTAAGAATGGATGAACGAGGCCCAATGTCCTCCAGTTTTGTTAAACACACACACACACACACACACACACACACACACACACACACACACACACACACACACACACACACACACACACACACACACACACACACACACACACACACACACACATACACCCATCATGTGTACACAGGGTGTATATACCGTATATATACAGTATATATGTGCACACACACACATACTGTATATACAAGCATGCAAAAAAGCAAGAACAAACACTAGTCACTGTGCAGTACAAAAGCATTACATTGCACAGACCTGGGTAGGCCACCTGCTAGAGAGATGTTTTTATTACATGGCTGGAATGAATGCTCCAATCAGAAGCCAGCGCTCTGGTCACGTGAGCAGAACTGTTCGTCCTTGCGCGGACGAACATAGCCTACACAACTGCAAATAAATAAAAGCAGCCTTGTTATGTACTATTTCTTTCAATTATTCGTTATTTATCAATGTATTAGGCCATGTAATAAGTGGGATAACACCCCTTGAATGATTTGTTTCTTGGCTGCGCCTCGGTCAGTTAGAAAACACATCACCGGTTTGTTGTGTGTTATCTCTTAGTTATTCCATGCTGTTGATTTGTTCTGTGTTCACAGGTGCGTCTGTTTCAACTCACTCCTTGCTCTCCGGCTCGACGCGTATAATGTTTCCCACGGCGTTGCGGTACGCCACCATTCGCTTCCCGTAACCCGTCGTGAAGTGGCTCACCCAGCCCCTGTGACATGAACAAGGAGTTCGTCAGCATGCCGGTTAGTTAAGTCTGTCTCCAAGTGGTTCCCAGAACAAGACCCGAACAAGAAAGACCTGAACAAGAAATTAGACATTAAAAATAGCACATCTACAAGCTAAGAAATGATGGAATTTCTTAGAATTAAAGAATGAAAATGCTTGCTAAATGATTGCCAAAATGCTATTTTGGGAATGCAAATTGAAAAAGAACTTGGGGAACAAAGAGTGTGTTTAGGAGCTAGTTGGTTAAGGGACCACCTTAGCCATGTTCGTCCTATCGTCATGACTCATGCAGCAATTGGGTCCTCAGTAATAAAAAGGGGAATATAGGCAACTTTAGGCTGTGAGCACACAATAGCGGAGAAAGTCCGACGTCTTTTCCGCCATGTTTGAAGTTTTTGAATGGATGTGGATGGGAAATAAAAATGGCCGTTGCGGCAAAGTGCCGCAAAAACCTGCGTCCTGGGGACACGGCCGTGTATGCAACAATATCTATTCATAATCATAGAATCATTAGAGCTATTCACTATCATGCGGTATAACCTGGTGTGTTAACAGTTAGACTTTGACCTTACCTTTTGCACATTTGCGTCACATCTTCATAAAATCGACTGAAAGTAATTCAGACAGACACCTACCCGTCCAGAGGCTTCGAAGTAGCTGGAGGATTGGGAGAGCTGTAGTGAGTGGTCTGGTTCTGGGCGTCGGGTTGATTCTGAGCGCCGGCGGTGCTCTGAAGGTATTGGGCGCTGCGCCGGGTGGCCACCGCATGGGGCGGATGCTCCGGAGTTGGTGCGGCTGCATCCGCGGACGGAGTCGCGTTGTGGTCCTCGCTGAGGCTGCGTTCGATGGCGATCCGGATCAGCTCCTCGTCGGACATGTTGCTGTAGAAGGAGTAGTCCTCGAACCGCAGCGTTGGGCCGGAGGCCTCGTCTGGCACAGAAAGGCCGGCCGTCTCCATGACGGTCGATGCTGATAACGAGAGAGATTGGGGATCTGCATTATTGTCACATCACAAAAAGTGTGGATAATAATTCATTTTGGGGCGTAGTTCCCATCATTTTGCTCAAATAAAAACTAAGAAACGTAATAATTATGTCTTTGCAATAATTATGTATTTGCAAGCTTTTGCTACAAACCACACAACTGAAAGAACTTGGTGTTTTCCACAAATAATAAAAGTAAAGTATTCTGATACCCCTGTGTAAGAATGCTACTGTATCTGGCCCTAAACTGAGAATACAAAATGGCAAAAAAATCTTAACTAGGTACAGACTCATTGTATCCGAAGAGACGATAGACTATGCACCCACTGCGCACACAACAAAGGGGAAACCAAGCTACACTTTGTAATCATCTGTCCACTGTACCAAGACCTCAGACACATACAGTACTTCCCACGGATTACAAACATCTACAGAGATTTCAAGAACGTGGCTAACGACCAAAAATATCTGCTGAGTGAAGTACAACAATGTGCAAACACAGCAGCAGCAAGATTTGTGACCGGCTGTGATAAGGAAAGGATATCAAATCAAATGGAACACAACCACCCTAAAGAATAATCATTATGTGTACCCTTACATCGATTGATCTTGGTATATAGAAATTGATTTATTGAAGATTCCAGCTTTCAACTCTATTTGCACAGTATTGGTGTTATAAAGTCTTACCTGTGTATAACTGATCCTCTTCTCTGTCACGCTTGCAGACTTGGGTCTCTGTTTATGTGTCTTTATTCTTAGACGGTCACATGACTTCACACTCGGGCACATGAGCTATGTTTGGTCGTGCGACTCCTCCCCGCAGTAAGAGCACATACTGTATGTCTGTATGCCCCTTCAGGTCGGCCTTGTGCCCTTCAGTGATATGCGTGGCCCAAAGCCAGGTGGCCTTGGGACCCTTAATTTATCCGCACTGGTGACCCATATGCTGCATGTGGGTCACAATGAACTATATAACCCAACAAAAGGGAAGGGGGGGTCCCAGTATCCCCCTAAAGCAGTGTTTTTCAACCAGTGGTCCGGGGACCACCAGTTGTCCTTGAGAGGGTTCCAGGTGGTCCCCAGCTAAATGATGGAAAGTTGGTTAACCACATGTAACTCTTTGAGAGCATAAACATGAAACCAAATGGACCCTTGGTTTCATGTTTACACTCTCAAGAGTTAAAACATTCATCATCTGATTTAGCCCAAATCTACACAACTAGAGAATATAGAAGATTAATGGTCATTTTGATCTGTATGTTTGACTGTTTTGTTTCCAAAATCCAGCCTGAAATTGTGGACAAAAACAAAAGAAATCTAGTTTTGGGGGTTTTGTGGGGCTAAAATGTTCTCAAATGGTGGTCCGTGGCTCAAATGCTGAATAAATAGTGGGCCCTGGTATACAAAATGTTGAAAACCTCTGCCCTAAAGGACATGCATGCACCCACAAGGATCGCTTATGTTGACATATTGTTGTATAACACCTTTTAGACTGAGACCAGAGACCTATAAATGAACGGACCACTTCACATTTTTCCAACGTATCTTCATATAATAGGTCCTCATTAATGTACATGATAAAATACTATTGTCTGTCTGACTTTTTTTTACTCTGTTTCACAGAAGGCCTGTGGACAGTTCAGACACCCGTCTTCCACTGACATCATCGAGGGGAAATCCAAGCTAATAGAAACTGCAGGCTTTCTAAATGTAGTGACACTGGGCATAAGATAATTATGAATCATTATGATGAATCATTCATTTGATCGTGTAAGACCAAGAGAAGTGTTTTTCTCAGAACCAACCCCTCTACTGCCCATAGCCATAAGGAACCAGAGCATATCGAGAACGAAAGACATGTTTCACAGCATATTCGGCTGCAATATTTCAAAATGAAATTATACACATTCAATATTTGAATCATTTGAAATTTGTTCATACCCACATTATGTTTTAAAAGGATTATTCAAATGCCATTTTTGGCCAATTCTGACAGCACTCCTGTGTGAATATAGCCTACATACAGTATATTCAAAGATTTGCACACATTTCCACGATGTTTGAGAGAAATATACCTGTAGTGACACAGATTTCAGGTCTTAAATTTATAATCTAGTCATCGGTCATCATACACACTGAGGCTATGCTGATGGATGCTGCCTTTGGAATTTTACTTGCATTGCATTTGCAACAAAGGATTTCTATACTATGGTATTTTAGTGTCCCAAGCAATGTAACACCGTCAGCATGCACTGTGTGTTTGTGCGTGCTGAGAGGAGGAGGGGGGGGGGGCATGGAGGGTAACAGCCTTTAGCACTGTTGAGGTGTTATGGAAGTCTGGGTTATTTTTTTGACAGTCTGAATTGAGTCCACCGTCTCAATACAACATACATTATTTTCACAGGGTTCATATCAGGCTGGCAATAACACGGTCAGGTCAGTACACCAGTTACTAACATCTCGCAATGTGTCTGTTCCACAAGATTTGATACTCTACCCACTACTCTACTCTACCCACTATACCCACGTATAAAGATCTCAACGGGCCTGAAAATTAAGGCCCGGCCCTACCCGGCCCTAACAGTTCAGGCCCTAGGCCCTACCCGGCCCTACTAAATGGAATACATTTTAGGCCCTACCCGGCCCTAAACTGTCGGGTTTGGGCAAAATTTGAGAATTCGCCACAGATTAAAAATGAAATGGCAATCAGCACCATCTTCATAATAGGTAAATGCAGAAAATAACTATTATTCTTACTATATTAAAATAATTCAATATATATTATTTTTTCATGGGGCCCGAGGCCCTACCCGGCCCTATTGATTAGGATAGATTTTCGGCCCTACCCGGCCCTAAATGTCGGGTCGGGCCTGTTCGGGTTCGGTCCTGGTCGGGTTCGGGCAGAGTTTGAGAACTCTACCCACGTACCTCTCCAAATACTTCCTAAACGTCAATGAGGTCCACTCCCACAAGACCAGAGGGAGTGCTACTAACCATGTCTAACCCAGATTTGGCACAAACAAGGGACTTAATTCCTTCCACTCGTATGCGACCAAAATGTGGAACACCCTACCAACAGTCATTAAGACTTGTGAATCCCTGGACTCCTTCAAAACTGCTCTTAAAGGGCACCTACAGATGAGTGCAATTCGAAACTGGCCTCTATCAAACAAAAAATGTGTATATATAATCCCCCCACCCATCCCCCTCTCCTCTTTGTACATTTCTCTTTTCCCTTTTTACCTCCACTATGATTTTATCTCTGGTGTCTGGTGCTGGGAGTCTGGTGCAACGCACAGGTCCTGTGCCTGCTCAGGTCCTGAGCAGGAATGGACCTGGTGAGACGTAGGAGGGGTCTGGACAGGAGTCAACCCACAGAGCCTAGTCCTTCCTGTGCCAGATTTTGTTTCTCCCAGTGTCAGCAGAGTAGTTCTGGAGCAGGCCTTGGGTCTTTCCCTAGTGGACTGACCGAGGGTAACTACTGGGACGTAAGTCGGGACTTGATCAACCCCGGCTGGGTCGCCTGAGTGAGGGATATAATGTTGTGAGACCCCAAACCCCGATGACCTTGAGATGCATCACTGAGGATACGTCCCAGTTGCATCTTTGCATTGTAAGATAAGTTATAGTTTCTATTTATAGTGACTCATAGGAATAGACTATGTGACAACTGCGTATAGTCTGGTGACCACTGGAGAGATGGGTGACAGTCGGAATGTAGACGGCACTCGGGTGAGCAGTATGGGTTAGCGCCCCAGCCTGTGTCCTCCGTGAGGAGGAAGCCCAACAACTCTTGGTGAGACGTTTAGGAGGGCCATTGTGATTCACTGCTCCTGAATGAAATGCCTGGTGCTGGGAGCCTGGTGCAACACACAGGTCCCTGTGCCTGGTGAGAGGAGGGGTCTGGACAGGAGTCAACCCACAGAGCCTAGTCCTTCCTGTGCCAGATTTGGGTTCTCCCAGTACCAGCAGAGTAGTTCTGGAGCAGTGGATTGTGTGGCTTTGGGTCTTTCCCTTGTGGACTGACCGAGGGTAGCTACTGGGACGTAAGTCGGGACTTGATCAACCCCGGCTGGGTCGCCTGAGTGAGATTAGCTGGTAACAGACGGAAGGACGGACGGAGTGCAAAAAATACTTTTCACCATGCCTTAGGCTTGGTGGAGACATTAATACAGGAGCTGAAATCATCAGACACTTCACACTGGTGTCAACAGATAAATCCTGTTTAATTTTGCTGCATATGATTCAGGACAAACCACTGGCCTTCCAAAGTCAGCCATTAAAACCCTTGTGTCAGAACTGTCCCGATTCTAAAAATGTCTCTGAAATACTAACCTAAGTGTACTGGAAAACTTCAAATTATTGTGTAACATCACCAAATTTTGACATGATACTGTACATTTTGTACAGAACGCATATTGGTCAACTAGTAAAATTACCACTCCACTAGTTAAAACCCTTGTGTCAGAACTGTGAAGATTTAATAAAAAAAATGATATTAAAAAGTATGGTAGTACATTAAGTTACTCAACGTTAATCATGGTTTTATTTGTGAAAAGTGTACAAAGGATGGAGTAGAAACAAGACAATGACTTCCAAACGCCATGGCTAAAGGCGGTAGTTCACCCCCAAACATTGTTTCTATCGATCCCTCACCAAATGAAGCCTCAAATTTGTGATTTAATTTGATTTATCCCCACATTCCTGATTCATTCCAGTTTTCCACAGAAGTGAAGTAAACAGGAGACCAAGGCAAATCTATGTATATAATTTTATATTTATTTTAAATATAGTATTAAGATTGGACTCATATTTACTTTTTTTACATGATTCTACTACAATTACTTAACTACTTATTAATAAAATATTGTAATACTGAATCAGGACTGTGACAGAAACCAAAGTAAATCTCCATGAGTTGTAGACATTATGGGAAAAAAAGTTAGCTTAACTACCCCTTGGAACTTAATTTGTTTCTACAATTCAATAATAAAAAAAGTTACAATCCACTCAACTCCATAAACACAAATACACTTTAGAAATCTATGCTACATTTGACAGGGACATAACATGTGATGCTAACAACAGAGACCAAAGCTTGATTTCATATAATGATAATCATCAGACAGATATGATACAGAAAAAAAGAGACACCTTATTTGCCGCTACATTTCAGTGCAACGACATCATTTGTTGTCGCAGAGAGACATGTAATCTTATGGAAGTCGCCATATTGATTTAAGAATCACAGCTAGAGCGAAAAAATATCTTAGAGGGTTCTGCAGGCTAATAAGTGTCAATTTGGGGGTGCTTGACAATGAAAAAAGGTATGAAATGGCCGTCTGTGGGATAGTGTATTATCAAAGAATACATGAAGGCTTGGCCCGAATAATACTCGGACAAGCCAATATGTTGCGACATTGAAGTGTCAGAACTGAAAAAGGGACAAAATTTCAGGCCAAAAAGAAAAATCATTAACATGGTAACACAACTTAACAATAGAGCCACCATTGGACTGATCCCATTAAGTGAACGGAGTTCGCGACAGCGTCTCTGTCTATACTCAGATCCGAGTATTATTTGGGCCGAGCCTTCCTGTTACCTTATCAAACATGGCGGGGAGTGGTCCAAAAAGGAATCACAGAAATATCCCCAACCTGCAGACAGACACGAACGAAGAGAGGCAGCCATGCTGCGGCGCAGTCCAATGGCCCTGTATTCCCTACGTGCCTTACGCCATATCCGTCTTCATGTTTCATTTTGTCACTTTTCACCGTTTTGAAAAACATTTTAAAATGGCCCATCATCATGTTGTGAACTTGTGTAGGACAAATAATTTGAAGGGGGTTTTAAAATGTTTTTCAAAAGAACAAAACAAAAATGGGGGTAATGCATGTGTGAGAACACAGGGGGTGGGGGGGGTCGTCTCCCTACCCTGGTCCCATTCAGCTGCAGTAGAACTGTCCAGGGTTGGCGCGGCTCCGTTTCCGACTCTGCTGCTGCTCAAAGAACTGTCTGATGTCTTCGGGGGTCACCACCTGTCGAGAGAAGCCTCACACGTCAACGATGGCATTAGGGTTAAGTAGTGCAATATATTACTCCTTTGTAAAGTATTCTGCACTGTACTTGTGGTGTTTAACTTTCATTGGAAAAATAGCAGGCGTTCACGGCTGCTGTTTTTGGGGGAGACTAAGAATGCAGCACAAATCTTTCAGTATGTTCTTTCAGAGTGAATGTCTGGACGAAATGGGTTAAAACTAACTAATATTAATTATTTTTACATGTTCATGTTTTTTTTTTCTCACAGTCTATGATGGAAATTATTTGGGAGCCAAATAACGTTCTTCACATTAAAGGTTTTGAGGTCCACGTGAGGTTTTCAGAAAGCCGCTGAGATTTAGAAGATGAATCGGTTCAGAACTGAGACTAGATTTTTAAATGTTAATAGTTATGAAATAGTGCCACTGACCTTTCCTTCTGCTGCAAACGTCTGAAGAAAATCCTTCAACTCCGTCTTCATGTCGTTGTATCCTGTCAAAACAAAGACACGAATAGTTGGACCGGCCAATACAAATACCACACAAGCACGTCTGTCTTTCTCAAGATAAGTTATATGAAATACTGTCCATTAATATTGTGGTGTCAACTGTATTAATTGATGTCCCTAGTCCCGTGGTGGGAATTCTGCTCTGGTTTTGGTTAATATTAAGTAGTTCTGTTCATTCTGTGGGGATCACTGAGGCCACGCAGTAAAATTAAATTAATTTAAAAGAAAAAACGTAATTTGTGTTGTTGAATTATTTCTAAAATATTAGCATGTTCTTCATTCATTTTTGACCACCCTATCACAAGGAACTACTTCTTGAGCGTAGTGATAGGGACACAAAAAGTTCCCTTTGATAGAAGGGTCACAAATGAATGAAGGACCTGCTAATATTTTAGAAATGGGTCAACAATACAAATCATGTTTGTTTTTTGGATTAATGTACCCTTACTGCGTGGCCCCCAGTGACGCCCACAAAGTGACTTGAACTACTTCATATTTCACCAAAGCCAGACCAGAACTCTCACCACGGGACTCTGGACATCATTTAATACAGTTGACACCACTATATTAATGGTAAGTATTTCTTCCAACTTAACTTAAAAAAAATTGAACCATCCCTTTAAAATGCACATTCCTATTTCTCTATTCAAACGGTAGGCATTTAGACTTGTGATCCCTGGTAAAGACAAACTGCTGCAGTTCATGCTGGAGGAGTATTAGACAGAGTAAAGAAAATGTGCGAGTGTCTGTGTAAATTCATTTGTGTTTAATATTTATGTGAATCCGTACCATGAATGATCTCCAGCTGCTGGACTCGGTTCAGGTTGTCCAGCGCTGACATCAGAGGGTCGTGGCCGCTCTGGTCCTCGCTCTTGCCTTTGTTCTCATAGGCCAGCACGGTGTCTGACTCGTCCAATAGGAAGCTGACTCCACTGGTCGAGTACAGCTCCTGCGTAAGCAAAATGTAGGTAATACGCACACACAAACTTTCGGATGAAGACAATCATTTTTAGACTTAGGCTTTTCTCTGCTAATGTGCCTATTAGACAAGGGCGGATTGGGGAAGGGCTTAGTGAAGGGCTACTTGTCACTGTTGGAGTCTAAGCAGTCGTCGCCCAGGGAAGTAGGAACGTACGGTAATCTTGCCCAGAGTACTAACTGGGCAAGATTCTGTAAATAATACTGTAAATGATGCCTAATACTTCTTTCTTCAGGGATGATCGGACAAGCATAACCCCACAGTCTGCAAAGAGCTTGCAACCACTCAGAGTGTGCAATATCTCCAGATGGATATTGACTGGTCGGGAAAACAAAAAGAAGAAACAAAATCCGCCGTCCTTTACCTGGCAGGAAGTGCAGGAGCAGAGTTTGGAGCGCCAGCCGGACGGCCAGAACACGGCCCTCGATTGGCCGCTTTCTCCGCCGGCAAACTTCAGCTCTTTCAGCCTGCATGGCGCCTCCTGGCGAGGACGTTTGGCCGGAACGCCGTCGCTCTAACACACAGAAACAAGCTTTTTGATCAAAGCTGGCACAATGATTTGTTTACAAAGAACAATGGACAGACAGAAAATAGCATTTGTGCGCAATCGTGCATGAATGCTAGACTGTGCATGAATGCCAGAGCTACCAGAAAATTGTTCACAGGTTTGAGGCTTCTGTGACATTTCTGACACCACTGTCTATGGAAGAGATGCTCCTTAACCCCTTAAAACATAAAATAACTAATGGCAGAAATATAGCTGATCTACAAGCTCACAACACATTGCAGTGCGGCGTGTTATAGCAACCATGTTTCTATAGAAGACTCGTATGTCATACAAATTCAATCTGCCTTTCTGCCAATCTGTGTGCGTGTGAGCGCACATGTGGTTGGTGGGACTTACAGCTGCCTCCTCCGTGCTGTGCAGGCTGGTCGAGGCCTGCTCCGCCGCTCCTCTCTTCTCCTCCTCTTCTTTCTTCACCTCTTTCTCCTGCTTCTCCGTCTCAGTCTTCACCTCCTCCACTCCGTTCTTCTCCTCCGTCTCAGTCTTCACCTCCTCCACTCCATTCTTCTTTTTCTCCTCCTCCTCTGTCGTCTGCTCCTTTTCTCCGTTCTCTGAGCTGGGAGCTGAGCACCCTGCGCATACGGTTCACAAACGCTTTCCTTACGATGCATACATAATACATATTATAGCGACATTCTTGGGACTAAAGATGTTGCCAACGCAGTAGGTGCTGTAAGGCTACAGCCTTACACTTCCATCTACACAGGCAAGGAGCAAGCCTTCTGGCACGTCGGGACACGCGGTACATCAGGACAAACTCATCGATAAACACGCCTATTTCCTCATGAGATTTAGTGGTTCTGTAAAATCAAGTGGCTCCAGGATCGTTTCTATAACAAAAACGAAGAACCGACGATAGCCAACATCCACGGCTATGTCAAAAACGAGCGCTTTGATTAGAATTTCATAGCTTATGATTTTAGATCAATAACTTTTTTCCACCCCATTGGTGGAATGGGGGTGGAAACCTGTCTGTTTTTTTATTAATTCATCTATTAGGATAGGGATAGCGCCTGTAGCCGAAATCATTAAGGAACCGGAATCCTTGAAATCCGGAAACGATCCCCAAGTTCCCAGCCCACGGCTGGAAAAGTAGTGGGTAGATGTGTGAGGACGGAGGAGGAGCGGGTGATGTCGGTTACCTTTGATGTGAGCTGTGTACTTCCACAGGAAGGAATGTTGGTTCATGCACGCCGAGCACACCATCTCCTGAGTCTCCACGGAGTCTGGGACCGTACAGCCCAGGTGCTGGACACACACACACACACACACACACACACACAGAATTGTCCACTGCAGCACTAAGACACGTCTCCATTTTCGTACTAAATAACATACAACCATTAACTGCCCGGGTTGAGGCACCAGTATTTAAAAGTGCTTTTTTTTTGCATTCGCAAATGGTTTTCGGTTTCGGAAAAGGGCCATGCTGAACCGAAGGAGGTCTAAATCCATAAGTGAAAAGGGAATTGCATCATTAGAAAATATATTGTTTTAAAATGGCAGAAGAGAAGCAGCACATGATGTAATGTCAGTGGTTTCCGTGGGTGACATTACAGGGTGTGTAGGCTGGCCACTGGCCAGCAGAGGGCACTGAGGGCTCTGAGCATATGATGATGGTTTTGGGTTTACTTTACTGACAGAAATGAATAAGTGACACGTTACTGTCGCTGTTTACCCTTTTTTGGTGGGGTAAACTGAATGTATAAAGAGGAGGCATTATTACCCTGCCATGAAACCAGTCCTCGCAGATGATGCACTGAATCATTTCGTCTTCCACCTGTACAAACACACGGTCAATATTATCGATTCAATACGGTTATTACCACTATGAACTAATGCATAAGATATCATCTCTGGAATAACATAATAATAATAATACCGGGTCCTCTGGGTCAGGATAAGGTCTCTTGCAGGTACAGTACAATCCAAAGAAGTTGTGACTGTATTTATTAGCACTGTTTGATTGCTGCTTCTCCTGAAAAACAAAAAAAACAACAACAACAAATAAAACACATTGTTATAAATGCATCTCTGTGCGTGTCTGTGCGTGCACGTACTCACTGAATATAATTTACACTCCAGATCAGTGAATCTGCCATTCCCGCAGTCACAACGGAAGTTCCTATCATACAAAGACACAACACACACACAAAAGTGATTAAAACAGTGGCGATAACAAAATAATGCTAATAGATTCCTATTTTTTACCACCTGACCCAGTATTAAACTCGTCGTTCAATAGTGATGCACAAAAATGTATGAAATGCTGATCTACAGTTCATAGCACGTTGTGAGCTTGTAGATCTGTTGATGACTAGGTTTAACATGATTGAAATGCGCAGTAATAATCATCATCATCACCTTTTAGTGTAGAGTTCAAAGAGGTCGTGACCTTCGTGACATTTATACGAGCAGGCCAGACAGATGCCGGCTGGGTCGACGTGTGCGGGCGTGCACGTGTTGCAGGCATACAAGGCCTGTCGCTTCACATAGCCCTGGTGAACACGAACACACACACACACACACACACACACACACACACACACAGTCATTAACTTATTATTATGACATTTTCAGCTTTTGAAGATCCATCTGTTTACAGAGTGATATTTGCCAGGACCTCAATCGACGTCACAGGAGAAAACTCAACAAACAAAGCAATGGAAAAATACACTTCTGGACCGACCGTTTCCGCCGACCTCCTTTCCTTGGATCACCCGGTTGTCAAGGACAACAATTCATTTATGTACCATATTTATACAGTAACTAAATCCATTTGAAATTAAATTAAATCCATTTGAAATTAAATTAAAAGGTTATAGAATTCAGGGTCACAAAATAGTAAAAATAAGTAAATATAAATAATAATAATATTCATGATTCAACATGCACTGGAACGCCTTTTGGTGTTTTAAGTTTTACTGAAAAATTGCAGGTTTACATGCTTGTTATTTTTGGAGAAATCGTGAAAACACAGCGCAAATTTTTGAATATTATGTTCTTTGAGAGCGAACGTTTTGTGGTCAAAATGGGTTAAACATAAAGAAATAAATGTACAAGTTCAAAACGTGTCAGTGTGTCATGTTTTGAGCCTACAGATTGTCTCAGTTTTGCTAGCAGCATACCTTCTTATGTTGGATGTTTATATTAGGTGTTATTTTGGATATTGTTAGCATTGCAGATAGGAGCATCCATCTTTACGTTTGTTTAGGTTGTTATGGCAGACATTGTTGTTACACCTGTGGATAGGAGGCATTTGTGTTAGATGCTATGATGGATGTTATGGTGGATATGGTTTTGATTTATCAAATAGGTTATTAGATAAAAAATGTAAAGAAAAATCACACTTGTGTGAAGTGAGGCATAGATAGGTAGATATAGAGCATGCACATGCATGGTTTTCCCATCAGTTCACACTCCCCTGGCAACTTCTCATAGATAGCCCATTTATCCAAAATGAAAAGTCCTATTAAATTGTATTAAATAACCTTATTTTTCCCCTCAGTGCTGGAGTTTGGAAGTGCTTGTTGACTATCACTCAGCAGCCCATACGTATAACCTGTTATGAATTTGCACATAATGCAGGAGATTTTTTTTTTTTTTTTTTACCGATAACAAGCACTTTCAAACTGTGACACAAAAATAATCAAATACAGGGCATATTCTGACAGAAAGTAGCTCATCACAGGGGTTGACACTAAGGTCTCTGAGGCACTTGCCCATCGGGCAAGTGCAAGTCAGGTTCTACTTGCCCTCAGGTTATAGTCACTTGCCCCCCAGGTTCCAGGTGGTCACCAGTTAAGTTGGTTAACCAGATGTAACTCTTGAGAACGTAAAAATGAATGTAGAAGATTAATGGTCATGTTGATGTGTTAATTTGCCTGTTTTGTTTCCCAAATCCAGCCTGGAATTGTGGACAGCTAGAAAGCAGGGAAAGACAGAGGCAGAGTGCAATGACTGAAATTTATCTTGTGTTGTGTTATAGTGCACTAAGTTGCACACTTGACCGATCGGGCAACCAGGTAGCAGTCTTCACTTGCCCCACCATTTTTTTTTACTTGCCCCGGGCAAGTGTTAGTGTCAACCCCTGCATCATTTTTCTAGGGCAGATTTTTAATATGAAACAAAAACTTTGCCGATCGAAAGGATAATGCATGTTGGTGAATTTGATGAAATCAGATAGGACTTTTCTGTTTGGATGTATGGTCTGTAAAGGCCAGAAAGTAGCTGTTCTGCTAGATGTTTTGGTAGATCTACAGTATATTATTGTTGCCTGTGGATGGGATAATCTGAGCTCTCTTTATGTTACAGGCTGGTATTGGTATATATTATTACTTGGGGATAGGGATCATCTGATCTGTCTATATGTTATGTTATGGTGGACAGTATTAACTGTAGAGATAAGAGCATCTGATCTCCTTTATGTTGGATGGTATGGTGGACATGTGTTAACTGTAGATAAGAGCATCTGATCTCCTTTATGTTAGATGGTATGGTGGACATGTGTTAACTGTAGATAAGAACATCTGATCTCCTTTATGCTAGATGGTATGGTGGACAGTGCTACCTGTGGATAGGAGCGTCTGATCTCTCTTTATGTTAGACGTTATGCTGGGCAGTGTTACCTGTGGATAGGAGCATCTCTCGTGGTCTGACCCTCCTAGAACAGCAGAAGCCTCCTCCTCCAGCTCCTCGTCCTCCTCTAGCACCTCCTGAAGAGACACCGTGGCCTCTTCGCCCTCCTCCTTGTCCGACATGATCCCTCTGAACTACAGCAATGATGCTGTAATAAATGTGTTAATGTAATGCTGCGCGGTCAGGCTCTGACTGTGTGAACTGGGCAGAGAGAGAGAAAACAAAAACACAACAGTGTCCGTTCCCAGGAGCGCGGGAACGACTGTCAATGCGTACAAATATTACTTCCGTTTCCGGCCTTCAAAATAAAATCTGAGTGAATTATTATTTATTACCGTTTTTTACATGCATAGTTAGTATTAGTATTCTCTCAGACGACAGGGAAAATCACCAAATCACCAAAGCCACGTATAACCGATTCATGAACTGAAGAAATATATGTCCAGCAAACAAACCAATCTACACGGCGTTACTTAAATAATAAGCTATGTAATTTTGTGTTTTACAGAGCATTGGAGTACAGACAGAGTCACGCAAACTCCGTTCACTTCATGGGTTCAGTCCAACGACGGCTCTTATACATAGACTTCTATGGAAATGGGGACAACAAATAGGGACAAGTGTTGACATGTTGGCACGCATGCATAAATTCGCTCTTATTTGCGCGGCCCTCGTTGAAAACAATCAATTTCCAACTCCAGCATATCCCTATTCAGGCTGCATGAACAAGCAGCTCGAGTGCCCGGTTTCTGACGCCTCAATGTCGCCACTATGCGGATCGGCATTTTTTTTTATACGTATTTTACTTTGACGACGAGCATCGTCACGTCGTGGTCGCCGGTTGATGACGTCGAGTTGTCGACAAACCCAGAGGCAACATGGCGGCATGTTGACAAACAGAGCACGCCTTTGACTTGATAATAACTTCTATCACATAACAAAACGAAACACCTACTAGCCCCGCCGCCTAGCTATCCAAGTTCAGCGAAGCTGCGCCCGTCATGTCAGCCACGGTGCGAGGCGTGCTGACCCACAGGGACGGCGTGACGCAGCAGAGCTTCAGCGTGGCCGTGGAGGGACAGCAGCAGCAGCACAGCCTGAAGGCGGTGATGGGAGCCGTCAGACAGCTGAGTGAACAGGTCTCCTCTGTACTCACCGGCCTGATGGAGGCCGAGAAACACACTCACACTCACCATGGTGGTGAAGAGGATGGTGAGACTCACTCACAGCAGCATGCTTACGTTTTGATTGATTGATTGATTGATTGATTCGGGGGTTTTCAACCCTTTTCATCCCAGGGCCCACCACTTATTCAGCATGTGAGCCACGGACCACCAATTGAGTAGACCCACTGTGAGTGTAAAAATATCCTCAATTGGTGGTCCCCACAGACCCCAAAACTAAAGATTTCCTTTGCTTCTGTCCATGACCTTTAATCTTCTAGTTGTGTAGACTTGGACTAATTCGCATGATGGATATTTTAACTCTTGAGAGTGTAAAAATGAAACCAAATGGACCCGCCAGGGTCCATTTGGTTTCATTTTTACGTTCTCAAGAGTTACATTTGGTTAACCAACTTAGCTGGGGACCACCTGGAACCCTCTCAAGGACCACTGGTGGTCCCCGGACCACCTGTTGAAAACCCCAGGATTGATTGAATGAATGAATGCCTTTATTTCAGACTCAGGGTCCATAGAGAAAAGACAGGCAAAAACGACATAATACAATACACAAACATTCAGTAGAAGACAGTCCAAATGTAAAGGTTAAAAACATTTGAGACAATTATAAATAGAGACTTTTAAGCCAGTGTTTTCTCAGGCTAGAAGAGTATCTAGTGCAACTTTTAGCATGGTCATTTAAACCTACGATGATGCTATTCACAGACTCATCTAAGCGACACATGAATCTATACATTAAGTTCCGGAGAACAGCTTGAAAAGTATGTACTCTTGCAGCAACAAACATCTCACTGGCACTACACCATCTAGGTCTTTTGAGTAAAATTCTCATGGCATCATTATATGCTACTTGGAGTTTCTGAATACTTGCTTTTTTGAAGTTTGACCACAGGTGAGGAGTGTAAAGTGGTGTACAGTAAGCTAAGCTCTAATCAGAGTAATCTTAACTGCTTCAGAACACATACTAAACTTACGTGCCAGGGTGTTCGCCTGTGCATACAACTTGCGGCACTGTCTGTGTATATCATCGTCATCTGTTAACTGTTCTGTAATAAAATGACCAAGATATTTGACCTTAGTACAGACACCAAGAGTATTAAAAGATAACGTAAAAACAGGAAGGTTCAGACCTCTTTCGTTCTACAAATCAGAACAACACTCTTACTGGCATTATACTTGATCACTGGCATCATTTCAATGCCATACCTCGTACATATGTCAAGTACTGTAGCTGCTGTAATCCAGCACTACTTGGGCTCAGTATGACTAAATCATCTGCATACATCAAATGATTAATGCGATTACTACCCAGCATACAACCAGTGTTGCATGCATGCAACTGTTTTGACAGCTCATCCATATATACATTAAAAAGAATAGGTGATGCAATCTCACCTTGTTTGACCCCATTGGTGACGCCAAATGGGTCTGATACACAATTGCCCCATCTGACTTGCATAGTCTGATTTGTATACCAATAGGCCAAGATCCTTACTAAGCCCTCAGGCACCCCCCTTAGGGGTAATTTAATGAAGAGCTTATTGTGGTTAATTCTATCAAAAGCTCGAGATGCATCAATAAAAGGCAGAAGTACGGTTGAGTTTTGTTCTCTATACTTATTTACTATCTCCTTTAACGCGTAGATGCAAAGGTCTGTGCCGTGCTTGGCTTTGAAACCAAACTGATTGTCAGCTACATATTCATTTATCTTGTTCAACAGATTCAAGACTTTGGACAGTATACTAGCTAAAGCTATAGGTCTGTAATTGTCTACACTACTAACTTTACCAGCCTTGTCTTTTACAACTGGAACTAATAAAACAGAGAGCATAGAATCAGGAAGAATTCCATGAAACATAAACCAGTAAACACAGCCCAAGTAGAGGAGACAGTTTTAAACTGGCATATTTAAGATGCTCAGCACTAATGCCATCTAGACCACTGGCCTTGTTATTTGAGAGCTTATTTATGGCTCTCATCATCATCAAGATGTATTTACACCCCCTTTATTAAAGGGGTTAAAGGGGGTTTCCACTCATTAGGTGCGGACATCTTAAAAAAAACGTCCTCCACTCTGTTTTCTAGAAATGGAGGTCTAAAAAAAAATCACTCACATGGTGAAACACACCTTGTTGACACCATCAGATTGGGTTTCACCATGTTAATGTTTCTTCTTTTAGGACCTATTTTCCTGAGAGTACATTTGGGAGGCAACCAGACTGTAGTCTGTTATCTTGGCACGTTTTGACAGAAAACTGTAAGCTGTGTGTCTCTTGATGTGTGCATTCGCTCTAAAGTCAAAAGTCAAAGTCGCATGATTTGTCACTACGTTACCGCAGTGAAATTGGTTCTCCGCTTTTGACCCATCACTTGGAGCGGTGAGCTCCAAAGAGCGGTGAGCTGCGGCTTGCCGCGCTCAGGAATCATTAGCTGATTTTGACCCCCAATCCATCCCTTTGATGCTGAGTGCCAAGCATGGAGGCAGGGAGTCTTTGGTATGACCCGACCGGGAATCGAACCCCGGCCTCCCAGTTCCAGGGAGGACATTCTAACCACAAGGCCACTGCATTCCCACAATGATGTAATGGTGACCTAATTAAAAGTATAATTAGTTTTATGGCTTCACCTTGGAGTATGTACTATGTATGATCCAGGGTGAAGCCTTAAAAAACTACACTGCGGTGAAAACTCTTCACCTAAACGCGCTTCACCCTAACTCTGAACCCCTAATTGCTCCCGGTGCAGGTTGGTTACTTGCAAGGTTCTCCCTCTGCCCTTTGTGTATGAATGGGCACAATCTACCGGTATCTAATGCACTTTGCATGAAAGTGCCAATAAGTCCACCTTTTTACATTAATGCGATGGATTAAATAACACAGGTGACCGTTTGTGTTCCAGACGAGGAGGACAGCGATGAAGATGAAGCCACAGCACCACCTCCAGAACCTCCACTGAAGAGATCCAAAACCAGCAGCTCTAACTGACTGACCCACTGTATAAATCCCTGTCAGACAACCTCACAGGCTCACACTGGATAGCAGCCCAGGCCCGGTTTAAAAAGGACCCCGACCTTTTATAAAAGGCAGTGGAAAATTGGCCTACCCCCAGAGCAGAGGAAGGCAGTTTTGGATGTCAAATGTACTTCCTCTCCTTGAAATATATTCCCGAGCTACAAGCTCATACATAACATTTCGCTTGCGAGGTGCGATATGAGCTTGTATAGTCTGCTTACTGTATGTTCACTTTCAGCACATCACCATCACCCGGAAGTATGATTCAGACCACCCGCTTCGACCGTGATCAAGCAATAATTCCCAGGAGGCTGTTATTATCGACGAGTCATCTTGCCTGGCAGCCGGCTGACACGATTGCTTTAATAAGACGAAAACCTGGAAATCCTCGATCAGCGTGGCAGCTTAGCTGCCTTGTTTTAATCCATGTGTCAGCACTCAGCATGGCGTCGTGCTTGCGGTTAGGGTTAGAGGAGGCGAGTATAGTGACCAAAACGACCGCGACAAAGTAGCCAAATGTGCTTATCAAGTCAGTCGGCTGGTAGCCAATATGCCTGGATGACGAACTTGGCTTAATAAGCAGCCTACTGGGAATACTCACTTGATTTTCGGTAGAATCCGCTGTTCAAAGTTCACTTCCGTTTGCAGTTCCTTATCAGCCCTCACTGAACGCACCTCAAAGCATCAGGTTTGGGAATCCATCGATTAAAGCAAAATAATGTCAACATTTTTGTTCAGCCGCCCTAATCTGTGACTTGTGAACAACGAAAAGTGTGGTGGGTCCATTCTGGTATAGTGGAGGATGATTCTGACCATGAAGAAATTAATTTGCGACGACTGAGGAGGACTTTGAAACCTTGGGGATTTGACTATGCAACTGGAACCTGCGTTGTACTGGTTGAATTTTACAAACCATACTGTACACATGGTTCAATGTTGATTTTTTTTCATTATTAAAGTGGTTACTTTTCATATCTGTCAGTCGTTTACTTTTATTAACACAATTAAATGACATCCTATATTAAAATTGTAGGGGTCATAGCCAGGCACAATGGTACTCCTGTTGTCACTAGACTGTTCAGGCTGTTCAGGGCCAGAAGGTACAAATCAGCAGTGTAACACTTTGAGTGGTGAATAGAGCTGAGTAGTCCCACCCCTCTCGTGATGTCTCTCCTTGTTCCAGAAATGGATTCCCCATTCATTTTCTCATAGACTTTCCGAACATGATCTATTGTATATAAAGACGATTACGCTGCGGACAAAACCAACTCGGGTTTCAAGAAATTATGGGAACACACACAATGTTTTGGGATAATCAAATATTTTTTTAAGAAGAAAAACAAAAAGTGTTGTATCCTGCCGTTTTGTTCTTCTTGCTAATTAGATATTGTATAATATTGTGTGTGTTGTCATGATTTGCTGAGACCTGAGTTGGCTTTGTCCGCGGTGTAATCGTCTTTATATAGATCATTTTTGATAAATGATCCCATTCATTTGAGAAAAATGAATGGGGAATCCATTTCTGGAACAAGGGCGATGTCATGAGCGGGGCGGGACTGCTCAGCTCTCTACAGGATAGGATCTAGTCATCCAATGATACCACATCTACGAGCTCAAAACATGTTTTGTTGGAGCATGTAGCTGGACTAAGAAATATGGTGTGTAGAGGAAACAAATGAAATGCTGACCCTTTATATACATATCTCCACTATATCAGTGAATTAAAATTACTACACACCTCACTCAATATTTATTTTCCCCGCAGGTATATTAACCCCCCCTCCTACCTTCACTGTACACTAAAGTAATTAAATAGCCATTGTACAAGCTCATCTTCTCTAAATAAAATACCGTAAGCAAATTGACAAAATGTCCAATGTTTTGTAAAGAATAAACAAGAGCTTGTGACCAGTGTTGGTCAATATTACCTAGGAGAGTAATATCCTTACTTTACTTTTGACCCCTTAGAAAAAGTAATGTGATGTTATATTACTTTACATCCCCCAACTCCCAACTACAAAAGAATAATGATGTACAACACAATCACAATCTTTTATTGATAACTTGTGTATGTCGTGTGCAGAATGGTGTGATGGATTAGGATCTACAAACTACTGCACATCTGTTATCGGTTGATAGATTGCAAATCTGTTCTATTTTTCACATCATACAACAAGCTCGTTTGTAATAAGTAACGAGGTGTGTTTTGGTGGAGTAACATTGCATATTACCCATTTTGCCAGAGTAATATCGTTACACCACTATTTCTGGAAAAAGTAATATTACAGTAATATTTAATTTGTTACTGCCCAACATTGCTTGTGACTACATCAATTGGAAAGATGTGTCCATTATCATAATACCTTTTGAAACAGAACATGAGCTTGCTTTGTAGATATGCCATTTTTTCTCATTTTGTGCAACCTAATGTGTCTTTTCCAAACAGTTGTCCTCAAAAGAAGAACACAGGAATGCATTATAGTCTTCAAAATCACAGTGTATTCAGAAATAGAAAGGCAAGGAAATCACAAGCACCAACATAAATAAACACCCATTCTGTAGAAAAGTTCAAATAAGGACAAGCCCTTTTTACACACAATCACAATTATAATAATCTGATGTGAAGAAACAAACATCACACAGTTTAATCTTCAGTTTCCCAAAACAGAAAAGTCCAATGCGTTCAGAGTAAAAAGCTGGTTGATCTAGAAAAGGTTTGGCTTCAGACCCTCATCTGAAAATGTTGTGCCAAGGACCCCCCCTCTAAAGAATTACATTAATAGTTCAATAGCTCACAAGACGCAAAGTCACGCATTGTGAGCCTTTATACAGGGTGTACAGATGTATACAGGGCTACAGCGGTTAAACGGATTGTGGAGCTAACCAAATTAACCAAATTAGCTGGAGACCTCCTGGCACATCCCCATGGACCTATGGGGGTCCCTGGAACCCACTTTGAGAACCACTGGTCTGGAATTTGAGAGAGAAGGGAAAAAAATAGTTTGACCGTGGAACCTGGATTAAATTTAAACATAGCAAACCACTCAAATACAAGTGGCATTATCATTTTGCTTTTGTTTTTATAAGTATTGTTACATAGTGATACACTCGCGTGGCAATCATTGCTATAGTGCAGTGGTCTGGAGACCACCAGTGGTCCTTGAGAGGGTTCCAGGTGGTCCACAGCTAAATGATGGAAAGTTGGTTAACTACCTGTAATTCTTTGAGAGCGTGAACATGAAACATGTTTACTCTCTCGAGTTGCAATATCATCATGTGAATAAGCCCAAGTTTACACAACTACAGAATGTAAAATATTAATGGTAATTTTGATCTGTATGTTTGAAAAAAGCTGTTTTGTTTCCCAAATCCAGAACGAAATTGTGGAAAAAAGCAAAATAAATTAGTTTTGGGTCTGTGGGGCTAAAATGTCATCAAATGGTGGTCTGTGGCTCAAAAAAAAGTGGGCCCTGGTTTCAAAAAGGTTGAAAACTATGCTGTGTTAGTATTTGGGGTCTCCCTGTCCCTCTCCAATTAGTAACGACTAAATATATTTTCAGGTCTGGATAACGATTTTCATTTTTTAAGCAAATAAACAAGCACAAAAGTGGAGTTGCAACACAGGCGTAATACATCTGTTTTCTTTACAGATCGGCTCTAATTTGTTACCGAACAAACAATGTACTGTATGGGTTACCATCACATAGAAAACATTAGGTCTAAGATAATCAATTTAAGATTAACTCAACCTAGTTGCATTTTATCTCTCTTTTCAGTTACAAATCTTCCATCACAGATAAAATGGAGCATTGAGGTTCTCGGGGCTCCTGGAGGGGGGGTTCTATGGACCCTTGCAGGTATGTTAATTTGTCTTGGACAACCACTCAGTGATTCTTCTTTAACAAATCAAAAAACCCGGAAAGGGTCAAACTGGAGTGATGTACCAATGGCTTAAAAAAAAAAAACTTTTAAATCACTAGCTTTTACACAAAAAACAAAAACATTTAGATCCATAACTTTTCATTTGTCACCTTTAGACACATTTCTTCCTTTTACTTTTCATTTGTCACCTTTAGACACATTTCTTCCTTTTACTTGGAAGTGAAAATGGCAGGTCTTATTTATGACCACTTATATAATCAGGAATGTTCTAAAGCAATACCAGTGAGTCTCTGGTATTAGTTAACATTAGTTAACAGTCGGTATCAAAAAGAAAGGCCAAAATAGAACCTAATGTAACCCCAAAAAGTAATGCATTTTGCACATGTAGCTTTGGGGTGTTATTGATAGACATTGATAGACAGTCATTTTTGAGAGGTGAAGTACTCTTAAGGTGGAGTAAAGGATAGGTTTTTGTTAAAAATGTTAAATATATAATATAAATTATAGTAATCATCGATACAGGATGTTTGCTTAAACACATGGGAATCCCTGTTTCTTCAACTCTCTTAACATATTTTGTTCAGATAGGTGACCAAACAGTCAGAAATATTTTGTATAGGTGACCAAATTTCAGCCAGTCAGGCAAGAGTATGCATTTATCCACTTTGTGTTTAGTGTTTCAGTCCAATTATGATGGAGAGACAGGAGTTACTGAACAAACACCCTCTAGCTATGAGTACTGTTAAAATATAGAGCCTTTTAACCAAAGAAAATCACTTTACTCTACCTTTAACACACATCATCGTCACTGTCGGGGAGAAACCTTGTATACTGCATTTACATTTTGTTTTTACTTTTGCCAATTACTGTCACATAGCGGCATAGCGCAAAAGCAGCTTTCAAGCAGTCAGTGACGATATACATTAGCGCTATGTGAAATCATGCGTTCCAATGTAGGTTTTTAAAGGCACCAGCTGTTGGTATAGTTTTCATTCCTTAACAAATCAACACACACATTATTCGTACCAGTAGTAAATTGAATACTGCGACATAGATAAAGAATCCAAAACATTTGCAGTACTGTTGTCAGCTTCAGTTCTATGAATACATTCACACGCCTTAAAGGAAAAAAAACACTGGTGTCATTTTGTGCATGTGGTAAAATATGTTTTTGTCCCAGGATTTTATAAACATCCTTGACTCAGATTATGCCGGCAGGTGTAGTGAGTCGTGAACTTGAAAGGTCCTGCTCAAACCTTCCAAATCTTTAGGGCCGACTGTCCACACCTGTAATGCGCAAGTCATCGAATCAGATTTGTGAGTTTTAAAACAGCCGATAATAGCAGCTTTACCACCTTGCAGAGCTTGGTAGATCGGGTATTTTCGGCAAGCAACGTGACTGTCCAAAGACTAAAATCCAGCCTCGGTGTCCGAAGGTCCTGGGACGTGTGTTCATGAAATCAGATTTGGATCTCATTCTAAACCAACCAGGGATGTGTCTAAAACCCCTTTCACAAGAATGTGCTTCCACATGCCCTTTCAACTGTTCAGACTCCATAAAATCAATCTAGTTCCAATGTGGACAGGACAAAGATACAAACATTTTTTTGTTTTGTTTGTGAAGTAAGTCAGTGACTCTTCGCCATGGGAGTTGGAAAATAACAGAATGAAATTATTTAGTCACAAATGAGGCATTTTGTATTTTCACCTAGCTTTAGCAAATAACCAAGTCAAACGATGTTTAAAAATGTATTCACGTGATACTGTAGACAGCAATCAAAGTTTAGAGAACTAGTCTCTTTCCTATGTGACAGGTATCTTCAGTGCAGCCTTGCGAGCCAGACTGTTTGTTGCTTCCCACAATGCCCATTGCCCAAGTGCTTCCAGCATACAATCCGGAATGGCAGTGCAAGTTGTGGAAACGATCTGGCGGATGTGGCGCCTCCTCCCCGCTCCCTTTTCATCTTCACACTCGCACAGATTTGTCCTTTTGAGGGAAAATGAGCGGAGTCTGCCGCTTACAAGGGAAACAATGAAAAAAGTGACGGCTTCCTTTCTAGACTTTCGGGAGGTGTAGTTCCAGACCATAGCATTTGGATATTGTGGAATGGTTAGTTGTCTTGCTACGCGAGACCAACTTCAGTGTAAACCTTGATACATTCAACCACAACACGGTCTAGTGTAGTGTCTGGGACAGCACACATGAGCAAGTTTTTCTGTCCTTTATTAAAAAAAAAAATAGGAACATATGCCATCCCATGCTTTGCAACTAGGTGCGAAAATTGCACACATAATGCTCTCATTTGGCACCCTCTGACGGCAGAGGTCCGGTGATTACTGGCGCTAGGATCTTGCGAGAGTGCGTTGCTGGCCAAAGTAGATTTTTTTTCCTGATTTGTCTGAAATAAAGACATTCTGGTGTCAAAATGTCTGGAGGATGATGCAGCGTTTGAAGAACGGGTCCGATATTTTAGTTTGGATGAAAGAATGACAGAATGGGTCCAAATATGGGAGGAAGACCGGGGATGACTGGTCTTGTCTGGTCTTGTATAGTGTTAACTATTGTAAAGAACAAGTGCTCTATCCTCAACCAAAAGGTGGGCCTCAGTGAAGGATGTGTGTCTAGTGAGGACAGAATATCAAGTATCAAGGTTTTTTGACCAATATTGCTCGTCAAAAATTTGAATGAATATGGAAAAAATGGGATTTTTCCCATTGAAAAAAGGAAAACTCAAAAATTCCTGTCCTAAAGCGTTTTTAACATTTCTAAACCCCCCCCCCCAAAACGGCAGGTTGAAAGTTGTTAAAAATCAGGACACGTCCCGCTGAATAGCCGATGTCGACCCTCCAAATAAAGCCTTGTCTATGGTGTGAACCCGGTCCCACCTGGGACGCGAGCACACAGCCGAGCACAAGTACCCAGCCGCTTCCATTTCCTCCACTCAAAACCTCAAGTGTCAATCAAATGCAGCCGGCTGATCTGATTGGAGGCCTTGGTGAAGGAGGTGTGTCTGTTGCAGAGGACCGCCAGACAGACGGGCAGGATGCAGTAGCCCAGGGTCTTCGGGTCGGCCCGCGTGCACGAGTAGAGGAAGAGAAACACCTGCCGGAAAGAATCCACAATGGGTCAAATTACCAAATTACCCAAAGTCACTTAACACTTTACTTCTCATAAACTGAAATTCCCATCCTGACAAAAAAGTCATGTAGTCATGCGGAGATTAATGAAAAGACAGCGATGTAGCCAATGGGGAGGAAAAACCTGTGTCCCGATCTAAATCCAAAACTAAAAAAAGATTCTAATCTGGGTGCTCGTTTTTGACGGTCCATGGCGTCCCCATCGTTAGTTGCGGTAGGATTAACTCCCTTTGTTCTCGGATGTAAACACCCGCAGATCCCACCAATTTAATGGACGTCAATGGTGCTGGGTGCTCATCTACAAACTCGCGATGCACCTTGCAGCTGGTTCGTCAGCTTGATACTTACTTTGTAAAAGCCGTATTTCGGTCCATGTTTCCGGCCTGACATGTTAGATCAACAAACACACAGGATGTTACTTCCGGTCCGTCGCTTATTTGGGTCCCTCAGCTGCCAAGGAGGCTAGCGCTGCTCGCGGCCTCTAGCGTCGGGATCGTATCAAACAATAGCGATACTAATCAAAGATTGACGTAGATCAACTTCAATGGCAGGGGGTGTAACTATTATTTGATAATGGTAAGATTGACGTAGGTCAACTTCAATGGCGGTTTAACTGCTAAGGTGCGAGTCAAGTCAAGTTTTTGCGTATTAGCTTACAAATAGCTGCAGTGGCAAAAACCATGCCTAGAGGAGATGCAGGTTTTACGGTACCTGGAGGTATGGCACCAAGAAGATGGCCGCCCAGGCCCACGCCGGCAGCAGCATCAGGCGACTCTTCATGCTCTGAGCCCACGAGAGAGATGAAGAGGAGGAGGCTGGAGGAGGGGGAACAGGAGGGGAGGCTGCTGCTGCAGCGCCACCCAGTGGAGGATGAGGAGGAGGCTGCTGCTGCTCCGCCACCGCCCCTGCACTCTCTGCCACATGCTCCAGGCTGAAGCGCTGGATCTCAAAGACATAGTAGACGGCCGCTATGCTGCACAGCAGGTACACACACACCCCCATCCACCCCATCCGCTGGCGGAAGTTCATCATTCTCCATTCTTAAGGCCTGCAGCAGGGGAAGGAAGGAGAAAATAATGGTAATAGTAATAATGTCAGCGATTCCAGGGCGGCGTCAGTTCATGAAAACAAATAGTGGGTCTGCTGGTCGGTGTGGGGACAAAAGTGACAGCTCTCAAAGCCTGATTTCCGATATAGCAGATTCACAAGTTCAGCTACCCAGCTACCTTTCTGAGCCAGGGTAAGTTTGGAATTATTATGTCAAAATTCTTCCTGTGTGTGTACAAAGGAAGGAGAGGAATGTTTGGTCTGGTCACTAAGATGCAACATGATATTATACTTATATGTTATTGACATTTATGCCACTTAAATTATATAAAAAACGGTTTCTCCATGTGACATAAATTGCTGATCACCAATCAAAGTGAGACGATATGGCTGATCGCTGGCATAATGACTAGGTTACTAAAACGAGACAGTGATTAATGAATGTTTAACTGCAGAAAGACAACGTAAACACTAATATTTATTGGCAATAATGAGAATAAGAATAATGTCATAACATAAGTGGGGAAATGCATTGAAGATGTGTGTGATCACACACCTGTAAGATGTACTTAGTAACTGGCGTAAACATGTACTTGAAATCGCCC
Source organism: Benthosema pterotum (assembly GCA_039105355.1). Taxonomy (NCBI): domain Eukaryota; kingdom Metazoa; phylum Chordata; class Actinopteri; order Myctophiformes; family Myctophidae; genus Benthosema; species Benthosema pterotum. The sequence goes on along the minus strand of CM076983.1, from coordinate 30,023,984 downwards.
AGGTATAAATGAGTCATTATGCAGAATGTTTTCAAATTACATGTACGAGATCATATACCGGTATTAAAAATATATATTTTAAAAATTGCGGATCCATTCCAGTGTACTATGCAGGCCTATACAATTGTATGAATTCGGCTTAGAAAGAGCCCATAAAGGCACACACTGTCAATTCCATTTGAAAGTGTCAAAGAAAAGTGTGTCCCCGCTGAATGCATTAGTTCTTATGTAAACAATGCGTGGCCTACAGTACGTTTTGTTTTCACACGATGCTAACACTGTTTAGCAGAGTGGCAGCTGCTCTCATGAATGAAACATCTTGACAAACGTTTGCGTTAAAACGACACGCGTTTGTGTCATTTTATGGCAACAGATACAGTCTAGGGGCTCTGACCTTCCTTCGGGTGTTGAGCTTTTTCTCTTCATGTCGTTAGCAGTCGTTTTGTCACCAGATGAAAACACAACATTAAAGCACAACACACACACACACACGTCTGGAACACTTCCTGTTTTGTCATGTGACTAGCTCTGGTGACTTGTGTGTGATGTTGTCGAATCGCAGCTGCGACAGAGTTACGCAAACCCCGTTCATTTGATGGGGCCAGTCCTGGCTTAGAGTATATTCACCAGGCCGTTTTCTGCCTTTAATGTCGCAACTCTTCTCGCTAGAATGGCCCTGCCCTCTGTACTCCAAGTATATCTAGTGTCAGAGTAGCGACATTGAGGGAGTCAGGTCAGAAACGGAGCGCCATGGAGGTATGTGGTAATATCATGTATTCATGGTCTGATGCAACGTAGCTTAATATTAAAATACTATGTTTTGTTACCAATTAATTGTAAAAATCAATGTTAATTTAACTATGTGTACAAGGAAACAAAACAAAACAAATGGGACCCTAATTTGTCCGCTTTTGAGCTTGGTTCCAAATAAAACTCACAAAATGCTCACAAAACTCCCTCAAGGACCCCTGGGGCTCCCCGGATCCCGCTTTGGGGACCACTGGTCTGTGAAACAATATACCGATAATTCTTTATGATTTACGTTTTCTATGCATGTGTAGCCGGCTGGAAATGAACCTTTGTGGGGGGACACCATAGCAGCTGTGTCTGTAGGCTAATCTGGAAGGGTATTTAAATGCCCAGCCGGCAACCAGAGGGAAAGGTTGTTTGGCTGGTGGGCTAAGGGTTTTGCAACCCAGGTCTCTTGTTGTCCCCTCTTCGTCCCTTCATGGGTGAGTTGAATAATGTACTGCAGTGGTTTGTTTTAAGTTTAATGTTTGTTTTTTGTCATTATCACTCAGGTAGAGTCAATGCTGTGTCCTGAGTGATGAGCATGAGTGACTACTGTGAGAGAACACAGACACTCAAGGTGTATAGCCGATTTATTGTTTGTATATTTATATCTTTGTTGTATTGAAAATATTAAATGTTTGTCTTTTGTATTCGTCTAGACTGACGCCACTGCTGTTTTGTTTTGCTTTGAGTTTATTGTTTTGTTTTAATGAGCTATTTCCATGGTTCTATACTGATTTGTATTTGTTTTCTGTTGTTTCCCATCTTCTGCATGACGAGTGCGCTGGTATCCGGAAGCCAGACCAAAATCCTGTTGGAGTGTATCAGCGGACGGCCAGCCGGGTGGCAGGGCAGGTTCACCACCAGAGGGGTCCAAGCGTCCAGGAGGTACTGCAGAGGAGGAGGAGGAGAGCGGCGAGCTCTACATCTTGGTGGACCCTACTGCCTCCACAACGTCCCGTCCAGATGTGCTAGTAGGACCCTCAGACACCCCCTCCTCTGGCCCATGCGGAGCACAGAGGTCTGAGTTATCCCCTCCACCTGTAGGGTTAAGAAGGTCTGCCCGTGAGACAGCTGGCAGACATTCAAATCCTCATCACCTACCCGTGACGATAGGGGGAGAGGTACGAGGAGTAAGTAGATCTACATCAGTAAGATTCAGACCATGGTGTTAGGCTAGGTTATTGTCGGGGACGCCAATAAAAAAAAAAAAAAAAACTGGGGGAAGATGTAGCCGGCTGGAAATTAACCTTTGGGGCCACCGTGGCAGCTGTGTCTGTAGGCTAATCTGGAAGGGTATTTAAATGCCCGGCCCCAGCCGGCAACCAGAGGGAAAGGTTGTTTGGCTGGTGGGCTAAGGGTTTTGCAACCCAGGTCTCTTGTTGTCCCCTCTTCGTCCCTTAAGTTTAATGTTTGTTTTTTGTCATTATCACTCAGGTAGAGTCAATGCTGTGTCCTGACAGATGAGCATGAGTGACTACTGTGAGAGAACACAGACACTCAAGGTAGATAGCCGATTTATTGTTTGTATATTTAACTTTGTTGTATTGAAAATATTAAATGTTTGACTTTTGTATTCCTCTAGACTGACGCCACTGCTGTTTTGTTTTGCTTTGAGTTTATTGTTTTGTTTTAATGAGCTATTTCCATGGTTATGTACTGATTTGTATTTGTTTTCTGTTTCCCATCTTCTGCATGACGAGTGCGGCTGGTATCCGGAAGCCAGACCAAAATCCTGTTGGAGTGTATCAGCGGACGGCCAGCTGGGTGACAGGGCGGTTAGGACCTCACATTAGCCCACATTAAGGTTTGGTGTGGAGAATGTGAGCACCCTTTTTGCACGGTGTTGCTCCTGTTTCATTCATTGCATGCTGTGTGATTTGTGAGTGCGTGTGTAGTGTTTTATTGCTTAGCTCTGGGGGCATAGGTGGTTAGCGTCCTACAGCTCAACTCCCCTGCTGCTGTTTTGCCTGTTCATCCACAGGCCTAGTGGGCTCCGCATATAGCTTGTACTTTTAAAATAGTAGATTGTACATTTGAATTCTGTTTTAGGGGGGAAAAATCCTTTTAATACAAATAGTGTTTTTATTGATCCTTGGTGCACTGCACTTTGTGCAGACCATAACTTAATGATTTAAACTGTGGTCCATGAAGTTTATGTATTAGCTTAGGACCCTTATTGTCTTAATAGATGAACTTTGATGCCTTATCCTGTTCTTTAAGAAAGTGAATGACTGCATTTTTCGGTGTCTAGAAGTTAAATACTGTTTTTGTATGGAACCATTGTCTCAAGTTCTTGTCACGAAACTGCATATGTTTGGGAACCCATTTACTGGTATTCATGTCCTTGATTTAATTCAAGGTGGCGTAGTCAACTACAGTAGATCCTTATCACTTGGTTACACATACAAAGCAGTTGCAAAATGGCACGTGTTTGACTATGGATCCCTTCCATCGCAGCCAACCACAGACTAGGATTAAAGATTTCCATGTTATCCACCACGTGATGAAGGTGTTAAAACAATGGTGACTTACATTGTGGAAAATTAAAAGAACTACCTGCAGAACTTCTTAAAGAGGTACAGAGATACAGAACCATTCGTTTAGTAATCATGTTTGACGTCCCTATGGAACTACTTTTTGGGTGTAGCGATATGGACACAAAAAACAGTTTCCTGTGATAGAGGAGTCAAAAGTGAAACAAAGGAGTTTTTTTTAATACAGTTGCAACCACTATGTTAATGGAAAATATTTCATACAGCTTAATTTAAAAAAAACTGAACTATCCCTTTAAAGTTTTTAGATTTAGCTGGGGACCTCCTGGAAGGCTGCTTTTATAAAGACAGTTTGGTTATGGTTATGAACACAGCGTCATTCAGCCAGTGTAGTGTGTATCTTTCATCTAGACAGTAAATCGAATCAGGCTTCTATTGTCAGCCCTTGCAGAGTGCAGCCACTAGACCAGGTGCATGTCTGGCCTGGCTTAATTCTGCTTTGAACACTGGGTCTCATTAGCAACACTGATGGATAAAGCCTCTATGTATCGGAGGTTTTCAGCAGGTGGTCTGGGGACCACCAGTGGTCCCTGAGAGGATTCCAGGTGGTCCACAGGCTAAATGATGGAAATTGGCTAACCAGATGTAACTCTTTTATGAAGCCAAATGGACCCTTGTGGGTCCATTTGGCTTCATGTTTACGCTCTCAACAGTTAAAATATTATCAGAATTATCCCCAAGTCTACACAACTAGAGAATGTAGACGATTAATGGTAATTTTTGATCTGTATGATTGACTGTTTTGTTTTCTCCTGAATCATTAGTTTTGGGGTCTGTGGGGGGTGAAAATGTCATCAAATGGTGGTCCGTGGCTCAGATTCTGAATAAATAGTGGGCCCTGATATGAAAAAGTTTGAAAACCACTGCTCTATATGCACACGTCATTTACAGTATTTAGCCTACTGCTCAATGCTTAAACCAATGCTCAAGTATCAAAATAACAAATTTTGTGTGTGCAGACTGCAGATGCATCGGAAATGTCCAAAAAGTAGTGAAAATAACATATCTTGACTTTCACATTATTTGAAATAGGGAATGAATTTCGATCGATTGATAATTAACAGTTTGCAGAACGGGTTCAGTTCAAGTACACAGGTCAAGTTTAAGAGGATAAAACCAGAACAAAATCTTGTTTACATAATGGTTCTCCAAGGGTTTACAGTAAGTCCTGAATTAATTAAAAGAACATTCAGTGATTTGGTGTGCACATGCACACTCACTACAGTGGGGTGAAGTGCAAAAGCGCAACCGCACGTACACCAAGACCCACCCCCCACTGGATCCTGATTGGAGGAAGGCCTCGTCTCAACCTCATTGGACGGGAAGGCTCTCACAAGGACGGTATACTTGGAGACACAACCAAGTACTCAAGGGCCTGGCAGCAACTCTGGAAAGCAGGCGAACCACCATCAATGCCTTGCCACCCAGAACAAACAACTCAGCCAACCCAATCGTGTTTGTGCGGGAGGGGCAACAAGGACGACTGAAATTCCCACCAAGGACCAGGTTAGGCGAGTTGGGGGCAGCCAGAGACTGGCAGATGCGAGTCGACATCGACCAACGACTCACGGTTCCACCAGAAATTGTCATCACCAACCTGAGGCCTGACCTAGTCCTGTGGTCCAACTCACTCCGCACAGTTTACTTTGTAGAGCTTACAGTCCCTTGGGAGGACGCGGTGCAGGAAGCCTTTGAAAGGAAGAAACTGCGATACTCAGATCTTGCAGCAGAGGCAGAGCAGCGGGGATGGAGAGCAAAGGTCTGCCCAGCAGAAGTTGGTTGTCGGGGCTTTGTGGCAACTTCAACTGTGAGGCTGATGAAGGACCTGGGCATCAGCGGTCAAGTCCTACGGCAAGCCATCAAGGAGCTTTCCAGACTGGCAGAGCGGAGTAGCCAGTGGCTTTGGCTGAAAAGGAAAGACCCCAGTTGGTCTCCAAATAGGTAGGCTGGGCAGATGCAGAGGGGGGTGCTTCTGGGACGCTGGAATGCACTGCTGAGCCTACTGGAGACGTCGTGGGGTTAATTCAGCGAAACGTTGGTGAAAGTAGGTCCCCGCTTGACAACCCCTGTGAAGTGTCTGTCCAGTTGTTTCGACATCACCGTGCTCAAGTCTTCCACTTTTTTAGGTATGCGGTCAAGTGAAAGCCTGGCTCAGGGAGTAGGACGCCCCTGCCTTGCAGAGTCCCTAGGCACTTTGGACTCACTATTGTCCTGTGTTTTTGAAATCTAGCCCCAAAGCCCCAAACTGAATCCAGGGTTGTTGTTGTTGTTTTTTTTGTTTGTTTGTTTGTTTGTTTTTACCCCGGGGGCTCACTGGGGACAGGGAGGAACCACAGTGTATATATAGTAGGATAGGCTATCCAAAATAGAAGAATAAAAAAATAATATTTGAATTAAGTGAAATCACTTACTATAACTTTTAAAGGGGAAATCCACCCATTTTCAGCAGAGTGTACAAATGGAACCAAATTTATACACACTCTCAGGAAAAAAGGTCCTAATAGAAAACATATCTATATTCTATAACAACATCTCTAAGGTATATTCATGACACAGTAAAATTGTGTGTGTGTGTGTGTGTGTGTGTGTGTGTGTGTGTGTGTGTGTGTGTGTGTGTGTGTGTGTGTGTGTGTGTGTGTGTGTGTGTGTGTGTGTGTGTGTGTGTGTGTGTGTGTGTGTGTGTGTGTGTGTGTGTGTGTGTGTGTGTGTGTGTGTGTGTGTGTGTGTGTGTGTGTGTGTGTGTGTGTGTGTGTGTGTGTGTGTGTGTGTGTGTGTGTGTGTGTGTGTGTGTGTGTGTGTGTGTGTGTGTGTGTGTGTGTGTGTGTGTGTGTGTGTGTGTGAGTGAAAGTCTCAAATGGGCCCCTCCTCCTTATCGTTTAGGGGAAGCTGTGGAGATGGTCTGAACGGGTGGCCTGCACTGAGCAGAGCAGCGTCTCAGTGTTGCAGTGTCCACAGTCCCAGCATCACCATGTGGAGCAGGTCACATCTCAAGGCTCTGCTGGCCTCGTCCAGGGTCTTTGTCCAACACTGCAGCTGTAACAGCAGGATCAGCAGCAAGCCTCCCAAGGACCACATCGGACCAGGGGTGAGTGTGTGCGTTTATTTCATCGGCAAAAAAAAACAATCATGAAAAATTTGTCGATTCTATTTTTTCACTGTCAAAAAAAGAAAAAGAAAAACGAAACAAATGACTAGTATATTGAACCACACCATAGTCTACTGGATTACAAGAAATCAACAAAGAAAATGAGGGAATGTTAAAAGGGGATGAGTGGAGAGTGATGCAGAAGAAAAAGACAACTTTGGCTTTTACAAAAAATTACTTTCATTTGCCCCAGCATTCATAATAGAAAATAAACGGAAAACAAAGATGGAGAATGTGTTTAGCATCGCCGGTTTTATTACATTTACCAACTCTTAAGTATACACTTTATGCTGTTTTTAAAGCAAGTACAAATCTGACTTTCACTTGCAGAAGAGTAATATTTGAGCAGGAGTATCTATCTATACTTTATCTCAAGTACTGGAGTTGAATACTTTGTCCAACACTGGATGCACTATAGTGAATTACATTCTAGAGAGTACAATAGGCTTATGGTAGCTCACACAGAAATACACGACAAGTATCTCAGAATAACAGCCGAGTTACACCAAGAGTATTACTATATAGTGCACAGGAGCCCCTGCTTCAGACTGAATCTAAAGTGTGTTTGTATGCATACACACAGATTCCATTTGAAAAGCCCGGTGTAGCTCAGCTGTCATTGTAAAACTAGTAAAAATGTGGTAGAATAAAAGCAATTAAGAACCGTTATTAAAATGACAATTTATGATGTTGATTCTTTTATTTGTTTCACACATACAAGCCACTTTACAAGGAAATGCTATGGATCTTTTTTTGAATGTCATAATTAATATAAATTTCAAAATGATATATTTTTCACTTTACATATGGTTATATGGTTCTTATTTGGAACTGCAGTCTATATTCTCTTATATGAGGATGTATGAAGGTGACACTTGTAGTTTGTATGTATACAATTTTCCATATGGGATATTCTATTTTATGATTACTGAAAACAATAATGATTTTAACATATAAACTCTTTTTTCTATCTGTCTCCCACAGCAGACTGTGTTCGTAATGTGTGTGTTTGCTGTAACGCTGTTGGTTCCGGCGGGATGGATCCTTCATCACCTGCCAGAGTACAGACAACATGGCCGGCACCATCACAGCTCCCACCTAGAGGGACCAGAGGAGATGGCCGACTCCATCACCCCTCCCACCTAAAGGGTCCAGACAACATGGTGGGCTCCATCACACCCCCACCTAAAGGGTACAGACATGGTCGCCGTCCCGGGTCCCCCAGCCAAAAAAAAACGCTGAGTACCTCTGATCGAAAGGACAGTGGTTGTCAACCTTTTCTGGTCCAGGACAACCATGTAAATAACATTTTTACACCCATGCCACAACTGCAGTTCTGCTTTATAGCAATCTACGTATCATACGTATTGGCTGCCAACTCCTATACATTCCAAGTGCACATTCAAGTCAAATATATGTAATGCTTGAGAACCACTGAGGGCACTTGAGGCACTTGAGAGGATTTGTTTCCATAAAAATTAAATGTTGTCAAAGAAATTCCGCCAAGATGGGAAAAAAGTGGTGAGAGGGATCAATTCCAAATATTATCAAAGTAGTCTCCAGCCACCACTGGACATGTGTGACGCAAGTACAGGGGGGTGCAGAATACTTTGATATTTGTCGTGACAGCACCCTAGGGAAAACACTGCTCTAGGCCAGTCATTCTCACAGTGGTGCTTTGTAGATACTACTATTTCCAACTAGAAACAGTGTAATATATGTAACCCTTTGTGGAAATGTGGTGGGGTCCATTATTTGTCTTTGAAAAGTAGTGGAATTAAAGTATTCAAAATGTATTAAAAATAATTAAACCCCCTTCTTTGTTTATCTTGTGAAGTTTTTGATCTGGTTTGTAGTTTCTCTTTGATATTTGTTTAGTTTTTGGTGGACATGGTTCTTAGAGATTATTACTTCCTGTCGAGTGTGTGAGCAATTTCTCCCCTGTTTAAGACCATGTTTGTGTTCCTAACCCTTTCATGTCCAGGGGAAGTTGACAGGGCAGTAATGTCCTGGGACAACGTATGTCACTAGAGAAGCTTAGAGATGTGCTCAATAGAGAAATGAACCTGCCAACTTACAAACATAGGACTCATACAGCTCAGATACTTGCATTGTACAGTATGTGTGTGTGTGTATGTATATGTACTGCTATGTTGCGAATGCAGTAAGCCATATATTTTGAAATCCAGGACAAAATGTCTGTGCATCTGCATCACACTCTCCATTGGGCATGGCCAAATATGTATGGGAAGCTTCCCGCCACTTAAAAGTTGTTTCTATTGACCCTGTGATGTAGTAAAAAAAATAATTAATTTAATTTCCTGTCACTTTAACAAGCCGTCCGTTCCACAGGTTTGCCTGAGCCTTCTTCGCTTTTTGAAATTCGGGGCTGAACGTTCTTCACTTTCTGTGGGGCCAACTTGGATTGGACCAAGTCTACTGGTATTCCTTTTTCACACACACACACACACGCGCGCGCACACACACGCACACACACATGCACATACACGCATGCACATACACAGACTGTCCCAGACACGGACAGTGTGGTACTCAAAAGTTCTCAAAATTTGCAGGGGTCCTTGAGTGGATTTCACTCAAGGAAAACAAACAACAAAAGCTTAAGCAACAAAATATACTTTATTGTTTTATCAAGGTGTTACTAAACATATCAGTGTAATTTGTATCAACAATTTTAGGAATATATTCAGTATAGGTACACTATACTTTCAAACTGCACAATACGTCAGAACAGTGGAATGTAAATTATTTAAAATGCATTACATGAAGTACTGCATCAAAATTAATGCTAAAACCATTCTAACATAAAATGATATAAAACTGTAGCAGATTTACAAGCTTGCATAGCGTCATTACATGAATATTTCTTTTTGAAAGCTAAATGACACATGCTATCCTGGTATGATTAAGATTGCTGTATTCGTACTTTGTTTAAGTATTTGTTTTAAGTATTCAAATACTTTTACATCTACTGTTCTACAGGTACATCTCAAAACTAAATATTGTACTTTTTGTCCATTACATTAATTTGAAAACTTTAGTTACTTTGTATATCTTTTATTATTGTTATTACAAGTATATTAATGTCTGCATTTCAGCTATTTGTAATTTTGTCACATCATATTACGGTGATTTAGCTTTTTTTTTTTTAACTGTGGTGGCACATATGGCTGAGGCTGTTGAAGAAGAACATAACCCATTACTCCATGTTCCAGGTTTAGTCCAATGATAGTACTGTACACAATTCCAGCCTTCATAGTTCGTAGGATATCCTCTCATCCAGTACCTGTACAATAAATGACAATGAATTGAAGCACATCCACTCAGTCACTCACATACAGTATATATATATATATATATATATATATATATATATATATATATATATATATATATATATATATATATATATATATATATATACTGTCCAGGTCCAGGTTGCCTCAGTCCTGGTCAGACCAATCCATGAATAACCTCCAGAGGCCAATCCTCTGATGAATTCCTGATTATTTGTACATGATTAAATCATTCATTTTATCAAATGCAATCACTTCTTGAACGTCACAAGTAACTACATGGACAATCTGAGAACACATCATCAAAAAATCCTTACTACAATTAAGGAAATGTCTGTCTGAAACCGGCATGATCATAATGTGTTGATCATAATGTTATGAATTAACAAATTAAAATTTCAAATTAACACATCATTGATTAATAATGAATTTATTTGTGCATTAAATGTCCCCATTATCTTTATATGGGAAAGTGGCATGCGCACGGGCCACCCTCATTTCCTGCATGTTATCCGACCTGCAGCAGCTTTCGCTGAACTTTGGGACAATAATATTGTTGCATCTCTGTATGTATTTATAGTTTCGATTTAACAGATGGCACGGTATACTGTCCATATGCTGGCTCAGGCTGCAGGCTGGAACGTTAATTCACCCGTTTTATCGACACAGAATATACTTCTGATACACTTTACTCGACACGGTGTTGGAGCAGCAGGACGTGGGCTACGCGAAGGGAGCGACAGACACCCACTTTTATGTACAGATCCAGTCTATAGTCTTCTTGGGAACTGAACTGGGAGATATTAGTTTGTTTTCACTGTCACTTTTTACTCACGTGTGACAAGAAAACAAAAACAATGTCCAACTTTGCTCCACCAGCAGCCCTTATAAGCTGCTGCCAAGTTCACTGCTACTCACTGCCATGGAGTCTGGCCCTTGCGACTATGATTAATATACTGTAGTAGTACCGTACACATTAAAAGGTATACAGCTAGGCATCAGGACCCCTTAGGGCAGGGGTGTAAAACTCAGATACAGAGTGGGACAAAATTTAAAACTGAACAAAGCCGCAGGCCAAGTTTGAACGAACTAACCTTTTAAAGGGGAATTCCACCCATTTTAAAAATTTTGAGAGGGTACAAATGTGAACCAAATGGACCCTAGCGGGTCCATTTGGTTCCATTTGTACACTCTCAGGAAAAATGGGTCTGAAAGAAAAATCGTTAACTCGGTGAAATATATCTTGGAAATATATCTTGGTGAAATACATCTGAAATACATCAGATGTATTTCACCACGTTAATGATTTTTTCAGACCTCCATTTTTAGGAAATACAGAATTGGGGGAACTTTTTTATCATGTCCACACAACATCTCTAAGGTATATTAATGACATATTGAAATGTTGAAATGTTGGTCTTCCCCTTTAATTTGATAATTTCTCAAGGGCCAAATGAAATTACATGGCAGGCCAAATTTGGCCCGCGGGCCAGAGTTTGACACCCATGCCTTAGGGATTGTTCCATTTGGTGGTCCCTGGAAACACAAGCCACTTTGAGCTTGTGGATGGGCTACTGACTGTGTGTGTGTGTGTGTGTGTGTGTGTGTGTGTGTGTGTGTGTGTGTGTGTGTGTGTGTGCGTGTGCGTGTGCGTGTGCGTGCGCGTGCGCGTGCGCGCGCGTGTGTGTGTGTGTACAGACTCACACCACCCTCCACTTTCTAAACCAGTGGTTTCATGATGTCCACACAAACACCTACTTTAATGCAACAAAAATATTTATAACCACTTACATTGCTACTTACTACCCACATTGGTAACATACGGTACATTTGTATTTGGATTTGTATTTTATTTGTTGTACAGCATGTTGTAACACATGTTTTGAAGTGCTATATAAATAATGTTATTATTACCCTTATTATAAAAGGAGTAGGCCTACTTCAGCAAAATACTTACATTATTGGAATTAATATTATGTTGTAAATCACATTAACCTGCACTGTACATCATTTGCAGGCTCAGCGGGTAAGGTCCTAGTAAAGGAAAAGTAACAACCTCTTTTTCTTGAGTCCTATGTGGACTCCTGGACACACGCACACACACACACACACACACACACACACACACACACACACACACACACACACACACACACACACACACACACACACACACACACACACACACTAACCTGTTCTTCTGCGCTGTGAATAACCACCAGATCAGCTCCTTGAGTCAGACAGTAATCTCTACCAACCTGCCATGATGACCTTACACTATATCTGTAGTAACAGCTGCATCCAAACTGCTTCCATCCACTGGGGCAGCACAACTTGTCTAAAAGTGTAAAAATATTTATATATTGGTGTTTTCTACTGCATTTGTAAATACAATGTATATTTACTCAAGTAAACTGTTATGGTATGTCCTACTTCTACTTCTTCTACTTTTAGAAGTATGGGGACAGCCCATAAAACGCATGCATGTTCACACATTTGTGTGCATGTGCACAGCACACAAACATGCACCATAAAACATACCCCCCCTGCCCCTACCAATCAGAGGATAATATTGTAGCTTACTTTTACTCCACTACATTTATTTGACAGATTCCAGTTACCATAGTTGGACTATTAATATGAAATCTATTTCAGCAGCCATACCCAATGATGGAGTCATGCAAATTGTGATTGGCCGATGATGTATAATGACAACACACAGCCAGGGGTGATTATCCCCGATAATAAATAAAATAGCACTAATAATAGGCCATTAATTCTGTTGTGTGTTTTCTCACCTGCTATCTGTTTCTTCAGCTGGCTTACTTTACTTTGAAGCTGGGTATTCTCTTCCAGCAGGTTGCTGTTGTTAGATTTTAACTGGTCCATCTCCTGCATCAGGTTGGTGTTGTCAGACTTTAGCCTAGTAAACTGCAGGGTCAGAGCATTGTAGTTGGACTTCAGCGTGTTGTCATGTACCAGGGTGTCATTCGTCATGCTGTCATTGTACCTGCATGGACGATCTGGAAGTGCGAACGATAGAAATGGATGATAAAGACAGTTGTTGCTATAATGTTATTGTTCATTTCTGTGTGGAGTAAATTATAAAGTGGAAGTAAAACCTCATCCCCACTGTCTTTATAGTGCCACACATTTATTGTAATAGATTTAATAGAAATCATAGAATCTAGAGTGCCAGCTTGTACTTTCGCTTAACTTGCACTCGCTCTGCTCGCGCAAGTAATCCCAGATGTAATTCCAGACTCTAGTCTACAGTATAGTTTTCAGAGATTGTGGAGTAGTAGTTGCCCAGCTTAATACTGGTGCCCTAAAATAAACATAAACAGCAACACTCACAGCTCACCACCAGGCCCGTGATCACACCCATCAGTATAAGACACAGCATCCCCAGACACGCAGCAACCACTCTGAAAGGCCTTCTCTCTGTTTTAGAGCGCTGACCTGAAACAGATACCAGGTTTCGAGTGACTATAGAGAGTCTGAAAGCCCTGCTGGAACTGCACAACATCTCAACAACAACAATATGCACTTAATTAATTGCTTAATGTTTTGCGCTGCTAAGATATTTTGAATTTAACCAGAATAATCTTTTTCTGATGGACCGACAGTTACTACATACACTATTTCTTCATGGTACACAACAGAGAAAACCTTGACAAGGATTCACAACACTTAACAAACTCACCCTGAGTCTGTCTTCCTGCTGTGCTGTCCGTTGTGTCCTGTGGTCCAGACATGCAGTCGTCCACACTCTGGTAGATGTCCACCACTCTTTCCTGCCATTCAGCATTGTCCTCAGTGTCCCCTCTCTGTTCTCTGTCTCTATCCCTCTTTCTCACTTTCTTTGTCATGTCTGGCTTGGCATAAATATCAAATTCAGATTCTGTAGACATCATACTGTACGCTGCACGTGTACGCAGCACGTGTACGCAGCAGTGGTGGTTGTTCATTCTCCAAAAGAAACTATTGATTACAAATAGTGCTATATAAAAAACCAGTCCATGAACTACGTATATAACCAGGCTTAGCAACCCAAAAACATGACCATCTCTGCCTGGGGCTGGTTTGGCAATGCTTCAGAATTAAGGATGTACAAAGACTAACACACAGGTTGCTGTATCACACACACACACACACACACACACACACACACACACACACACACACACACACACACACACACACACACACACACACACACACACACACGCACACACACACACACACACACACACACACACACACACACACACACGCTGTGTTCTGTGGTTATGAGTTGACGTTCAGTACAGAACTACAAAGGAAGCTAGGTGAGCCCCCCCCCCCCATGACCATCTCTGCCTGGGCTGCAGGGGCTGGTTTGGCAATGCTCCAGAATTATAAGGATGTATGAATGAATGAATTAATGATTTTTTTTTATTAACAGCGGTGAGAGTTACAGTACAAGTCAAGTACACACTGCTACAAAACTGATAACAGCTTGGAGAATTACAGTACAATTCAAGTAGCCTACAACTGCATCAAATCTGAAAAAGCTGATTGGACACACTAGTTAAGCATACACTTGTTTAGAATAGTGGCCAACTTGTTCATTTCATTAAGGCATTCAAATACCATACATACAAAACAACTACTTCAGTAAGATCAGAAGCAGCAAATCATGGAGGTAAAATCATAGTGGGGGTAAAGAGGGAAAAGAGAAATGTACAATGAGGAGAGGCGGAGTGGGTGGGGGGATTTTATATACATTTTTACAGAGACCAGTTTCGAATTGCAGCCATCTGTATGTGCCCTTTGAGAGGGGTCAAGGGATTCACAACATGCCTTTATGACTGTTGGTAGGGCATTCCACATTTTGGTGGCATATGAGCGGAAGGAATTAAGACCCTTGTTTGTGCCAAATCTGGGTTGGACATGGTTAGTAGCACTCCCACTGGTGTTGTAGTGGACCTCATTGACATTAAGCAAGTATTAGACAGGTACAAGGGTATTTTTGGCATAGTCAAAGAAACCTTGTACCAGGGCTCCAGTTATGGTCTTCAGAGTGTCTTTGTTGGTCACCAGTGAGGAGATCCTGTATAGGAATTTAGTTCTTTGGTTGACCTTTTTGATTACGTTGGTGGCCATTTTATCACCGGAAAGATTTGCCTCCAGGATGGAACCCAGGCCAGGTAGGTAATTTCTTCTTTCCGGGTGACAATGTTCTCCCCCACTTTGGCAGTGAAGCCATCTGCCTTAGTGAGCTTAGCATTTGTACCAAAGAGTATGGATTCAGTTTTACCAAGGTGTAGTGATAGTTTGTTATCGGCGAGCCAGGTGCAGATTCTACTGAGTTCGGAGCTGAGGTCTTTTCGACCTGCTGTTTGTTCTTGTGCGAGACCAACAATGCTGAGTCATCGGCAAACAGGAACAATTTGCAGTCACAGGCTGATGTCATGTCTTTCACATATAAGGAAGGTACAAAAACTAACACACAGGTTGCTGTATAACACACACACACACACACACACACACACACACACACACACACACACACACACACACACACACACACACACACACACACACACACACACACACACACACACACACACAGTGTTCTGTGGTTATGAGTTGGCGTTCAGTACAGAACTACAAATAGTCTAGATGGAAAGGGGGGTCCGCGCGCATATAGTGGTTTTTTTTTCGAAACCTGTTTTTTCTTAATCCTTGAAGGGTCTACTTTGAGATTCTGCCAGGTACCGAGAAAAAAAAATGTCCCAAGGGGTCCATTTTTAACCTTTTCTTACACATACCCCACCTAAATATGCAAATGAGGAGGCAAGAGAAAACAGCATAACTATTCACATAAACAACCTACAGGGACAAATGAACACATTTTTCCATACAATGTGGACCCGAGGAATACAGAAAAAATGGTGTTATGAAGATTCAAGCACATCTTGACTCTATTTAGGGTCAAAAACTGCACAAAAATAGCTGAAAATGTTCGGATCACATTTATATTTCTCTGTTTACTAAGTTCTTATGTGGATTTTGAAGTTCCATCTGTTATTTTCTTAATCCTTGAAGTGTGTAGTTTTAGATTCTGCCAGGTACTTGGCAAGAAAACGTCCCATGGGGTTCATTTTTAACCATTTTTACACATACCGCACCAAAATATGCAAATCAGGAGACAAGAGAAAACAGCCTAACTATTGACTCAAACAACCTACAGGGACAAATGAACACATGTTTCCATACAATGTGGGCCTGAGGAATTCAGAAAAAGTGGTATTATAAAGATTCAAACGCATTTTGACTCTATTTTGGGTTAAAAACTGCACAAAACAGCTGAAAATGCTCGGATCACATCTATATCTCTGTATTTACTAACTTCTTAAGTGAATTTTGGTGTTCCAACTGTTATTTTCTTAATCATTGAAGTTTGTAGTTTTAGATTCTGCCAGGTACTTGGCAAGAAAATGTCCCTTGGGGTTCATTTTTAACCATTTTCACACATACCCCACCAATGCAAATCAGGAGACAAGAGAAAACAGCCTAACTATTGATTCAAACAACCTGCAGAGACAAATGAACACATGTTTCCATACAATGTGGGCCTGAGGAATTCAGAAAAAGTGGTATTATAAAGATTCAAACGCATTTTGACACTAGTTTGGGTCAAAAACTGCACAAAAATGGCTGAAAATGCTTGGATCACATCTATATTTCTGTATTTATTAACTTCTAACTTTTTGGTGTTCCAATACTTATTTTCTTTATTCTTGCAGGTGTATTTTAAGATTCTGCCAGGTATCCGTCTAGAAAAATGTCCCATGGGCTTGATTTTAACCCTATCTTACACAATCCTACCCAAACCCGAAAATGGGACGAAAGATAAAACAGCATAACTATTGACAATATCAAACTACAGGCACAAAGTGACATGTTTCCATATAATTCAGACCCAAGGAATACAAAGAAATTGTTATTATTATGATTCAAGCACATGTTGACTATTACAGGACAAAACACCCCCCAAATACCTGAAAAATGCTTTGATTTTGCATTTCAATATTTTGCCACATATGAAGGTGAAATAATGTCCCATGGGGTTCCTTTTGGGGTTCACTACTTTTGGGGCTCGGTCACCTCGTTTTTTTAGGCTGGTCATTGGCAAATCCAGAGCAATCTACTACTGTAGTACATCTAAAGACCAATGTACTGTATCTATAGCAGGAGACCACTGTCAGGAAGTAGCCTTGCCAGGCCATGATGTCATGAGGCCCGGCTGAGACATTGAGTCCCATATATCCAATCCAATCCAACTTTATTAAATTAAAACAACGATGTTGGCCAAAAGTGCTGTACAACATATTAAAACAGTGTTAAAACAAGCATGGTGAATTACAATAATAATACAATAATACAAAAAATAAAATAAATAAAACAAATAAAACAATAAAATCAGACACTGTTAAAAGCCAGGGAGTAAAAGTGCGTTTTTAGCAGTGTTTTGAAAACGGGCAGTGATTGGGCCATTCTGATGTGTTTGGGTAGTTGGTTCCACAGTTTAGGGCCAATGATTGAGAAGGCCCGGTGCCCTCTTCTCTCGCACCGAGCTCTAGGGACCACCAGTAAAAATTCATTTTCGGACCGTAAGGATCTCCCTGGGGTGTAAATCTGGATGAGGTTAGATATATAGGTTGGGGCTAATCCATGTAAGGATTTAAAAACAAACAATAAAATCTTAAAATGAATTCTAAAATGAACCGGGAGTCAGTGGAGTGCAGCTAAAATGGGTGTGATGTGTTCATATTTCCGGGTTCCTGTTAAAAGGCGAGCAGCGGCATTTTGGACCAATTGGAGACGGGAGAGGGAGGCCTGGGTGATGCCAGCATAAAGTGCATTGCAGTAATCAAGGCGTGTTGTAATAAAAGCATGAATTACCCGCTCTAGATCCTTGGGAGATAAAACTGATTTGATTTGGGATAAAAGCCTAAGATGATAAAAACTAGATTTCACAACCGCATTTATTTGTTTATCAAGTTTAAAAGCATTGTCCATTTTAACTCCCAAGTTGGAGACCATGGGGACTACAAAAGGCTGAAGTTGCCTCAGGTCTAGGGATGGTGGGTATGGGTCATAATGGTTCCATATAGGAGTGCATCTCCTGCTGTTGTAGCATGAGACAGCTTGATATACATGTACACCCCCTGGGCATGACGCTAGTATGTGACAGGGACCCCCAATCCAACCCTTAATGTTGAGTACCAGTACCATGCTGGGAGGCATTGGGTCCCATTTAAAGTCTTTGGTATGACTGGGCCGGGATCGAACCCCAACCTCCGAGTCTCAGGGCAGACATTCTACCCACAAGACCACTGAGCTGGTATTTCTGTATGCATAGACTATTACACAACATCTCTGTGACCCCTGTACTGCTTTTATATATGTACGTGCTCTACTGAACTCTGTCTATAGACCACCCTAGTGCATCTGTGGTCCACTGTAGTGCATTCTTAAATGGCTCTAGAGCATCTCCAGACTACTGTAGTGCCTTTGCAGAGTGATGTAGTGCTTCTGTAGACCACTTTAGTGCAATTGTAGATTCTATAGCATTGTACAGATGTTGTACAGTGCTTTGTATAAGCACTATACCAGTTTACAGACCATGACAGAGCTCTACTGATTCAATATAGTGGTCTAGAGATGTTCCAGAACCAATAAGAATGCACTACAGTGGACCACAGATGCACTAGGGTGGTCTATAGACAGAGTTCAGTAGAGCACGTACATATATAAAAGCAGTACAGGGGTCACAGAGATGTTGTGTAATAGTATATGCATACAGAAATACCAGCTCAGTGGTCTTGTGGGTAGAATGTCTGCCCTGAGACTCGGAGGTTGGTGTTCGATTCCCGGCCCAGTCATACCAAAGACTCTAAATGGGACCCAATGCCTCCCTGCATGGTACTGGTACTCAACATTAAGGGTTGGATTGGGGGTCCCTGCAACATACTAGCGTCATGCCCAGGGGGTGTACTTGTATATCAAGCTGTCTCATGCTACAAAAGCAGGAGATGCACTCCTATATGGAACCATTATGACCTATATGGGACTCAATGTCTCAGCCGGGCCTCATGACATCATGGCCTGGCAAGGCTACTTCCTGACAGTGGTCTCCTGCTATAGATACAGTACATTGGTCTTTAGATGTACTACAGTAGTAGATTGCTCTGGATTTGCCAATGACCAGCCTAAAAAAATGAGGTGACCGAGCCTTAATAGTGAACCCCAAAAGGAACCCCATGGGACATTATTTCACCTTCATATGCGGCAAAATATTGAAATGCAAAATCAAAGCATTTTTCAGGTATTTGCGGGGTGTTTTGTCCTGTAATAGTCAACATGTGCTTGAATCTCAATAATAACAATTTCTTTGTATTCCTTGGGTCTGAATTATATGGAAACATGTCACTTTGTGCCTGTAGTTTGATATTGTCAATAGTTATGCTGTTTTATCTTTCGTCCCACTTTCGGGTTTGGGTAGGATTGTGTAAGATAGGGTTAAAATCAAGCCCATGGGACATTTTTCTAGACGGATACCTGGCAGAATCTTAAAATACACCTGCAAGGATAAAGAAAATAAGTATTGGAACACCAAAAAGTTAGAAGTTAAAAAATACAGAAATATAGATGTGCATGATCCAAGCATTTTCAGCCATTTTTGTGCAGTTTTTGACCCAAACTAGTGTCAAAATGCGTTTGAATCTTTATAATACCACTTTTTCTGAATTCCTCAGGCCCACATTGTATGGAAACATGTGTTCATTTGTCTCTGTAGGTTGTTTGAATCAATAGTTAGGCTGTTTTCTCTTGTCTCCTGATTTGCATTGGTGGGGTATGTGTGAAAATGGTTAAAAATGAACCCCAAGGGACATTTTCTTGCCAAGTACCTGGCAGAATCTAAAACTACAAACTTCAATGATTAAGAAAATAACAGTTGGAACACCAAAATTCACTTAATAAGTTAGTAAATACAGAAATATAGATGTGATCCGAGCATTTTCAGCTGTTTTGTGCAGTTTTTAACCCAAAATAGAGTCAAAATGCGTTTGAATCTTTATAATACCACTTTTTCTGAATTCCTCAGGCCCACATTGTATGGAAACATGTGTTCATTTGTCCCTGTAGGTTGTTTGAGTCAATAGTTAGGCTGTTTTCTCTTGTCTCCTGATTTGCATATTTTGGTGCGGTATGTGTAAAAATGGTTAAAAATGAACCCCATGGGACGTTTTCTTGCCAAGTACCTGGCAGAATCTAAAACTACACACTTCAAGGATTAAGAAAATAACAGATGGAACTTCAAAATCCACATAAGAACTTAGTAAACAGAGAAATATAAATGTGATCCGAACATTTTCAGCTATTTTTGTGCAGTTTTTGACCCTAAATAGAGTCAAGATGTGCTTGAATCTTCATAACACCATTTTTTCTGTATTCCTTGGGTCCACATTGTATGGAAAAATGTGTTCATTTGTCCCTGTAGGTTGTTTATGTGAATAGTTATGCTGTTTTCTCTTGCCTCCTCATTTGCATATTTAGGTGGGGTATGTGTAAGAAAAGGTTAAAAATGGACCCCTTGGGACATTTTTTTTTCTCGGTACCTGGCAGAATCTCAAAGTAGACCCTTCAAGGATTAAGAAAAAACAGGTTTCGAAAAAAAAACCACTATATGCGCGCGGACCCCCCTTTCCATCTAGACTAAAAGGAAGCTATAGGTGACACACACACACACACACACACACACACACACACACACACACACACACACACACACACACACACACACACACACACACACACACACACACACACACACACACACACACACACACACACACACACACACACACACATAACCAGGCTTAGCAACCCCAAAACATGACCATCTCTGCCTGGGGCTGGTTTGGCAATGCTTCGAATTAAGGATGTACAAAAAGTCAAAACTAACACACTGGGTCCCCCCCCCCGTCCCCCCCCCCCCCCCCCCCCACCCCACCCCCCCACACACACACACACACACACACACACGCGCGCACGCACACACGCTGTGTTCTGCGCATTTGTCGCTATATGTAGCGCCTTTTCAGACCCCCCTAGTGCCAAAATTAGTGGAAAAACTCCTGGCTGAAAATCTAGTGCTTTTTGGCTGGTGAGTTGGGGCGAAATTGATTGACAGGCGCCAGAGATAAAACCCTCATTTTTCACCATTTTTCCTCCTATGATAGTGATTTCAACCAGTGGTCCCCAGACTAAATGATGTAACTCACTGAGAGCGTAAAAATGAAACCAAATGGACCCTTGCGGGTCCATTTGGTTTCATTTTTACACTCTCAAGAGTTAAAATATTCATCATGTGTGTTAGCCCAAGTCTATACAACTAGAGAATATACAATTTTAATGGTCATTTTGATCTGTATGTTTATATATTCCCTTCCAGGCAGAGCATCTAGCGCATTCTATGCAGCGCATTCTAGTGCATTTTGGAAGTGACACTAGTGCATTTTGGATTTTGAAAGTTTGCAACACTGATGCTTATGAGTTGACGTTCAGAACTACAAAGGATGCTAGGTGACCAGTTTTCCTATAGCTATCTCGAACATTACAATACCCTCACACATATTGTTCATAATGAAGAACCAATACCAAGTAAGCCAATGAAAGTGAATTGATAATAATCAAGAAGTTGTAATCCAAAAATGTAACATTCAGCACTGCTGCACTAGAGTAGAGTATTATATATATATATATTATATATTATATGTAGAGTTGAACATTTGTATGTAGCACTGTTCCGAGTGGTTTATTACACGTGTCTCGCGCGCGCGCGCGCACACACACACGCACGCCCGCACGCACACACACACACACACACACACACACACACACACACACACACACACACACACACACACACACACACACACACACACACACACACACACACACACAAATACTTTTTATTCACTATATAGCATCAATTGTAATAGGTTGTCATAAGTGTTAAAGTGAAGTGACTGAGTGAGGAGATTGGACGGAGCCGATTTTAAGCCTTTATTTTGAAATGTGCTGGCGAGCGTTGCACCAGAGCTCTACTTTATTTTGAAGGCTACGTTGTACACAGAGTGGTGCGGACGTGACGTTGTATTGTGCCCTCTGCTGCTGTGTGACGGTGTTGCCATGAACGCTAATTACAAGGGACCCCGGACTTCTTGTTCTGTAAGGCTTGAGCTCTTCATTTTGTTTTATTTTCCCTTCTGATTCTCGTGTTGTGGTTTATGTAGGCTTGTTGTGTTTAATGTCCTTTAAACCAGTGATTCTCACCCAATGTTGTTTCGTCAAGGACCCCCCAGATTTGTGTATTTGTCAAAAACCCTTCATCTAGAATTGTTTTATGCCAGGAACCGGTCGCATAAAGATTAATGTTCCAACAAAGTTTCAAAATAACAGATGATCTATTTTCAAAAGACCTAGTCGCCTCTCCCTTTTCGGCGCTTGTTGGGTGGGAAAGCCTGGTGACGCGAGGTTAGTTTTTAGACTCGGTTGCTTGTTTCTCTCACACAATCTGGCAACAATCTGACTGCATTTCTCTACGCGGGCTGTAGGTAAACCACTTCTTTACTGTCTGTCTTATTTATGTTTGTGGAGGATACATTATGCTGTTTATTCCTCGTGTGTAATAACGTGTCCTGTCGGAGGTCAGAAAGTAGATTTCCACTGAGCGGTTGGTCGGGTTTGTCAGTCTTTTAGAATCCAGAGCAGAGATGAAGTTTGTACTAGCGCGGGAGTCTTCAGAGCCCTACTCAAAGAAAAATACGAAGCAATCGTTTGTTACGTTGTTATCGTGCGCCGGTGCCGCCATTGACTCCCACACGCTCGCGCGCCGTCGGTTGATTTTGACGTCACTGACGTGTCCTTGGTATGTGTCTATTTCTATGGTGTATTTGTGTCTTACTCTTGACTGAGACACAGAGTAATAAGTTCTTAACTGCTAGCGTCTAGACTTCAACTCTTATTAATAAACAGTTTGGTTTTAATGTCGTTTATACAACGTTTAGGCTAACATTTTAATGGTTTAATTGGTCAAAACTAATTGGACAACTTAAACTAAAACATTACAAGCATGTTTCACTTCATTGGTGGCTACACATTATTTTTAGTATTTTTCTGTTATCTTTCACTGTCATTGACTCACAAAGTACATAATGCATTGCATTAGTTAATAATATTCAGCGTTTCTGTATATCATTTGTTCCCTTCTTGTGCAGTGGAATTATGCCCAATGTAACGTGATGTCACTAATGTCATTCCATGTTATGTCATGTCATGGCATGGCATGGCATCTTCTGTTTTTACATTTGGGGGCAGTGGTGGGTGGCTGCTCGGGGAGGGGGGCATTCTGTGTTTGGGGGAAATGGAGGTCTGAAAAAAAGTCATTAACATGTTGAAACACCTCATCATCAAGTTGTGTTTCACCATTTTTTTTTTCTTTTTGGGACCTATTTTTCAGAGAGATTAAAATAGACCCCCATGGGTCCATTTGGTTCCATTTGTATGCTCTCAGAAAAATCTTAAATGGGTGGAATTCGCCTTCAACCCCTAGTTGATGCCAATGTAGCCTGGTCTAGCCCTCAATGATTTTGGCCTTGGGGGGCGGGAGTGTCGTGGGATCCACACGGCGGAAGTGCTGCGCTCTGATTTGATCTCACTAACGTGTCGTCATCTCCGGCCCCTCCCACGCCCGTCCACTGCTGTTCTACGTCACATCATTTAGAGCGACGCCCACCCCGGAAGGTTGACACGCCCCTCAAGGCCACTTTCCAACGCGCGTTAGTCCAGGCTTTCCGTTTTCGCGCAAGGCGGACGAAAATGAAAGCCTGGGTGTCGAGGCTAATGCCAATGTGCTGGACGGCACCTTGCATGGTTTCTTCCACCATTGCTGCGTGAATGGGTGAACCATCTAAAGTGCCTTGATAAAGGCACTGTATGAACCATTTAAGTAGAGAACACAGTGACATGTCATGAACTAAACTTAAAGGTTCTTAAACTTTGGTTTTGATGTCAAGGATCCATTGTGTTCAAATGGAAACAAATGAACCCTATATGGGTCAATTTGGTTCCAATTGATTTGTACTGATAATCACTGCCATATTTGTATTTTATCTCAACCTTCCAATGATGCATGCCATTATTGTGTGAGCTTTTAGATCATTTCTTTCCAAATGGTAAAATATTGTACCATTCTTTTGCAGAGTAAGTGATGTATGCCCACTGAGTGTCTCAATTGTGCCACTCAGTGGGCATTTTTGTGATTGGTTTTTACTCTCTTTAAAAAGGGCATTGAAATAACTGCTTGTCTACTCATCCGTCCGATCGACGGGAGACTCCATCAATTGATAGTTACAGTGAAGCAAAGACAAAAAAGCCCTTCATAGAATACATGTTGCATTTAACATTGTGGAAATAATCAATAATAATCGCCATCTGTGTCGTTTTGGCACAGGATTTGGGACAGTTTAGAGCAGTAACTTGTCACATGAAACTAAGGTGGATTTTCTTTAATACATGTTAATTGTGAGAGTTTTTGTTCAGTATGAGGGCTCATATTATCGTGTTATGACACTGATTTACATATCATTGTCAAGTTACCCTACCTTTAAAGAGCAATACAAATTAAGTAATAATTGTAGTACTTTGTCTCTATAACAATGCTGTCATGTTCTCTGCAGAAGCATTCCTCAGCGTGGACATGGATCTACTGGACATGCCTGACTATGAGCACACAGAGGATGAAAGCTTTCCTCCTCTTCCTCCACCTCTGTCGCCTGGCCAGGGAGGAGAAGACCATCCCTTTGGTAATGGTGATGATGAGGTCAATGTGTGCAGCATGTGTGGCATTTCGTTTTTGTCTCTATCTCTATCTCCACGTTTTAACCTTTTTTTTGTAAACAAATCATATACAGCAGTGGTTTTCAACCATCTTGATACCAGGGGCACTATTTATTCAGCATTTAAGCCACGGACCACCATTTGATGACATTTTCATCCCACAGACCCCAAAACTAAAGAATTATTTTGCTTTTGTCCTCAATTCAAGACTGGATTTCAGAAACAAAACAGGCAAACGGAGATGAAAAATGTCCATTCTTCTACATTCTCTAATAGTCTATACTTGGGCTAATTCAGATGATGAATATTTTAACTCTTAAGAGTATCAAATGAAAACAAACGCTCTCAAAGATTTACATCTGGTTAACCAACTTTAATTTAGCTGGGGACCGCCTGGAACTCTCAAGGACCACTGGTAGTCCCCGGACCACTGGTTGAAGACCACTGATATACATATACAGTGTCACTCAAAATAACAGAAGCCACAGATCATCTAGATCCGCTATTCTTTAATTTGGATTCTGTAAATTAACAGTTTTGGACTAAGTCTTTGGACTGAGACGATTTGTATACCTTGCTGCCTGGTGACTGTAGCAGGTTGGTGTAGGATTTTAACTTTTTTGTGAAAGGAAAAAGAAAGTCGATGAAGGAGAAAAAAGGCCTAGCTAATGTGTTCATTGTCAATACAGTTCACAAACACTACAAGTTCAGATTTTAGACAGTGGTAACGGATGATTAATTGTTGCAAAAATAGTTGTGATTAACAATTTAATTGTTTGAACATTGGAATTTGGAACATATTCTGTTTGGCTTTGTAGGCTTCCTAATCATTGCACAGGGCATATACAGTATGAGAGAAGAGAGGGTTGTAAATCCCTAACCCAAACCCGGGCAGGTGCTGAGCAACAGACAGTATACACAGTCAAGTGTATAGTGTTTTCACACTGGGGACTCTGGTGCAACAGTACAGAGGCTTTTATTGCACCAGAGGATGCTTTTTATTACACTAGACTAGAGGGTTTCCATGCAGGGCCTTGCAAGATTCAACTACTTGCAACCATCTTTTCCAATGGCATGTTGCAAGGAGTTGCAGTTGATGTGGTTTTTGGACCTTAAATTGACTTTCATGATTCATCAAGGTGAATTCTCAGTGAGCTGTCAGTGTGTGCATGCAATGTTATTTATTTTTTCTTTTTTGTTTGTTTGACAAATAAGTTGCATACAATGGAATGACTGACTGAATGTTATACAGGGGGAAAAGAAGAATTGCAGTGGTGTTTTTCAATTTTCATTCATTTTTCAAGGGTCCAATTTGGTACGACCGTCTCGGCCAGGGATTGAACCCCAACCTCCCAGTCCCAGGGTGGACAGTCCAACCACAAGGCTTATGTAACTACAGTTATGCATTGTGAATTGTTAATGTTTGACTGTGTGTGTATGTTTATGCTGTACGCAGGTGAAGAAGGCGAGGTGTCTCAGCTGGCGGAGGTTCCAGCCGCTAAAAGGAAAGGAGTGAGGAAGCCTCAGCCTAAGCTGGACTCGAACAGGTATGAAAACTGCTCCATTCTTTCCGTCCTCCTTCAACCACTTATGCAGGTTCGGACTTGGGGACGGAGAACTTTCCAAGAAGCTTTTCAAAACTTCATCCTTGGGAATCACAAGGTGTTTAAGGCCAATGTGGAAAATAATAAAAATGTACTGAAAATGTACTGCCTGAACCACCTAAGGTAGGCCTTGTCTCTCCCTGGTACGATTCCATGTCTATCCAGCATTGTGTCAATGTGTGTCCTTGTGCAAGACTCTCAGTATACCGAGAGCTTTGACTTTTAGCTCAGCTGGATTACCAGTCTTGCTGCTCCCATTTTACCTCTGACCTCCCTCCCCTCACTCGTGAACAAGACCCCAAGATACTTCAATTCCTTCACCTGGGGGCAAAGTCCCGATCCAAATTTTGTGTGTGAATTTTCCAAAAGTGGATTTTTTTGGTTTTCATCAAAGCAAGCTACTGTATATTCAACCACCGATAACTAATCAATCTTTTGTTTACATGAAAGACACATATAAGAGAAACACTCGACACAATAAGAGA
This sequence comes from Benthosema pterotum, assembly GCA_039105355.1. Lineage (NCBI taxonomy): Eukaryota > Metazoa > Chordata > Actinopteri > Myctophiformes > Myctophidae > Benthosema > Benthosema pterotum. The sequence goes on along the minus strand of CM076983.1, from coordinate 29,997,128 downwards.
AAAACAGGTTGAGAAACACTATCTGGAAATCATTGTCTATGTACGCAGTCAGTGTAATTCCAACCTGTGTACAATGTTATTATTTTGTTCTCTAGGCTGGTGTCAGAGAGAGGACTCCCAGCTCTACGGACGCTGTTTGATAATGTTCACTTCAAAGGCAAAGGACACGAGGTGAGCTTTGATGGTGGGCCTGCTTCCTGTTTCTGTGTCAGTGGTTCTCAAAGCCTTCCGTGTCAAGGACTTCCAAAATCATATGCACAGACTCAAAAATGTTTGTCCCAGGGAGTCGGTAGCAAAGCAGAATGTTGAGTTAAAAAAATAAATTGTTGCTTTAAAACATACCAAGCCCTTCTATGTATCCAGCATTTGAGCCACGGACCACCATTTGATTACATTAAGCTTCTCAGACACTAAAGAATTTTGTCATAATTCCATGCTGTATTTAGGGGAAATAGACCATGAATGGCCAACCTGGCCAAGTTTGACAAAAATAACAATTCTTCTAAATTCCCTAATTGTAGACATCTTATGAATTAAGTCATTCAAATGTATAAGTGTGTCTGCACACACGTGTATGTGTGTTCAGGCTGAAGACCTGAAGCTCCTCATGCACAAGATGGAGAACTGGGCCCACAGGCTGTACCCCAAAATGCAGTTTGAGGACTTCATCGAGAAGGTGGAGAAGCTTGGCGCCAAAAAAGACGTACAGGTGAGGTGGAGATGCTCAACGTTGATAAATGACAAAATGTACAGATTCCAAAGAATACTGTTGCTAATTCTGCCCCCCCCCCCTTTTTATGTCCACCTTCAGACGTGTCTGAAGCGAATACGACTGGACATGCCTTTGACCCACGACGATTTCATCGGTAAAGACGGTAAGGCATGCTTCTCTTTTACTGCCATTGAATTTAACAATATCCATTCCTGCACGTTTAGGTCCAACACACCTTATTTACCTTATACTATATCGCTGTTACGTTATTATCGCTTCTGATAAGGTGACCAAACTTTGTGTCCAAACTTTGCACTCACACACACACCCCTCAGGTGAGGGAGACATGGGTGCGCTCAGGGAGGAGCAGGACTTTGGGGAACTGGACCCATTCGGAGGGGGAATCTTCCCCGACGAACGGATACACTCCACCCCGGCTCCGGCCTTCCGCTCCACCCCAGCTCCCACTCCGACTCCGGTTCCGGCATTCCACTCCACCCCGGTGCCCTCCTCTGGCTCTGCTTCGCTGACTGAGGAGCAGCGGCAGCGTATAGAGCGCAACAAGCAGCTGGCCCTGGAGAAGCGTTTAGCCCGCAAGCAGCAACAACAACAGCTGCAGCAGACAGGTAGCGTGCCGTGAGCACCCACTGGTTCTTTTTTTTTATTATTCTACCCAGTTTAGTAGGCACGTAGTGGTGCATGGTAAATCTAGGAAACTCAATGCAAACTAGTGACCATTTAAATCATTTGAATCGCGACACAAACGGCAGACAGGCACGCAGAAAGAAAAGGTAAATACAGGCTTTTTTCCCACAAGAATTTCCTGAGTCGCTGCAATTGACTACAGAGAAGAATTAAAAAAGAATGCTCTGTTTGCAGACATGAGTGAAACTGGATGTCTTGTGAAAATCCTTGTTTGAAGGTGTCATACCACCCTTTCCCCCCAGATGTGTCGGCCTCCCAACCTGTCTCTTCGAACGTGATGTCGTCCAGCTCCTCTCATAGAGAAGACCAGGCTATGGAAGAAGAAATGGACCACCAAACGGAAGATATGGACTTTGGACACCAGAATGAAGACCCGGACCAGGGCCACCTGGCCTCAGGCCAGGCTAAAGATATGGACCAGGCTTCAGAAGTGACTGAAGATATGGACCAGGCTTCAGAAGTGACTAAAGATATGGACCAGGCTTCATGCGTGGCTAAAGATGTGGACCAGGCTTCAGACGTGGCTAAAGATGTGGACCAGGCTTCAGACGTGGCTAAAGATGCGGACCAGGCTTCAGATGTGGCTAAAGTTGCAGACCAGGCTTCAGACGTGGCTAAAGTTGCAGACCAGGCTTCAGACGTGACTAAAGTTGCAGACCAGGCTTCAGACGTAGCTAAAGATGTGGACCAGGCTTCAGACGTAGCTAAAGATGTGGACCAGGCTTCAGACGTGGCTAAAGATGTGGACCAGGCTTCAGACGTGGCTAAAGATGCCGACCAGGCTTCAGACGTGGCTAAAGATCTGGACCAGGCTTCAGACCCCGCTAAAGATGTAAACCAGGCGTCAGATCACGTTACAGATGTGGACCATCGGACTACAGATTTGGACCAGGCTTCTGACCAGCCGTTAGTCCAGGCTGAAGATGTTGTCCATGGAGAGCAGGCTGCAGATCAGAAGAAGCAGGACCAGAGCAGCAGTTGAGTCCAGACCAAGCTCCTCACAAAGACTCTTCTGCGCTGCACCCCGGTCTGTTGCTGATCCTCGGAAATGTGTCCATTATCCGGGACAAGTATAGGACTGGGTGCATATGAGACTAGATGTCACCTGGCATTTTTGGACATCAGGCGTCATCTTTTCCCGCCTCATAATCACTTCTGAAATCAGCCCAAGATTTTCCAAAAGCTCAAAAATGTGATTGTTGCAACGTGACCTGTCTGTGCTGTCTGTGCCAACACTTTTGCTTTAATAAAATGTTCTAAGACGGTTCTTATTTCGGGCAAAAAACAGGATAATTTACAAATCAACAGATCTCTCAATGACGTTAACATACTACAACAGATGAGAATATGTGATCAACATGCCAGCTGAAAGTCAATGCCAACTGCTTTATGTAATGAAACAACGCATCACTTTACATATATCTTTTTTTGTGGGAGGGAATTGATGCTATCTTCACAAAAAACATGTTCAAATCAGCATTTTGTTAGAGTTTAGATTTGGTGACATCCTCTGTTGTTATTGTCTTGCACCAAACATGGTTTTGTGTGGATCTGTTTTTCTGCAATATTTTATAAAATAAATTGACAAATTGTTATTTATTGTTTTTTTTTTGTTTGTTTGTTTTTTAAATAAATTGCCATTAACAGGAACTTTGGCCTCTCCCAATGGGAATCAGATTAAGTTGAACAATCTCAAAAGTTGCAACAGCAAAAATCCAAGTTTGAACCACATTGTTTCAGTAACTGGTTTGCAATCATGCGATTCAAGAACATCTGACTTCTAAAAAATATCCTAGGGTGGACACAGACTATTGATTGCTAGGAATAGCCAATCTGCTATTTGTGCGCACATCACTAGCATTGTGAGATGTAAGATCACTGTTTCCCGGAGAGTTGATCAGTTTGGAGTAAATGTCCCCCTTTTTTCCTACATTTTCCTACATACAAAAATATATATTCAATTGTCCAATTAAAAACTATTCAAACATTTTTCAAATTTAAATGGAACGAATTCCAGAAAGTAGACACTTCTGCTGGTAGGGTGGCCAGCTCTAAGCTGTTCATTTGAGGGACAGGTAGTGCATGTGTGGAACAAGTGGGAAAATGCTTTGCCAATGCAGTCAGCCGATTAGATAAGCTATTATTGATACAACAGTAAAACAGCATCAAGCATCATTTAAGGACTAGGTGGTACGATCCCCTGGGACTATGCATGGCAGGGGCGTCCTCCTCCCTGAGCCAAGCTTGCGCCTGACCGCATACCTGACTGACTCCAAGAGTTTTCTGTTTTTAATGATGTTGGTTTAGTGGTGCCACAATTGGAGTTAGCTAGCAGCAGTAGTGCCCCCCATGCCGCATGGGCATGGTTGCATCTTGTGATACATTATTTTCCAGCAGAATCTATTTAATAGGTAGGTAGATATTGATCCCCTTCTCTTGTCTTCCACAAAGTTGTGTGCAGTTCCTCAAAGCCCCAGTGGGAGGCAGCATGACGCCACCACTGCTCCAGCAGTGCGTATGCTGCTGCTGTTGGTTTTTAGAGCCTCAGAAGAAGCAGAAACCAGAAGTTGAAAGGAACTGGGACAACAACAGACCAGCATGGACGTGGTGAGGAAGGTGCTCGTGCACGTCCTCTCCAAGGAGACCCGCGCGGCGCCGCAGCGCGCACACTTCCTACAGGTCAGTTGTTTTTTAACCGACCAGTCTCTAAAACCAGGGGGTTTCAGCAGTGTTGCCATGTCTGCTTATTATAAGTGATTTAAGGCTTGTTTTGGGGGCTGGTCGCCTGGTTTCATTGATTGCTGATTGATTTAAGTTTTATGTTAATAGTTTGCAGAATTACAGTTCCTTTAAGCAGTTTAGTATTGTTTACTGTGAGTGGATGACCCAATAAAGTATTTCACTTGTTTACAAGACAGTCAACCGTGTACAATTTACAATAACATTTAGATACCGGTATGTCTATTTATAGCCAAAAGAGGAAATCATTAACGATTCCAAAAGGGAAAAGAAACACAGCACGCGTCCGACTAGATCCTACCCAGTTGCCCTCCTGTTTAGCCTTTTGGGCTTTACATTGTCGAAAACTAGCTCTTCATTTGAAAAGGACATTTGAAGTTGACAACATTGGATATTGGAACTGAAGAAGAGGATCGCAGCGCTGGTCATTGGGACAGCGATTGCTTTGGATTTTATGTGCCAGCTGAAAGACATTTGTTTGCGCTGCTTTGAAGTGCGAAATACGAACAATATTGGACGAGGACACGCCGTTGCTTCCGTGCGGCGTATGGACAACCACCACGGCCCGGCGGCAGCGCAGCGTTGGCGTTTGGACCACCAGGAGCAAGCAGCGTTCCCGCAGCGAGGATCATCACTACGTGCGGCCGCCGCCAGCTCGCCCTGGCCGCTTTGAACTGCGTGCTGCACCGCCAGCCCGCTGAGCTCGACTCTCCGCGTTTGGTGTGGAGTCGTGCGGGCCCAAGAACGAGCAGGATCAGCGAGGACGGAGGACAACACGCCGCCGCGGTGTTCAGAGTCGGACAGTCGGTCCGGCCCGGCAGCTAAGCAGCAGCAGCAGCCTAGGAGCAGGTTGGAGTTGATCGATCGAGCAGCGCTCGGACCAGAAGTGCGCTGTTTGAAACTTTCAATTGAGAACAATCGGTCTGGACCGGCATCGCAGCAGCAGCACCATGGGACAAAGGTATGTAGCGCGCTACCAGCTGGGTACCATATATGGCCATAAATAAAACTATTGTGTGCACACAAGGTACATTGAGAAAAGAACAAAAAGGGTAAAACGAGCGCTCAGGGTACAAGGTATTTAAATCCAATGCATTGGTGGTTTATGGGTTTCAACTCAGAGTGAGAGTGTGATCCGTTCTCTATGTCAAGGTTTTGGTTTTAATTTCTGTGGTACTAACTGTGACAAAGGTTCTAACTGTGACAAAGGTTCTAACTGTGACAAAACTGGGTTTGACTGTGAAATATTGAAGGTGAAATTTGAAGGTTTTTATATTTTCACTGGTTTTGTATTGAATCATGGAGTCAGATAAAGGTGTTCTGAATCAAACTGAGTCAAGTGTATTGGTTGGACCAGCCACCACTGAAACGCAATCAAATGGTGATGCAATGCATTCAAATGGGGATCAAAATGAAATGGTTGAACCTGCAGTGACTGAAAGGCAGTCACAGCAGCCTCCCGTGGCTGAAAATCAGTCTGGCGTGAACACAGCCACACTACAAGGTACTCCGAATGTTCAAAGTGAATCACACGTGACCACTCCGAATGTTGAAACTGAATCAAGTGTCACAAAACGCAAAAGGATACTAACACCAAAGGCCTTAATGGAAAGACTGGAGACATTACAAAGGGAAAGAAAGTCAAAACTAAACAAGGCATCTAACTTGCAAAAAACAATTCTGGAGTTGATGCAAACTGGAGAATCTAAACATGCTGAGGTGCGAAATGCTTTTATGAAATATCTTCAAGTCATTAGGGAAGCATCATGGGCACACAACGCTCTTGTGCCAATACTACCTCTTGAGGAAAAAGGAAAACATGAAACGTGGTTCCAAGCCAAATTAATCAATGTGAATGAATTCATGGAACAAGTCAATGTATGGATGAAAAATATCCAAGGTGGGAAAAGTACTGAGGATGTTGAAAATGAAATAACCCCAAATGACAGCATTTCCAATGTTGAAAGTAAATCGATCCATAAAAGTCAGACAAGGTCTGGAACCAGCAGGTCCAGTAGATCCTCTACCTCATCAGCTCGAGCATGCAAGCTGGCAGAGGCAGAGAGAGCTGCACTTGCTGTTCATGCCGCAGCACTAAACGAAAGGCATGCTCTTGACAAGGAGCAAGCAATGTTGAGGAGGAAAAAGGAAAGAATGGAGCTGGAGATAGAACTAGCAGCTGCTGATGCAAAAATAGCTGTCTTAAGTTCCAGCATTCACCCAACTGCTTCACATACACCGTCAGATGGAATGGAGTCATACTTCAGAAAAGGAACCAGGCAACATGAACCTACAGTCACATTCAATCCATATGCAAAAGAATTTCAACCATCCAACCAGCAGCAATCTATTCAACTACAGCAACAACCACCATCCTCTCAACAACCCTCATTCTGGCAAGAACAACAATCCATTCTGTTACAAACCCAACTACCACCCACTCCGACCCAACTACAACCTGTTCAAACCCTACAACCACAACTCATTCAACCCCAACTGCCACCCATTCCAGAACAACCACCCTCTTTACAACAACATGCATCTTGGAATCAGGCACAGGACAATGGACAAGAAAATAGAACTCATAAGGAGTCTTGCATGCAGCCATCAAGGCAAACTATCAGTTTCTCTCAAAGTAAAAATGAACCCTCAGATATTTGCAACCTTCTTCAAAGGCAAAATGAAATCTCAGCCATGCTTGTAAACCTACAGAGCTCTCATCTGCTGCCACCTAGAGAGATTCCATACTTTGATGGAGATCCCCTACAGTACAGAAGTTTTATTAGATCATTTGTACACTGTGTGGAGAAGAACACAAGCAACAGGGGGGATTGCTTGTACTACCTGGAAAAGTACACCAGGGGTCAGCCCCAAGCGCTTGTGCAGAGCTGTCAACACATGGCTCCAGAGAGAGGCTATGATATGGCAAGGTGTTTGTTGGAACAGCACTTTGGAGATGAGTACAAAATTACTGCAGCCTATATGGAGAGGGTGCTCAACTGGCCGCAGCTGAAGGCAGAAGATGCCAAGGCTCTTCAAGCATATGCACTTTTCCTGCGTGAATGTTGCAATGCAATGGAAAATGTACAGTACATGAGAGAACTGAATATGTCATCAAATATGAAAACATTGATTTTGAAGCTTCCATATAAGCTAAGAGAAAGATGGAGAGCCTCTGCTTTGGAGTTAATGGAAAGACATCAACGCAGGCCAGTATTCACAGACATTGTCACATTCATTGAAAGACAAGTCAAAATCATTTCAGATCCAGTCTTTGGAGATATTCAAGATGTAAAACCTACTACAGGAAGTATGAACAAGATGAAATCACAAGCCACACCCAGATACAAAGGAGACAGTTTTGCAACCAGTATTACTGCCATCGATACCCCTACTTCAGAGGACCAAGCACAGGATGAGCAATTCACTCACAACACCACTTGTGTATGCTGCTCTCAACCACACACACTGGATAAATGTCCTACACTGGAGAAAAAGACACACAGGGACAAGATTGATTTTATAAGGAAGAAAGGAATCTGTTTTGGTTGCCTGTGCATAGGGCACCTGAGTAAATTTTGTGATAAGCGCTTGACTTGCTCAGTGTGCAATCAAAACCATCCCAGTGTTCTCCACATTGACAAGGAAGAGAGAGTAAGCAGCTCTGAAACTCAACCCAGGAAATCATCTGTGAGTGCAGTTGTGTCTTTGCAGACGTATGGTCAAACAGGGGCCGGTAGTACAGATGGGACACTGTCCATTTTACCAGTACAGGTGAAGTCTGGTGAGGGAAATGAAATTGTACAAACGTACGCGTTCTTGGATCCAGGCAGTACGGACACTTTTTGCTCTGAAGGCCTGATGAGAAAGCTGAACATTAAAGGAAGGAAAGCCCACGTCAGTCTGTTAACTATGGGACCAAAATCATCTTGCTCCAGTTACATGCTGAAGAATCTGAAGATATCAAGCCTCACTGGGAAACGGTTTTATGACCTACCTGAGGTGGTATACACTCAGAAGAGGATGCCTGTAAGCATAAAAAATATGATCAAGAAAGAGGAGTTGGCAAAGTGGCCATACTTGGATGGTGTTGCCATTCCTCGCATTCAGGCAGAGGTAGAGTTGTTGATAGGCACCAACGCTTCTGACCTGCTTGAACCCTGGCATATTATTAACAGTTATGGAAATGGGCCATATGCCATGAAGACCCTATTGGGGTGGGTTGTTAATGGCCCCCGTTCAAAAAACAGTGAGGAGCAGAGCGAGAGTGGCTGTCCTGCAACTACTGTAAATGATCTCCATGAAAAGGTTGAAATTAAAAAGTGAAATGATGTTGAGAGGCAACACAATGGATTGAAAAGGAAACTTGGATTTCAAAGGAAGTTTGGGAGGAATGAGACCTTTCACAAAAAATGCATTGGAAATACTGTACAGTGATGAAATGAAGGACATTCTGAAGACCCAACATCCTGACATGAAATGTGTCAAAGGACTAATTGTTAAAACTTAAAGGAGTACACTGCTTAGGCCAGTAAAGGGCTTTACTTAATTCACTGTAAATTGAAATTCATGGGAGGAGTTTTGTTTTGTTTGACTTATTAATTTGTTTTGACATCTTATTGATTTGTTTTGGCTCCATTGTATTTATTGAAATGAATTGTAAACGGCTTCCTGCAGTTCACAATTAGGGGCCGGTATGTTGGAGCCAAAATGCCTTTTGTTTATTTTCCTTATTTAAACATATGAAATGAAGTAAACCAAATATGAAATGTCATCTTACTGCGACCTAATGTCAGACATGGCAACCCTTTAGAATCAGTCAACCCAGACATGGCAACCCTCATTCAGTCTTGGTGGGTGGTTTCTATGGAACCCTATATACCTTCAGTGTATGTGATGGCACTCAGGTGCGACAGGGGAAGACAAACAGTTTTCGACCGTGCTACAGGGGAGGTCATGACAGTGGCGTTTGGTTGAATGTTGTAAGTCTTCACAGTTTAAGTTCGTTTTAAGCTATCCTGCAACTTGAGATCTAATAAATGGATTGACATATCCGACCTGGAATATACGCCTGAACTTTGATTCTTTCTACAGCACGCGTCCGACTAGATCCTACCCAGTTGCCCTCCTGTTTAGCCTTTTGGGCTTTACAATTCTATACAGTGAAAGTGTGTTTAGAATTACAGCCGCCCACCGCACTTATGAGAGTGGTTTTGAAGGAGTCAAGGGATTCACATGACTGTTGCTAGAGCGCCACTTGTTTGTGCCAAATATGGGTGATGATTTGCTGAAGAATGTTTCCTTTAAACAAATGGCTCAACCTTTTTGTCAAGGACCTCAAAAGTATTTTTGTATTCCTCCCATATGAAAAGATTATAGTCCTATGCCAGGAACCCTGTGTAAGATTTGTGTTTGTGCAATGATTCTTATATGCTTTTTTATCCAAGATTTATTTTAAAATAGCTGATCTGCAAGCTTGCTATACGTTTCATTACTATGGGTTTAGGATCAATTAACTAATTGACGCTAATTATTTGATGTGCCTGAAGGCACCCCTCACTTCACTCAAGTGGGATTTACTTTTGCTACTATGATGATAATTATAGTATAATAGCTGTAATTCGTCTTTTGCAAACTGATTACAAGTAATGAATGAATCGTTGCATGGCGAATGCGTTGTGGTTTCAGAGCATCACAGGCTACTTCAATAACGGTGTGGAGGACCAGGCCATGGTCACATGTTCCCTGGAGGACAACCGCTTCATACTGTCTGCTGCACGACAGGCGGACGGGCAGATGGGACGACACATCCCACTGAAGGTGAATGACCGACCGCCTTATACCACATAGAGTGTGCTGACCATCAGTGTTGGACAATATTACTTATTACTACTTATGACCCCTTAGGAAAAAATATTAATATTATATTACTTATTACTTCAATCATAGAATAATAGATTACATATATTACTATTACTTCCCCCCTAATAGTCCCCCCCCCCCTTCCCACCTGCAAAGGAATAGTGATGTACAACACAATCTGTTTAGTGACAACTGCTGTGATAACTTGTAGTGTACGTAATGTGTGCAGAACGCTGCGGTGGATTAGGACCTACAACATACCTGGGCATTATGCGGCCCGGGGGCCAAATGCGGCCCTTTGGCTGACTCTGACCGGCCCGGGGACCACCAGTGGTCCTTGAGAGAGTTCCAGTTAAATATGGAAAGTTGGTTAACCAGATGTAACTCTTTGAGAGCGTAAAAATGAAACCAAATGGACCCTTGTGGGTCCATTTGGTTTCATTTTTACACTCTCAAGAGTTAAAATTCATTCTTTGTTATCCTGTTTTGTTTGTAAAATCCAGCCTGGTATTGTGGACAAAAGCAAAAGAAATCTTGTTTTGGGGTCTGTGGGGCTAAAATGTCATTAAAATGGTGGTCTGTGGCCCAAATACTGAATAAATAGAGGGCCCTGGTGTCAAAGTGGTTGGTCTTACCCTTAGTTTTATCTTGAAATTAAATTAATATTACGCAGACTTTAGTTCAGCCTTTAGTCTTGGCCCTACACAATATTTCATGTATCTCATTTGGCCCCTTGGGAAAAATAATTGCCCACCCCTGATTTACAAACTACTGCGCATCTCTGTTTTTATTTGTTGATAGCTTGTAATTCTATTCTATTCTATTCTATTCTATTTTCACAACAAGCTCGAAAGTAATAAGTAATGAGGCATTACCCATTTTTTCTGAGTAATATTGTTCCGCTACTTTCGCTGGAAAAGGTAATATGTAATTTACTGTAACTATAGTTACTGCCCAACACTGCTGACCATATAAGGAGTCCCTACCTGTCCCCAGTTAACCTGTGGGGGAAAACAAAAAACAAAACCTAGTTTCAGTTTTGGTGGCAGGTGAGAAAGCCTTCAGTCAGGATGAGAGGGGCCCTCCTCCAGTCATGATCGAGTAGGGGGGAGGGGCCTTGGTGTGCATGTGCACACCGTGTTAACGTGGTGGACCGGGAGATTTTCCATATCACTGAATGCTCCTTAAGTACTGTAAATGTGCTTACTATAGTTACCTTCCACCACTGTTGTTTTGTAGTGTCATGAAAGCCCTCATTCAGTGTGTAGGACAGTCTGATTGCGTGTTTAACTGTAAACAAATGGACTATTAAAAGTCTTTAGCTTTTCCGGAGTTCTGATTGGCCGGCTGGCCCTTTGTCCCAACCCAGCGGGCGCCATTCTGTCCCTTCAAACACCTGTCAGTCACCGAGGCGGCTGCCATCCCATTGGACGTGCAGCAGCGGGGCGTGGATGTGGGCGTGGCTGTCCTCCTCCAGTCAGCCAATCAGCGAGTGCTGTTGACGAGACGGGCGGCCGGACTCCGGATCTTCCCAAATGTCTGGGTTCCACCTGGTCTGTTTTTTGTTATTATTACTATTATTAGCAATACAAAAACACTGTTTCACTGTTTCACTGTGTGTGTGTGTGTGTGTGTGTGTGTGTGTGTGTGTGTGTGTGTGTGTGTGTGTGTGTGTGTGTTTTCTCTGCAGGTGGTCATATTGAACTGGATGAGCAGGTATTTTAATTTTCATTAAATTAACTTAAAGGTCCACTGACTTGCCTGCTATGCTACATAATTTCAACTTCCAGGCATTGAAAAAGGTGGCCAAAATGCACATTAATGCGGGTCCCTTGACATGCACATGGATATGGTTGTGATTGACAGATGCTGGAGGCGGGGCTTAGGGAGCTGAGGGAGGAGACGGGAATCAGTTTGGAACCCGAGGACGTTTCACCTGAATTACTGGGACTGTGGGAGGTACATGCAAACACACACACACACACACACACACACACACACACACACACACACACACACACACACACACACACACACACACACCTTTTTTTAAATAACCAAACCTACATGCCGATGATGTCTCTGGCAGGTGGATTTCTAAACAGTTCACATGATTTCTGCCCAGAGTAGATACAGAGTAGATACCCTTCACGATATATGGTTGATGCCATGGCACATGGATGGTATTGGTTCATTTATGGATTGAATGGAAAATAATTGGAACCCCTCTAAAATCACTGAATACGACACAACGAACTTGGCACAAGTGCTTTGCAAAACATGAGTCAAAACAAGGTCAGATGAAATGATACATTGTTGTTTGCATATCGATGCAATCAGATGGATTCCTGACAAAAAGTGCATTGATACAGTTATTGTCTCATACTTTGACATGTATTCGAAATAATATAATATAATATAAATATATATATATGATATTATAATGATGTGTTTTGTCTCCCTGACAGTCCGTCTATCCTGCCATGTTGTCCAGAGGAAAGCCACATAGACACCACATAGTGACATACATGTTACTACACACAAACTACACACATAAGCAACTACAGGTGAGTGTGTGTGTGTGTGTGTGTGTGTGTGTGTGTGTGTGTGTGTGTGTGTGTGTGTGTGTGTGTGTGTGCGTGTGCGTGTGCGTGTGCGTGCGTGTGCGTGTGCGTGTACGTTTCTTTGTTTCTTTTTAACATGGCCCCGAATCATAATTGAATTGATGTGTATTCAACTATTTAGCAGACAGCTATACTATTAGCCTCGACACCCAGGCTTTCATTTTCCTTCGCCTTGCGCGAAAACGGAAAGCCTGGACTAACGCGCGTTGGAAAGTGGCCTTGAGGGGCGTGTCAACCTTCCGGGGTGGGCGTCGCTCTAAATGATGTGACGTAGAACAGCAGTGGACGGGCGTGGGAGGGGCCGGAGATGACGACACGTTAGTGAGATCAAATCAGAGCGCAGCACTTCCGCCGTGTGGATCCCACGACACCCCCGCCCCCCAAGGCCAAAATCATTGAGGGCTAGACCAGGCTACTATACTATTAAATAAGGGGAAACAGTAATAATACAAATAAAGTTTATTGTTATGAGTCTTGGACATTTTCTTGCCAAATGGAATTTGGTTAAGAGGAGCAATATTTCTCAAGATTTAGGAAGGAGATTTAGGAAAGAGGATTTAGGAAGCAGTTAACCCAAGTCACATTTATTTATAAAGAACATTTTATAACACCATATGTTGACCTATGCTATCGATATACTGTAAGTCACATAGAAAAACATGATAAAACGATCCCAGAGATTATAACATTCACAGAGTAAAAGGCAGTCAATGCGGTCTCCAACCACTGGACATTTTGTCGTGAAGAGAAGATGCGATATTACAAAAAATTGTCACTCGCAACTTCTTTAATGCCTCCCTCCGAAATTCTGTTCTGAAAAGCTGCACTTAGAGATGGTTGTTCGTTTGCCCTTAGTTTTAGCAAGGATTTGAGACTTGGACATGATGTAGAGTTGGAGGCTGGTCCAGAGTTTGGTCTGTCTGTCTGACTGCCTGTCTCTCTACCCGTCTGTCTGTGTGTCTAGGAACAGTTCTCTCCGTGTCCAGCTGAGGTCAGTGGTTGTTTATGGGCGGAGCCTCCTCTGGTCAGAGCCATGGTGTCGGCTGTGGACGGTGAAGAATCTGACGTCGTATTGGCTGGTCTACCTCCCTCCGTCAGGTAATGATGCCCTATTGGCTGATTCTCCTTCTGACCAATTACAGTTGTTGGGACACGTTTCAGTATCTGGGCTTGCTGTTGTAAGGTGACTTGAAGTCACAAGTCAGGTGAGCTCAAGGAAAGTCATTGGCTGTCAAGTCCCAAGTCAATGTCCAAGTTTATATTTGATTTGAAAAGTGATTCTAAAACCCACCTCTGTTAACTACTAACACTGAGAGATGACCCCTGAAATGCCGTCAATGACGTTAAAGATAACTCGGTAGAGTACAAACTTGCGAGTTGTGCACAAGTAGGCCATGGCCCTACTTGCATGTGAGTGAAGCAAGCTAATACTCATGACATTAGTTATAAAGGTCTCTTACTGACATCATCATTACGTCATCACCTAAACCGGCCAATCGGAGTCCCCCTGAGGACCAAACAAACACGAACACCAAACACCGAGAATTGAACACAGTGCACAGATCGCTTTTTTCATACCAGGGCCCACTATTTATGCAGAATTTGAGCCACGGACCACTATTTGATGACATTTTTTATCCCCATAGACTCCGAAACTAAAGATTTATTTTGCTTTTGTCCTCAATTCCAGGCTGGATTTCAGAAAGAAAACAGTCAAACACACAGATCAAAGTGACCATTAATCTTCTACATTCTCTAGTTTTGTAGACTTGGGCTAATTCGCATAATGAATATTTTAATTCTTGAGAGTGTGAACATGAAAACAAATGGACCCACAAGGGCCGATTTGGTTTCATTCTTACACTCTCAAAGAGTTAAATCTGGTTCTGGTTCCATCATTTTGCCTGGGGACCAGGCATCACCTGTTGAAAACCCCTGGCTTAGAAAATAGATTTAAAAATAAATACACACAAAAAAATTGTGTGGCTGGGAGCTATACATAAACGTGCCCAAGAAAAGAATCAAGCGCATGGAAAATGGGGTAGTCAGGGTTAGAGCCTAACTGGGATGTTAGTGTGAATCTGGAACCATGATTCAAGGTCTTTCCTGAATCGTGAGAGAGAATTTAACGACAGTGCATTGATAGCGGCTGCACAATAAAACTTGGTTATTGTGTCATGCAAGATCAGAGAGCGCCTAATAAAATGTCCACACTGTGAATTATATGTGCTAATCTATTGTGATCATTGTTTACATGTATGTGTGATGCAGCATGTGGTCAAATGGTTGTCTCACTATCAGTGGTTCAAGGTTCAATGTTTAATGGGGGCCACCTGCATCGGTTCAATGTTCAGAACCTTAGAGCATATAGAAAGAGTTACGCAAACTTGGTTCCAGTCCATTGGCGGCTCTTCTATATAGACTTCAACTGAGAATGGAGACAACAAATAGGGACAAGTCCTAGACCGGAAGTAGAGGCAGAAATGCATCGAACTCAGACAACAGATCAACATTAACGGTCTTAAATCCCTTTATTTTAGATTGTGTTGTAATAGTACAACATAAACATTACAGAGAATTCAGTCATTACTGTACATTACTGTTGCAGATATGCCTAAAATAGCTCTTATTTGCCCTCGTTGAAAACAATGCATTTCCAACTCCAGTTTGCTGTATTAGCAGCGCTAAAGCGCCCGCTTTGTTACCCCTCAATGTCACAACTTTTCTGCTTGATGGTTCTGGGCTGGTTAAGGCCTCCCTGTGAGGTTAGGGGTTGGTTATGGTGGACACATGCACCTGTTTAATGGTGACCTGTGTGTGTGTGTGTGTGTGTGTGTGTGTGTGTATGCGTGTGTGCTGCAGTGTGTGTGAAGTCTCTCCAGATGGCTCCCTCGCCCCCTCAGAGCTCCCGGTGTCAGTGCTGTGTTCTCGGGTCCCCAGCAGCGGACCGGATGTAGAACGGGTCAGCACCGGGACCAAGTTTGCCCTGGAACTGTGGCTGGAAACCCTGTAAGGACCACTACCTCTCCGCGGGGGGACAAGCAGCATGTTGGATTTGGAAATAAATCAGTAAATACAATTCACAGATTCAGTCCCATTCCTTGATGCTTTAATACAGGGATTTTCAACCCTTTTCATACCATACCCACTATTTATTCAGAATTTCAGCCACGGACTAGCATTTGATGAGATTTTAGCCCCACAGACCACAAAACTGAAGATTTCTTTTGCTTTTGTCCACAATACCAGGCTGGATTTGGGAAACAAAACAGTCAAACCTACAAATCAACATGGCCATTAATCTTCTACATTCTCTAGCTGTGTAGACTTGGGCTAATTCAGATGATGAATATTTTAACTCTTGAGAGTGTAAACATGAAACCAAATGGACCCGCAAGGGTCCATTTGGTTTCATGTTTATGCTCTCAAAGAGTAAACACCTGATTAACCAATTTTCCGTCATTTAGCCTGGGAATTCTGAGGGACCACGGGTGGTCCCCGGACCACCTGTTGAAAACCTTTGCTTTAAAACTTAGATGGCATAATAGTTATTGTGATAATAGCCATAGTAGTGTGCTGTGCTTAAACCCCACCACTTTTGTAGCAAGACCACCTGATGTGATGGCCACCATAGTGGCCGTAATTGAAATGGCAACAAATAATTCTTCCTATAGACTAACCTCAATAGTGTAAAACTTTGCCTCCAACTAGTAAACCTCAGTAAAACCTACTGAGGTTAGTCATTATTTTTACTATTATTTTTACTATGTTGATCTTAAAGATGAAGTGCCATGATTTTTTTCCCACCCTAAAACATGATCATCAGGTATTAATGCTATATGAAAAGTAAGGGTGGGACGGTTCACCGAAAAAAACTGAACCGTTCGGTACGGGGTCCACGGTTCAATACGCGCTAATGAACCGCGATATTTCGGTTCGCATTCATTCAGATGCGGAGAATGTATTTCTCGGTCACACACCGCCGTACGGCGCAGTGTAGTAGCACTCTGTCACACGGCGTCGTACTGCATAGTGTAGCACCACACGGCTGCAATCAATGAACAGCGAATGCTACTGCGCGCGCACACACACACACACACACACACACACACACACACACACACACACACACACACCACGATGTTTGGGGGAGTTATGTCGTCTCCAGCACACATACTTTGGAAACACATGCGGCGCGACCTTGTGGATCAGCTATTTAAGCGACGCAAGCTTGTGGATCGGCTATTTAAGCGAGGCGAGCTTGTGGATCGGTTATTTGTTTTGCGTTTTGCGCAGCCCGATGGCAGGCTGCTGTAGTGTGTGCAGGATAATATCATGGAGAAAATGAATGTTCCCATGCACTTGGCTAGTTGGCTGTATAAGGCTCAGGCGCAAAATTGTATAGGTCATCTCTCTGTCAGACAGACAGACGCATTTCCTTAATTCTAGTATGGATAATAATATCCTTATTAATAAAGCAGATATTGTAAACTAAACTAATTTAACTTTGTTGTCTGTCTACAATGCTTCTGCATGCTACCTGCCTGATACTTAACTGAAACGTGCAGTCATTTTATTAACCTAGGTATTTTATATTTCCCTTGAAAATAGGCTAATAATGAGGCACAATAGCAATATACATTTTTTCTTCTGTAAATAATGAAAAGGAAGAAGACAGGCCTACTGGAATATGTC
Source organism: Benthosema pterotum (assembly GCA_039105355.1). Taxonomy (NCBI): domain Eukaryota; kingdom Metazoa; phylum Chordata; class Actinopteri; order Myctophiformes; family Myctophidae; genus Benthosema; species Benthosema pterotum. The sequence continues at coordinate 29,979,791 of CM076983.1, read as the reverse complement.
TGAATAGGGCTTATTTTTAGTCTAATACATTCACATTTAAGTTTATAATACAAGGTTGTTTAATGTGTTTAAAGTGAAATAAAAGAACATTTTTTAAATTTTATTTTTAAAAAGCTAAAAACGCACCGAAACCGGGTAGAGAAGGGGCTGAACATGTGATGTCAATATATTGCAGTATTTTTCATTGGCACGTTTGACTGGAAAGGTTCAGCCCCCAGGAAGAAACCCTAAATACAAAGAGAAGACATCATTGCACATAGCAAAACACATCAAGGGGTCTATTTACATACGGTCACCTCTTAAACATGTACAAAATTGGGGAAAAAAATGAAAGTGAGTGTAGCCAATCTAAGCTCACAACACGTCGCAATGCAACGTGTAGATTGGTTATTTTCCCCTATTTTTGAAAGTATTTACAGTATGTTCTTGCTATGTCCATGGTGTTTTATAGCAACCAGAGGCTTATGTGTACATATAAATAATAGTTTATTGCAATCACCCAGCATTGGGGTTTATTATTGCTGTAAGCTTTCCCACTCTCATGGCATCATGAGACCTTGTTTGTGGTGAATTGTATTACACACAGCCAATATTTCTATGGATACAACTTTCTCATCAAATAGAACTAGAAGTTCTCACTCTGACGAGTGCCAACTTGCGGACTTGCACACAATGGTCATGACCTACATGTGTGTGTGCAAAGAATTTTCGACACCTGCAGGAGATAATACTCATGATCATACAGATACCATTTTTTTAAAAGCGGTCCACCGTCCGACGACTGCGTTTCCACTCCGAACAACCTATCATTGGGCTATTTTTTATTGTTATATAGAGTAATGTCAAGGACTCTCATTGTGTCAAGGGCAGCAGCGCTTCCAGAAGGGGGTTGGTTCGGCATGCAGAGGTGGGAGGCGTGATGGCCAAATGCATAGAATAAGCAGTGTGGACTGTGTGCTCCAAAAGGGTGACGATTTTAACATCACATTAGGTCGAGAGCCAATGCAGGCAATTTTTTTAGTCTGGGAGTGAAACTTGCACAAATACAACTGCACAATTTTCATAGAAATGGCCACTGTACAGTAAATATGACGGTTGCATGGATGCAATATAGCCTATACTGTGTGGACATACAGGAGGTGCTGGAGGTGGTGTGCATGGTGAGATGCGTTTAAACCAGGGGTCGGCAACCCAAGATGTTGAAAGAGCCATTTTCAACCCAAAATTAAATTCGAAATCTGTCTGGAGCCGCATTTTATTATTTTTTTCCTGAGAGTGTGGCGTAGAGGCGAACGGATAAACGGGCAAGTATAGCTAGAGTAATCAATGTGAGTAAACAAATTTTGTCTGTAGGTTTATCACGTCCGTAAACAAGCTCGTTTACCTTGTTTACATCTCGGTTTTCCGTCCCTGGGTGCTAAAGAGTTCTGGAAGAACTAGATAACTGTGATATCGTACCATTACCAAAACAAAAATAAAGATCAGAATACGCATTTGTTATGCTAATTAATCGCAAAACCGATAACAATATTCGGCTGATTCTTAACGAGTGGATATCCGGTTACCCGATCACCCGTTGACATCCCTACCACTGACATAGTTCTCATGGCAAATGGAGATTGAATGAAAATATTAATGTGGTTTTGCAGTCACAAACAGAGGGGTTTCATCCTCTTGCTTACCATTTATGATGTCAATGAACTCTTGTGGCCCGAGGGACACTCCGCCCACGAGGAAGCCATCAATGTCTCAGACAGTTGCCTGGGGCGACCCAGGTATTTGCCTGGGGCGCCATGAGGGGCCTCTATTCAAGGTGACGACTATATTAGCAGGTAATCGTCTACTTATCATTACGCATATCACCACACCGCAAAATACACCACAAATGAACGGGGGCCAGCCCCAGTGTTGAATCTGAGGGATCGACGATGCCAACGAACCAAAGTATTTGAACGGAGCCGAAATATTGATGCGGTTTCGCGGTGGCGACGTGCAAGAAGGGGTTCCGTTTGGTCGCTTGGCGTTGATGATGTCGACGAACTCTGCCGGCCTGAGGGACGCTCCGCCCACGAGGAAGCCGTCGATGTCCTTCTGGGCGGCGAGCCCCCGGCAGGTGGCGCCGGTCACGGAGCCTCCGTAGATGATCCTGACGGAGCCGGCCACCGCCTCAGACACATTGGCCCTCAGCCACGCCCTCAGCTTCTCGTGGACCTCCTGCGCCTGATGCGGCGTGGCTGTCCTGCTGGTGCCGATGGCCCACACGGGTTCGTAGGCCAGCACCACTTTGCTCCAGTCCTCAACGTTGTCCGCGAAGGCCTTGATCTGAGCAAAGACCGTCTCCTCCGTCCTTCCATCGTCCCGCTCTTCCTCCGTCTCCCCGACGCAGGCGATGACCCCGAGGCCGCTCTCCAGAGCGTGGGCGGTCTTCTCGCCGACGAGCCTGTCGCTCTCCCCGAAGGTGTGGCGCCTCTCGGAGTGTCCCAGGATCACCCAGCTCGCTCCGCAGTCCTTGATCATGTGGGGGCTGATCTCCCCGGTGAAGGCGCCCTTGGCGACCTTGTAGCAGTTCTGGGCGGCTACCCCAAATTTATCGTCCAGTGCAGACCGGGCCAGGCCCAGATGGAGGGCCGGGGCGGCACACACCACCTCCACGTCGGGGTCCACCGGGGCGCTGTTCATGTGCTCTGCGAGTGCGATGAGGCTCACCTTGTCGCCGTTCATCTTCCAGTTACCGCCGACGAAGAATCTCCTGCTCACTTCCGCGTCCCGGTGGACGATCTCGTGCTGGTCGATGCTGGCCATTGTTGTCTGTGGTTGTCCGTGAATGAAACTATCTGGCGTAGGGACTATAATCACTCAAAGGCAGACATCATCCCTACATATATGGGTTTTGTGATGTCAAACTTACGTTGGCACATTTTAACCTGATTACTTGCGCCCGGGAGAGCGGACAAGTAATGTGGTGGATGTCCTCTATGTCTGTGATGACTGTGACATTAAATTAGGTTTCAGATACCTGAACATAATACGTGCATTATTCTTCAATACTCAACATCTCATATTACGTCACCAGCAAAAGAAACATGGACATACACAGAGTGATCGTACCGAACAGTGTTCGCTTCCCGTGTATTGTGTCACTTTAGCTACAAAGTTGTGTCACTCTAGCTACAAAGGTTGGAGAAAAGCCATTAGTTATTACTGGAGCGAGCGCAAGTCATGTGATCGGTTTGCAGTCGACGGAGGCCGAACCGTGGTCCACTCCATACTGGGTCGTCTCCACCAGGACGATGTGAGGTGGCAGGTCATGTTCATAGCACTCTGTTGAATGGTACTCTCTCGTTCTGACAGTCCTCCTTGAGGCTTAGGAGGTTGGCTCTCTCTATAAGGTAGCCTATCTTTCCAGGATAACAGGATATAGAGATTTTTGGCAGGTCTATAAACATTCCAGAACCAAGGGGATGTATGAATTAAATGTATTATAATGATATAAAGCGGTGATCTTGCATGTAGATGTACATTGTATTTGAACATGTTTTTTATTTGCTAAATACAATGCACAAATGCTGAATATTGTTAACGATTCAATACCGATTCTTAACATTGCAAGTTATGACTTGGCACATTCAATTCATAATTAAATATTGGTCTCTGGCTCATGGGCTAAGAGCCCTGGTGTAAACTTATATCAAACCTCCTCTAATTACAGTATGACTGTGACAATACCAACACAATAACATCAAAAGGTTATATTATTAAAAAAAAACTGAGCTCAAAACTGCATTCTCAACTTTGGCCACTATGTCCATTTCGCCTCAAGATTTCCTCAAGGTGTTCTCTCTATATTTAATTACTCTAAGATATACACTGTATATAATCTGCGATCGTTTGGCCACCTGTGGCAACCACTGGGCCACCGTGACAATGTATGCCGTGGTCGCAAATTGCCCTAGTCAAAAAATTCTATAGGATTTTAGAAAAGTCCTAACAGATTTTGGAATAAACCCTATTGGATTTCCAATAGGAATCCTATAGGATTCCAATAGAATTTTCAAAAAAAAAAAAAAAAAAAAAAAAGAATCCTATAAGAAAATCCTATAGGATTTTCTTATAAGATTCCTATAAATGATCCTATAGGACTGTTATAGGGATCCTATTGGAACCAATAGGACTTGTTCCAAAATCTGATAGGACTTTTCTATTGGAATCCTATAGGATTGGGATGATTTCGCCCCTTTCATCCTAGTTTGAAGACTTTATCCAAGCTAGCAGTTATTCATTCAGAATGATATTGACTCCCAGGATAGGGTTATTGTAATTTCCCGCCGTTCTATTACCAAGGGAAATGACCAGTTCATTGCACTGTACCTTCCTTGGTCTTACCCACTCTTCGATCTGGTTGACTTATGTATTTCCAACTCCAGCTTGTCCCTCTTTCAGGCTGCATGAACAACGCTCATTTTCTGGCAGAGTTGCGACAACTCCGTTCTGCTAATAGGGCCACAAATGGTGGCACTTCTACATATACTTCTATTTAGAACCTGGAACAGCCCGGCGGCAGCTTTAATTAGATCTTTTTTATAGGATAACATAAACATTACAGAGGCTTTAGTAGTTGCCTGTTACTTGTTGTCATACTGGACACTATTCTCGCCGCCCTCGCTCTCATCTCGCAGCGCGGATGAGAGCCTGGAGATCGAGGCTACCGCCCTCGTCGAAAATGTATTTCATACTGGAGAGAGCAGCTGCGGTCTGAACAGCGCTCGAGCGCCCAGTTTCTGACCCCTCAATGTCGCAGCTCTTCTGCTGGCTCTGGTGCTGGCCAGGATCCTTTAATGCGCATGTGTGAAACACTTTCCCCCGGAACCATAAGGTCATGTTTCTATGTGATGGTGGTGGAGGGAGGGAGGGATCGCTTTGAAAATATCAATGGGAAAAAACAACATATTATAACTCTATGGGAAAACGAAACCCCTTATGAATATGTACAAACGCGTCAAAAAGTAAACTAAAACGTGTCAAATGGAGTCTGTACGACTGAAGATAAATGAACACATGGCGGCGCTGGGAGGAGACATATTGTGTGTTTTGGACAAGCAGCAGTGTGGTGCTGATGCTGGTTGTCGTGTGAAGCTTCATGTCAGAGTGTTTGTAATGGAGCGCATCAGTACAGCTGCACAGCTCTTGTACAGTCTCTTCCAGAGAGAGATGGAGACACTAGGAACTCTACAGAACCAACACAACCTGCAGGACGTTGGTTGTCATATGGACCTCGAGCCACACACTGCAGGTACATAGCTGTTTGATACACAACATCAAACACACTGCACAGTGCAGATACAGACAGTGCATCATTTCTGTTACACACATCAAACAACCCACTATTCTATAAAAATGTCTCCTTTGATGGAAATTCTTAGCCCATAATAGTCACATTTATAGCTGCAACACTATATTTATTTTTCTTTTTAAATTATGGGATTAATCTAAAAATGCAACAACAGCCCATTCCCATTGATCTATCCCCAGTATCCCCATTTCCTCAGTTCCAATTGATTATTTTTCTTAATTAGTAATAGTGACCATACATTTCATCAGGACATTTAGAGAAATACAAATATTCAGTTCTGTAAAGCCAATGGAAGCCAATTTAGAACTGTGTCTGTAGGTGCTCTTTGAGAGTGGTTTTGAAGGAGTAAAGGGATTCCCATGTCTTAATGACTGTTGGTAGGACGTTCCAAATTTTGGTGCCAAATAGGAGCGAAATTATTTGGGTTGTTTGTGCAACCCAAATCTGGGTTGCAAGCCAGTCTGTCAAGGTGGGCAGGGGTAAGGTGGCCAGTTTGTTTTGGGAAGTCGTTAGTGTTGTTTTTATGTTTTTTTTTAAGGTGTTGTGATACTTCCATACACAGTCACCACTAACCATCTGTATTGTTGTTGTTGTTCAACATAGTTAGCAGTATACGCTATAAACCTGAGAGAAATTGTGCTGTCTACAGTCTGCTCGGGGTTAGCCCAGAATAATGTGGTTACACTGAGTCATCTGTGAACGGGAACAATTTGCAATCACAGGCTGAAGTCATGTCGTTTACATAGTATTAGGAACAGTGGAGTCCCTATGCTTCCTTGTGGAACACTTTGAGATCACTTGACGTAGTGCTATAGAGGTGGAGGGTATTGCAACTCTAGATCCATCCCAGAGATCATCTTTGATCTCTGGGATGGATCTCCCATGTACTAAAATCATGTGTACTAAAAACCAACATTCTGACATGTCTAATTATTATATTATAATTAATGTATTCTAACAGTATTCATGTCTTTACTATTCCTTCATACCAGACCAGGGTGTGCAAACCACTACGTCCAGTCTGCAGGTGAAGATCAGTTCTCCAGCCAGGACTATTAAAGAGGAACCTGAAGACAACATGGATCTCAGTAGGTTTCAAACACTCTTTAGTTGGTGAAAGTGGGCTGGTACTGAAATACTTCAGACTTCAAAGTACTATTTTTTCCCTTTCTGAAACTTATTTTTTGGGGTGTATTCAGCTATTGTATGAAATTGTAGAGCGGTGAAGTGTGTGGTGTTGTCCTCAACTATTTGGCAGGCCTTTACAGGTAATAGACTAGGCAACTTTAGTGTGTACAAACCCTGTTTGTACATTAAACACATTTGCTTATTAGTCTGCAGGAAAAAGCAAGTGTCTGTCTACAGGGAAACAGCTGCAGCATCAAAGTAGAAGCAATGTTATTTAGCCAATGATTTTTGGCTAAAAGTTGCCTCTATTACCTTTAATGTCAGTTTCTTATGGATACTGATGAGTGATTCCTCCCAATGATCTTGACTGTGATCCTAACATCCCTGGTGAGATGACAATGATGACTGATACTGATGAGTGATTCCTCCCAATGATCTTGCCTGTGATCCTAACATCCCTGTTGAGATGACAATGATGTGATGTTGAAGGTCATTATAAATTGCATAAAGGACTTAAATGCGAGCTTGTGGTTAACGGTGGTGCCTAGTTGTTTGCATTCATCAACACACTACTCTATCCTGGAAATTCATCTCCAATACAGGAGTGCCTGAAGTCAACCAACAGCTCCTTAGTTTTACTGGGGTATCAGCCCAGCAAGTTGTTCCCGCACCAGATGGCTGACCTGTCCATTACCCCATTGATGTGCCAATTGTGCTTTCGTCCATTCAGGATGAGTGGGGCATTCCTCCAATTAAGAGGACCTATTGCACTTCCCCCCACTATAGAGTGTGTGCATGTGTGACGTGTGCCCGAGCTTTGGGGGGCTTAGTTTTTACGTCACAAAAAGTTTAATTTAAATTTGAGAACCACTAGTTAAAACACAGTAAAAACAGTTAAGGTGTACTGGTTAAAGTGCGAGGTGCTACTGTGCAAACCAATGCATAAAAATGTAGACCGACTACGCCACTTTAAGTTTTAGGAGGTTAAAGAACTCCGTTTTTGACCATTTAACTCTTGAACACTTAAGGACAGTCAGGTTCTTCTTACCAGATTAAGAGCAATAAAAACATGGTCGGACGAGGGTTTTCAAAGGAAGAACAATCAAATGTTTATTCACTAAGGGTACAGGGAGGCACTCTAAAAGGCCAGTTAAAAAACAATCTTTATTAATACTAAAAATAAAAGCCTAACTAAAATGTCCCTAAAACCCTATGTAAAACTAAACCTAAAACACCCTCAACTTAACCAACTAAAAATAAAAACAACGTTAAAAGCCTGTCATGTGCAAATCTGCGGGCTACTGTGCAAATTCGCAATAGAACTAGCAATATGGAGCCAAACAAGTCAGTCTAAAGTGCAGGGAAACGTGCAAAAGTACAATGGTGTGCAAAAGTAGCAGGTGCGGTGCGTTGTTGGCAGTCTGTTATATCATCTTCTGTGTCATGTGCATCTGTCTTCTTTTTGTCTGAAACACGCAATGGGACTAAACACAGTTCATCCGTTCACGACTCTTAACGCACCCGCTGCTGCAAGAAAGGGGGACAGTAAGTGTCACTGCCAGAAATACCTGACTTTTAGACAATTATGGAAAAATCTATGGTGGGCCGTTCGAGACACGGAATACCTTAAAAAAATCCTCCATCTCTTTGCTTTCATGGAAAAAAATAAGTGAGTTGATAACATGTTCTGTTTTGTAGATATTAGCAATTGAATACAGTGCGTTATAACAGCAGATGATGCAGCAGGCCAGAGGCCATTTTCAATAACTCAATTCAAAGTTTTGTTTAGCATTTAACATTAGGTAATATTACCGCTACACATCCATGCCATATATCAAATTAAACCTCATGATGCCTGCTTGAATCTAAAAAAAAATAAAGAATAAAATAGCATCTACTGTTATGTAAATATCAGCCCTGGAAAGCAGCATTGTTACTCACTAGTGACTGAATTATGTGACATCAATCTGTTTTTGATCACTGATAACTCCAAAATGGTACATGCTAGAAACTCTTCTTTTGTATTCAAGAGGACATCATAACCTTTCATTAGAGATATGGCATGTTCATGTAGTCCCCACAGATGATGTTCTGTGGCTGCATTTTCTTGCAGAAATCAGTTTATGATATAGCACAGTTAGGGAAATATACCACACTCACATCCACATCACACACTGTGATGTACTGTACTAAACTTGAACGGCACCATACCAAAATGTACTATACAATACCCATAACCATATAAATACATCAAAATAATATTATAAATAAAATCATGCCAACCTCAAACAACTTTTTTTTTTTCATTTACTTCCACAACACATCACAACGAGCTTGAAGAACTGCCATGTTCAATGCCTGATGGATTTGAACTATTTCATGTGTAAAGTAGTATTATTTTGAGACCTGGTTACTTATTTCTCTCCGACAACCTGGCAACACTGTAGGAAGAGAGAGAGGGAGAGAGAGAGAGAGAGAGAGAGAGAGAGCATGTGTTGCATGTAGTTGAGTCTACAGGGTTCTCACCCTCACCCACGTGGCTCTCCCTGCCACGTGGCAGGAGAGCCACATGTGTCAGCTACTGGTTTCCATAACGTGGCAGGGAGAGCCACATGTGTCAGCTACTGGTTTCCATAGCAACCACACAACAAACAGAGAGACGAGAGAGTGTAGTAGAGGGAGCCTTATGGATCTGTACACTGAAGGAGCTTGGATTTATTGACTTTTGGATCTAATAGCGATCTTTTCCCTGATCTTTGGTGGTTGACCTGTTATTTGGAGACAAGGTAAGGTTAAAAAAAAGCCTTGGTTGCTGTTTTTTTTTTTTTTTTTTTTTTGTGTGCGTGCGTGTGTGCGCAGCCGTCTGCTCTCTCTCTCTCTCTCTCTGCTGCTGCTGCCATGCGGTGGGCACAGCAAGTTATATTTCAGTTGATTTTTAGATACAATTGGCTACTCTGTCTGTGCATGGTGTGCTGTGATCGTCTGCTGTGGTGTTGTCCTTTGATGTAGACGTTTGATATCCACAGGGTGGATGCACAAGGGTTTAATCTAATGTATAATGGGGGAAATGGTTATCGTCGTGATTGGGCTGATCGTCGTGATTGGCGGGGGGGACGGACAGAGAAGATCACGAGTCCACGTGGACAGCAGGGGGTGGGTTAAAGTGCTGTGGAATACGGGGTGTAACACACCGGCTTCAGGTTGGCAATACTACATAGAGAGTTACTTACACGCAACCCAGGCTTTTACACCTGGGCCCGTCTGTCATCGGCGTTGTAGTATTGCGAACCGGGTGCTCTCCTCTCCCTCCGTCCGTCCACCGTCTTCAGACACGCTCGTGTTGCTGCTACGGTCGGCAACCTTCCTGGACTGCTCGATCATTCACTGCCGTAGGCTGTCGTTCAACCGCTCCACACACACACCACTGCTTCGCACACACCAGACAACGCCGTCCTGTCCTCACTCTGTCGTACCCGCACACACGTCCGTCTCGCTGGATTTTTGTGAACCGCGCCAGTGTTTGAGAATCCGCCCACTGTCTCTACTCCGCTCTGGATAGGCAGAGCGTCAATGATCTGGTACCAGCTGACTGGGGAAGAACGCAGCTGCTGCGTAATAGTCATTGGGTTGGTTGTCATGGCAGCACGAAAATATATATACAAAATTGAAACAGTCCACACCATGCAAAGGAAAAGTAAATTAACACAAAATACACGGCAAAGCAACAGAAATAATACTTCAAAATAAACAAGCACAGCAAATCAAAATATAAATGCACTGCAAACAAAACAAAAGGAAAATCATAATTTCTGCCTGATGACACATGTGCACAACTGCACATCTTGTTACTGGGGGGGGACCAGAGAATTTTCCAAATCACTGAATGCTCCTTTAAGCCAAAAATGTGATAATATAGCATGCCAACACAATGAGGGCCTCATTGTGGCCTTCAGGTCTGAAAGCATCTAAAGAGGGTCCCCAATCTCTCTGTACTGCTCAACATGACGAGGTCGGAACTCCGATCGGCTCTGGGTCTGACATCACAAAGAATTCGATTCTGAATAAAACACATTGATATTCGGGTAGAGTGAGGTCACATTGGACCCACAAAGAGCTACTCTGAGGTACAAAATTCAATCCCAGTTCCCAATCTTCATTGTATCTTTTCTTTTTTCCTAGACTGTCTACACGTCCCTGTGTGTAAAGAGGAGGATTCCATTGAAGAAGAGTGGAGCTCCACCCTGGTCCAGGAGGAACGGCAACCTCCACAGGTTATAGTGGAACTTGAGGAGTTTCTCGAAACACCAGAAGTCGCAGTAAAAAGTGAAGATGATGATCACGATGAAAACAGAGAGACGGAGCCTGTATCGCGGCCAATTGGTGGCGCTTCGCTCTCTTCGCGCCGTTCCGAATCCGACTTCACCGAAGACAGCGACGAGTGGGAGGACACTATGGACGATCTCTGGGCCATAAAGACACTGAAGTCACAGAATGCGCGACGTGCGGGACGACCGTGTAAGCTGTCCCAGGACCTGACATCACCAGAACAAACTCGCTCCACGTGGAGTCATGCGAGGAAGAGAACATTTTCCAGGAACACTTCCAGGAGCCTTCTAACAACACACCTGGTGACTCACACAGGCAAAAAGCCATTTGCTTGTACAATCTGTGGTAAAGGCAGTGGTAGCGCAAGTCGTCTAAAATCACACATGATGACTCACACGGGAACACTGCCGTATCCGTGTACAGTTTGTGGTAAAGGGTTCACTCAGAAATGTCATCTTAAAACACACATGATGATTCATACAGGCGAAAAGCCAGTCTGCTGTACTGTTTGTGGCAAAGGCTTCGTTCACACAGGTAATCTAAAAACACATATGATGACTCACACAGGCAAAAAGCCATTTTCTTGTACGGTATGTGGGAAAGGCAGTGTTAGCGCAAGTCACCTAAAAAGACACATGATGAGCCATACAGGCGAAAGGCCATTTTGTTGTACTGTTTGTGGTAAAGGCTTCATTCACAGGAGTCATCTGAAAACACACATGCAGACTCATACACAAGAAAAGTGACTTTCTTGTACAGTTTGAACCCCCACTTTTTCACTTTTTTCTTTGAGCATATATTGGTCAGATATATTGTGAGTTTGTTGTATGTAGACAAAGGCAATTTTCTGTGAAATTTCAACAATTATGAAATGCATAGAACAGGTGTTGCTGGGGTTCAACTATTTTTTTTATTTTTGCTAGGGTTAAATTTTTGTCACTCGATTTGGAAATGTAAACGCATTTCTTTCATGCCAATAAAACTGCCTATACACTATAGACTTCTACAAAATTGTCTACAAAAATGCATAGGTTGAGCCTTTGCATGCGCCTGTCGTGTCATCACAGCTATAGGACAGCTGCTACGGCGTAAGATTGGGAGTGATGTCTGCAGTTCTGATATCAATGGGAAGTGTTTTGTAGCCATATGGCCTAGTCTAACCTGAATTGATTTTGGCCTAAGGGGGGGGGCGGGGTGTCGTGGGATCCCCATGGCAGATGAGGTGATCTGATTTGATATCACTAACGATTTGATCTCACTAACGTGTCATCCCCGGCCCCTTTCCCGCCCCTCCACTGCTGTGCTACGTCACATCATTGGAGCGACGCCCACCCCAAAATGTTGACTCCTCCCTCTAGGCCACTGTGGGTAACAATTAGTCCGGGCTTTTCGTTTTCGCCCAAGGCGGATGAAAATGAAAACCTGGGTGTAAATGCTAGGGGCCAGAAGAATTTGAGACGTGCGGAGCATTGTCCAGCTTTCTCATTGAATGTTCTTCTCTGTGATGATCTGATGATCTGAGCGTGCATGATGGTTTGTAGGGTTCCATCAGACTTGAAAGATACTGTGGTTGCTTTTGAAGGTCGGCATCAGAGTTTTGTACTCCGTGCGAAGGAGTAGAGAAAATGAGAAGAATTTCTTCTGGTTGAATACCAGGCCTGTGGCATTCTGGAGCAATGGCAACTCCTGATGATGGGCCTTCATCAGATATATTTATATAGGCACAGCATCAACAGACCCATGTGCAGTAAAGTATTAACCTGTGGTGTCATGGCATACATTTTATTATTATTATTTTTGTATAGTGATAATAAAGAGTAATGAAGTTCTCACACAAGAACAAACGGCAGGTCGAAAAGTCCTCAGCTCTGAACTCGGTAGAATCTGCACCTGGCTCGCTGATAACAAACTACACCTTGGTAAAACTGAGTCCATACTCTTTGGTACAATACTAAGCTCAGTAAGGCAGATGGCTTCACGGTCAAAGTGGGGGACAACATTGTCACTCGGAAAGGATAATCACCTACCTGCATTCCGTCCTAGGGACAAATCTTTCCGTTGATAAAATAGCCACCAACGTAATCAAAAAGGTCAACCAAAGAACTAGATTCCTATACAGGATCTCTTCACTGGTCAACAAAGACACTTTGAAGACCATAACTGGAGTCCTGGTACAAGGTTTCTTTGACTATGCCTGCACCTCTTGGTACCACCTCGGTACCACCAGATCTCCCAAAACAAACTGTTCAGACTGTTACTTGGCCTCACACCCCAAACCCACCTCACCCCTGTTCTTTCATAGTAATAACATAGTAATCCGTTTATTTATTTTGTTTGTGTCCATAAAGCGCTCAAAGTGCTTAAAGTGAGAAGCGCAGCAGCAAACATCTAGGTCGTAAAAACATTGTTGGTGTTATCTCATATCTAATTTGCGAGTATGGTTTCACCACGTAACCCACATCAGACATGACCACTGGCCCAGTGGCTGATGTGCGTTTATGTCTCTTATCATTTCACACTTGTGTAAGGATTCATGTCTGCCAGCATTACAATGGTTAGGGTTAGGTATGTGTTGTTGGTTGATGTGTAGATTTATGCATGCTGACATTTGCATCCAAAACTTCATTGGGGCGTGACCCACACGTTTGCTGCTGCACTCTTCACTTGTAGCACTTTGTAGCACTTTGTGAGCACGGAAAAATAAAATGTATTTTCTTTATGTCTGAGGAGTCTACCTTAGGTATTTGTGGAGTGAGTTTAATGTTTTGTATGTATTGAGACATAAACATTGCTGGCATTCATGGGCAGTTAACGATTTAAGACAATCAATGCGAATGATTTTTGGACGTGTAAATTACAACAAAACAAACTAAGGCACTGGTATGGACTTCTGGTTTACTGGAACGGGGTTCAACTCCCTGCAGTGCCCTTCTCAGTGTTGTATTTGCATGGACTCTTTCTGTTGCATAGATAACCCCCAAAAAATGACAAAATGACAAAAACAGCATGAAGTAAGGCTATAGCCTTGCGTTTTGTGAAATTTCGACATTTTTTGAAAACCCTCAAAAATCCTCAAAACGATGACAAACAGCATGCTGTGCAAGACCGTAAGACTATAGCCTTGCGTTTTTGCAAGGTTTCTTCATTACTCAAAAATCCTCAAAACGAAAAACAGTAAGGCTATAGCCTTGCGTTTTTTTTTCTTTTTTTTTTCCAAAATTTCGACATTTTTCGGAAATCCTCAAATATCCTCAAAACAATGAAAAACTGCAAGACCGCAAGGCTATGGCCTTGCGTTTTTTGCCAGGTTTCGTCATTTTTGGAAAATCCTCAAAAATCGTCAAAACAAAAAGCGGTAAGGCTATAGCCTTGTGTTTTTTGGAAATTTCGACATTCTTCAAAAATCCTCAAAATGATGAAAAAACGGCATACTGTGCAAGACCGTAAGGCTATAGCCTTGCGTTTTTGCCAGGTTTCGTCATTTTTCAAAAATCTTCAAAAAATCGAAAACGATGGAAAACGTTAGCCTACCGTTTGATTTTTTGTTTGTTTGTTTTTTAATTTCGACATTTTTGGAAAATCTTCAAAAATCCAAAAACAATGAAAAATGGTAAGGCTATAGCCTTACCATTTTTTCGAAATTCCGACATTTTTTAAAAATCCTCAAAACGAAAACCAGCATGCTGTGCAAGACCATAAGGCTATAGCCTTGCGTTTTTACCAGGTTTCGTCATTTCTCGAAAATCTTCAAAAAAAAAAAAAAAAAAAAAAAAAAACGAAAATTCTGAAAAACGCTAAGGCTATAGCCCTCGCGGTCCCCCTCTACCCACCCCCTGCACGCATGCGCACGTGCACACATACACATACGCACTCAACTATTCTGTCGTGGCGTGCTATATAGAGCCATTTCTAGGCATAACAGCAATTCAGAATGTGTGACATAGTTTTTGTAACAGGCCCTATCTCCGTCTCTCTGTCTCTCTGTGTGTGTGTGTGTGTGTGTGTGTGTGTGTGTGTGTGTGTGTGTGTGTGTGTGTGTGTGTGTGTGTGCGTGTGCGTGTGCGTGTGTGTGTGTGTGTGTGTGTGTGTGTGTGTGCGTGTGCGTGTGCGTGTGTGTGTGTGTGTGTGTGTGTGTGTGTGTGTGTGTGTGTGTGTGTGTCTCCCTGTCTCTCTCTCTCTCTCTCTCTCTCTCTCTCTCTCTCTCTCTCTCTCTCTCTCTCTCTCTCTCTCTCTCTCTCTCTCCTCTCTCTCTCTCTCTCCCTGTCTCTCTCTCCCTGTCTCTCTCTCTCTCTCCCTGTCTCTCCCTGTCTCTCTCTCTCCCTGTCTCTCTCTCTCTCTCTCTCTCTCTCTCTCTCTCTCCCTC